>OY728162.1:1317870015-1319090314 GCA_963277665.1 Viscum album
AACTTTGGAGTTCTTCGTCATATCCTTCTTCATTTTGATCTTCATTGACAACTGTTGACAACAAATACAACCTTATACACAAAGTGGTCCCAATAATCTCCCCTTTTTATTTTGTTTTCAATACCATAACGTCTTCCTCAAATGAATATTTCAATATCAAAATGAGAATCTTGTCTATTACCTTACTTTCATTTCACGTCTCTTCACCTTATTTACAATAAATAAAAAGATCATGGGAAAAGGGTATCTGTCCTTTATTAAGAAATGTCCCATCAATCATTTCACTCTAAGTCTACTTGAGTAATGCTCGGTGTAGAAAACAAGAGTATTTTACTTAGACAAAAAGGATATCCATTATTCATTGATAATGATACCTCATGAGATGAGAACTCATGTAATTAGTCCTCAAGGATTTTACACTTTCATTATAGGCTACAGAAATTGAATGTGATAGGGAATAATCAACCTAAAACACCTACACTCACTTCAACAAATAGATCAATAATATTCAAGTTCAATTGGAAGGATAAGTGGCCTAGGGTAACTTCTATTTTTCTTATGACACTGATTAATTCAGTTACTACCCTTTGTAAAATGATCTTGATTCTGAATAAATAAGGATGAGAGATTGAGAAATGAAATACATTTTCCAATGGAATGTTCTTCAAGAAATTTCCAGAGTAATTGAATTTAATACCAATTGAAGTTGATACTGATTGATAAAATAATTCTGGATGCTTCTTCATTTGTCTCGCCCTCAAGGGAAAAAATCATCATCATCTTTATCAAGGATGATCCTTCATCATTTTTATCTTTTAATATCAATTGAAGAATCTTCCAAGGATAGAAACTTATTCAGCTTTTCTATCGAGAATTGATAGCCCTATCCACTTTTTCGGTTCTCCCCTTGAAATCCTTCTTCACATTTAATTCCCTTCATTAGAAACACAAATAAGATAAAAAAAAGGTTTAATGGAATGATGTGGATCTTCATTTCTTTATTGGTATGAACTGCAAGGTTGAGATGATTTTCTCAACCAAGTTCCTCTATTTACTCTAGTCTTTATGCCCATACATCTAAATATATTTTCTGATCTGTACTGATGTGGAATGGATCTCTTGACATCACATCTACATTTCATGGATAATTGTTCTTCTTCTTAATATCCATCATGCATAATACATTCTTAATCCTCTAAAGGATTTATTCTTGATTTGGTATTAAGGTTAGGAACCCTTTTTCAATGTGACCATATTCCATACATCTCTCACACCGAACTTCATTAAAAAAAGTGTTTCTTTTGGTTTTCATTCTCTCATGTACTTTATCTTCATCACGTGAAAGTTTTAATTTTCCTTTATCACCAGCCTGGGCATCTTCATCTTCAAGTTTCTTTATTCTTTTCAGATCTTTTGGAAAAATGACAAACTTGTCATTTGGAACTGTTGCAGTAGGTTTGGATCTTCCACATAGGTTCATCTAAGTGTCATTTCTCTTAGTTTCACTTTTGGATGAATTTCCCTTCAATTTCATGGATCTAAAATCTAGGTTCTTCTCAACTTACCAACCTAAAACCTTATTAGGGAAATGTGTGTTCACAATATTATTTTGATTTCTTCGCAAGGGAGATTATTTATACTTAGACGACATCATATTTCGTCTTTTCTTATAAACAATGAATGCATGTTGAGATGGGAATGTACCTACCTTATGACCACTGTCATTGCATACATCAAGGATGTTATCAGGAAATGATTCTGGACCAGTGTATTTTGATTCTTCTTCTATTTATTTCTTCCCTTTGATATAGGATTTCTCTATGCTTTTTCATTTAAGGTATTGTACCAAAAATCCAGTGCACAATGCCCAAATCTGTCGCAACAGCAACATTAATCCACAAATCTTTTCTTCTTGATATATTCTGAATATGGTTGTTGGGACTTCTTCTTAATGTGTTGTGCTCTATCTGTGGAACCATCTTCCGGCTTCTTTTTCCTATCCACCCTAGCCATGGTGGTAGGTTTTTTCTCTCGCCTATCCTCATCCATACTTGTTTTGAATTTTTCTTCCAACCTTCTCTTTTTGTAGTAACATATTTAGACAAAATAGTACAAGTTGGTATGGATGGTAACATCACTTTATCACATTCTTGTGATAGATCAATGAGTGAATTCATGATCTTATTATAACTTGTTGGAAGTCTTTTGACAGTAGAATATTTCAGTGAGCATTGAGTAGCAAGAAAAACTATTTCATTCTTTTGTGAAGTCTTAATATGTGTCTTCTCAAGATTGGTCAACTGATCATTCTATTATAGACATTTCCTATTGAGAATGACATTATGATATTCAATCATAGTAATCTTCTCTTCACAATACTTCGTCATTATAACAACTTATTCCTCATGTAACGTCATTTTATTCTGAATCAAAGAGTCATTTTCCTTGATCTTCTTGGATATCCCATCAAATTGTAGACCCTTGACATCATTGAAATTTTTTAATTTCACTTCAAGAAAATTGATCTTTTCCATAAGACCCTTTATGAATATCTCTTCCTATTCAAATTATTTGAACCATTTTGATGTATTTCTTTCATTTTTCCTCCTTATTTCTTCAAAGGATTCAATATGTCTGGAGAGCTTATAGAATTCTGGTATTTTCTTTACCAAGCCATCCTCTATAGAGTTTGCTTCTTTTCTTAGATGGGTGATTCCTCTGGTATAATTTTAAAAATTATAAAAATACCGACAAATCTATATTCAGAGATATCATAAAGGTATTTTTGTAGTCTATCAATTTCATCTGTGGGCGAAGATTGATCAAGGGTGCGAACAAATACCTCCTGATATCCTTGCTATTTTCATTCCAAGACTGAAACACCATCATTTTCTGAATGGAATAGAGAATAATATATTACTTCTTATTTAGATAATAGGGACTTCTTAAATTGTATCTTCTCTTTCTTTTTCCTATTTTCCATGTTCTTGTTGGGTATAGACTTATACAGAGAGATAACTGAACTTTCATCAAGACTGCTCTTCATTGTTGACTTAGTAAAGAAAAATCAAATCCTCTTCTAAATAGAATTACTAATGAATATCCAACATACGTAAAAATTTTACCTCTAATACAAATTGAAAAACCATAGACCACCCTGAGTGGGGGAGTGAATCAAGGTATCAACTTTTTCTCTTCTTTACTAGATCATGTTCTCATGTTGGTAGGAACTTATTTAACCATATATAATGGATATGTGTAGTAATTAAAACATTCAAAAGAAGAAGGAAAAAACCACAATTTTACTTGGTTCACCACTAAGGGCTACGTCCAATAAGCATACACCGACAGGTTTCCGGTCATACCAAATTCCATTAATCTTCACTAGATGTGGATTACAAAGGTTTGGGTACAATCACTCTGTCAAAGGCACACTGTCTTTACAAAGGTTCATAGATGGCCCACTTCTTCCCCCAGATCCCTTAAATTGACTCCCCCTGGCTCACTTCCTTGGAGAGGTCTCACTCAGTTTATGAACTTGAAGGTCTCTTCAACAGATAAGAATAAAAGTCCTTATCTCCTTTTCAGCATGAGACTTTTCTTGCATCAAAATCCAATGTTGATGCTATTTTATGTTCAATATTCTTCTTTAGTGAAATACCTATTTTCAATCAATCTTATTGTTCTTAATGACAGAATCAAAAACTTCATTTATGATGTTTCAGATTTCGTGAACTATCATTGATTCTGCAGAATGTCTCTGATCTGTGTACCATGCCTGATCTGCGTACTACACTTGCTCCAAGTACCATGCATGCTCTGCGTATCGCACCTGCTCTGCGTACTGTGCCTACTCTGTGTACCGCAGCTTCTTAGCATACTTACCATACTCTGTGCACCACGCCTTCTTTGCGTACCACACCTGCTCCGCGCACCGCACTTGCTCTGTGCGCTGCACCTGCTTCACGCACCACTCCTGCTTCATACATCACGCCTCTTCATACCACCTCTGCATATCGACTTGGTGTATTACCTATATGTACCACCTCTGTGTACTGTATTCACATACCATTTATTCCTTCCAAAAACTTCTTCTTTAAATTCTGCGAATTATATCATCTCCTTCATACCACATTTTCCTACACAAAATGTCTTCCGCGGACTAATCTTTCCAATTTTGAAAACTATTTTGTCTTTCATGTACCACTTCATCCTATACGGAATCTCTTCTATGTACCACTTTCAAACTTAGCCGAGTTTTTCCATAGCGATGATATTTTCTTATCAAATTCACTCTCTCTTAATGAAGGGATTATCACTCCTTATATAAGAAAATAACTCCACAAATTTCACTAATCCATTCTACCCAAATTTTCAATGTGGTACAAACCTCATCGCATACCAAATTCCATCCGTGCAATGTAAGCCTCAACTGTGTACTATGACCCATTGGAAAACTGCGAACCTTCACCACGTACCGTGTGTCTGTCGGTCCGCGTACTGGATCTCTTCCGCCAATGATGAGCCTTCCGCATATCACAACTCCTTTTGTGACGAACCATTTTCGGTACCATAACCCATTCTGCGAACCATTCCACATTCACCACGTACCTTCCTACAAACCATTTTCAGATGCATTCCACGTACCGTACACCTTCCCTACATACCATCACTGTGAACCAATTTCGATTATACGCACCGCTCTGTGTACCGTTTCCTCTGCAAGGTACACGACTGCGAACCATTCCTGGAATATGGTACATGATCCATCTTCTGAGGTACAAAGTTTGATTCCTTTGCCTATTTATTTTACCATTCCTCATCTCGTTCACTTCTATGCATAAATCTGTCCATTGCCAAAAATAAAATCCCGATTTGGAGGTCAAAACTTTGGTAAATGATAGAAAAAGACACCACCAAAAATATATGATTTGGTAAGAACACCCATGCTTCTTCATTGTCATATGTATTCTTCAATGATAAGAATATTTCATCACGAACTCCTTCCACAATGATATACACTCATTCAACGATCAGTTTTAGCTTTGTCAGATTCTCCAGGGAAAGTACTGCAACTTTCCAACTTCCATGTCTTTCAGAAAAATCAGTCTCTCCAGTAAACACTGAATATGAAATGCATCATCTTCTCATCTATGTATGATCATTCTTAAATCATGAAATCACCACATGAACCCTCATGAAATGTTTTATGTATCTTTAGGAAATCTCTTTCATGGTCTCTTCAAATAGTTATATGTTTCATGATCACTTTATAACATGAAACCCTTCAATACTCTCTGATATCGTTTCATTGTTGTATATAATGTATCACCTTTAATACATGTATTTTTAACTTAATATCAGTTCAACAATTTTCTGAATTATAACTCCCAAAAACTTTGGAGTTATTTTTCATCTACTAATTCATTTTGATCTTCGTTGACAATTTTTGACAACAAATACAACCTTATACACAAAGTGGTCCCAACAGAGTGAACATCCTCTTATCCATTAACCATTCCTCTAGATGCAACCTTACCATTATAAGAATGTTTATCCTCATGAGAGTCATGTTATACCTTCTTACCATTATCGGAATCACTCCTCACCTTGTAAAAAATATCAACAACTCATGGGCCAAGAAACCTATTGTAGAGATTAACGAGAATAGCATTAGAATTGAGACCTTCCCCATGACCCAAAATTTCAGAGAAGATGATTGTGATAGCTATCCCAATTTGTAGACCAGGGGCATCCTTACTTTGGATATTCTTTCTCCCACTCTGAAAGTAGGGAGTTGAGTGTCCTAACCTGCTGAAAGAAGATAAAAAATATATTCAAGACTTGAACACCACCCACTTCTTTCATTTAAATTCATCACCAATCATAAAACAGCCCCAATCAATCTGAGGTTAGGAGACATCGAAATGAAAACAAAAATGGGGAGAAATAGGATGGGAAACCTTGTTTTTTATACTAAAATTAATTGAGCACCAAATCTTCTACATAACATTCCACCAATTTACCAAGGAATATATAGAATATATGGTGCATGGAACATTGGTAGGTTTCTTGAAATTATTAAAACCGAATGAAATTACTTAGTATAAAAAGGCTCTAACGGTTACCTAAAAGTGGTGGATTCTTACTCCTCAATGGTCATCTAGATCTAATTATACTGGATTACCCATCCCTAAAGGAAAATATGTGGAAACAAACCATTGTTTTTATTAGTATTTCTATGATCAAAAGAGTAAAAGCATCCTATCAATAGTGGAAGTTGATCACAATTTTTTTTACAGGAGGTGGTATTTTTTTCAATTTATACTCCTAATACATCCTAATGGAGGACTAAGGTCATATATATAGGATAAAGGGTTGGGATTCTCCCTATCCCATTACTCATGTATCTTTATTTTTTATTTTTGGTTTTAGAAGGGGGTTTTTTGTGGCAAATTATCCTTCATTGTTGTGACTCGTGGTGATGGTGACTCTCATTTAGGTGAATATTGGTCAAGGAAACAATGAATGGGTGGATCGAATCTATAGAGGTGATTATTCTACTCAGTTAAAGTAGCACAACGAATTTATATATCTTGTTTCCTTCAATAGTGGCGATGAATTAGTGAACTTAGGGTGATTGGTTAATTCTTCATAGTGGGAAGCCTATTTTTTCATGAAGTGAGAGATCTGGGTTATAAAGGATTGATTGGGTGTTAAATAGATGGATGGTTGGGCTCATAGATGGGTTGTATTCGAAGGGAAGCTTCGATTGATGATGGTTTTAGGAGGAGGAGATTTGGTTCTGTCCGGATGTGGTTGAAGTGAGATGGGCATGAGGTTTTCACCTCACGATCAGTGTACTGACCATGAGTGGTGGTTTCAATAAGCTGTCCATAGTCAGTATATTGACCATAGATATGATTTGTGCAATGTTGGGTGTTGGAAGAGTCAGTTGTAATTCAATGTGTGTGATCAGTTGTGCATGATAAGTGTAGTGATCGTGACACAGTCAGTGTGGAGATCACGTTATGGTTTCATTTTTTTTTCAACCTACATTCAAAATAATTTCATTCAATGAAATATTTTACTCTATCAAAATTAAAAACATTATAAGAAAAATTAATATAAAAATTTAAATATCATAAAATTAAAATCACTTCTAAAAATTTTTATATTAAAAAATTCTGATTTATTTATTTCATTTTCATTAAAAATTAATTGATAGAATTTAAACAAAAAAATTAATCCATTTAGTAAATTAACTCTATAATTGAAGTACAATGATTATGTGGTTAGTCTTAAATAAAAAATAAAATTGAATGTCTTAGAAAATTAGTTTCAAAAAATGAATATATCACTAAAACTAGTAATTTGATCTATTTATCAATTATAATAGAGATTATTAATTCACATAAAAACTATTGTTTCACATGATATTTTAATTAAAATTAAGTGTATTTTCAATGAATAATAGAGAAAAATATTATTATTTTCAGATCAAATCACTCCCCAAAAATTAGAAAATTACACTCCAGGGAAAATTATCATAGAATTCAATTTATTTTAAAAGGAACATAAATAAATTTACTCTACCTATATATAAATTTACCATATAGAGAAGGGATGATACACAGACTCATACACTATTAAATTTATCATGCCTAATCTACGAGTCAACCCATTGCCTCACTTCAATTCAGTCAAAGTTTCTGTTCGAAAGTGGATTGAATTATATTTATGTGGAATAAAAGTATTATCAAAAATCACCCCCATTTTCCATCATTCATATGTTTCTAAAACTAGAGTTCAATTTCTCACTTTATTGATACAACTGAATTGAATGTGTTATAATTCAATTACCCCTCTTTCTATGGGTTCAATATTCCAATCTACTAAATGGATTAATTTTTGATAAGGATGGTTTGAATTTTATTTTTCCCATATATGCTTTTGTCCAAATAACAATTCAGAGAACTTATTAAGATCGATTAATTTAATTATAGAAGAACACCCAATTCCCTTGTCTTAGAAATCTATTTTTGGGTTCCCAATTGCCCATTTTTATTCTAGGTTCAAATTAATTATATCATTTTTATTTAAGTGGGATCTCTAATGTTTTTTGTCTCAAATAGATCATGTTACTTCAGATCATGTTTCTAATTATAGAGACTTAAATTTTTATAATTTATTACACATAAATATTTTTTTAATCAGACACTATCTCCCACTTCAATGATCAATATTCCATAAAATCACTGGAAAAATAACTCAACAATAACTTAAAGTCTTACATTTTTTGAACTAATGAATTACAGAACTCTATATTGATATTTTTGAAACTATCTAGGGAATTAATGAAGTCCATGAAATGTTGAAAAACAAAACAGAAAACTATACAAAATGCTATGTATAGAACTACAGTTTTTTAAATATTGAAAATTAGATAACTAAAGAAAGAATGTACATATTACTAATTTTTTTAGATTTTTTTTTTGTTTTTTTAATGAAAGACAAAAATATGTTTAAAATTATAAAAAGTTTATTTACAAAACAATTTTTTATTTAGTTATAGATTCACTAGAAACTTGCAGAAAAAAAATGATTTTTTTATAAAAATATTTTAGATAACTACTCTAATAGGTTTGAACATCCTCCCCAACACTATTTAGTAATATCCATTTATGTTTTATCATATGAAATATTAATTTAAATATTTAAATTATACACAAGAGGAGGGGGGTCAATTGTGTTTTTTCGATAGTCTTAGACATATTCTAATTTGTATCCTTCTTTTTGACTTTTCAGATATGTTGGTCTTTTTTATTTAAGTAAGTTGAGTAGTTGATAAATAGAGAAGAATAAAACCACAATAGTTATACTTTATCATGGAACAAAGATCCCCTAGTCCACTCTACCAATGATCTCTCAGTGAGCTTGGTGATTTTCACTAGAAATATCCTCTTATCGCTAGACTTTAACAACTAATTATAGGTAGTTGATATCTTAATAGCAAGGCTTTTAATGGAACTTATAGTTCCTTTACAAGATAAAAAATATCCACATTTTAGTCTAAGAATCTAATACTCCACCAAATGAATAATTCCATGAATATGATAATCTAATAAATTAGTAGAGATTGATTTGACTGACTAAACAAATACTTGTTCATACTTTCAGCAGCGAATGATAGAAAACTGATCTTATTCTTAAAATATCGATGTATTAAATAAATAATATATTTGATGAGATCTTGGTTGTAAATGATCTTCAATGAAAATATCAACAATAGTTTTACATAGTAAAATATTGAAACATGTATGTATCCAAAGTGTGGATTCTTCAATATAATAGATATGTTTCATTGTTCATCTTTTACAACAACTCTTTATTCAAAAATATATCACATGGACCATAAAGAATGAAAATACACCTTTCTATTTAATAAGAGAAACTTTTTCATTATTTCAGTTGAATAGATCTAAGAATATCACCTAAAAAATCCTAGTAATATGAATTTAAATCATTTAAGAGATTCATAAATTCCCTAAGAAATAGTAATAGTTTAATTCAATGAATATGATCCTTTAAATCAGTTGTAAAATAGCTTTGAATAGATATTTAATTTGGAAAAAATCATTGTAGAAATCAAGGATAATATATGAAATTTAAAACTCCATCGTTCACTAGTCAAACATACGGTTCCATCACATGATGACAAACTCTGAAAGTAGGGTTGAAAATGTATGTTTGATTACAAAAGTAGGGTTGATTAACCATAAATTTTTTCCTTAAACATATATTTTCTTCCAAATTTAGGGTTATTTTATCCATACATTTCCAACATTATAGGGTACATAATCCATACATTTTCTTCCAAACATAGGGTTTCCAAAACATATGTTGCACTTACAAATATAGCATATGAATAATGTTTCCAGAATACTTTTAAACATGTTTAGGATACTTAATCAAATATTTTAACTAGTAAATAAGATAAAACTTTCAATAAATATATTCCTGAAAAATACTTAACATAATTAAATTATTTAAACAAACAAAAATATTTTTGATAATTAAAATCTATAAGATTCATAGAGTATTGTTGATACAATACATTCCCAACAATATTCTCCTTTTTGATTATTATAAAATCCATAAAATATAAAATATATAAAATATAGTATTTATGAAAAAAATGATTTAATATCTTTAATTTAGTATAATATAATTTATATTTGTTTATGTAATGTTCTTATAAACCATGATTTCAACAGAAATATACACAATAAAAACATATTGAAACATTTATAAAAAACATAAAATAAATATGGTAAATTGTTATTTTTACGGAGTAATTATTATTAATGTTTCGTTACTCAATTTCTCCCCCATTTTTTAATATAAAAAATAATGTAATAGAAAATGGTTCTAAAAAATTTAATATAAAACAAAAAGTGTGAATGAAATAAAATTATAAGAAAAAAAATAATATTTTCTCTAGATGTAGAAACAAATCGAAATAATAATTATAAAACGAAAATATTCAGTAAAAAAGAATTTTAGTTTAAAGGATATTATGAGTACAATGAATATTTGACTAGTTTATTTAAAAAGGATAGATTGGATGAGGATGAAAGTTCTTATTCTAATGATTTTTTAGAATACTGAATAGCTCAGACCACTGAATGAACATCCTTAAGCTTGACCATTAGTCATATAAAACATTAATTTAAGGCAAAAACTAATTTTATCATCAAAATATTTCAAATATTAACCCACCATTAAACATTCAACCAAATTGGATTTCAAAAACTCATAAAAATTCTCTTATGAATGAATTTTTTTAGATAATTTCACCAAATTTATTGAGAATATTGCTTATACCAGACTCTCATGATGTTAATTTATAAACAAAATATATCTAATTGTCTAACAATATATTAAGAGGTGGAATTTAAAACTGAATTGAATATAGTTGATCAATTATAGAAGGAAGAACTACAATAATTGATTCATACTTTTTGATTAAGTTTGGAGAAGTTTGAGGTGAAGAAGTAGATGTTATTTTCTGATTGGAACTACTCCGGATTGATTCAAACCAACTCCCTAAAAATTTCTTTAATTCTACAAAATCAGTCTTTGAAAAAAATTATTCTATCCTATTTCCAAAATAATCTTCTATATCTTATTGAAATGCATCAAAATCACTTATTATGACTGAATTTATCTGAGATTTTGTAATTGGATTTTCACGGATTCTAATTCCTCTCTAGGAATAGTTGAGATTATTACATCTTCCAAATATTTCCATGTATTCTCCAAATAACTTTGTAACATATAATTATCATTCTTCATCGTATAAAATTTATTGGAAAACTCTTCAATTTGATTATTTAGAGAATTATAATATTCTTATTATTGATTTCTTGATGGTTTTACAAAGGAAATTATAGATAAAGATTTATTTTTATCCTTAATATTGTAGGAGGAATATGTAATTTCAAGAACCTATATCCTTATAGAAGATTCATATATGTCCTTATCCAAAGAATCTGCAGTAATGGAGATTTTTGGGTTCTTAGTTAACCTAGTATGTTCAAAAACTAATAGTTTATATTTCTCACATCATTGTGAATTTTCATCAACTTGATCTTGTGCATGTTATTTTTGAATCTGACAATCATCATATGAATATTACTCTTTATTTTCATTTTGATTTTTAGAATGATCCTCTGGCTCTAATCTATAATCTGGTTGATTCTTAAGTAGTGGTTCTTCAAGACTAGTTGTTACTCTTAAAATCACTCATCTGTCAACTAAATCAAATGTAGAAGTTACATCTTATGAATCCTAAAATTCATGAGATTGATCTGTAGGTTTATCTATTTTTCTAGGCCAGGTGAAAGGGCCTGATTAGTTATACCTTTTAGATTCTCTTCAGGATATTGATGAACATATCTTTCATTTTCTGGACCAGAGATTTCATATCTTATTTTTCATCCATTTGTTTGAAAAAACTCTTATATTCATGAATACGAACTGATCCAACTGATTTATGATTTACTTTTCCCCATAAAAAATATGATCAGAATCTTATTGGTCGTATGAATCGATAGGTAATAAATTTTCAACTTTTCTACTCCAAAAGAAACCTATATTTCTTAATTTTCCATCATTAAAAATGTAATTTTAGTGAAACATAGTATGGATATTTACATCTTGAATATTTTTTGATTCATAAAAAAGAAACGAAAGAATTATTTTATATAGATAAATGGACATCCTTTCCTCATCTTAACAACAATGATACACATATTAGAGAATATACCTTTGGAAATTAATATTTTTATCTCTCATCATCAAAAACATAATACACATATCAATATAAATAATTTTTTATAACTCATTAATTATAGGAAGTATTTTTTATTGAATGAATTTAAGTAGTATCTTCTAGTCGGCTTAAAAATAATTTACAAACACTATTCAAATCAGTGTTGAACAAAATATAAAATACATAATATATTCATATATACATTATTTATTTCCAATGGATCGAAGATTTAAATGAAAAAATCTTTTTTGGGGGCACTAAAAAATATTTTCTATTTATACTGAAGAAATGGAAAAAATCCACATCACTTACCCATGAAATAATAACATCCTTTGTGTCACCAAAGTTGAACAGAACATTTTTGTAAAACTCCTTTACTTCTATTTCAAAAAAAAAACACAGTATATTGTTCATTAAAAAGGAATTATAAACCATTAAAATCTAGAGCTATCCCGATTAGAAGATTCATCTGATGCAGCCATTTGAAATCTACTACTTTCCTATGAAGAAGTTTTCTATAGGTGATACATCGATGCTTCAATCCACTTAGATCACCTTCAAATATTCTTTTTTCATGGACATTGCTAATAATTTTATTCATGAAGGTTAATATTCCAGGGTTTTAAAGGGAATAAGAGATCTTTGTAAGCTGAAAGGGTTCAAATACTGAGGATAATATTGAAATTATGAGAGATAGGGTTTTTCAAAAGGGTTAGGTGATGTAGGTTTTTTTTCCTAAGACCAATACATAGTGTAATCATTATTTATGTTTTCAAAAGATGTAATTTTTAAATAAAATCTCATTTCAAACAATTAGTTAATAATTTAACGATAACCAAATCAAAATAATTAAAAAAGTTACTAAAAAATAAATAAAATAAAATTTTACTTAAAATTAAATATTCCTACCCCCCCCCCCATAATAAATTCAAAAATAGTAGTGGGGATTCGTTTAGTAAAAATTTCATCAAGTTGATATTCAGTATTTAAAAATTATAAAGATATATCCTTTTCAAGAACATGATATCTTATAAAATGTTAACTTATATCAATTTTAATTGTTTTTGAATGACTTATTGGTTTTTTTAAATGGTAATTTCACTGATATTTTCATATAAAATAGGAATATTATTGAAATTAAGTTCAAATTCTAATAAGGTGTGTTTCTTCGACAACACATGTGCGTGAAAACTGCGAGTAGATATATATTTTGCCTCAACTGTTGATGGAGAAACTAAATTTTGTTTCTTAGTGGACCATGACATAAAGGATTTTTCAAAAAGGGAAAAGTTCATGATGTACCCTTTTTATCTAATCTAAAACAGCCAAAATAATCATTTGAATATGAAATTAAATTAAAATCATAAGTTTTTGGGTAAAGTAGAGATTGAAAAATAGTTCATTTGAAATAACTAAAAATTATTTAAATAGAATACATATGGGATTATTTCAGGAATGATTGAAATATATCACATAGATATATAGAAAATATAATGTGTGTTATACTATAATTAAGATATAACAAACTACCAATCATAACGTTGTATAACGTTTTTTTCAACTGGTTTTCCAACTTAATCCAAATCGTGTTTTATAGTTGTACACATGAGTTTTGTATAGGTCTTACTGTTTTCAAGTCCAAAATATTTCAATAAATTAATAACATATTTTATTTGATTTAAAAAATTTCTATAATATTCTTGATAGCTTTTAAAACCATTAAATAAACTTAATTCTCCTATAATACTCTTTTAAAATTTTTTTACATAAGATTTTAAAAATCGTTACAAGGTTTTTTATTTTTTGAAAAAAAATAACATCATATACATAGATCTATACTAATAGTATATTAGAAAAAAATTGTTTTTATAAATAGAGTAGGATCTACTAACCCTACATAAAATTCATTTTCTAAATGTAAATTACTTAATATATCATACCAAGCTCTAGGTTCTTGTTTAAGGCCCTGAAGAGATTTAATATGTTTGAAAAATGAATTTATAGTTGAGTATTTTCAAAACCTAGTGCCTATTCAATATACACTTCATCCATTAAATGTCAATTTAGAAAATATGATTTTACATCCATCTGCTATAATTTAATATTAATATTAGATGCATAATATATAAGGATTGTAATAGCTCCTAATAAAGAAACTAGAGAAAATGTTTCATAATAATCTATTCCTTATTTTTCATTATATAATTTAGCTACTAACTTATCTTTATTTCTAGTAATTATTTATTGGTCATCTTCTTATTTCTAATGAACCATTTAGTTCCTATTAATTTATAATTATATTGTCTATCAACTAATTCCAAAAATTTATTTCAACTGAATTTATCAATATTTTCTTACATAACTATTAACCAAATTTCATCTTCTAATGCTTCTTTTATAGTGTTATGTTCTAATTGAGATAAAAAGGCTGATAATTCGGCTAAGTTTCTTACATTTCTTATTATTGTTACTTTAGTATCAAGATCTCCTATTATAGTTTCTAAATATAGATCCTTTAAGATTATAGTTTGTTTAGGTATGACACTATCTGGTTCATCAATTTCATGTTATTCAAAACTAGAATGAATTTCATTTAGTTTTTCTTCAAATTAGTATTAGGTGATTCTATTCTAATGTTGTCTAATGAATCAATAAATTCATATTTTTGATTTTTCCTTCTGTGAAAAGGATAACTTTCATCAAACATCACATGAACAGGTTCTTAGAAAATCCTTTAATTTTTAGTATACACTATAAGATTTAGACGTATCATATTATCCTAAAAATATTCATTCATAAACCTTTTGATCAAATTATCCAAGGTTTTCCTTAGTATTCGAGATATTCACCTTCCATCCAAACAGTTTAAAGTATCGAGCTTTATGTTTTCTTTTATTATATATTTCTTTGGGTGTCATTTTAATAAAGGGTCTTATTAAAACTCTATTAATTATATATGATTATTTTTTAACTTCTATCAAAAAAAAGGTTGGAATACTGTATTCATTTAACATAGTACTTTCTATTTCTCGAATAATTCTATTTCTTTTTTCTACAATTCAATTCTTCTGAGGTTTTATTGGTGAATAGAATGTTCCTTTAATACCTAAGGTTGATAAAAAATAATTAAATTATTATTTCTCAAATTCCACACCATGATAATTTCTTAATGTGATTATTTTAAATATTTTTCATTTTCAAGGATTTTATAAAAGCATTCAAAAATATAGAAAACTTCACTTTTATGTTTTAAAAAATATATCAATGTAAATCTTGAAATGTCATCAACCAAAATGAAAACATATAATCTATCATACAAACATGCTACTCTTGATGGTCGAAAAAAACTATGTGGATATGTTCAAGTGGTTTGGATGTTCCAACTTTGTTGATTTATTTGAAGGATGATTTGTGTTTCTTAACAAATTTTCATCCATCATAGAATCTGTCTTTATTAAATTTAACACTATTAAAATAAGAATCTATGTTTGTCTTAGATAATTTATATAATTTACATATATTAAAATTTACATGTGTCCTATTACAGATCTAAGATTCTTTAGTCTCAATATCTAAATAATTAACTATTTTTTATATAGGGAATTAAGATCCAAGGTATATACATTTTCACTTCAAGGTGCTCTAAATTTAAGAAATTTATCTTTAAAAAAAGAAGAAATTATTAGACAAATCAACATTAAATCCATCATCATAGAGTTTAGAGATACTTATCATATTGTTCTTTAGTCTTCGAACATGTATAAATTTTTTGATAGAAAATTTATTCAGATCCCCAACTGATCCAACTCAAAATATATTCCCTTTAGAATTATCCCTAAAGGCAACTAATCCCCCATCAAATTTTTATAGGGTATAAAAAATGGAATTTTCTCCAATCATGTGTCTTGAGTAGAAACTTTCCAAACACCACACACTATTTTTGTTCCTATGACATTTTTTCTACAAATAATTTAATTTTTATTGTCTTTGAACCCATATTTTCTCTTTTCCATCCGTGTCAGCAAGAAACTATATGGGTAACCAAATCTTATTTATTTTAACAAATCAAGAAAAACATACTTTGGAAATATTTCTCGAAAAAAAATCATTTTTAATTCTACTTTTCAAGGAATTTATTATAAAACAATCATTAGATTAATGTCCCATTTTTCCATAATAAAAAATATTTATTATTGATATTTTTTTTATTTCTATGACTAGGTATAAATTAATTATTATAAAATCTATAATTTTTTACCTTTTAATCCTATTAGATAATTTTCCTTTTTGATAACATTCTTTCCAAGAATCTCATTTAGTGTTTTTTTCTCTAGTTAATATGATTTCAACAATTTTAAATGCCTCTAATTCATCTTGTAATTTTATTATTCTATTTTCATGAATAGTTCATTTTGATGTGAATTTATTAATTTTTATTAAATCCTGATGTTGTTCTAATATGGAATCTTTATCTCATAAAATAACATTATGAATACTCTTTGGTGATTTGTGGTTTTTTATGAAAGATTCATAACATTATTCAAACATAGAGAACTAAGTATATTTTTTTTGTTAGAATAGCTTTTAGAACCATAAATAGAAGATTAATAGGATTGTACCTCATCTTCTTCATTAACCACAAAGCACATATTTTTTCAGATTTATTGGATCCTTTTCTGAGTCAGATTGAGAATATCTACAAGAGTCTTTAGACACACTTTACTGATGACTTTTCCACTCCTCTATGTTTTGAAAATCACAAACACTCTATCTTAAGGAAAATTATATTTTCCCTAAGGATTATTTTCATAAGGAAAATTTTCCTTCTTTAAGTAAATTTTTATCCTTAACTATGTTTTCATTTTTCATTCTACAGTCTCTATAAATCTAAATCATTTTATTACTAAGGAAAAATTCAGATTCAAATATAAAATCTAAGAATCCTATAAATCCTTGGATACAGAGTATTCTATTTTCAGACTCCAAATTCTCTAAACTTAAAACTTTGAATTCTATAAAATTCAGGTTCTAAATTCTCTGAAATTTAGAATATGGGTTCTCTGAAATTCAGGTTCTATATTGCATAGAATTCAGACTATGAATTCCTCAGAATTCAGACTCTAAATTCCTCAGAATCCAGACTCCAAATTCCTCAGAATTCAGACTTTGAATTCATTGGAATTCAGATTCTGAAATCTATAGAATTCAGCTTCTGAATTCCTTGTAAGAAAGAATCCGAATATCCTTGAATTATAGTCATCAATTTTTTTTAGTTAGACTCCGAACATTATTTTTCCTTATACTCCAAAAAATAGATTTGCTTAGGAAACTTTATTTTTCTTAAACTTTTTATAGTTATGAAACGATGTCATACAATCTGTTTCTAACTAACCGTTGTTTAAGTGACACGTGTATAGGTCCCTCTGAGATTTAATTAAAAATATATACTTTAGAAGAGGGAGTTTATCATTAGAGAAGTGACTATAAATAAGAGTTTATTTGAACGAGCTTATAACTGTTCTATCACTCTAGAGATTTCATACTGTTGAAGTGATTTCTAGAGAGAGAGACTCTAATGCTTTGTGCATACTGAACATCTTGTTCAGATTGCTTTGTGCGACTCCGATTGTTGTTGAGTATAATCGAGGTATTTCAGGAATAGTAAGACAGAGGTGATGATTACCTTAAAGTTTGAGGACTTTTGGGAAGTGGAAGACAGAGGTGCCGACTACCTTAGAGATCAAGGGCTTGCGAAGATAGAAAGATAGATTCCGATATTCCTATCAAGGGCTTACCCTGGTGTGGATAATACAGAATTTATTGAAATTATAAATCAAGGGTCCTATATCCAAGTTTTTTGGATACCCTGCTCTTTGGGTTAAAATATTTCACACTTGTTACTTGTTTTGTTTCAATGTTTATTTTCGTTGTATTTTATTAAAGGAGGAAATTGTAAACTTATTATACATTCTTGTACTTTGATTAACTCTAATATTAGAGATTCTATACACTTTAAGGTAGAATATTTTCCTTGTAAACTTTTATTAAGTTACATTTCTAAAACCATATTTCTGGAACATAGAATGTTTTTATAAGTAAAATAGGTCTTGTAAATTTACCTTGTTTAACTTTGTTAATCATGGTTTTCCTTAAGGATAATTTTTTTTTTAAACATAAAATTCACACCTCTTGTAAATTGTGTATCTACATTCATTATTTAGATCCTACACTCTAAGTATCCATTATATATTTCCTTCATTTTCTCTAATAATCAAATCTGCTTTTATTTTTCATTTATTTTTTATCCATATTTACTTTTATAGGAAACCGGGTCTCATATGAAACTTTTTTTGTAATCATTATATCAAACTTCTTTAGATCCCTTTTAATATTTCTTGTAGGTCTTCTTGAAGCCTCTTTTTTCTAGTAAAATTCACTAAATATTTAGGCTAATTGAGGTAGCTCAATTTCAGAATCTGAACATTGTGAATCATTTGATATTTTTTAATATTATTTTGTTTTCTTTTTATACATCTGAGAAGTAAATTCATTTGAATTATTTTCCCTTTTTATCATTTTATGATCTCCAACATCATCTTGCATCTCTAATGTATACATTATGAGGGTTCCGATTAAATCATTCCTTGTAAAATATTTTAGTGGTGATTATCGTCATAAAGCATCAGATATTACATGCCATTTAGAGGAAAAAACATTGAGTAATTTCAACACCTGATCTGATTGTGAAATTAATGTTCCTAAGGAATCAATACTGTTGGATATCTCTATCAATCTACCATTCATCTAGGTGATTCTATCAACATTATACATTCTAAGAGTTTCAAATTTCATCTTTTCATTAGTATACATTAATTTTCAGACAATGTTAGAACTTTTATAGAAAAAAAAATTGTTTTCCACATTTCATAGAAAGTATGAAATTGAGATACTTGGTTGAATTCATCTGGAACACGTCCACATATAGTAGCATTCATTTCTTTTGAATTGATATCATACGTAGCTTATTTAGTAGCATCCCATGTTTTTTTGAATTTTTAGAGATTATATATAGAGTGAAAATGTTCTTGTCTACATTGAATATAATATTTTTAAAATATATAATCAAATGATATTTACAACAACAATAATTATCACCATTAAAGTAGGGAGCATTGATTATTGACATACCTTCTTTTATTTATATCATTATCTTCGGTATTTGTATAGAACATGTAATTTTATCTTGATAGAGATTACTTGATTTCATTAGAAATCACTCCTTTGATACCAATTTTTAGGTTTCAATAAAATAATAATATAAAAATGGGGTGAATTATGTCTTTTCAATAATCATAGAAATATTCTAACATTTATCCTTTGTGATTTATGCAGATATGCAATATTCTCTTCTTTATGTAATTTGATCAGGGGATAAATATATAATAACAAACAAATATTTAGGGGTTTGGGGCACAAATATCCCATATTCCACTCCACCAACACTCTCTCAATGAGCTTGGGGATTTTCAATAGAAATTTCCTCTTATTAAAAGAACCTAACAAATTAGTATATGCAGTTGACAACATAACAAAAAGGATTTTACAGGGACTTTTAGTTATTTTACATGGAATCAAAAATACCTAGATTAGTATGAGAAGTTGATACTCCACCAATGAATGAGTTTGAGAATATTATACTCTTATAAATCAACAGAGATTTTTTTGATTGAATAAACAATATTGTTAAAAGTTTCATAAACAACTGACAGAAAACATATGTTCTTTATCAAAGATGAATGCCTTCAGGAAATGATATCATTGAATAAACCCTAGTTACAAATGGTATTAAATAAAAATAGTAACAACAGTTTTACTTCATATAATATTGAAACATGTATGTCCCCAAGGTGTTGCTTATTTAGAATAATAGAGACATTCAATCATTTATATTTTGCAGAAACTCTATATTCAAAAAGATATCAGACACATGATATAGAATGATAATACAATTTTCTATTTAACAAGAGAAACCTTTTCTTGATTTTGGTTGAACATATATAATAATATCTCTGGATAAATGGTGATCATTTTAATTTAAATCATTCAAGATAGTTGTAACATCCCTCAGAAATAGGAATGATTTAATTTTTTAAATATGATCCTTTTAATCAGTTATAGAATAGATTTGAGGAGATATTTAATTTTGGAGAAATATTTTCAGCAATCAAGGATAATATCTATAATTTAAAACTGTTTCATTGACCAGTCAAACATAGGGTTCCTTTATGTGACAAAAAACTCTAAAAGTAGGGTTAAAAATGCACAATTTATTAAAATAGTAGGGTTGATGAACCATATTTTTATTCTTAAAATGTAAGGTTTCTTAAAAACATAGGGTTTATTATCCATAATTTTACAAAAACATAGGTTATATGATCTATACATTTTCTTCCAAACGTAGGGTTTCCGAACCATATGTAACACTTACAAACCTAGGGTATGACCAATATTTCCAGTATACTTTAAAAAATATTAAGGATAAATAAACAAATATTTTAACCCAAAAATAAGATAAAATTCTCAAGAAATATATTCATGAAAAATACTTAAAGTAATGTCATTAGTAAAACAAATAAGGGTGTTATTGATAATAAAAATAAATAAGATTCATAGAGTATTTTTGGGACAATACATGCCCAACATGTACATAAAAAATAAAATTATTAATTAGTTAAAAAAGGGTAGATACAACCTAATTTTTATTGAAACATAGGCTCAAGGTATACTCTCTGCTAGGTGTGATTGTTGTGGATAGTGGATCTATCCACCTAGGTGTTTTTTACATAGGAAAAAATGTAAAAACCCATATTTAACATTAAAAATTGTTTTATAAAAAAGTAACGTAAAATGATTAAAAAGGAAAATAAGGGATGAAATTATTGGTTTGAACCCACCAAGAGATGGTTCTATTTATACTATCCATAGCTGGATAGTATTGGGATTATCCCAAGTTCATAGGTGGGTAAGGTTTGTGTGATATAAACCACCACATGCTTATTTTTCCATAGCAGATCATCTCTACATCTTCCCAGAGGTCCCTGTAAACAAGTTACTGTATCTCTATCCCCTTAATAGTATATACCATCGTCAAAGGTTGGGTTGGAAGGATGATAAATTGGTTATCCTTGGATACTTCCATATCTTATATGGCATATTCATCTTACAATGGAAGCTCCAATAATGATTCTTGTGTTGCATCTAGTGCCTCTATTTTATGTGAGAGCCTATAGGGATTTCCTTATTTACCGTGCCTCCATCCAATTGATGTACAAGGTATTGAGGGTATATTTTTATTCATTAATGAGGTTCTCTAGTAATGAATCAAACTCTATAATATTTATAAACATTATTCCATAGGAAAATTCAGTTTTCATGAGATAAAGATAGAATGAATTATAATCAAAGTAATCTTCCTTTGAGGAATACTCAAACACTTTTGAATCTACATCATAAAAAAGGGGTTCATGTTCAAATTGAAATTAAATAAAATTAAAAATAAAAGGATAAAGAGTATGAGTTTCTCCCTAAAGTGGTTCAGCAGGTATCTCTTATTTATAGTTGAGTACCTCAGGTTTAATCTATAGAATTTGTAGAAGAGTAGGATCTTTTACTAGTTCTACCTATATGATGTATTCTCTAAGTATTTTTTTTGGTTTTGGTACTATATTATCTGGTACTCCGCTTTCAATATATGTTTTATGAGAATCCATGAAATTTTGTTCTAATTGGTCCATTACGTTATAAAAGTTTTCAATTATAAAACTCTTATATGTTTGGTTTATTAAATAAAGGTGTTATTCCATTTCAATGAAAGTAAGTGATGATCAATATTTTTTATAAAATTATTAAAAATAATAGTATTAATTAGAAAGTGAAAATGAGGTGTGAAAAATAAAATTTTCTCCTCAAAAATAGTTCCAAGTTGATCGTATTTTTGTCATGGTCTGTGGTGAAACAAAATTTATATTTATATTTCCAGTACAACCTAGTAGCTGACTAGGTCTATCTCTCAAGGAGAAAGTGTTGGGAGTCTCACTATCCTAATAGTTATGTATCTTAATTTTTTTAGTTTTGGAAAGGGTGTTTTCATAGTGTATTCTCCTTCATAATAGTGACTCGTGGTGATGTTGACTCTATTCTAGGTTAAACTTAGTCAAGGCCATAATTTTGGGTTGGATCAGATCAGTGGTATTGATCATTATACTTAGATCCATTGGCATGGTAGCTTTACAGATATGGTTTTCTTCAATAGAGGTGGTGAATCAGTGAGCATGGGGTGGTTGAATTGTTCTTCGTGGTGGATGGACTCTTCTTTTCTTGTGGTGAGAGATTTAAGGTGAAAGGAGAATTTTTTGGTCTAACATATGAGTGTCTAGGATCATGTATTGGTTGGATTTGAAGGAAATATTTGGTTAATGATTGTCACTAGAGGACGAGATTAGGATTTTTCAGGATGTGGCTGTAGTGGGGTAGACATGGGGTTTTCTCATCAAAGCTAGTGTAATGACCATGAGTGGTGGTTTAAATAAGTTGTTCATGGTCAACATATTTATTGTGGATATGGTTTGCATTAGGTAGGGTGTTTTCAGGGTTATTTGTAGTTCAATGTGTGTGATAATCTGCACATGATTACTGTAGTGACTATGACATGGTCAGTGTGGTCACTATGGAATGACCTGCATTTTTTTACAACCAACATAAAAATAATTTCAATCAATACAATAATTTCATCCAAAAAAATTAAATACATTATCTGTAAAATTAAATTTTAAAATTTTAAATCACTTAAAATTCAAAATAATTCCATTAATTTTTTATATTTAAAATTTCTAATTTTTTGATTTAATTTAAATTAAAAATTTATTCACAGAAGTGATACTAAAAATTTAATCCATTAAAAAAATAATTCCAAAATTAATGTCCTACTATTCCATGTTCAGTTTTAAATGAAAAATAAAATTTTATGGCTTATCAAATTAATTTAAAAAAATGAATATATCACTAAAACTAGTAATTTGATATATTTATCAATTATAGTCTAGATTATTAGAGTTTATAGAAACTGTTATTTCACTCTGTATTTGAATTAAAAGTTGGGGTATTTTTAGTGATTAATAGATAAAATATTTAAATTTCCATCTCAAATCAGCAGTTGAGGTCCTGTATTTCAATGTAGAATCTAATCTATTATTTATTCTTCCTGAATATGAAAATTTTTTCCATCATCAATGACACTAAACTTACCTAATGAAGTTTGATTTGATGATATTTTCAACTTCGTTATCAACCATGGAACTGTGGGAATTGTTCATTTTTTAGGAGGTTGTCTGAACCCATGGTGCACCACTAGTATTCAAAGGTAGTGGAAAAAACATGAGGGATGTGCCCTATAATTTTCTTAATGATAAATTAAATACATAATGACGTTTCTTTATGAAAACCGTACATTTCTACTGCTCCTCCAGAGACATAAATGCACTAATTATTATTGACCATATGTGTTCCTCACTGTTGATATTCACCAATTTCAACACATCGACAATAACGGAGGCACCTTCTTCAAATGCATAAATATTTTCATCTAAATCCTCTTCATCTTCTAAAACAATAGGATCAAAGGAAGGAGGAAACTCCCCTAGAGCTGAAGACCATGGGGTGGTATTATCATCTGCACCAATATGGGTGGAATCCTTAATGGGGGATTCCTACTTTATGGAAACCATGGAAAGAAAAGATGATGAGCTAATTTTTATGGTTTTAGACTATGGTATCCACCTTTTATTTTAAAATAGTGATGATGAGTTGAATTCCATCGATTCGGCATTTATCTCTTCAACCTGCGGCATTGTCTCAAATCTATGTCCAAGGGGTGAACATCTCGGTATGCAACATGAGTAGGGATTTCTGTCAATTACCAAACCTATACCATGTGGGAATAAAGTCAATATTTGAGTATTATATCTTTTAGGGACTATGAAATATCTCCCCAGATCTAGTGATGTTGTCTACAACTGATGGAATGGAAATTCCTCCCAAGTATCTGCTTTGGTGAATGCCAGTTTATTAGGAAAATTGAAACACTCTACACCATTGATATGAAGCTACCTAACATCCCTTTTATGGTACCCACCATCCATATAGTGGGCTTTATATGTGTTAAATTTAGAAACATCACTAGTAAGTACCCCTAATTGACTATTGATTGAGAATTTGAGGCATCAGTGGTATGAAATGGGGACCATTGCATGTAGATGATGCCTCTACTTTCCTAATAGTGAATTGTAGGCATTTTCCTATAAGGAAACAATAAATTCAGTGTCTACTAAGAAGCTTCTGAATTGATATTTTTTCTAAACCTTGCTACTCATTTTATTCTCTATCTTTACATACCCTTGAATTTTTAGGTTGGGGGGAGCTAGATCTACTTCTGTGATCTATAAATTGTAAATCACTCAAGATGGTATAAGATTGATCCCATAGATAGTATTCACTATGAAATGACAGACTACCACTCGATTTAATTGGAATGTGACATACTAGGAGAGAATATTCCCCTACATAATGGTAGCCTTATCTTCTTTAGAGAAATATATGATGACCTTCCATTTTTCCTACTTAGCGTCCTTTGCATGATAGGCCTCAATGGTAGCTACCATAATATAAAAATGGAGAGGGATATTTAGGCCTTAAGTAAGATCCTCACAAATCTATTTTTATAGGAATAGTGTGCCATATATTGAGATACTTTCTATTACATTGGTTAGGTTCTTCGTCACATTAGAATTCTAGGAAATGGAAATATTTATGCGTATTGAGTTTCAATTTTTAACAGGTACCATGGTGGAAATTGTTGGATGAGTCATTGAAGCTTGGATGGTTATTTATTTGTTTCTTGTTAGATTTTAATGTTTAGTCTACACACTAGATATCTATGATCAGACCTTGGTTGACCATGGATGAGCTCTGGGTTAGTGTGGATGACCCAGATGGTCAACCAATTTGGTCTGTTGTGGAGGCATTCCTGATGGTGCAAAATGTGAAGTATGTTCTTGTTGATACTTATATGATCATTTTTTTGGTCTCTGTGAAATGAATAATCTTTCCTAAAACACTATCTCATATGGATTTTCTACCATTATGGTGCTTTACCTTCCATCAATGGTGTCATCTAGATGATCCTGAGGGAGAAATATTGTGTTCCTCATCACTTAGTATTATTCATGGACACAATATCCTAAAAATATTCATATAACTATATTTATATTCATATTTTATTAAATATTCCAAGATGGGATAGTTCCTGGGGGCTTCTCCAAATTTGGGGAGCATGAATTCTCTGATAGTGTATGCTGGTTTTGACACTGGGGGGGGGGGGGCTGATTTCCCAGGAATCATCGGTGTATATTTTTCTGAGACATTGAAGGTTGTGATGCTGATGTGGAAGATGGAGAGTATATGGAGGCCAAAAGAGAAACTGGTTTTCCCAAAAAAGTAAAATAATTCTACCTGCATGAGTATTAAATACTTATGAGTACCTCATCTAGAAATCTCTTTCCCATCAGTAGGGTCCTTGTCGTCACAATAGAGGGTTGTAGAGAATATGTAGCCTATTTAGAGATGTTACCCAACTTTACTAGGCTATAACTATTCTTAGATTTAATAGTTTAAGAATAAAAACTCTTGGATGTTGTGCCCAAGGACCTTATATTTTAGGTAGTATTTAACATGATCAGTGAGTTCATCCTCTCAGGGTCTCCATAATTCATGAAAATTTGAGATGTACTTCTCCATGGAATAGATGAAGTACCCTGACACTTGAGAATCCATGAAGGAGTATACCATGTTCTCCCATTTTGTGAAGGGAATTATGGGAACCTGAGCCTGACAGGGGGGCTTGTGTGGTATTCATGTGGTGGGGAAATGTAACACCCCGAGATTTTTTGAAAAATATTCTTTTAATTTCATTGATGTATTATGGTGTACGATACACCATAATTAGCTTGCACTATATGCAACACCATATTAGCTTATATCATACGCATACACTATTCTTGGCTTGTGTTGAATGCAAGAGCAACCATCCTCAATAGCGTGTGTTGTACACAATACTAAGTTTCACTAAACAACGATATATTGTTATAATAATATTATGAACTAGCTTTTATGAATACTAGAAACTAAATTTTGAATTTTATGACATTATAATTCATCTTACACATTTTATATAACATGGTATGAGAACAAAAGAATTTTTTCAGGTAAAATATGTATTTTTCAAAAAATGTAATTTTGCCGCCTTTTGATGGCGCACCCAAATTAAATTTAGTTTTTGACATGTTTATAAATTCAATTTTAAAAAAATAAAATCCTTCTTTTTAATCTGGATATTAAAATTTACTTTGTATTAATTTTTGATATTTTTCTGATAAGTTTATTATTTTGATGAATAGTAAAAATACGCTAAATTTTAATTAAAAACAACTTTTTTCATCGAGATAATTTATATGTTTAAATCATAATATTTAATGGTTTTAAAGTATAAATAGAATATATTTTTCCCATTTAATATAATTTATGTCATTATCATTGATTTTACATTGAATTCATAGGTAAAATCATTTAAATCTTTTGCAATGTTTTAACTTTTAAAATTCATTTTTTTAATGACGAGATTAATTTTAAATTAATTTATGAAACTTCTGTGATTTGTATGTGGAAAAATGGATTTCATATTTGGAATCAGTAGGTCCAAATTATGCTAATAGGCTACTTTTTATTTTTGGGCACTATGAATAGTAACTACGGTAAATTCTATTTAACATAGTTAAAGGTAAATCGGGTAATTAAGGGTAAATATAATGTTATAAAATTACCCTAACACTTGTATTAATATAATTAGATGATTATATTTTTTCCCTAAATCATACTTGGGTTGAAATGGAATCTAATGGAACCCACTTGTATTTGATTAAGACCTTTTATTTATTATATTTAAAGGAAAGTGAAATATGTCTCACTCAAACTTTAATAATTAAAGTATTTTTAATATAAGGTTATACAAAATATAAATTGATTATAAATACTAATTTGAAACCTAAATTTTTTTTATTTGTTATGGTAATTTATTTGTAATTTTTGAGAAATATTTCATTAACTTAATAGCTTATACATTAATGATGTAGAAATAATTTATTTAGTGAAAAATCAATAATATAGTTTTTATTAAAATAACAATACCTATCAAAAGGACCTGAAACTTGACCAAACATTATTGGTAGAGTATATCTATACCCTAAAAATCCAAGGGTCGATTTTTGGACCATTTGGAGCCTTATAAAATAGATTAGGACATTTATATTATTATATTTTAAAAGTTGTCAAAGATGTCACCTTCATAATTTAATATATATAACAATTTAAATGTTGTGATTTTAAGATGATAAATTCTAGTAAAAATATTATTATTAAATTTATTATATTTATCTTCATCATAGGATTTTATTTTTAGTTTTTACGCAACATATAAGTATATTAAATAATTATACAAACATGTTGTAGTAATTATTTTATTAAGAGATATACAAAATAAATGGTTTTAAAAATATTAAAATAAATAATATATGAACAAATTAATGTTCCCCATAAATTTTTTAGATTAATATGACATTTTAGGGATATATTATATATATATTTTAGAACATATATTCTGTGTGGTTTTTATTTAAATTCAAATAATGAATAGTGTAAAAATTGACACTATTGATATTTTATAGAAATAACATATTATTAAATTGTTTAAAAATCACAAAAAATATTTAAAAACTAAAAAATTAAAATTATATGGTCTAAAAGGTTATAAAGTATCCAATTATGTAAAATTTACAACATTTAATTATTTATTTATAAAAATTTAAAATTTATAAGTTTATTACCACAAATGAAATTAAATAGATTAAATAATGATAAATCAAGTTGATTTGGTTTAAATAAACATAAAACATGTCTAAATTTTATTGGTTGATGAGATTACAACCCTATATCATATCATCTTTGAATTTAGTCATTTTTAGAGGTTTTTATGTGGGGTTTCATTTTATTATTTATTAATATTTTTAAGGTTTACAAAAGTGACCCTCTCCTATCCTATATAAGGTCACCTCCTCCATCTCCTCTTAAAAACAATTTGAGCCTTCAAGATCAGACAACCTCCTGCCCATTTCTCTTCTCCGCTTCCCTAGAAACATTCTGAAGGTTCTGGTCTTCTCAAAATACCAACTCAAGCCGCTTAATAAGTAGCTTAAAGGAGGTGCGTCGAAGAAGAGGAGGTTCAGATACATACGAAGAATATTGGATATAAGGTAAGGGATAACTTTTCCAATCTTGATTTTATCCGAGATTGTTTATTCGTAAGTATTTGTTGGGTTTATATTTATTATCTATGTCCTTGTTTTCTAAAAATGTTTTCATGTATGTTTAAAGTCCTTTTTACCCATTTTTCACTTTTACTACATGGTATGTAAGGAATCTTTATTTTGTTTACCATACGAGGTAATTTTTGACTTTTCTGAAAAAACTACGAGAATAATGGTTTTTAACTTATACGACATGAATGGATTTTTATAGTTTCATAACGCCTAATTTTCATAAAGCTTCCTCTACAATATTTCATGACTATTTTCAACAAAATCCTTTTCTTTTAAAATTGAATGGCATTTTGTGAAAAGAAAATGATTTTGAAAAAGAAAGGATATTTTCCTCAAGAATTCATTTCAAGTGTTTTGTCAAAACTATTTTCCATCTAATATTAAATTATTTAGAATGATTATGTTTCAAGTATAATTTCTCTATGATTTACATGGTTTCACTTTTCTTATGATGAAATGATATCAATTTGTTTTATATGGATTATGTTATGATGGGATGATTTTTATGAAACCCGTTTTATTATTTGGGATATGATGAATGATTTATGTTTATTTTGTGGCACAAGTAAGAATGATTTCATTATGATATGGGTGGGACCAATATCTCCCTCCAATGAATTGGGTAAAGATTTATATCTCATGAGATAGAGATGGCTGGAATGACAAGTTAATCTGTTCAGTGATACCGGACTGGAACGAGGAGTGAACTCAATTCAGTAAGGGACTTTGTCCACTAAGATGGTCTTGGAAGAAATTACTTGGATACTATGGAAATCATATGATGTGCTTAATGTTTTTACACAATTACATGTTTTATTCCCATGATATTTTATCTTGATTGATGTCTCATTATGATCTATGCCTTACATACTGCCATGTTTTATGTCATTGCTCAATATTTTGATGTTTAAACATTATGTTCATGTTTTTAAGTTCAAATGTATATGATTTGTTTTATCTTCTCCATGCTTACCCTTACTGAGCATTTGAGCTCACCCTTTATATGTTTTCTTTTCCCCAGGATATAAAGAAAGGTTTTAGGTAAGAAAACAAAAGGGGAAGATATTTATGAGAGATATTGAAGATCTTTCACCATGATTAGAAGATTATGTTCCGAGTTTCCAAAGACACTAAAATATTACAGTCCTTGAGTGTTGTTTTTTGTTATGTATTATTTATTCCGAAAAAGTAATGTAATGTCCATGTACGTCAAGTTTTGGGTCGTTATAGTTTGTATCAGAGGAAAGGTTTAGTCACCCTTTGGAAACTAGGATGCGAAAACTTTAGTGAGATCCCTAGAGATATTTCTAAGGTATGTCTAGGGATGTCCCTAAGGATATGTATATGTATAGTTTATAGTCCTAGAATTATTGTAACGATCTTAGAATTTAACCTAAGATGTTAGATATTTAAGGTATTCCCCCTCGATTATGATTTTTTCCTCTCATACTATTCTTTTTGGGTTTTAGAAAATTGTTGGAAACATGATGATTCATGTTAATGAAGAATATGATGGTAATGGAATGATATTCTTCATGAGCTACCAAATGAAATGGAATTTTTAAGGAGAAATATAGTTATTATTCCTAATAATCAATCTCATAATATGATCAATAATCTCAACTTTGGTAAGATTCCCGAATCAGCTAATAAGAGAAAGATGGAGTTTCATGATGATCATAGAGGAAAGAAAGTTAAATTTCCCTCATGTAATTAATGTGGGAAGAGGTGTCAAGGAGAATGTTTCAAAGGAACTGGAAGATGGTTTGGGTGTGGAGAAGAAGGACACAAATCTAGTAATTCCAAAGGAAAAGTTTCAGTTAACACAATGGACAAGTATAATGGTATTGCTAGGACATCAACAACGGTTATATGTTTTAAATTTGGAATGTAAATGCATTATTCAAACCAATTACATAAGGGAAAATATCATGAAGAAAATCAGCATGGTTGTATGGGTATTATTTATATTGATGATGATGAAGAGACTACAAATGATATATGAGATGAAATAATTTTTTAGGAATAAAATGATGAAGCTCGCTCAATGGTTTAATAAGGTAGTGGAATGATTTAATGTTTTTCAAGAATAATGTATGGTACCATGGAATAAAGAAAAATATAAATATTGTTACACAATTGTTTTTCCTTGAGTATTTGAAAGTATACGTTGAATGGTATCAGTAACCATGAAAAGTGATTAAAATATTTTTGGAAAGCAGATGAAATGTGCATAATGAAGTGATAAGGAGAAAATAATATGTATGATAGTATTCATGAGCTCATGGATACTATAAGGACAAAGTGATATCATTGTTTGAGTATATCAAAATTTTGGGATTTTGGTATGTGGAAAGAGTTAACTTTTGAGAGCATTCATGTTTTCACTAAGGTTCTATGGTAATTTATGTTTCAAGAGAATACATGATTAAGGTATTTAGATGTCTGTAATGTGTCCAGCAAGATATATCTTATGATATATGGGGATAAATTATGGTATTCACGTGCATGTTATATGACCATTCTAATAATCGTTCTCTTTATACTATGAGTTTGGAAAGAAGTATTTTGGATAAGTCTTATGGTCAGACTAGATTATGTTGGGAATCAAATAGTTTTGTTTAAGGCTAGAACTTTTTTTGATATTATTTCTGTAATGTTATCATAGTGTAGTTTTAGAAAAAGGACAACCCGAAGGACGGGTGACAACTCATCGCGTCAGACAAGGCTGCGAGAATCGTACCCACAACTGAAGTGTGATAGGACTTTATCGCCTACCACTAGCCTATGGGAAGTACCTAGTTAGTATAAACTAGTTTTATTTTATTAAATATTATTATATATGTATTATAATTCCATTTTTGGAACCATATATGATTAATCTCACTATAGATGGACTTATGTATATTTAATAACTTTTGGAAACCTTATGTTTGAGAGAGATGGAATGACCTATCATTCTATCACATGATCTGCTAATACTTCAAGAATGAAAAATTCAAATTCATTTCTTTAAATAAGAGATAAATTAAAAATTGTTCATGGAATGACCAATGATGATATTACACTAAAATCGAGTATTTCTCCTATTGTAAAAATTCATCAACATTAGGGAAATGATCTTGAAAAACAAAAATTTTGTCATAATACCCTCTTATCCGATGAATTAGATGGTACCTAAGATCATAAAAAATTTATGGCTTTGTGATTGTTGGATTTTTCATAGCCATGCCCTCTACAACTCTTTATTAGAAGTTGATGGTTATGCTTCTCTTCCACATCCATATTTTCACCTATGTTCTCCTTTGTGGAAACCCAGTGATGAGTTAATTTGGGTAACAGTTACATTTCTTACTTACCTTTTTAAAATTAAGTTTTAGTATTCCTTTTTATGATGTGGGTTTCTATGAAGTAGTAAATGATTTATAACTCCGACGAATTTCGAGGGCGAAATTCATTTTAAGGGGGGAGAATGTAACACGCTGAGATTTTATGAAAAATATTATTTTAATTTCATTGATGTTATGTGTTGTATGCTAAACCAAAATTATCTTGAGCTATACGTAACACCATATTAGATTATATTATATGCAAACACTATTCTTGGGTTGTGTTGCATGCAAGAGAAACCTTCCTCAATAGCGTGTGTTGTACGCAATACTGAGTTTCACTAAACAACAATATATTGTTATAATAATATTCTGAACTATAAGTTATGAATATTAATTACTATTTTTTTAATTTTATGACATTATAATTTATCTTACACATTTTATAGAACATGGTATGGGAACAAAATAAATTTTTCGGGTAAAATAAGTATTTTTAAAAAATGCAGTTTTGCCGCCTTTTAATGGTGCACCCACATTAAATTTAGTTTTTGACATTTTTATAAGTTCATTTTAAAAAATAAAATCCTTATTTTGAATTAGGATATAAAAATTTACTTTGGATTAATTTTTGATATTTTTCTGATTAGTTTATTGTTTTGATTAATAATAAAAATACGCTAAATTTTAATTAAAAACAACTTTTTTCATCGAGATAATTTATATATTTAAATTATAATATTGAATGGTTTTAAAGTATAAATAGATTATATTTTTACCATTTAATATAATGTATGTAATTATCCTTGATTTTAAATTGAATTCATAGGTAAAATCATTTCAATCTTTTGCAATGTTTTAAATTTTAAAATTCGTTTTCTTAATGACGAGATTAATTTTAAATTAACTTTATGCGACTTCTGTGATTTGAATTTAGAAAAATTGATTCCATATTTGTAATCATTAGGTCCAAATTATGTTAATAGGCTACTTTTTATTTTTGGGCACTATGAATAGTAACTACGGTAAATTTTATTTACCATAGTTAAAGGTAAATCGGGTAATTAAGGGTAAATATAATATTATAAAATTACCCTAACACTTGTTTTAATATAATTGGATGATTATATTTTTCCCTAAATTATACTTGGGTCGAAATGGAATCTAATGGAACCCAGTTGTATTTGATTAAGACCTTTTATTTATTTTATTTAAAGGAAAGTGAAATATGTCTCACTCAAACTTTAATAATTAATGTATTTTTAATATAAGGTTATACAGAATATAAATTCTATTATAAATACTAATTTGAAATATAAAAGGTTTTTCTTTTTTATGGTAATTTATTTGTAATTTTTAAGAAATATTTAATTACTTTAATAGCTTATACATTAATGATGTAGAAATAATTTATTTAGTGAAAAATCAATAATATAGTTATTATTAAAATAACAATACCTACCAAAAGGACCAGAATCTTGACCAATCATTATTGGTCGAGTATATCTATAATCTAATCATACAAGGGTAGATTTGTGGACCATTTAGAGCCTTATAAAAACTATTAGGACATTTATATTATTATATTTTAAAAGATGTCAAAGATGTCACCTTCATAATTTAATAAATTTAAAAATTTAAATGTTGTTATTTTAAGATGATAAATTCAAGTAAAATATTATTATTAAAGATATTATATTTATCATCATCATAGGATTTTATTTTTAATTTTTATGCAACATATAAGTATATTAAATAATTATACAAAAATGTTGTAGAAATTATTTTATTAAGAGATATACCAAATATATGGTTTTAAAAATATTAAAATAAATAATATATGAACAAATTAATGTTCCCCATGAATTTTTTTGATGAATATGACATGTTAGGGATCTATTATATATTTTTTTAGAACATAACTTCTGTGTGGGTTTTATTTAAATTCAAATAATGAATAGTGTCAAAATTGACACTTGATATTTTATAAAAATAACATATTATTAAATTGTTTAAAATTCACAAAAAAATTTAAAAACTAAAAATTGAAAATTATATGGTAGAAAAGGTTATAAATTATCAAATTATGGGAAATTGAAAATATTTAATTATCTATTTATAATAATTTAAATTTTATAATTTTATTACAACAAAAAAAATTGAATAGATTAAATAATGATAAATCAAGTTGATATGGTTTACAATAAACTTAAAACATGTCAAAATTTTATTGGTTGATGAGATTACAACCCTATATCATATAATATTTTAAGTGATTCATTTTTGGTGGTTTTTAAGTGGCGTTTCATTTTATTACTAGTTAATATTTTTAAGGTTTCCAAAAGTGCCCCTCTCCTCTCCTATATAAGGTCACCTCCTCCCTCTCCTCTTCACAACACTTTGAGCATTCAAGATCATCCAAACCCTACCCATTTCTCTTCTCCACTTCCCTAGAAACATTCTGGAGGTTATGGTCTTCTCAAAAGACCAACTCTAGTCCCTTAAGAAGTAGCTCAAAAGAGGTGTGTCAAAGAAGAGGAGGTTCGGATACATACGAAGCATATCAGACATAAGGTAAGGGATAACTTTTACAATCTCTTTTTTATCCGAGATTGTTTATTTGTAAGTATTTACTGGGGTTATATTTATCATCCATGTCCCTGTTTTCTAAAAATGGTTTCATGTATGTTTAAGGTCCTTTTTAACCATTTTGACTTTTACTACATGGTATATAAGGAATCTTTCTTTTGTTTACCATACGAGGCACTTTTTGAATTTTCAGAAAAAAGTACGAGAAGAATGTTTTTTTAACTTATACGTTATGAATGAATTTTTACAGTTTCATAACGCCTAATTTTCATGAAGCTTCCTATACAATATTTCATGACTATTTCCGACAAAATCCTTTTCTTTTAAGATTGCATGGCATTTTGTGAAAAGAAAATGATTTTGAAGAAGAAAGGATATTTTCCTCAAGAATTAATTTCAAGTGTTTTTTCAAAACTATTTTCCATCTAAGATGACATTATTTAGTATGATTATGTTTCAAGTATAATGTCTCTATGATTTACACGGTTTCAGTTTTCTTATGATGAAATGATATCCATTTGTTTTATATGGATTATGTTTTGATGGGATGATATTTATGAAACCCATTTTATTCTTTGGGTTATGATGAATGATTTATATTTATTTTTTGGCACAAGTAAGAATGATTTAATTATGAGATGGGTGGGACCTATATCTCCCTCCAATGCATTGGGTAAAGATTTATATCTCATGAGATTGACATGGATGGAACGACAAGTTAATCTGGTTCAGTGATACAGGACTAGAATGAGGAGTGAACTCGATTCAGTAAGGGACTTTGTCCACTAATATTGTATTGGTAGTAATTACTTGGATACTATTGAAATAATATCATGTTCTTAATGTTTTTTCACAATTACATGTTTTATTCCCATGCTATTTTATCATGATTTATGTCCCATTCCGATCTATGCCTTACATACTACCATATTTTATGTCATTTCTCAAGATTTTGATGTTTAAACATTATGTTTATATTTTTAAGTTCAAATGTATATGGTTTGTTTCATTTTCTCCATGATTACCCTTACTGATCATTTGAGCTCACCCTTTATATGTTTTCTTTTCCCCAGGATATAAAGAAAGGTTTTAGTTAAGAAAACAAAAGGAAAAGATCTTTATGGGAGATGCTGAAGATCTTTCACCATGATTAGAAGATTATGTTCCGAGTTTCCAAAGACACTAAACTATTAAGGTCCTTGAGTGTTGTTTTTTTATGTATTATGTATTCCACATAATTAATGTAATGTCAATGTACGTCATGTTTTGGGTCATTATATGATACACCTGGAGAGGACTGTCCTATAGTGGTGTCTAAAAGAAGACCAACAATGGGGTTCGAGTCTATATAGAGGTGGATATTTCAACCTTCATAGGCTTTTTCATGTGAGCTCGATGAGGTAATGGGAATGACCATTGTTTTTTCCACTAAAAGTATTCTTCTATATGATGATCCCTTTTGGAGAACACTCAAAACCCACCTGGATATCTCAGTGAGATGAGGTTGGGGACTATATCATCCTTGAATTTCTCTATACACATCCCTAATATATATTTTTAGGAAATATAAACATTAAGGGGGTATATGACTCCCTTCATCAGGATTTGAGTTTGATGAATTCATCATCAAACCTATTATTTTATTTGGAGAGCTCAGTTATGTTAGTCTTGTAATGGGTGGAACTAAACTAGTTGAGAAATTAGATATGAATATCTTTCTAGTTGGCTATAGATCTTGGGTCTAGCTGACAATACAAAAAAATTAATTCCCCTCCATGTTCTAGATGAAGCACTAAACTTGGAAGATTCCAACTATTATAGAGTTTTCAACATCGAACCACATCATGAGGCCTAATGTTCCATATTCTTTAGTGGATCACACCTTCCATTGAATGGGGTGAAACTAGGATTAACTAGTTCTTGGGGTGGATCTATGTGGTCCAACCACACCAAATAAGGATTACCCTTTGGTGGAATCAAAATTTATTATGTCTCTAAAGCAACAAGATGGGTAGTTAGAGTTTCTGTCATGTTGTCTTGGTGTGTTTTGGTTTACAAAAATTATTTTACTAACCCGATGAATCGATATATGAAGTGATCATGGTCATAAGGTGGGATTTTTCACTACCCAATAAGGGTTACTGGTTCATGTATTGGTATTTTTATAGATCTACTAGCCTCCACCCTAATTGGGTGCAAGGGACCACCCACCTCAACTCCAGGTTTTTAACCAAGAAGGACCATATGTCCAGTAGGAGGAGGTTTCCCTTGAATATTATATCACTCTAGGAATTGATCCGTAAGAAGTTTGGTTTTGTTTCTCTTATATTCTTGAAGATACTATTGGAAAGTAGAAAACCTATCATCTATCTAAGTTTCTTGAATGAACATAGACATGAATATGGGTTCAGTGATCCTAATTCCTTATCAGAGGATCTATATGATGTTTTGTCTTACTGCATGGAACATTCTCTCTGTAATGTTCCACATTATCAAATTGGTTCTTCTGATCATTCATGGGATATATTTTGACAACATTCATGGTGCAAGTGGTTTTAAAGGTAATTTCATTATCAGAGGGTAGGACATTCCCTGTTGTCACTATAGAAGGGGACTAAATTGGAGGGTGGTGTACTTACCAAAGCCTATGATCAACAGATGGGTAGAATCCTCTTGAATAACCCACTTAATAACATTAAATATATGGACATAGGTTAGTAAAAAACTCATTCGGTACCCATAAGATTCAGATATCTAGGATACTGGGAGTATGGTGATGTTAAATTTCCAACATTGTTAATGGATGGCCTTGAGATGGCCATGGATCCTAGGATAGTCCAACTAGTGATATTTGAGGTAACTGAATGTCACCTAGATATTCTTGAAGAGGCATGACACATGGTCCTCAATGATGAATTTTGGGAAAGTGAGGTGAAGAGTACCAGGTGGTGAAAAAATGAACAATATCTAATCAGTGGTGAGGATCTCCCACAAACTATGCTCCAAATCACTATTCAGAGGGTTTTCCTCTTATTGATCACCCTATAATATACTTGGTTGTGTCCAAAAAAATAACAGTTCAAGTGATTTAGATCTACAATGATATTTATCTTTCGGTAGAGGTGGCATCACATGTAAAACAATCCCAAGAATGTTAGAGTCTTTCCTGGAGGTAGGGCCATATTCCTAACAATGTCTATGTAGGGTGAAGCTTCCACTTCATCCAAATGATCTAGAAGGTCTTTGTAATGAACCAACCCTAGAATCCCAAAGCTAGTGTCTACTACCATTACATTTTCATGATTATAAGAAATTAATTCTCTAAGGACCAAAAGTTTAGAAGTTTTTGAAGACCAAATTATATACATGATAAACATTTTACATTGGTAAAAGGAAATGAAACATTATACAAAAAAATGTGATAAATTACATCCTTGAAAACTCATTCAAATATCTCTTCATCCTAAACTTGTAAAAGGAAAAAAAATAAAGGTGAGATAAAATGCTCAATAAGGGTAAATTATAGAGGAAGAAATAATGAATCCATGTGAAGAGTTAATATAGAAAGGTAATAAATGAATACACTTTCCATGTAATCAATAAGTTGATAAGGAAGTGAATAAACAATATGGAAGGGTAAATAAATTTAAACACATAACATTTAAATAACCGGATATGGAATAATCAATATTGAAAGGTAAGAAATTGAAACACATGCAATTTAATCAATAAATTAAGAATGAAATGCATCCATATATTTTTTTTCTTATAAAAATCTCATGGATAATAACAATAAAAACTGAAATATCGTTATAGGAAAAGATTAATTATTGGATATCATGTCTTAGAAACATGAAAACTTCTACTATCAAGATCCATCATCCAGATATTTTAAAACAAATGGTACAAACCTATTTAATTTGGAAAACTAATTTTTCTCAATAGAACCTGTCATTTCATCTAGGGGCTATATAAATTCCAATCCCCAACTGTCACTGCCTATCCATATCATTCATTATATATCAAATAATCAAAAATATTTAAATAATGTTCCTTATCATAAAATATCCATATTAAATAAAAGATACATGTTTATAAATAATTACTAAATGTATGATAAGTAACAAAAAGGTTTTATGATGTTGATGAATGGAAATACCATTTGTGGATCCTTAAAAACATTCTTGAGGAAAGTAATCTTTAAAAATTCCAAAGTGTCTCATACCAGTTGGAAAAATTTTAATTATAATCACTATAAAATAAATAATCTGAAATGAAACTCTAAATACCATGAAGATAAATGTATTCATGATTTAAAATAAAATGGGGAAATATATATTCCACATGAAATAAATAAGTGGTGAAAATAGTGTATGCCTCATGGAAAGAAATGTGAGAAAAGAATCCCTTACCTTGAGTATGACTTGTCACATGTTTATTTATATATATAAATAATAAAATTATGTTAATTATTTACTATATTTATTAACCTTTTCATTTTTATCATTATATTTATTTCAATTATTACAATTTTTTAAACAACTACTTATACAATTATTTTTACATTGGCAATTTTGACCATATTTAGTTTACATGTCAAAAATGACTTTGGTAGGTCAACTATGGTAAAAGGGGTTATTATATAAAGATATATAGAATAATAACCAAGAAATAATTATCATATTTATACACCAATTATACTTTTAAAACCAATCATGAATGAGGGTTATGAAAAATTAACCAATGTTACAATTATGGAGATGGTAGGTCACACGTACGCATGAGTAACATTCCCATTTTTCAAAAATCATTATGGAAAGAAGGTAAGTAACATTATATACTAAAATAATGACAAAAAAATCATAAATTCCATGTTATATAATCATATATACTTATATATATAATTATTTTTATGTAAACGGAATCACATTATGTCTAGGAGGTGGTAGTCCACACATCCCCAACCGAGGGAATCACTTGTTAGTGTTTAAAAATGTTAATAAATAAAATTATATATTATGTTTATAAAATATAATTATGTAATTAATATCATATGGTTTTCATTTTTATCACATATTTTTAATTAAAATCATCATTTATACATTCCATGTATAGTGTGAATAAATCACACCATTTTTAGGATGTGGTTGTCCATAATTCAACAAATGATGTTATCATATTCTAAAAAATCAGAACGAATAAAGGTATACTCAATACGAAAATTAATAAAGCATAAAAAATTATAAAAATTATATATATCATATTTAAACAATTTTTCATCATAATTTCAAACCATTTATGGTGGTAAAGGAAAAACGAACGACATTACGCCATCTCAGGATCCATGGGGACACCTACTCTAGTGAAAAAGTGTTCCTCCAAAATATAATTTTCTCACCTCAAGGATTCTACACCACACCATCTCTAAAAATGAGGAGATCTGTCAAAAAGGGGTTCCAATTGTTTCCAAATGTTATTGTTGTCAGACCCCCTGTGTTAAGACCACCTCACATTTATTTTTCGAGAGAGAATGGGACAAAGTAGTATGGGAAGAAGATGGGGTGTTCTCTAGCCTATCATCTTCAATTGGTTTGAGTGAATCCTTATTATATTGGTGGTTCTATGGAGTAGTCTCTAATAACATAGAGAAGTAGGTGATGGAAATTTCCTTTTTTAGGCGGCTCTTGGTGTATCTGGGAGGCGAGGAACAAATCATGTTTTGAAGGAGTTGAGTGATCGAAGACAGAATTGATCGCTTGATCTGAATGGATGATAGCAGACCTAGGTGTCCTCCTAGAAAACTGATAGGAATCTCCTTCACTGAGGTTGTTGCTTCAGTATAAGGTTCAGGTTATCCACAGCAGGGTCTCGGTGGGTCGATAGATATGCTGGATACCACCATTCGAAGGGATGAAGATCAATTTTTATGGGTCCTATTCTATGGGAATTATGAGGGGTGGATGTGTGATCCGTAACTCAAGGGGTAGTGTGTTATCAGTGTACATTTCATGCTTTGGTAGTGGATACTCTCTACAGGCCGAGGCCTTTTAACTTTTGAAAGGAATTCAGTTTAGTCTGTCTAATCATCTGCTTCTATCAGAGATTGAAAATGACTCCAAAATTGGCTATTAAGCACTGATAGATCACAAATACACTCCATGCATCATTTTATACCATATCTAGCACTGAAAACTTCTCATGGATAGAATCACTAGGTTACTTCATACTTTCATGAGGGCAACAAAGTCGCATACTTTATTGTGTCCCGATTTGCTCACGATGATGATTTTATCTCCTTATCGATCTTGGGATCCTTTCCCCTGGATTGTGCAAGAATTGTTTTAGGTGATTCCCTAGGAATTGATTATTTTCTCCCCCTAAGTCATTTCCCCTTCTTGCCTTTTATTGTTCTCCTTTCTTAATAAAATTTACTGGTTTGTGTGTGTCATGTTACGTCTTATTCAGGTAACTCCTTTTGGTTTTCACCAATGGGAATCCATAGATGGATTTATAACCAAGGTGAGGATTCTATGATTAGGGGAGGAATGTTTAAGATCTATTTCATATGATCTCATACAATCCAAAGTGTCTTGATATATGAGAGGAAGTTGGAAGGATTAGTGACTTTTTATAGTGGAGGAGGAGTGGCATTCTTGTAAAGTTTTTAAAAGGGAATTGCACCAAAGTTTCTATCATGTTAAATGGATCCCATAATGGTACCAATTACATAAAAGGGAGGATAGTTTCTAAATATTTATATAAAAGTTCTTTTGGATAAGTGTTTAGGTCATTTTGGCCCCTAAGTTTAAGATTTAGTCCATTGTTAAGCTAATTTTACTCTTAATCTCTCTAAATAATTTTAGCTAATTTCACTAATAATTTTTGTAAAAAACTAATTTGACATTATTCTAAATCATAAATTATTCTTATTCAAAAAAGTTAATAAATTTTAAAAATTCCAATAATATAAGTGGTAGAAATTGATTTAAATTTAATCTCACAAGCGAGATGACAAAGTGGGTTTTTAAAGTAAACATATTCAACAGTCTGAGATGTTTTTATATCCAGTTTCAAGGTGAAATTGATTCCAATGACATAATTTGGATTAATTTATATAATATATATTTAATTAAACCTTAAATATAATAAAAATTATCATTCAGCCTTACAAATAAATTAGATTAAAAATAGTTTTGAAATAAAAATCATTATTTTTCACTATTCATAAAAAACAAAACATCAAAGAAAAATACCGTAAATTAATTGTAAGATATTTTTTATGTTAAGATTAAAAATATTAATTTTATATTGACATATAAAATCAATAAAATTTCCAAAAATTATATTTGAAATTGGTTCTCCATTAAAAGTCGGTAACATTACCTTTATAAAAATATAGGTTTTTATGCATAAAATTGGAGTTGTTCATATCTTATGCCACTAAAATCTATTGGATGAGTATCAAATAATATTTTATTTGATATATAAAACTTAAATTTAATTAATATAATTCAAAAATATTAATTAATTTAATTTATTAGGATAAAACACATTTGTGAGTATAAAAATACAAATATTTTCATTATATTCAATTGGTTTATATATTCATTTCTAATTAATCATAAAACAATCAATTCATACTATATTTGTATAAAAAATATATATTCATAAGTTATTTAATAATATTCATAACCTCTATTTTAAGGGCTAGGTTATATCTTATTTTATTTAATGACAATATTTTTAATAATATATTATTGTTCGGTAAAACTCAGTCTTTTGTGTTACACAACCCATCGAGGAAAGACAATATTGCATGTAATGAAAGATAATCTCGGTGTTCCGTATAAATCAAGATAAATTTTATGTTTTTTATAACATAATCTTGACTTGGTGTTTCATATTAAGCAATATATGATCAAAAATTAAATTTATTCTAAAAGGAAAATATTGTAAAGTCTTGGGGTGTTATAGTCTTCATGATTTTGTGGCTCAACGAAGTTCTCACCGCCATTATATGGTGCCATCCTAAACTTCGATGTATCCCCAAATTCCAAGGTTACGGTAGAGATGAGGGAAGTTGATTGAAGAAGGTATGGTTTCATAGAGAGTCCCTGGAAGGATGATAAGAAATCCTCCACATCCATGTACCTACAGATAGATCAGGGGACCTTGTGGGCCTTAGCCTCAGGATACTTATCCTCAAAATAAAGAGCTCATACCCCTCATGTTTTTTTCGGTAAGATTTGTTTCCATAGATTCTTATATCACATAAAAATCTAAAATTTATATAATTTTGTGTAATTTTACTCATTCCTATCATATATGAAATTAGAGTTCCTCAAGTGTGAGCCTTTGATAGTAACAAGGATATCTTCCATGTGTGTTGGTTAGCATAGTGGGTATATCACCCAAGGAGGTTGTTTTTTTCTTTACCAAGAAAAAACCTTTAAGTAATGGAAATTTTTCAAGATGGAGAGGTCCTCCATGTATGTTGAGGGTGTTTGAGGGAGTACCTTCTCATTAGATTTTTTTTCATCAAGGGATGGACCATAATAGTTCTTGATGGTTCCCATGATGGGGAGAGTCAACCCAGCCAGCCCGGTAGGAAGCTAGTGTCTTGATCTTAATTAGATGAACTGTACCCACATGCAATGGTTTTGAGGGTATGAGGAGGTGTTACAATGATGGGAGTATTCACTAGAGATAATGGAGATGAATAATGTAGGAAAGGTATTGAGTCTTACCCCTGATGTCGAGACAGGATATTATAGACGGGTTCAAGTAGATCAAGGATAAGATCAGACATGGAGCCATTATTCATTATTAGCGTGGCTAGGTGAGAGCCATCCTTGGTGCCTTTTGGGTAGTGGCCATGGTGGGAATAACCAAAATGTCCCATAAATACTCTCCACTAGGGATAACTCCAATGCAATGTTCTATGGAGATACTCTTGAACCATTCAATATAATGATGGGAAGGATTTCCCCCTGTGCATCCCAAAAGGGTAGTAGAGTCAGTGTAGTTCAAATGCTTCCATGTCCTGTTATACTATATACTTGGTTAGGATGACCATTCCCTATTAATAATGATAAAATGGTGAATTTATGACCAAAATTTGAATGAGTTTTAGGGGAATATATGGAGAGTGTGAACGATATATGTGGGAGTTGTGGCTTCCATGTAAGGAGTGTATCTGTTTGGTATTGTTTCACAGTCATTTATTTGACCCCGATTTCTCCTGGTGGTGGTTCTTTATGAATTTCCCCCATATTGTGTCCAGTAGGATAGTCAAGGTCTTCCATTAGTGCATGTTGGATGAAGGGGATAAACAAATTTCCCAACCATAGTGATCCTCTACAAGATGGATAAAAGATCCATGTCGACAAATTTCCTATATAAAATATGCCCAATTTTCTTTTTTTACCCCCAGTTATAGTAGAATAATTTCATGTCAGACCCACCATTTTGTTTGGTGGAGCTTGATTTTGGAAATTTATTAATCCGGTAATGTATAAATCATGTGCTTTATAGTATTACTCATCTTTTCATAGTTCAAGAATAAGGGATTCAAATCGAGTTCATAATATTGTTTTATGACACTTTTCATTGGGGAATGCATCAGTGTGATGATGTGATTTCTTTTTCTCGACTACAGTGGTTCATGTCCTTGGACTAGTCACGTCCCCTGCAGTGAAATTTCATATCAATACTTATTTCTAAATGTGGGAAACCTCCACCACCATGGTTGAATATGTAAACTCTATGATTAGATCTAGATAATGGGTTGCCTATTCCTCCTTCCATGTATTACTCCATGGATTTAATTTCTCAGTACATGTCCCTCTTATATATATTTGATACATGTTCATCGATCTCAACACAGGTGTCATATTGAAGTGGAAACAAGTTAATTACACTACTTATATCCGAACATGGTAGTTACCTTCGATCAGATCTAATGATGACGGTAGAAATATCTTGAAATCTTTGGAAAATGGGTGTGTTGGGAACTTATAGAGTTATTTAAATTTTGTAGATGAGGGAATTTCATATGCAAGTCATAGTAGGTATATGACCCAAGGAATCCCATTTTCATTATGTAGAAACCTATTTCCGGGGTTTAAGGTATCCAAGGCACAATTCCTAGGTAATCTATTGTTTGTCACTCAAGGTATAGATTTTGATGTTTCAGGTGAGGAAAAAAGTTTAATGTCTTATGGGGATATGGTCAATGGTTTAGAGACTTTTGATGTCATAGTTACATGTTTTTAGTATTGTGGGGATGTTTTTATAGGTTTATAGTCGTATGGAGATTTGGTCATAGGTTTAGAGTCTTGTGGGGACATGGTCACATTCTTAAGTATTTTGGGGATGTGGTTATAGGTTTATTCTCTTGTGTGGACATGGTCACATGTTTAGAATATTGTGGGGTCATATCCCATGTATACTCCACAAGTATTGCTCTGGATATGGGTTATAATCACATGTAGATGCTAAGGTATAGGGTGGAACTGTAGTTTGGATATTGAAAGGTTACGTGTGCCTCCCCGAGGGGTAAGGTATGATCACACTTTGGGATTATCCCCACCCAAGGGGAAGAATGGAAAATTTGTGATGGTGTCAGGATTAAAAAATTGGGAGGAATTCTACATACCCTATTAGGCGATAAAGATCAAAACCCATGTATTTCGAATTCATATTTTATGTTTATATGGAAGGACCATTCCATGCAGTTTAACATTATGCGATAAGGATGCCTTTTTCATGAAAGGGGTGACACCAAGGGTTAGTGTGGGGCTTATCACATGAGGCATCATATGTTTTTCACATATATTAAGATTAATTTTAATGTCTTGCGCTAAGGATGGTTTATTGTAGTTTAAATTCTTGTAAATGGATGGTATGTTGTGTTGTTTAAAGTCATATGACTCAAATGTTAATGATTCATACCCTAGGAGCTACCCATTCCCAATTATGGAAGATGGAGAAGAGGATACGACATTAGCCCTCATTGAAGGGAAAAGAAAGATGTTTCCCTTGATGATTCCACCATTAGGGAAACACGTAGGGTTACTAAGGTTATCGTGAATATTCTTAAGATCAAGAGGTGTCAAGATACTCCAGTTCATTCTTGAATCATAGGGGGAATTCATGAGTGTTGATGATACAATTCATGTAGATGATTGGGGAATGAATGAACCTGACTTAGATTGGAATAATTCCCATGGTAAATAAAATTTCTTAATGTTATATCTATTAAAAGGAGGAAACATGTTGGGTTTTTAGAGGTGAGTTAAATGAAGGAAAATGGGTTCAAGAATGTATTTCTTTTGAGGGTAATTCATTCACAAAACATGGTTACCTTACTGAAGGAATATTCCTTGGAACTTATAGTATGTGTTTCATGAATGATGGATGTCTTGATAAACCCTATTGTGCATTAAGCATTTTTATACATCACAATGGGATTGTTACTTCACAAATTTAATCTCTACCATGGTCTTAGGTGATAAGGTACTCATGTGATGTTGTTTGAAAAATAAGAATACCAATAGGAATCCATTTCACCAGTGGATCATAAAAGATTATGTTTCATGAATTCAAAGCTTCTGATGGAATTACAAAGGTCATTTTTTCTTTTAATGAAGGTTTAAGGAGGTAATTATTGGTTATTTAGTGGTTGATACATATGTTATGTAAAATATTATCAACTTCTTATAAGATTTAATTTCTCAATGCTACAACATCCTTCACCAAACCCTCATTTTCTGTGAAGGATTTATATTTTGTGAATCTAGACCCTTAGAGGGATTTCAACACTATTTTGGCTTTGTTTCAACTTGAATTTTCTATGTGCTCCTCTAATTATCCCATAACATGTATATTTTGGTAAAATAAATTATCATAGGTTGATTTTGAATATCAAATGTGATTCTATTATTCTATAAATTTAAATGAGATCTCTTTAGAGAGATATTATCAATACTCAAAATCATATAAAATTAAACTAAGGGAAAAATAATACTTTTTCATAAGGTACACTCTTTCACACTTTAAAAATAAATATCCAAATCAAAAGTATAGGATAAGTGTTCCTTAATGACCTTGATCCACTTTAAAAATGGGCATATCCTAAAACATTCATTATCTTAAGATTTATCTACTAGGTTAGGGAACTCACTTGGATAATGTCCAAGTTCCCCACACATAATACATTGAACTATTAGTGGAACCTTTGGATGAAATTAATTTCCCTCCATTAAAATCTTCAGTTTCCTTGATAATTAGTTTCTTTTTCTATTATTTTATATATATGAAAGATATTAATTTTATTTTAGGATATTTTTATGGGTTCTTCGTCCCAAAATATCTATATGTAGGTTATTGAATATTCATTCTGATATAGTCATAATCATCTTAAATCCCATGAAACATAATTTTTCACTTATTAAATGTGTTAGGAAACTCATCCAAGTTGAGGCTGTTAATTATATATTTAGATAACTAGTTTGGATTAATCAAAATACTTCATATTCCATGTCCTATTTGAATTGGTTACTCTGAGGATAGTTATTAAATTGTATTTCACATTAATTTTTCACATTATTCCACATGGATCAAGCCAATAACTAAAACAAAATACATAGTGTGAGTATAAAAAATAAATTAACAAAGAAAAAAATTATATGATTATGAATAAAATTCTTATGATGTATTAAATTATAAAACCTTCATTCAACCCATGACACTTTAAGCTCATCTCATATCACTATGGTTTATCATAAGTTTTCATAGGTTCTGTCATCTAATTCATTATAAATGTTTTCAAAGATAATGTGAAATAACCATAACATATCCTCCTAGAGTGTCTATCCAGGTGTGTAGTCATAGGCCCACTCATATTAAACCAATGACGATTGAGTAAATACCCAATCAGATAGTTTTATAGTTATTACCCATAGGTTCATCTATTCCACAACCACATCTACATACCAGTATCCAGATAGAGATATCTTTTCTAAGAAAATCACACTCATTTATTTACAATAAAATATTATGTTATTATATACAAAATATTATCCTATGTTTTGTCACTATTTTTTTACAATCCTTATCTCAAAAAAAAACTATACCTAGATCTGATACTAATTGAGGTGAACCAAAAAAAGAATAAAAAAAAATTATATCATTTTATATAAATATTCAATACATATCACAAATATACATGCTTGAGGACTATAGAGGTTTAGTGTCTTTGGATACTTGATAAATAATCACCTCATTTATTAAAATTTATTTCATATATCCCACAAATTTATTCATATTATTACCCTTATATACATATCATTCTTATAACTGACCATCAAAACTTTAATATGGATCACAAAAAAATGGATGTGATCAGATGCCAATTAATGGTAAACATTGGCCATATCAATCATAATAGATAATAAGATGATCATAAGGGTATAATAACATAATCATGTGTATTTCATCAGTATAAAAGATTCATTCACATAACATCTATGATCATAAAGTCTAACATCAAGTTATATATAAAATTATAATTATAATGGTGTCAAAGTATTAATCATAATTCAATATTCATAACATAGGCATGTGGCATCATAAACATAAGGAATCATAATCTTGTGAACATAGATTTGAAAAATCATGTCTACCAAAAATCTTGTGATCATAAATATAAGAAATCATACTCACACATCAAAATGTGAAAATTGCAATTTGAAATCATTTCCATACATATTCATGTGATCATAAATAGCATCATCCATTCTCACTCATCAAAATGTTAACATAACTATTAAGAATCCACTCCAAACTTTTGATCATCATATCATGAGTTATATAAATTATATTATGTAATGAATTAAATGAATTTAATATACTCACACAACATATAATTAAAACCATACATATTAATTCCACAAGATCAGGAAAACACATACCAATTCATAATATCATAATCTATAGTAAGTTAATGGGTTTCATAAATCATCCATCATTTCATCAACATATAACCTATAGAACAAATGGGTTTCATCAATATTTTATCATCATAATAAATAAACATCAATATAAATAATAAGGAATGTATCATAGGATTTTATCCTTAGTGAAGCATAAGTAACCTCAATTGTTTTTTCTATAGATGAAAACACCATTAAAAGATAACAAGAACATTTCTTGAGAAAAATACCCTTTTTATTTTGAAATCACTTATTTAAAATATAAATATTTTTATAATATTAGTAAAAAAATTATTTCAAAATATCGATGTAAAATTGCAAATTAAGCTTTAAATAAAAATATTAGTGATTATGGGGGAGGGGAAGAAATTCATGTGGCATACGTTAAAGCAAAGATTCTATTCACACCTTTGGTAAAAGGTTACTTTTTTGAAAACCAAAAAGAGTTTTTTTATTAATTTTTTTTATATAAAGTAAAATATGGGAAAAATTAATTTAATAAATCTCGGGATAATATTTAAAAAATTATTGAAATCATTTAAAATAAAATATTCTGAAGGAAGAAAAACTTTCCCGACCAAAGAGGAAACAAGGTCGACTTTTCTTAAAAACAATTTCTCAATTATTTTAAGTATTAAAGAGAGTATATTGAAAACAATTTTTTTTAAAAAATAAAAATAAAAATAGGATAAGAAAATATATGTGGTTTAAATTATAAGGATCATATAATTTCTCTCAATATAAAGTTTACATAAGATCAAAAATAGAATTGATATTGTAACATAAATTCCTTACCAATTTAGAATATTTTGAACCATAACCCCCAAAAAATAAATTAAAATGAAACTTTAAATTCCAAGAATTTAAATATAGTCATGGTATTAAATATTAAAGGGGTATTATATACACCACATGAGTAATATAAGTGGTGAATATGGAATATATCTCACTGAACCAAAAGTGAGACGAGAAACCCTTACCTCATGTCTCATCCAACTTCATATGCATTCAAAACTCATATATAATAAATATAGATTTATTATAAATATATAGAAAAACATATTCATATATAATTTTTATATATCATTCCATTATGTATTCCAATTTTTTATTTATTATCAATTCTTTAATAAAATCATTATACTGGTGAAAACAGGTCTATTTTCCATGCACGTTTCAGTTTGATGGTTCCTATACATGAACCTTGGTCATGGATAAATAATATAAATAACATAAATTGTTTCATAAATATAATATTTAATTATTTTATATAATTTTAAAATATTCATAAAATGTTGTGGTGAAAAATTAATTACATCAATTTGTGGAGACGGTAGTCTATACGTAATCAAGGGAGATGTTTCAACAATTTGATGGATGGATTGAAATAAAGATAAATAATAAATCACCTATAAACTATCATTATTATATCATAAATATCATATAAATTTATTAAATCCATACTTATTACAATCCACATAAATCATAAATGAAAAATTAATCACATCACATTGTAGAGGTTGTAGTTCATATGTATAGACGAGCGATATTATCATTTTACAATGGATGGGAAGGTAAGATGGTAGATAATATATTATAATTTTAGAGAAATAATTATTTCTAAAATATAATATATAATCATTAAATACATCATAATAACCAACCACGATGGATGGTGATGGAAAATGAATCATATCGCTACGTGGAGACGATAATACACTCGTAAGCACGAGCAGTACTTTCATTTTACATTTGATGGAAAGAAGGTGGGATTGATTTTGCAATAAAAATATTAACATATAAATATATTTATGATACTATATTAATTATTTTTATATGTATAAAATAAATTTAGAGTAATTGTAATAATAAATAAGAATTGAAAGAGTTGGGTAAGACGATTACCTATTCTTTGAAAGAGATCCTTTGGATTACACCTTAATCCTCCTTAGGATGGTCTTAAGGTAAAATAAATGGTATAAATAATGAAGTTAAGTAATATATAAAGTTTTTTATTGGTAATAGATGATATATATAAGGCTCAAAATGTGTGAATAATGGGAGAGAATAATTCCCTTTTATAAGTTAGGGGAGGGACACACATGAAATTACTTAAAATATTTAAAAAATATAAGGTCAATTTATTGAGAAAGTGGAACCAAATAGTTTTATAACAAAATTTAGTATAGTTTAAGGTCTAAATATCTTCAACCAATAAGATAAAGACAGGTTTATATGGAATTATTACCCTTATCTATCAGTTTAACCCACGATAATCTCATTTTAACGTTAACTGTGGTAACGCATTTTTAGTGTTTTTACTATTTATTATGAACAAAATTTTAGTTTACCATATTAAATTTTATAAATTATTATTAGTAAAATTGTGAATTACATTTTAAAATATTTATTTTTTATATGTGGAGTAATTTCATTTTAAAAAGAGTACGTAAAACACAAGAAAACAATTTTTATAGAAATCAAAATTTTATCATAAAACAGAATTTATTCTTATTTATTACATATTAAATCCTTCAAACGCATGTTAAAATATTTTATTGAATATTTAATCTAAAAAAATTATTAAAATAATTCATAAATAAATATTAACTTTATTTATTATGATAAATACTCACTGTTTTCAAAAACACAATGTTTTAGAAAAAATATCACTTTGTTACTTTAACATGATTTTATTTTCATTTTGATCAATTAATAACCCATGAATTAATTTTATACATTTGTAAACAAAAATATTTAATAACTTATATAGTATCATTCATCCTCTCAAATCCAAAACCTAGGCGATAACTTTCACATTAAATATTAATAACAATTCATTAATATATCACTTTTCTTTTAAACTTAGTGTTGCATATAAAGTAAGCTATCGATGAAATTAAATTTCTAAAAATAGAAATATATCATATAATATTAGGTTTTTTCTGATTTGTTACACATTATAAAGGGTTTTATAAGTGATATGAATAATATATTAATTATTTAATAAGTGGAAACTAATTATTTAGATTAACATGCTAAAATATATTTCATGGAATGTCATATAATCATTGATATAATTAGCGGTTTATTATTATTATCAATCCTTATAACCTGAGGTTGGATAAATAATTATAATTTGAACCTTTATATTTTGATATTATACATACACAAGTTAAAATTTTTACTTAGCTAATTCGGGGGGGTGGGTATGTTGGTGATCATGTAGTCAGTTGGAGTGAAACCATGATAGGATTTTTCTACATATATGAAAAGTTATTTCATTTTGATCATGATTTAATTAGATATATGAAATGGATGGACATGTTTGTTTAATTCAAATATGATATATACAACTATTGGGATACATAGAATGTGGTGTACTCATCTATTTGATGAATGACATGTAATGTATTCACTGACTTGGTCAGTCTATTTTTGAGATTCAGGAAATTATGGGTTTGACTACACTATATTGAAATGTTCTATTTCTAGTGTTCACTTTATTTCATATGAAAAGAGATTATATATGTATATATATTATTTGTATGATATATATAGTGGTGCATATGTTCTTATAGAGATATAAGTATGATTGATGAAGATCACGCTGGATGCCTTAGTAGTGTGAGTGACAATAATGGTTTTCTAGAGACCACTATTTTCTTGTATCTATGAAATATGGATTCCATATTTTTTTCCAATGCTTATAAGGATAATAGTGCCTCATAGTTAGGCCCTGGTATATGGATAAAATTTTAATCAATGTGTTTTAAAAAAAATGAAGAGATCTTGATGAACCCGTATCCAAAAAAGTTTGGATTGATTCATAAAGTGTTGTTGAGTTTGGTATAAATACACAATTGTATTTTAGTGCAAGTAGAATACTTTTAGAGGTAAACTAAAATAATAATTCATATAATTCATGTAAATTTAATTGATTTAAATTAAAAATGAAACATTAGTGTATATATATATATGGGATGCATATATGTTGATTAATAATATATTGTATGTTTCAATGAATAAATATGTAGTTCACATATAATACATGCATAAAATTCATGGAGATTACATAAACATGATGCATGTAACAAAACCTTATAATTCAGGTAATTCATGCATGTAGTATACATTTAAATGATTCATTTACACTTTAAATACATGCATAAAATCCAGTATGATGCAACCTATACATAACAATTATCCCCATGCTGTTTTTGTATGTTTTAATCCATTAATAATGAATAAAAATATTTTAATTAAGATCATTTAAGAGGTGAAAATCATGGATATTATTGGATAATACCTGATTATAAGTAATGCATTGTTCATTTATGATGAAGCATATGTTATTTCATATAAAAGTAAAAAATGATTCTCCTTATTAGATTTTGGATTTGATGAATTCTTTTTATGCTATTGGAAATCATCAGTTTCACACAAATATTTAAAACGACTACTTTCTCACGAGCCTCTTTCATCACTACCTATGAAGGACCCAAACTATATAAATATTTTCATGTATCCTTTGATAGATATCAGGATCTAGATTCTTGTGTATTCTCTCATATTTGGTGACCATAATAAATAATTATCCATAAATGAAGAACAAGTTGGATGATACCGAACACATGATACAAGTACTTTATTATTCTTCATTTTACAATAGTTTTTGAAATTTTGTTAATGAAGATAAATCAGATCATTATTGTCTTTTATTTCACAACCAAGGATCACATGAAGATCTTATAAATCCCATTAGAATTCACACATTGTGGAAAAATTCATACGGTGTAGAGATAGAGTCTTACATAATGATAAAATAATATATTGGTGATGAAAATTCATACAAGGACACTGAAAAGTATTATGTTTATTGATAAGTCTTATAATTCTTTAACTATCTTACGAGTATGAAAAATGGAAAAATTTAAAGTCATATGTAGCTCAAGTAAAGTCATATATGGGGGAAAATACAAACAAGGGAGTAGACATAATGTTTTATGAGATATGAAAGTCATGGGTAGTGGTAAGAATTTATTACATGCATAGGTTTTATCCCATGAATATTCAAGATTTTAGAACACTAAAGTCATACATCAGGAGGAAAGTTATACATTATATGGAAAAGGTATATTCACTCCATGAAAATTAAAACATGTTATTGGAGAAAGTCATACAAGATGCCCATGTGAAATCTTACATGTGGAATGAGAATTTAATACATGACCAATAGGGAAGTAAATTCACTATACCCCTTATTTTATTTAGAATTAAATCCATAAAAACAATTTACTCAGTGTAGTATTCATCCAAATTAAAACTGAAATGAATTAAAAAATAAAATTAAAAATTAAAATCATTTAAACTTATTTCAACCCCAAACCCAAAAAATAATGTATGGATTCCCATTAAATTCCAAAATTATTAAAACAAGGAAAAAATACTAATTTAATCTATTTTAACATTTAATTCTATATTTTAATATCTAAAAACACATGATGAATGCCCATATTTTATACTTACTTTGGGGTTAATTAACATTGAAAACATATTGAATATTTAAAAAATGTTGACTCTCAAATCCCCACCCCCAAAATTAAAATATTAAACTCTTGGGAAATAAAATGAATTCAACCTCAAAAATAACTAACCATCCATGTTACAAACACATGAACCATAAAATATGAAAAACAAAGATTCATTCATCATTGCAATTATCATGAATCTTCTATGAATTTAAATAATTACCAAATTAATTTCACTATATTATTTAACCATTAATTCATTCCCCAGTCAATATATGATCAATATCACATAGGAAATTTCCCTCTTCAATATATAAATATTTTAAAATGGAGTTATAATAATTATTAGAGTTTAAATGATATACTTTAGGATTTCCAAGTTCTTATGTTATCTAATAGAAAAATCTAGTGTGCAACTCAAGATGAATTCCAATGATTTTTTATAAGGTTAAAGGGTTTATAAGATTCAATGATTAAAATTATGAGGTAGAAGAAGATATTTCAATCACATAAGCACAAAGAATGTTAAAATTCATCAAGTGAAAAACAATTGATGTAACTCACTCAACCATTCACATGAATGTCACTCCCAACCCACTCTACCATTTATTCATTTTGTGTTGTTCAAAACCAAGTAGTGAATAATGATGAATAAAATTTTCCTTTTAACCATTATATATATATAGTTTTTATTCAAATTATTATTATTATTTTTATTATTATTATTTTCAAATATAAAATTTATTTTCCATATAAATTTTTCTTTTGGAGATAAATAGTGATACATGTGTAAAAAATAATTAATTATACACAATGAACCCCCTACCAAAAAAAATGTTGACACCATTTAACTAAATAAAAAACTATATATTTATCCCTAGAGTTAACATGAAAACATCATATCCCCATAACTTGCTAAAAATATAACAAAGAATGAACACAAGAGATGGGAAGGCATGGGTAATTATAGCCTATAAGGTGAAACTCTAAATTGGTATTTCATAGTTCCTGAAGCATAATAAGGATTAAATTATAAGGTGTCCCAAAATAGAGGTTAATTATACAAAGGAATTTTCAATTAACAATGGAATATATCATGAATGTAACTCACTTGAATTTTATATATTCAAATAGAATCATGGAATGCTCTAGTTTCTCTATATGACCTGTGACTCTAAAGACACCGATCAGAAGGAATAATATCAAATAAAAAACTTATTTTCTCTCTTGGGTAAGGGATGTGAAAATTTTGGATATTCATTTAATGTATTTGGTATTCAGTTCAAGTTTAATATCCTAAGTTCAAATATATTAAATTAGTGGAGAATTTATATAAAATATATTTTAAATTGAAAATTTTCAAAATCAGTTATTTCCATGAAACTATCAGAATATTTTTCATTATCCAATACAACATAAACCTCAAATTCCTATCATAAAAACACACCAAAAATCTAAAATATATAAAAACATAGCATGTTGAAATTTAGAGTATATTTCAAAAAAAATTTACACCTGAAGATATTTTCCTCCCCATTATGCTTATCTCATAAAAAATATTTAGTTATTCCAGAATTAAATTTTTAAAATAAATACATAGAAAAAATTATTATCTTAACTTGTGTATAGGATATGGATAACCTGAGACCCCTTATTAATAATTAGTAGAATCATTTTGGTCTCCTCCATTGGTTCCTTCCTAAAATATCTATGAGAAATGAATTAGTCACTGTAAATGGTGTTTTCCATCTAGAATGAATCATACAAAGAATATGTTTCATCCTATAGGAGAACAAAAACACTTTATCTCCAAATAAATTTTCCAGGTTCTGAATGAATTTATCAGATAAAGATCTGTATTTTTTCTTATATATCATAGAGTTATCATAAGATTAATTTCTCATATGATCTAGCTCCATCATTTTTAAAATTATTTGTTTTTGAAACTTATTGAATTATAGGTTCAGTTTCTTCACATCCTAGTACGATTCGTGCTATAGCTCAATAGTCAATTAACAAAAAATGTCATAAACTATTTGGTAAGGGTACATACCCATGGGTTTTAAAGGTTATTCACTATTCCAAAACAGAATCCTCAAACATGATTTTCTAATCTTTTTATTTGTGCTATACTTTTCTTTATAATATCCTCTTTATATTTCTATTAGAGACCTGGACCTGAGTATTTTTGTGTAGGTGGTAGGAATTAGAGGTTTTATTGTATAATCAATATTTCTTCATCATGTCTTCCATGATCTTATTCCAAAAATGTGTTCCTTAATCACTGGTTATTGTTATAAATATTCTAGAAATAAAAAAGACATGCGATATTATAAAATTAAAAACAAATTTGGAATCATGAATTTGGTTGTATTGTCTATTAATATACATAGAAACATAATATAATAATAATAGGCTAGAGAAAAATCTAGAAGAAACATGAAATGGTCCCATGAAATCTACTCCCTATACATCAAATATCTCACAGAAAATTAGATGTTTTTAAGGAATTTCTAATATTTTTGGAATCCTTTAGTATATTAAAAGTTTTTACATGTTTTCTAAAAATTTAACAAGTCCTTAGAAATTATTTTCCACAACATGCCAACTTATAACACTTTTGTAGGTATTATGTGTTTTCCAAAATGACCTCTACATACAAGGGTATTCCAAAATTCAAGAAAAAAGATTTCATATTCCTAGGTTATACACCTTCTAATTACTTGATCACTACAAAATTTCCATAAATAATGATCCTCTTAGAAATATTATTTTGATTCAGATATTCGTAAAAAATAAGGATAATTTATTTATTATGGCCAATAAGTTCACCATGTAAGAATAGCTAGGTAACATAGTGATTTCATACAACTTCTGACATGGGAGGGAATCATTCGAGGCTATTTCTATTAGGGTTTTGGCTTCATCAGTATAGATTAATCTTATCATGTATTCTGTAATTAGGTTCTCACAACCTTTATTATCTTTGATCTCCATGTTAAATTCATATTGTAGAGGAATATATCTCAAAAAAATTGTATTTTGATATTTTTATTTATAAAATATCTTGGGGTTTCATGATCTAAAAAATTGTTACATCAATTTGTATCAAATATGAATAAAATATCCCTTAAGAAACAATAATAGTGAACAACTTCTTCTCTATTTTTGTGCAGTTTATTAGTTATTTTTATATATTTTTTTTATCATAATTTATCACATTTTAATGATAAATTAACTTATGGGAAAGTACAACTACCACTACTTGATTGGATGTATCATACAATAATTCAAAGGGGTATTCCTAGCTTGATAGATTAATTATAAGGGTTGTGGTCAAACTATCTTTGATTATATCGAATAATTTCTTACATGATTAATTAAATAAAAATTCAATCCCCTTGATCAAGTTATCCAGTGTTAAAGTTATTTTTATAAATTCCTTAATAAACCTCATATAAAATACAACATGTCCTAAAAATGATCTAATATATTTAATAATGGTGGGACATGGATATGTAGAAATTAAGTCAAACGTGGACTTTTCTACATCAATTACTTTATTTAAGATGATGTGTCCCAGAAAATTACCTTTATCCACCATAAAATGTAATTTTCAAATATTAAAACTAAATTATTTTCAATTCATTTTATAAAATGATTTCTATATTTTCAAGAATGATTTCAAAACGTAGCACATTCACCAAAAAATCATCAATAAATTCCTCCAAATGTATCTGAAACAGATCCAAAAATATTATTATCGTAAAACATTGAAAACTTCATTGGGGTATTGAATATCCCCAAAGGAATACTTTGGTAGGAAAATATACCAAAGTCACATTAGAATTTGGTTTTATTTTGGTCTTCTAGTACAACAAATACCTGAAAATAACTATAAAATTGACCAAAGAAGAAATAATGATTAATATCAGCTAGTATTTATATAATTTTATGTAAAACATGGATGGAAAAGTGTTATTTTTAAGGATACATGGCTCATTTTCCTATAGTCAAAGGAAAACACCCATATATTATGTATCCTAGTTGTAATTATCATTATTTCAATTTTCAAAGGGGTGAATCTAGTTTTTTAGGTACTATATTAATGGGGCTCACTTATTGGGAGTTTGATATGTGGTAAATGATTTAGGATCCTAAAAATCTATCAATTTCATATTCGAAAACTTCCATAAGGGCTAGGTTGATATTTATTTTGGACTTTCTAATATGGTTTTACTCATTTTCTAAGATAATATGGTGCACAAAAATTATAAGACTAATACCATGGATATCTCCAAATAACTAGACTATAGCCCTAATGTTCAATTTTAGAATTAGTATTAATTTGTTCTCTCAATTTGGTTCCAATTTTAATGAGATAATCATATGTATTTTTTCATTTTCTTTTATAAAATAATATTTAAAATTTTGTAGATAAAACATGAGTTTAAGTTCGGGAAATTATTTTCGTGGTGGTTTCAGTTTAGTGATTTATATTATAGAAACCTACATATGAAAAAAAGAGGTTTCAATAAAATATTTATGTAAATAATAAATTTAATATTAAATTATCACTTAAAACTAGCCACTAAATATATTTTATAATATATTTAACTCACTGTCAAAAAATCACAAAAAAGATCAGGTGACTCTAGTTTTCTTCTAATTTGATTATTTCATCTAATATTTGGATTTATTCTTTAGAATAGAAATTAATTTTATAGTTAGATAGTTTAGAACATATTTCCCATCATGAGGGTAGTTTATTGAATCTAGAATACTGAAATTCACAGTGTATTCTCTAAAATAGATTGAATGTTTTCCCTCATTAACAATTTTTATGGTTTTATTAGTCTTAAGAAATGGCATAGCTTGAATTTTAGGGGAATGTGTTATACCTATTTCTTCCTCCATGTTTGATATCTAAAAAATCCATTGGAAACAATAGTCCCTTCACTCTTAAAAGAACATTACCAAAGGATCCTACTGGGTAGGTAGTGGCGTGATTATCCAATTATATAACCTCTTGGGTTGTCTTATATTCTCCAATATTTTGAGAATAATAAACTGAATAAAGCATGGAATTAATTTATTCTCCCAAATCACATAGTGCATTTCTAAAATTAATCTCTACTATGATTTATGGCATAGTAAAAGTACCATGGTCTTGAAATTTCATAGGTATTTTGGGGTTATTATAGATGAAATATTTCTTATTAAGCTTAACTTTTCATCTTCTTGATTTTTTTATTAGTAAACATCTTCTTAGGAAACATTCTATATATGGGGATTTAGTCAATGACATGCATAAAATAGATATAAACTTACTCTCTGTTGAAGTTTTTCAACATTTCTTAATATATGGTTTCTTTGCAACTATTTTGGGCGGGTTCATTCTTATAGGGAAGGGAGGTCATGGATGAGGTAAGTATTTTATCTTATCTTTTACCTTGACCTTATTCACCAGTTATATATTCAAAGGTAGTTATACTTATTGTTCCATAAGGGTTGGTTTCCTCTTTCATGATTTTCTCACTTTGAACATCATCTTCCAGTGATGGTTCTTAACTACTTTTCACTTCCTTACAACTTCTCAAAGAGATAAAACTCACATTAACTATAGGGTTAGGAATTTATTGGGCATGGATATTTCCTAATATGTGATTTTACCAGTTTTTCAAATTGTAAATGATATATCAAAATAGACTATTAGAATAATTTTATTTTGAAACCTGAGTAGTGAGGGTGGACTGTTGGTTGTTATGAGATTCTAGAAGTTGTCTCAGTATGTCTATCTGTGAGGTTTCCTGGTTAGGGCCTTGATTTTATCTTATATAGGTTTGGTATAAATTCCTTTTAAATGGTGGTGGATGGTAAGAGTATTGAAAATATTACTGTAAAGTTTCCTTTAAGGTAGCTCATTTCCAACCCCATATTGAGTTATAAAATACTTCTTTAATCCTTTATTGTTGGGTAGTTATTGGTACAAAATTTAGTACATGGCCTCAAATTTCTTGGTTTCTTGCACTTGGAACAATCATCAATAAAATGATCCAAATAGTGAAATGGGTGGATGATTTTTGGGGGGTTTGGATAGTGATTCTTCTTGAACCTTGTTCAATACAAAATATCTCACAAGAAAAGTTAGTTCTTTAATATTAGTTTCATGTAAGGGAGAGTTGTAACTTTTTACCTCATGTACTCCTCTATTAGTGGATCTTGTACTGAATTTTTGGTAGTTTTATGAGATCCTATATTTCAATTAAATGAATTTAGCTGGTGATTTTTCTATCATTTCTCATCTAGAAGAATCATATAACTGGTTCTTATCATTATCTAGTAGTCATAATTAAAGGAATACTATGAAATGATTGTCCTTAAATGGTTGGTGTGGGCATGATGAAGTCAATCACCTGAATCATTCGTATAGAGTTTCTAAACTTGGTTTATTGATCCCATATATCTACTTTCTAAGTTGGTTTCTTCTTATCACATGAAATAACATTTAGAGAAATTCCATTTAGATTTCATCCCAGGTGGTGATTTCTCTAACCCATATATTATATATACACACCTTGGAAAATCCTTCTAAGGAGTAGGTAAAACCTTCTAGATAATTTTATCTTATAGCAATCCTCGTGTTTTTAATGTTATTTCCTTTCTAATTTAGGAAACATAGTTAGTATTTTGATCATTCTAATTTTATGTTCAAAGTTATATTAATTATTTGGTTATTGAATCCACTTATTATTGTTGAAATTAGGTGTATAAAACTCTGTCAATGTTTTATTTAGTTTATATAGATAATTTTCTATGTTTTTAATTCCTATAGTGGCTCTAGTAGAAGAAACAGAAAGGGATAGAGCATCTGTCGAAGTATTTACAAAAAAATTTTACTCCACTTGCTCAGTGTTCTTATATTTTGATCTCTATCTTGTGATGTTATCTCAGAATTTGGATCAAAAACAAATTGGTGATCAAAACTATATATTTTCATGTATCAAAAAAATCTAAAATATAATAAAACACATTCCTGCCTCCCCGGCAATGGTTCCCATTCGATGAGGAACATATTTTAAGGCTTTTCTATAGAATTTTTTTAACCCAAGTAAATGTATTGAAGTATGGGGAATCAATTATTCTATAGATATGAGTGTGTTTTGGGTGTATTTTTCTTATATTGAGTGGGTTTAGTGTGTGTGATTGATAAGGAAATTAATAAGGTGTTTGTATTCAGTATTTAAAACTAGTATTCTAACCATGTATATTTTTCCTCACCTACCCTCTAAATCCTGATTCATTAAGATAAAACTCTATTGTTTTCCTAAAAATCAACCAAGACCTCAAAAACATTCTTTATCATGGTAGTTTCATACAGAATAAATGAGTGAAACTATCACTTCATTTCTTACTCTTACCAATACCTAATGGTAAAATTATTTAATCACTCATAAATCAAACCACTTCCCTCTATCGTGTAAATAATAGAGAACATTCATGTGGAATATGTATATAAAAACATATAAGAAAAAATGTAATCATTAATATAATAATGTATTAAAAACCTCATGCTATCTACAATAAAAAACCACTAAAATAAAAAATAATATGAAATTAATCTATTAAGCTCTATAATTTCTTATAGGGGATGGGGGAAGTTATCCTTTGATCAACCACTAAAGTTCTAGTGTACCATCATTGAAGAGTTTACAAAAAAATAGAATTAAAACTCTTAAGAAGATCTCAACTTAATCAATTAGTATCTCACTTACCTCTTACATAAATGAAAAATATAACTATTTATAAAAGATATGGATTATTTGATTATTTATTATCTTCAATCCCTATATGTGAAACACAATATTACATCCCATTTGATCCATTACAACACCTTTGTCATCATTTTGTGTTTTAGTGACCACTATAATTTCTTTGATTACAACAATGTACATATTACAAGGGTCAAGATTCCATTAGTCAAGAATATCTCCAAAATTCCAAAATTTTAAATCCATTCTCACGATCTTATCTTTATCTATCTTTATAGATTATATCCTCATGGAATATTGGGGGAAAATTTACCGATTTTGGAAGACTAGTAGGAATAAATTTTTATTTTTGGTCAAATCCCATTTATATGAGCAATTTTATATTTCAATACCCATGGTGTGAAAATAGAAAAGGAAAAAATTAATAAATATGGAGGAATTCATACATTGGGGGGAAATTCATATGGTATATAAAGAGAGCCTTATAAATGGCTGTTGGAAACATCATACCTATCCAGTAAAAATCATTATGAAACTTGAGAAGTCTTCTGACACATGAAAAGTCTTACACGAATGAAAAATTGAAAACACAAAAGTCATATGTGAATTAGGGAAATCCATAAATGAGAGAAAAATAAATACATGGTTTCACATACGAAGCCTTAGGAACCTAGCTATTTATTCATGTAAATAAGAAAATATTACACACATAGGGTTAAATACATTTATTTTTCTTTATTATGGATCTCTAAAGTCATACATATGGAGTAAATTCATATGAGATTGGGTGAATTCCATCACACTCCATGAAAATTCATACGGGCTACTGGATAAAGTCACATGTTTTTGCTATAGGAAAGTTTAATGTGTAAATTAGTAATATCATACAAGGAAACTGGGGAAGTCAAACTCACTACACCCCATTTTTATTTTTAAATCTGTAACCTTGAAAACCATTTACTGATTGTGGGAGTCCAAGTTAAAATAAAAAATGAATTAAATTATAGAAATAAAAACTAGAAGAATTTAAATCCATTTTAACCCAAAAATCCTAAAATCAATGTATGAAATTCAATTTAATTAAAAAACTAATAAAAGAAGTAAAAATAACGACTTAATCTATTTAAAAATTTAATTCAAGATTCACTTATATAAAAAATGTGACAATTTACTAGGTTGTGGACTTATTTTGGGGTTGATTACCATTGAATAATAGATTAAAAATTTAGATATTATTTTCCCTCCCCGAATGTCCTGAAAGCCTTAATTTTTATTTATTTTAGATAATATTTTCCCTCATCATCCATTAATTTTATTTAGAAACATTTCACAAATAAATGATCAAACATAATTAACACTTTACCCTTCCTAATATTAAAATGAATATGTATTTTTATTGGGAACTTAAATGAAAATATCAAATAGCAGTTCTATATAATCCTCTCTAAATTCTATAACAGTTTCTTTTTATTGATTTATAATTTTTAAAACCACTGAATCATATATCCATTGATAGTTTTCAAAATTTGAATTTATAAAATCCTAGTGAAATTTATTCTAAAAATATACATTTTTTTAGTTAAATACCTTCCCAAATTTCAACATTTATCTTGTGATTATGGAAAAATATTTTTTATTTTAAATCTCAAAAAATTACACTCAAAGAAATATCATAATATTATCTTATCTGTCCCATTTAAGTTTAAAAAAATCAGTCTTGGAAAAAAATCAAAATTATCATAAATTCATCTAATAACACTTTTGAAACATCTGTATTTAGTTACATAGCTTCATTTTTTCAAACATATGCACTCTTATCAATCTTATATGACTTCATATCTTACTGATGTGATCTTGAGAAAATATTTTCTATTTACATAGATTTATATAACACATATGTGATACATTTGATCACGAAACACATTGTAAATTTCAATATGAAACTCACAATCAGTTGGTCCTTGTTTAATGGTATGTATAACTAGTCATGAATTGGTAAAATATAAATTCATGGTTATTATAATGCTTTATCATGGTTGGTTAAGCTTAACGTGAAAGAATTGTATAGGTCTTCAACTCTTGAAGCTAAATTATGTAGTGGTGGATCTCACATACACAATCTTAGAAAATTATGAATTATTATTACTAAACTCCAATTTATCCTTAAAAATATTCAATTCATTAAAATATAGTTAATTGAACTTACATGCCTTATATACATTATTATTTATCATTATAATTATCACTTAGGTGGCCTTTGACTAAATCATTTCATAGATACAGAGTATGTTAAAATTTTTCATCTAAATTATGAAGTAACTTTGTCTAAGTAAAATTTATTAGTATACTCTTTGTTATATTATTTTCAAAATTATGGTCAGGTGATAAGTGATTGAACCTAGCATTGTTATTTTTTTTTGTAAAAGTGGGTTCCCAAGAAAAATAACTATTAGTACTTTTGATTACCATATCATGTGTATAATTATATAAGCATGATGTATATTTACCATTATAGTGTAGATATTATTGCGTGCACTCTTTAATGGTTATTTCTATAGAATAATTAATGTATCAAAATGTTAAAGTAGAATTCAGGGTATAATGATAACCTCAAGATACTATGAAATTAATCTTTAACAATGATCATATGGTTTAGATACATCTTACTAACTGGACATAGTAGATGTTTGACTATATGGTGTGGGTGCTCATAATCAATGAGACTTATCCTTGTGAAGTTATCAATTGGTGATCTCTACTAGTTGATATCATGAGGAAAAACCCGCCCATAGGAACATCACATGTTTCTAGTGTCATTAGTCTTTCCAATATATGGACATGTGTATCATTATCCTGACTTGATATCATTACCGATGTTTTGTGTTGGTCGGAGTGGATACTCAAGAGGGGGGTGAATTGAGTTCCAATAAAAATTTCTGTTAAAAATATTTCTCTTAAAATACCCCAATTTAAAAACAAAGTTAAACTGCAGTGAATCTATACAGAGTGTAATTGTTCAATCAGTTTCTCAAATATTGATTAGGTCTCAGTTGACTTAATCTGAAGATTAAATTAACTTATGAAACTAACTTACTCGTTTACAATAAGTATAAAGACTTTATAATTTAACTATCAAAGTATCTTTAAAATTGTTTTTTATTTCAAAGTAATAGCAGTGGAATGTAAAATATATATGTAATACTTATAGACTTAAAATAAAAGCACAACAAAGTTAACCAAGAGGTTTAATCTCAAGTCGAGACTTAGTCCTCTCAACAATTTATATAAATTGATCCACACCCTGGATCGGGGTTAACAACAGTGAGCACACTGTCCAGGTACAAGGACCTCTACCACAGTTCTACGTGGGAAAAACAAACAAGAGCAAACAGGCTGTTCAGGTCTTACTCGACCTCTACCACTATCCACAGTGGGAAACAAAAGAGTTATGGAGTTTGAGTGAGGATTTACGAATCCTCCAGTTTAGCACAGGAGACCGTGTGTGTGTAAAATAAATAGGGGACACACATTGCTCAAAATTTAAAGATAGAATCACTAAAGATAGGTATGACTGAGTTTATAAATTCTTTAGTGATCAGCAGTGTAGCTCTGGACTCGATTGGTTGGTCAGAAAAGCTTCGAAGTCCTTCTCTAGTTTCTGCTTAGAAAACAGAGTGTCGTTTTCTTCTTGGGTTCTTGTTTCAGCTTAGTAGCCTGAGTTCATGAAGTGTTTGTTATAGTTCAATCAAGATGGAGCTTGTGTTCTCTTTGAAAATGAGTAGCTTCGTGTATGTCCAGTGTTCTTGGAGTATAGATTTTTCTTCTTTCACAGATGCACCATGTTTGAAAGATATTCAGCTCTGTTCTTTTTCACCAGTGTGCCTTCTTAGTTCTTTGATTCTTATTGTATTCACACTCAGTGTGTTATTTTTGTGTCACGTATGTCCAATGTTCTCTTTCCATCCCTTTATAGCTTTCAGCTTCTGCAGAAAAGAATAATTGCCTTTTGCATGGGTACAAGGTACGGTTCCCTGACATGGAACAGAAATCATTAAATAACATTAACTACATTAAAACCATCAAATGTAACCATTAGCTAAATAAATAAATAGTATGAAGAGTATAGGGTTTGACTGGTTGGTCAATCATTAGCCGCCTTTTATTGGTAGACGTGCACAGTGGACATTATCTCGCAAAACCTTCCATTAGTAGCTCTTTGAACTTGCATCAGTAGCTTGTTGGTATCTACAGATCTAGGTATCAGTAACTCCTTCTATCGGTACACATGCTCTATCAGTGGCTCGGTAGACTGGTTCTATCAGTAGCTCTTGATCCATCAATAGTTGTTTCTCCATCAGTAGCTCCTTGTATCGGTAGGTATTTGCACTCGTATCGGTAGACTTATACTATCAGGAGAATTCTATCGGTAGCTCGATATATCAGTGACTATATGTGAACTCGTTCTATCGGTAGACTTATGTCTATCAGTAGCTATGGTGTGTCGGTTTATATCAGTCACATATGTGTATCATTAAGCCGGTCAGTAGCTCGTATCGGTAGCTCTTAGTGTTCTATATCGGTAGACTGAATCTGTCGGTAGCTCGGTTTCTGTCAGTAGCTCTGTACATATCGATAACCTTGGCTTATCAGTGACTCTATCTATCGGTAGACTAAGTCTATCGGTAGACTGAGTACCGGTAGCTCTATATCAGTAGTTATACCAAACACTTGTCTGTCTTATGAAAAACTTATCCGAATGGGTTAGAAGAACTTCATAACTCATATAAACATAGATATACTAAGATTAAACTATCTCAGGGATTATGTTAATATTATTATCATCTTGATCACAGATTGAAAGAATTAATATATAGAAAAACATTAGATTGAGATTATCAAAGTATATTAAAGCATAATTGGGATTATCAAAATAGGTGAGGTCAACAATCTCCAGCTTTTTGATAATCACAACTTATGATATTATCATTTTAAAAAAAATATATCAGAGGATATATAATTAAACTCAATTTTCTTAGAGAAAACAGTTTGTTATAAAACATAATTTATCAGAGATATAATTAAATGTATCTGAGATAAAAAAACATGATATCAGAGGTAAAATTTAGTGGTATCATAGAACTAAATGAAATGATATGGGAGGATGAGATTAAAGGCATTGATATCAAAGGATGAAATTTAGAGGTATCAAAGGGGCAAAGCATGATAGCTCTTAGATAAAAGTTCTCCTTCTTTGATACTTTCTCCCCATTATGTATTGTCCACCTTAATATCCCTATAGAACATTTCTCCCCCTTTCATTAATATCTCTCCCCCTGGGTGAATATGTCTTCCTCTTTGATACTTAGAGAGTATTTCTCCCCCTTTTTAAAAGCATGGTAAAATATTTCTCCCCCTTTGTGATAATCAAAAAGTGGGAAACAAAAGAGAAGAGGAATAAAAAAAATAAAAAAGAGAAAAGAGATGAAAAATAAGTTTCATTTCATGTTCCAGAGAAGGTACAAATAAAGAAAAAAAATACATAGGATTCCTATCAAACAGTACAACCACATGATCAATCCACATCCTCAATGTGAGATTATCCCTTGGGATCAGAAGATGATTCAGGTGGTGAGGATGCTGGTGAAGGCTTAGGAATTCCATAAATCACCACAGGAGGCTGAGCAACTGACATTGTGCCTGGACTGTATTATGTAGTCCTTTGTGTCATCATAGGTGTGAGGCTTCAAATGTCTTGGGCAAGAGTCATCTTAATTGGAGAAACACTAGAGGCAGAGGCAGGAAAAGCAGGAGGGACAATTACTGTCCTAGCATCAACATGCAGAAAATGCAGCAACAGATTTCTGAAATCCATAATTATTCCTCCTCCTCTCTCCATAGCAGATATGAAGTCATCCTTGTTATCCATAAACTTGTCCAACGCTGGAGTCAATTATCTTAGCTTGATAACTTTCTCTCTGAAGGCTTGATTGATAGGAGGTAGTTTCATATTCTAAATCAGAATCTTGAAATGACTGGTCATTTGGGTCTTTGTGCAAATATTGGAGAAGTAGGAGTCCACCTTTTCTTTCAATTATTTTTGAGAGTCAGAGGCCTCTCTCATGTAGTCTTGTACTATCTTCATAATTTTTCTGGCTGAATCTCTGGTAGAACGAACAACTCTGATTAGTTCAGATGAGACCATAGAGCCACTGGTTGAGGCAAAACCAAGATACACTTTCATCATAGCTCGAATTTGATTCAAATACACCGAAGTTTTAGATGCAAGAGAACCAACAGAGAAAGATATAGTCTCTTTGAAGCTTTTGGTTAATCCACTGATAAGATTTTGAACTTGGGAATCCTGGATTGTAATATGATCTTTCATAGAAGTTTTGAAGCCTTCAAATACTGAAACCGTCTACCTTAAAACACTCTTCACATAATCTAAGTCCTTATCTTCTTGGGATTTGGAGCTCATGTAAGAGTCCAAAGAAATAACCAATTTCTTTAAATCTTCCAGATCTGCTTCAAGTCTATAAACTTGAGCCTGACAGACTTTAACTTCTTCAACTATTTCTGCCATGAAGGTTGACAAATTACAACCTAGAGAGGGTTCAAATGATCTTTCCAACATCCTCATATCTTCAGCAAAACAAAGCTTCATCTCAGCGATTGACGCACTAAAATATTCCTTTATCTCATCCTTTAAGATATCCATATTATCCTTGGTAACCAAATTAGCAGGTGCAACTGCTACAGATGCTCTTTTAGATGCTAAACTGACCACAGAGTTAGTCATAACTGATTGAATTGAAGATACCATAGAAACTTCCATTTTATTTACCTCTTCCACAAAACATTCCTTATGGTTTTTCTTCAGCTTGTCCAGGTCATGTATTTTGACCACATCTTCAGGAAACAATTCTGATTCAACATCATATACAATTTTTGGTCTATTTAGAGATGCTTCATTATCTAAATCAGGATAGTCTAAACCACAGACTACAAAACCAGGGTCTTCTGCCCAATCATTAAATCCAACAACTACTGTAACACTTCCAAACGTAGTTCGATGCTTCCCCTCATCTGGTGCATCCTCAATTAGGATAACAGCATTCGCAGCAACATTATCAGTAGCATTCTCAGTAGGTCTGTCATCCTGAGGAGAATCTTCAACTATCAATTCCATCACTTCAGCAGCAGGAGGGTCTTATGGATTAGGTAAGGGTATGTAAACTTCATTTGCTTCCTTAGTAGGTACTAAAGATTATCCAATCACTAGACTAAGGCTCAAATCAACTGACAGAGATGCTTCACTTTCATGAACATCTTATTCATTTTCTACAGCAGCCACTTCAACAGCCACTAAAGCAGCTTCTTCCTTATCTGGTTTATGTTGATTTAGACTTTCCGGAGCTGGACTAGAAGGAAAGTCAGGGTCTACTCCTTCATCTGCAGAGGACTCTTCCTCTTTTGAATCATCACTGTATTCTGGCTCCTCTTCATCAGGACCCAGACCTGGATCCCTCACATCCTTTGGTCTTGAAGGATGATTCACCAGATTAAACTTGTCATACAACCTCTGGTCATCATTGACCCATTCTCCTCTCCAAGGATTCCAATTTATTTTCATGTACTTACAAACTGTAGTTGTGATACAGAAGTTATTATTCACTACCAGTGTCTCATATTGAGACTCAGCAACCCCTTTTACCTTGATCATCACAGAGATCAACTTAGAAAAGAATAGGGCATTTGTATTTGATTTCGGCCTTGTCATATCTTCCATTTGGATCATCAGCAATCTGCACAAATTCACCTTTACACAATGTCTTAAGAGGTGCAGGAGATAGATATCCTGATATCTCAAATTAGAAAAGTCTCCTCTCCTTGGTATCAAGACATGTTGAACTAATTTGAATAGAAATCTGTTCTCTCCATCCATTTCTGCAGCAACTAATTATATTTGACTTCCATCACTAGTCAGCTCTTCCAAAGCAGTCTCATAGTCGAAAATGTCACTTGTAGGTGGCATGGCTCTCGAGACATATCCAGATACTCCTTAATGTAGAACTTTCAAGCACTCAACCCACTCAACAGATGAAAACGACATCTCCTTTCCATTCACTAAAGAGGTTACTCGATTTTCATTCTCCGATTTCTCAAAGGTTAAAAACTCGTAAAACTGTTTCAATAATTTTGGAAAGTAGGGACCACTGTTGTTCCAAAAACACTCTACCCATTTTTGATCTTCAAGAACTTTGAGCACTAAAGATTTTCTAGGCATCATCCAATCTACACATAGCTCCTTTTAAATCACAATAACTCGATTTTTTAGATGAGTATTCACTGGTCGTCTCCCCAACCTAGTTCTAGCAACACTACCACTACCACTTGCTTCTTGCTCAATCCTCTACTTCTTTGTTTTCGGCTCAACAAAGTCATCTCTGATGGTAGGAAGTTTGTTTTTTTCCATCACTGGTCCGAAGGATTTAGGGTTCACTAAAGATTCGGTATCTACGGTTCGAGGGTTAAGGTTTGAGGCTCGGTGGATTTAGAAGTAGATCAGACTTTAATTTTATCATTTAGGAATCATAAAATAAATAAATAAAATGAAATAAAGTAAAAAGGGTTCAGATTCTAGAGACAGACAGATGTTTTAAAACAGCGCACACATCGGTGAGAATTTCTATCAGTGAGGGTTACATCGGTGAGGATTCACATCAGTGAGAATCTTATATCGGTGAGAATTTCATATCGGTGAGGATTTTACATCAGAGAGGATTTTACATCAGTGAGGATTTTACATCGGTGAGGATTTTACATCGGTGAGGATTTCACATCGGTGAGGATTTCACATCGGTGAGGATTTTACATCGGTGAGGATTGCTACCGATTGAGGTTAAACATTCCTAACTCGTTTCTAATGTAACTTATCCTTTCCGAACTCAAAGGTTTAGTGAAAATATCGGCTAATTGATGTTCAGTGCCTATAAACTCAAGAGTAATATCACCCTTTTGGTAATGATCTCTCAAGAAATGGTGCCTTACATCAATGTGTTTGGTCCTAGAGTGAGACACAGGATTCTTTGAGATATTTATTGCACTATTATTGTCATAGGTGATTGACACATTCCTAAAGTCATATCCATAGTACAAAAGAGTGTGTTTTATCCATAGAATTTTTGCACAACAACTACCAGCAGCAATGTATTCTTCTTCAGCAGTAGATAATGCTACAGAATTATGCTTCTTACTACACCAAGATACTAAGGACTTTCCCAATAAATGACATGTTCCAGAAGTTCTTTTTCTATCTAACTTGCAACCAGCAAAATCAGCATCTGAATAACTCATTAACTCAAAGGGTTGTCCTTTTGGGTAAAACAAACCAAAGTTTACAGTATGTTTAAGATACTTAAAAATTCGTTTAACAGCAAGTAGATGAGATTCTTTTGGATTATATTGAAATATTGAACACATACACACACTAAACATAGTATCTTGTCAACTAGCAGTAAGATAAAGCAAGCTTCCAATCATACCTCTGTAATTGGTTTGATCCACTGGTTTCCCAGTTTCATCTACATCCAATTTATAGACTGTACTCATAGGAGTTTCACTTTCCCTAATACTATCCAAACCAAAATTCTTTAAGAGATCCTTTGTATATTTACATTGATTCAAAATAATACCATCTTTATTTTGGAAAACTTGAAATCCAAGAAAATATTTAAGTTCCCCCATTAAACTCATTTCAAACTCATTTTTCATACATTTTGAAAAATCAGTACATAAATAGTGTTAGGAAGATCCAAAAATAATATCATCAACATATATATGTACTATTAAAACATCTTTAGATATTCTTTTAATAAAAAGAGTTGGATCAGCAATCCCTTTTGTAAAACATTTTGAAATAAGAAAATTACTAAGTCTGTCGTAACAAGATCTTGGAGCTTGTTTTAAAACTATAAAGCTTTGGAAAGTTTAAAAACTTGATTTGGAAAATGAGGATTAGTAAATCTAGGTGGTTGTTCAACAAAAACATCTTCAATTATAAAACCATTTAGAAAAGCACTTTTGACATCCATTTGATATAACTTGAAATTTAGATGAGCAACATATGCAAGTAAGATCCTAGTGGTTTCTAATCTGGGTACAGGTGAAAAGGTTTCCTCATAGTCTATACATTCCTCTTGACTACATCCTTGTGCAACTATCCTATCTTTGTTTCTAACTATGTTTCCAGACTCATCAACTTTGTTTCTAAAAACCAATTTAGTGCCTATTGTTAAAGTGTCCTTAGGTTTGTCAACTAATTCCCAGAATTTGTTTCTTTTAAATTAATTTAACTCTTCTTGCATAGCCATTACCCAAAATTCATCATTGATAGCATCATTGACATTTTTAGGTTCTAACTGTAAAAGAAAGGCTTGATGTTCAACCTGATTTCTTAGAGAATCTCTAGTTTGTGTTCCTCTATCAAGATACCAACAACAACATCCAAAGGATGATTCTTTAGAATCCTTGTTGATCTAGTAAAGGTAGAACAAGAAATTTCAGGTTCATCTATAGGTTAGGGTTCCATAGCAGTAGATTCTGGAATATGTCCAGAACTGGATGTTTTTACAGCAGGTTCTTTAGATTTATCATTAAGATTCAGAACACTCAAATCTTCCTCAAGATTTTCAAGAGAGCTTTTAGTCTCATGTGGATCAGTTTCATCAAACTTGATGTGAACAGATTATTCCACACATTTGGTTCTTTTCTTAAAGACTCTATATGCTTTTCTAGTTATGTAATAACCAATAAAAATTCTTTCATCACTCTTAGAAGCAAACTTGTCCAGATTATCCTTTGTATTAAGAATAAAAATTGTGCAGCCAAAGACTCTAAAGTAACTAAATTTAGGTTTTATATTATTCCACAACTCATATGGGGTCTTATTAAGAACTCGTCTAATTAAGACTCTATTAATAATATAACAAGCTGTATACAGCATCATCCCAAATGTAAATAGGCAGGTCATATTCATTATGCATGTATCTAGCTATTTCTTGAAGGGTTCTATTCCTTCTTTCTACCACACCATTCTGCTGAGGTGTCCTAGGAGCAGAAAAGTTGTGACTATAGCCATTTTGTGAGCATTGAGATTCAAACTATTGATTTTCAAACTCACGGCCATGATCACTTCTCAAGATTTTAATCTTAAGTCCACTATGATTTTCTACAGATTTGGAGTATTTAATAAAGTAAGAACAAGATTCACTTTTGTGAGCTAAGAAGTATACCCAAGTATATCTAGAAAAGTCATCTACTATAATATAGACATAGTGCTTCCCATTTAAACTATAAACTCTTGAAGGTCCAAACTAGTCCATGTTAACAAACTCGAGAGGTTGAGAATTTGAAACTTCTTTCTTTGATTTAAAAGAAACATTATGTTTCTTTCCCTTTTGACAGGGATTACAAAATTTGTCATTTGAGAATTGAAGTTTGGGTAGGTCTCTAACTAAGTTCTTCATAGTTAGTTTTCTAAGTGAATATATGTTGTAGTGTCCTATTCTTCTGTTCCAAAGCCAGGATTCTCTATGAAAATTATTTAAACAAGTAACATTTTACTTAGCTAAAGAATTTAAATCAACTACATAAACATTTTCATTTATTAAGGAAAAAAATACTAAAGAATTTTTAGAATTAAAGACATTTCAAGAATCATTTTCAAATTTCATATTAAATTCATCATCACATAATTGAGAAATACTTAACAGGTTATACTTAAGTCCATAAACAAATAAAACATTAGAAATTAAAACTGATTTAGAGTTACCAATATGGTTTAGGCCGATGATTTTTTTTATAATTATCACCAAAGGTGACATGGCCTCCATCAACCTTTATTAAACTTTTGAAACATGTATAATCTTCAGAAATATGTCTTGAACATCCATTGTCCAAGTACCATACCTTCTTGTGAGAACTCTTTAAGCATATTTCCTATAAAACAGATTTATATAGGAAATGATTTTGGTACCCAGATCTTCTTGGGTCCATAAAGGTTAGAAATCAAAGTTTTAGGTACCCATATTTTTCTTATGGGTCTCATATAATTTATAGAATAAATAGATTTTGAAAGATAAAATTTATTTGATCTATAACTATATGAATAACTGGTTGAAACATAGGGATTTCCAGAACTTGAACTAGTAGTATTTTGTCTAGATTTAGGAATAAATATATTCTTAATAAGCTGTCTCTATCCAGGTTTGTAGCCTATTCCAGTAGTGTATTTTGGTGCCACTTGCTTTCCTAGAATGTGAGTTAGTGTATCCTTTCCATTTGTATACTTCTATAAGTCTTTTCTAAGTTTCTCATTTGACATTTTCAGTTCTGTATTTTCCTTTAACAGTTGATAATTCTTCTCTTTTTTGATAGTAAGTTCGGTTTTAACAGTAGTAGTGAGAGCATGTTGTTTCTTTAATGATTTGTATTTACCCTTAAGATTATTGCATGTCTCTTCTAGCATATTGAAGTATTCAAATAGGTCAGTTTTAGACATATTTTCATCATTATCTGAGTCACTGTTATTTCCAGAATAATAATCATTTAGTACAAGGTAAATAGGTACCTCAGAGGTATTGGTCATGAAACACTTGTTAGCATGATTCTTCTCAGAATCAAAAACTTTAGATTCACTTGTGCTGTCCTCATATGCACTCCAGGTAGCATTCATAGAATTCTTGTACTTCTTGTCCTTATAATCATAATTCTTTTTGACTTTTAATTTTGGACAATCAGCCTTGATGTGACCTTTCCTTTTACAGTCATAGCAGACAACTTCATCCCTTTTATCTGGATTTTTACAGTCCTTCTTCCAATGTCCCTTATTGTCATACTTTCCTTTGTAATTTGATTTTCTGAAAAATTTCATCTTCCTATAAAACTTCTTGAATCTCCTAGCTATTTGAGCTATCTCAGCATCACTATCTGAATCAGAATCCTCACTGGTTAAACTCTCAGTAGGTATTTTCATTTTCTCCTTGTCTTTACTCTTAGAAACAGTAGACTTAAAAGCTATGGATTTTCTCATGGTTTCATTATCTTCCTCCTTATTCACCTTGATTTATTCCCCATACATCATTAATTTACCAATAATCTCTTTTACTGGCAGTGTTCCAATGTCACATGACTCTCTAATTGAAACAAAATTTCCCCTCCATCGTTCTGGAAGACACCTCAATATCCTCATAATTTGTTCCTTAGTTGGAATAACTTTTCCAAGTGAACTCATTGTATTGACTATCTCATTAATCCTGAGATACATATTAGAAATAGGTTCATCAGTTTTCATTTTAAAATTTTCATATTTAATAGTATAAGTATTCAAATGCATTTCTTTAGGATTGGTTGTTCCTTCATGAGAAACACCCAAAGTATCCCATATTTCATAAGCAGTTTTGCAAGAAGAAATTATATTAAACTCTTCATATCCTAAAGCACAGTAAAGGGCATTCATGGATTTACAGTTATTATTGTAAGTAGTCTTTTTAGGTTCATCCCAAGTTGTTCTTTCAGTTTTCGGAATTTTATATTGAGATTATAAAGTAGTCCAAATATCAAAACCCATACTTTCTAAATGAATCTTCATTTTCAGTTTCCACTGGGTATAGTGGGTGCCATTGACGAAAGGTGGTCGGTTAGTAGCAACGCCCTCTAATATATTATCTATAGGTAGATTTTAGAAAATATTTTTAAAGAGGTAAAATTTAGAACTAACAAAAATTTAAGATCTTTAAAGATGCAAATAAAATCACAGTTGAAAAACAGAGTATTTCAAAAATCCTTAAACCAAAACAATCCTTTGATACCAAATGTTGGTCGGAGTGGATACTCAAGAGGGGGGTGAATTGAGTTCCAATAAAAATTTCTGTTAAAAATATTTCTCTTAAAATCCCCCAATTTAAAAAAAAAGTTAAACTGTAGTGAATCTATACAGAGTGTAAATGTTCAATCAGTTTCTCAAAGATTGATTAGGTCTCAGTTGACTTAATTTGAAGATTAAATTAACTTTTGGAACTAACTTACTGGTTTAAAATAAGTATAAACACTTGCTAATTTAACCATCAAAGTAGCTTTAAAATAGTTTTGTATTTCAAAGTAATAGCAACGAAATGTAAAATATATATGTAATACTTATAGACTTAAAATAAAAGCATAGAAAAGTTAACCAGGAGGTTCAGTCTCAAGCTGAGACTTAGTCCTCTCAAAAATTTATATAAATTGATCCACACCCTGGATCGGGGTTAACATCAGTTAGCACACTATCCAGGTACAAGGACCTCTACAACAGTTCTATGTGAAAAAAACAATAGCACACAGGCTGTTCAGGTCTTACTCGACCTCTACCACTATCCATAGTGGGAAACAAAAGAGTTATGGAGTTTGAGTGAGGATTTTCGAATCCTCTAGTTTAACACAGGAGATAGTGTGTGTGTGTAAAATAAACAGGGTACACACACTGCTCAAAATGTAAAGATAGAATCACTAAAGATAAGTATGATTGAGTTTAGAAATGCTTTAGTGATCAGCAGTGCAGCTCTGGACTCGATTGGTTGGTCAGAAAAGCTTCTAAGTCCTTCTTTGGTTTCTGCTCAGAAAACAGAGTGTCGTTTTCTTCTTGGGTTCTGGGTTCATCTTAGTCGCCTGAGTGCATGAAGTGTTTGTTGTAGTTCACTCAAGATGCATCTTGTGTTCTCCTTGAAAATGAGTAGCTTCGTGTATGTCCAGTGTTCTTAGAGTAAAGATTTTTCTTCTTTCACAGATGTACCACGTTTGAAAGATATTCAGCTCGGTTCTTTTTCACCTGTGTGCCTTCTTAGTTCCTTGATGCTTATTGTATGCACACTCAGTGTGTTCTTTTTGTGTCGTTCATGTCCAGTGTTCTCTTTCTATCCTTTTATAGCTTTTAGCTTTGGCAAAAATGAATAATCGCCTTTTGCATGGGTATAAGGTATGGTTCCCTGACATGCACCAGAAATCATTAAATAACAATAACTGCATTAAAACCATCAAATGTAACCATTAACTAAATAAATAAATAGTATGGAGAGTATAGGGTTTGACTGGTTGGTCAAGCATTATTAGCCTTTTATTGGTATACATGCATGGTGGACTTTGTGTCGCAAAACCTTCCATCGGTAGCTCTTTGAACTTTCACCGGTAGCTTGATAGTATCGGTAGCTCTAGGTATTAGTAACTCCTTCTATCGGTAGAATTTCTCTATCGGTGGCTCGGTAGACTGGTTCTATCAGTAGCACTAGATCCATCAGTAGCTGTTGCTCCATTGGTAGCTCCTTATATCGGTAGCTGTTTTCACTCGTATCGGTAGACTTATACTATCAGCAGACTTCTATCGGTAGCTCGATATGTCGTTGACTATCTATGAACTAGTTCTATCGGTAGACTTCTGTCTATCGGTAGCTCTGGTGTGTTGGTTCATATCAGTCGCGTCTATGTATCATTAGGTCGGTCATTAGCTCATATCGGTAGCTCTTAGTGTTCTGTATCGGTAGACTGAATCTGTCGGTAGCTCAGTTTCTGTCAGTAGCTTTATACATATCGGTAACCTTATCTTGTTGGTGACTTTTTCTATCGGTAGACTACGTCTATCGGTAGACTAAGTACCGGTAGCTCTATATCAGTAGCTATACCCAACATTTGTCTATCTTATGCAAAACTTATCCGAATGGGTTAGAAGAACTTCATAACTTATATAAACATAGATAGACAAAGATTAAACTATATCAGGGATTATCTTAATATTATTATCATCTTGATCACAGATTGAAAGAATTAATATATAGAAAAACATTAGATTGAGATTATCAAAGTACATGAAAGCATAATTGGGATAATCAAAATAGGTGAGGTCAACATGTTCCATTTGATCATGTACTTTGATTCAGGGAAAAAACCGTGAAATTAAATCGTAATGAGGTAGCTTGTGTTGGATGTGCCATTAGTGGTATGTCATTGGTTGAATGGATAAGATAGTATTTGTTGCTTCCTGTTTTAGGAAGATATATCTTTGGCCTAGTTGATCAAGATAGAAGTGCCTTAATAAGTCCTTATCTAAGTAATTCATGGGTAAATTCATCCAGATAGATCAAAAAATAATAAATCAAGAAAGGGAAATGGCACAAATGCACATCTTTATTTATGAGATATCTAAAAACAAAAATATTATAGTACACAATACATGTTCATAGGTTGGTTGTTGTTACTATGACTATACTTATCTATTTAGGGCCCTTGATGGGTTTCTAGACTCCACTCTTGGTCTCTGAATATTATTCAATGCTATCGAGATACGGTTATAGAGGGTCACACAGAATAGCGTATTCAAGAATCCACCATATTCTGTTGAATAAGTATATTGGACATGGTGGGACCTACCATAGGGTCTGAGTTTTTTCCATGTCACCAATAACCTAAGTGTAAATAAATTAATTATAATTTATGTAAAGAATAATTAGTGTGAATTAATTTATTAAAACTATTTACAAGTTAAATAAATATGTGAAATAATATTAATCGTATGAATATTATTTTAATATTTCGTGTTTGTTTAATATTAGTGAGAATTTTGAGTGGATTTAATGACTCAATTTTATCACACAATATTTTTATTATATATTATAGGTATGTGATAAAATATAAATAATAATTATGATACAGTTTAGTTGATAATTATTATTTATTTAGTAGAAGATAAATATATGGGGTTGGGGAATCAATTCTGTGTATTTGATCATCCACTATAAATAGGTGAGAGAGGCTCTAACACAATGACTATTCACTTACATATTTATAGATTCTATCCCTCTTCTCCTACTTTCTATAGATAGAAGATCTCAATTCAGGTGATTGGATTGAGTTCATCTCCGTGCATGGAAGGTACGTTGATGTGGTGATCGTTGGGATGTCGAAGGCTTCATTGGATCTCTGTGCTAGCAACCAAAATTTGACAATAAATGATCCTACAGACTTTTGAATCACGAGTGGATGATCTAGATGGATTCTTATTTGTATCCTTCAATAATTTATCACCAATCAAAATAATATGTCTAGTGCGACTTCATATTCTAAAAAGGTATGCTTGCGATTTTATTTTTATGCTCTATTTAATTTAAATGAGATCCTCGTACCATACCAGGGCTCAGATAATTGGAGATGAATAGTTTTTTCATCTCAGTGATGACTTTTTTAAATATCTAGGACACTAGATTCTTTTGTGTGCCTCAGATACCTTTAATTGGTATCTAAGTGATCAAGTAATGTTTCTAGGTAAATACAATTAAATTATCTTTAAATTTAAGTATAGGGTTAAAAATCAATCTCAAAAAAATAGAAAATACGTTGATTTTATTTCTAATTCATAAGTTATAGCCATTTATAAGATTTTATTTAGATCATTTGAAAACTTTTTGGGTATTAAAAATTCAATAATGTATTTTTAAATCCTGTGAAAATTATCTTGAATCGCCTAAAGAATTAATTCTGGTGATCTATTCAGTTCCTTCCAATTATCAGCCAGAACCTGGTCACCAAAGATCCTCCTACTATAAATTAAAATAATATTTTAATTTTTTTATAAATCCTAATCATTATTATTTTTGACAAAGAGAGTGAAATATTAAGAAGGGCATCCTACAGTTGTAGTTTCCACACTATAGTTGTTTAAAAAGGAGTCTAAACCTACCTTATAGAAAAAAAGTGGGTGGGGCCTTTGATAAAAAAACCATAAAAGGTCAAAATAAGGGCTCCCCATGTCCCCCCATTCTCTCCTGCTTGAGAGCCTGACCAAACTGGATCCTCCTCTACCTCATTTCCAAGCCAACAATGACCACTCGACCATGTCCAACCGCCACCCACCTAATCCACCTGATGCCTACCCAAACGATCCTCCCTTATATGATGACCCATATGCACGATCACCTCTCTTAGACGTATGCCCCTATATTGGTCAAATCCTATCATACTAGCCACCAAGAAACCCTCTACCATGAGAACTATTGTCCATGTGCAGGGAGCCCAGAATGCACCTTGGCCAAATCCTCTTCATCATTTCTTTTGAAGTCGGTCATCGACCCAATCTGGAAACACCGGTGAGCTGCGAGCTCCTCCTCACCGAGACAAACTATTGAGTCGAAGTCCACCATGAATCACCACCTCTGGTCGAGATCTGGCCTCGCTTCATAGCCAGTGCCACCGTGGCCAACCCCCTTTACAGATTCCTAGTCACCAGTGTACTAGTTATTCTCCTTCACGTATGGTTCCACCACGGTCACCTATAACTGCAATACTGGACCGTTGGTACCATAGACATCCCTGGTGTCCCCACCCCTAGATAGAACAACATCAGACAGAGACCTCTGGTAGAAAGTGGTAAAACTAACTAGGTCATGCTGGATAATATTTTCCCCAAAACATGATTTGGTAGGTCCGCCCGACTCGATACATGTCTAGACGGATCTACTTGGCTGAGAATAGCCTAGAATGAGAATTTCATTGCCTGAAATGAGTTTGTGCAGGTTTGGCATGACCCGCTTGGCACCTTCTCGAGGATTTTGGGCACATGTTAATCAAATTATTACAATTATTGAATTTAATTTTAGAATTAAATTAAATTAATTAAAATAATAATGTGTGGTCTAACAAATAATAATTTTAATACCAGGGGAAAATTAATTTAATTTTGGTTTTAAATTAAATTAATTAATTAATTTAATTATTGAAATTAAAATTACATTAATTAAGGGACTAAATATAATTAAATTATTTTAATTTAAATAATTCATGTAATTTAATTAAAATACCCTCATAATTTAACTTATTGTATTTTAATTTTATGGAACATTTATTTTTCCCACTGACCAGTCTTGAGTATCGACTTATGTATGTATAATTTATTTTAATAAATTATTTATCTATGTAAGTTGATTATAAATAATTATTTAGTTTTATTGATGATCTACACATCATATTATTTTTTGGTCAATATGTATAAGGGTTTGTGTGTCTAATTTTATTTTGTGTATGTTGTGGCCCAAGTTTCCCAGGTCTGTGTGTGGGTAAATTTGTATATTTATGAAGATGATGTTTGACGTGGACCACTCCATGAAGAGGTGGTACTCTAGAAAATAATTGATCATATAGGATGGGGGATGAGCTGCATCAAGATTCAAGCTACGACTCAGGTATGATATCCCTTGATCATGGTTGATCCATTAATTTAAATGGATCAATCAATATTAGTTGCTCAATAATAGTCATGTAGTTTATTTTCATTATCCATTTGTTTATTATTATATTCATTTTATAATAGCGGGAAATATAGAAAATAATAAAACAATAAAATGAATAAAAAATCAATGAATGTTTTTCTATTAATGTTCAGTTGAGAGAGTGACAACATCGATTGAACATGATTAATAGAAATAGAGTACATTCATCGATAGAAACAAAAAAACCTAAATGAAATATTAATCCATTAAATGCCTTCCGTCATTAAAATTTGAACAAATATGGGTGTCTGGGGTGCTCATCATCCAGAGTTGAGGGTTCCTCTTACTACCAGGGATTTCTTATGAGAGTGATGAGTTGTCTGAACTGACAATGGAATCAATGAAGTATCCAAATCTATCTAGAAGAAACATTAGAGTTGAGAATTGAGAAAATCAAGTTTATGATTCTAGAATCCAGTACATCACTCAATAGACCAAGGAACCACTATTTAATTTGGTTGGCCTTCAATATGCCTACATTTAACTCTCTAAGTAGGGGCGTATCCAAATCATTACAACTAAGAGGGAAAGTTCAAGGATCATTTCCACTAGAATACCCAAGAGAAGGAGTATTCTGATTCTAGTATGGAGGGTTACTAGAATTATATAAAATAGTTAGCGACATTTAATTATTTATTTAATTATTCAATAATTTCTAAATCGTTAATCAAGATAAAAAGTAGAAGTTTATTAGATTTTTTCTGAATAAAAAATTCAAGTCATACCAAAATATACACTATGCTAATCATGGTGAATGTAAATATCCAAACTAGCATTAGTTTCTATGTGTATTATTCATGTTTTCACACAATATTACGATATAGGAATGTCAAGGTGTTGGTGTCCCTATACAAGTTAAGCCACCTTAGGAAGTGAGGGTGTAAAAATTCTTATAGGAGACTCATGTATGACACATATAATGGATATTTCATAATTTTATCATCAACTTACGATGTTAGTTGTGGGTATTACATCAAGTTATAGATGTTTTATCATGTAGTCATATCTCTAAGAAGCTTGTGAGGAGAAAGTGTAGTGAGATATGAATGGAAGATATTACACTGTTTATGTGTAAATATGAAATTTGAACCATGGTATTTTCAAAAATCCCATTCTTATATCTTTTTCATCCAATTAATAAAGTTTATTTTATGATTACAAAAAAATGATGGAGTATATGATTTATGACCGTTTGGGTAATTTTTTCCAAGAAATAAGAACTTAAATAAAGTATAATATTTTATTATTATTGTAAAAAAGTTGAAATATAAGGTGTAATGGTAAATAGAAAGAGAAACACCAAATGGACCTTCACAACGTCATTAAAATAGAGATATAAAAACTATGAGGTTATTTTATTTACATGTCATGAAATAAATATATGGAAGTTTAAATGAAATAATATGAATTGAAGAATCATGTTGTCGCTTCTTATTTAGGTATATTCATCAATATAAAATGTAATGATTCAGTCCTACTTACTTGGTATTAAATACAATATTCTTATTAAATATGTGTATGAAAATAAAGTAACCATGTAACTAATAGAAAGATTACAAGAAGTAATGTGTATTTTCTAAGAGGCTAAGAAAGGGTGATTCCCAAGTCAGCGATGAGAAAAACATAACTTCTAATTGATAAGTCAATGATTTTAGTTAACATATTATTGAGTATAACTAAAACATTTATATATTATGTCCATTGTACATAAGAATAAATTATTCCATGTTTAGGAATAAATTTTGTTTGAGGTGTAGCATACTCAACAAATAGATATATGGTACATGAATCATTTGGAATACATGATGAATATAAAATCTAAGAATTATTCAACTGGTTGTGGAAAGATAATTATTTTTCAAGTAAAACTAAAATTAGACTTCAAGGATATTCCCAGAATGGTATTAAGACCCAGTAGAGCTAAAAAACATAGTTATTATTGATGTATATACTACTTTAGTCTGAAAAAAAAACCTTTAGAAATAAATGTACGCCACAAAGATTTCAAAATAGTTTCAGCTAGAGTGCATGAACTATTAAAAGGGTAATCTAGTGTTAAATATATACATCATAAGATTCCATGACGTTTTAATGGAGTGAGAGTGTGAAGTATGATATTTTCATGATTAGAAGATATGAGTTTATTCAGACCAATATGACGACTAATATCTTGACCAAGCATTTATCAATCAATATAATGTAGGATGGAATAATTCACAAATCCACATCGCCTTATTTTAGTCCGGACATTGATTATAATAAGAGGGATCACTGAAGAGTCTTACATGTTAAAATTGGTCAATAAAATTTATCCTGGTGTAATTAATAAATGCACATTTTATACATCAGATTCATGATGTAAGTATTATTAATGTTTCAATTCGCAGAATCATCCATTAAATTTAAAGACATGATTTGAATATAATGGTGATATCCCATAAACATATTCCATCTATAATGGATATCATATTAGTCATATTATGATATAAATCCACTATGTAATAAAGAAATGTTTTTATATGCAATAATTTTTTTTAGGATATAAACAAACTTTCATCAAGAAAAATACAATGTGCATCTAATGTAATAATCATAAAGGTTTATTTAGATATTATAGAAATCCATACGATTGAAAAGATGAAATCAAGTTATAGACTACATTTCAATAAAAGGGTTCACATATCTATTAGAGATATTGGGATATAGATTGAAATAGGTTTAGTCAATTCCATAGATGTGCCTGTAGTTTCAATGGAACTAGTTCCACAAGTGAATGTTGAACATGAATGTTCCAGAGTCACATACTGTGTAGAAAGTTTGAAACCATAGTGATGGTTTTATATTCACCACGGCCAGTGATAAATTATTCATTGTGAATAATAATTACTATAAGTAAAAAGTATTTGGAAATCATCTAATATTGAAAAAGTCAATTAAAATATCATAATGGATTCAAGGTATCAAAGTGAATAGGGGCTTAGTATTTTGAATACTATAGTGGTTATTCATGTGAGATGATACATGGGTGGTACAAGTGTGGTACCAATAAATATCGATTGGTTTTAACAAGTCATTATGCCAATATCCATCAGAATTTTACTTATCATATCTAATATTTATGATCATTTTATGGTGGATTTTATGTCCCAACCAATAATCATTGAAGGTGTATATTAGACACAACCAGAAAGGGATGGTGACATCAGAAAATTCCAATTGGGTTACAGGTTACTAAAATCTATTTTTAGATTAATGTAAGCAATAAGACCATAGAATATTAATTTTGTAATGAATCTATTCTATGTGTATACTAGAGGTTAGACAGAGAATAATTGTTGTCCAAGTAAAATATGTTTGGTAACATATAGAAATTAGATAATGGTCTTACATTTAGTTAATACTATGATGGAAGTAATTCTCCCGTGATTGACTTAAAGTAGAAACCTATGTTATTGGGAATAGGATCTACTGAGGTTGATCTAATGATTTCTAGGACATAGTTAATCATATATATAGTGATATGGTATTGAAAAAAATACAATATGGAACAGTTCAAGAGATAATTTTTACCAATGTCACATGGAATAAATATCTCAAAGTTCACATAAATGGGCATAGGAGGTGTTTAATGTGGTAAGTTGAATTCCATATGCTTCAGAAATGGATCAATAAAATATTCTAGGATATGTACAAATATGATATTTCTAGTATATGATATATATTAGTTAAATATCAGTTATGTATAGTATAACTATAAGTAAAGCTATCTAAACTATCTAATTATACTTGAACAAGTACAAAAGATATATTCCCTGTAATTAGAGAGTATGGGATAATATTTTTAATGGGACACAAACTATTATTACTTAGATAAATGTGATCTAATAAAAAAATTAAGCTAAGGTGATGAGAAAGACAATATTATAAATGCTGGTGGTATCCATAACTACAAATACCGAGTACATTACAACTTCTAAGGAAACTAAGAAGCAATTATTTAATGTAATAATTTGTTCTAGTTCATGGAATCACACCTAGTAAGTAAAGTCCTATAATTATGATAATTATATTACTAATACTAACCATGATTTCATGTTTTGAAAATGGAAGAAAGGGATATACTATTGTATGAAATCTCTTGAGAAGTTTTACTCAATGAGGTGAGGTCACACATAGCAGAATATCCATGAGGATAAAAAGTGGTAGACCCAACAACTATTTTCGTGACTCAGCAGAAACATTATCATAATCACATGAGAGATAAAATGTTTTTTATCATGTTTTCTCTAGAGAAAGTGTTAGTGTTGTAAAATTGGATTCCCTAGAACAAAATTTATTAGTAATTTTGACTACCATATCATGTGTATAGTTAGATATATATGATGTATACTTACCATTATTGTATAGATGTTTATGCATCCATTATTTAATGGTAATTTCCATAGATTGATTTTTGTATCAAAAGGTTATAAAATATCACATGATATAATGATAACCTGAAGATACTATGAAATAAATCTTAAATAATGGTCTTATGGCCTAGATACATCCTACAGAATGGACACATTTTATGTTTGACTATCAGGTGTTGTGGATCATAATCATTGAGACTTATTCTCATTAAGTTCATACATGGTGATCTTTAGTAGTTAAGATCATTAGAACAGACCCTCCAATTGGAACACCACATGTTTCAGGTGTCATTGGTATTTCCTATCTATAAACATGAGTATTGGTCTCCAGAATTGATATCATTACTAGTGTGTTCAAACTGATATCTTACATTGATGTAGGAAAAAATCCATGATAATGAAATCATTGAGAGGAAGCTTGTGTTTGGTCTGCCATTGGTGATATGTAAATGTTTGAATGGTCAAGATAGGATTTTTCGCTTCCATATTGAGTAAATTATATCTTGGGCCTTGTTGTTCTAGATGGTAGTGCCTTCATCAGTCCTTTTCAAAGGCAGTTAAGGGTAAATTCATCTATAGAGATCAACAAATAATAAAGAAAGAAAGGATAATGACATAAGTGTGCATCCCGCTTTATGATATATTTAAAGACAAATAGATTATAGTACATAGTACATGTTCTCAGGTTGGTTTCCATTTCTATGAATATCCTTGTCTTTTTAGGGCCTAAATGGGTAGCTAGTGTAACACCCCAAAATTCTAAAATTAGAACCTTGCATTCGTTAGCGTGCATGACACAAGGCACCAAGTACGTAAGGGAATATATTATTCGATACTTTATAATATATTTACTATTTAAAATAAATTATATATTTTTCAGTGCATGAAATACCAATTTAGCTTTATTTACACGCAATACTGTCCTTCCGTGATAGCTTGTGATGCATACAAGAGAGACCTTCCTCGATTGCTTTTGTTACATGCATGATAGAGTTCACCAAATGACAATGTATTATTAAAATATTATTATTTAATATAATATAATATAACATGGCCATTACGTTAGCAGTTTAGAACAAAAAATTAGAACCAATTGGATATAAAAAGAAATATTATTATTTTTATGCTTCCAAATGAGATTTGTCTTAATAAACATAATAAATTACTACTCTTTAATGATTTCAATTAAATATCTATGTTATATATTAATAATTTTTTTTATATTCATCCATTAGATTTGATATGCATAAGATAAGAACAAACCCTATTTTATACATAAAAACCTAAATTTTTATAAAGGAAATTTTAGTACCTTTTAATGGAGAACCCATTTTAAATATGAATTTTGAAAATTTAATCATTTTAAGATGTAAAAATTAACATTATATTTGAAATATTAAAATAAAAAATTAAGTTAGGGTAAATGTTTGATATTTTCATAAACATTTATTTTTTAATGAATAGTCAAAAATACTTAATTTTAGTTTAAAAAATCCATTGGTTATATGTTATTTATAAGGATAAAATATATTTTTAATTGGTTTTAAGGTTTAATTAGATCATATTTTTATAAATTTATACAATTTTGGTCAGTTAAATAAATTTCTCATTGAATCTAACTATAAAAACATAGTAAAATTTCAGACATTTTTACTTAAAAACCTACATTGCCGTCCCACATAAGAGATGAATTTTAAATTATTTTCTGCCAATTATATGATTAGAATTTGGAAAAATGGATTCCATAACTAGAATAATTATAATTTCTAATTTCTAATATGAAAAACATTTTTTTACCACAACTATTAGTGAATGTGATTAAAATTAAGTACAATTATTAAGGTAAAATTGGGCTTAATAAAGGACTAAACCTTTAACTTAAGGGCCCAAATGACCTAGCCATTTTTTCAAAACCCATTGGATGTCCATATATCGTCCATGAAACTTCTATTATTTAGTTTTTTGGTTTGTTTTGACTTTTTTAGGTATGAAAATGTGTACACCTAACTTGTTTCCAAGAATTCCAAGTTAGTCCTTTTACTCCCCTATAAAAATCTACCACATCTCCCCATTCCTCACACATCTCAAACCACATTGTCTTGACCATGATCTGCCAACATATATCCCAGAAATACCTCCCCCAATCCTAGATGACTACCTTTAAGAAGAAATAAAATAAGGAAATATTTTGGTTCAAACCAAAAGAAGTTACCCGATTAAGAGGTAACGTCTTCTCTAATGTTTTTTAGTTTCATTTCCATTTTCCAACCCATAAAATATTATTATCCTATTATTTTATAACAAAACCAGTATAATAAATATATTAGGATTTTTTTTCTATGTTTTTAACCTAAAATTACACACACATCCATCTAATGGGTGACAAACATATTGTTTCTTTGTACGGTGAACAACTGCCTCACGAAACGATGATTGTTCATTTTTACCTTACCACCTATCATGGTGGCCATTATGATGGAAACCATATTTTTTAATTTTATATATGATATTTATTATGTATTAATAATTATTTAATACTTTTATAACACATACATTTAACACTTTCTATTTTATGTTAATACGATAAAAACATTTGAGGAAGTGTGGACTACAGCCCACTCAAAGCGATGTGATTCGTTCACGTGATACATGGAATGTATAAATGATGGTTATAATTAAAAATATTATACATAAAAACCATATATATCATATTTTTGAAATAATTACCTTTCTAGAAATATATATATCTTTTTCTTCATTCCCTTTCACACAATTAAAAATTGATAACCTTATTCGTGGATGTGTGGACTATCGCCTCCTCAACATGATGTGATTCTTTTTTCATCATAATAATTATATATATAAGTATGTATGATTAAATAATATCTTATTTATTACATAATGATCATTATTAAAAGATATTGTGTTACTTACCTTATTTCCATAACGATCATTGATAAATTGGAATGTTATATAAGCGTACATACGACCTACCATCTTCATGATTGTAATGTTGATTCATTTTTCATAACCATATTTAATGATTGGTTTTAAAATTATAATTAATGTATAAATATGATAAATATTTCATTATTATTATTCTGGAGATGTCATATAATGACCCCTTGGACCATAGTTGACCTATAATAGTTTTTTTTGACACTTAAACCGAGCTTGGTCAAAACACCCAATGTAAACTTAATCGATTAAGTAGTTGTAAAAAACATGGTAATATGTTAAATAAAGTAATTATAATCATGAAAATGTTTTTTAATCAAGTATAAATTTAATATATGTTTATTATACAAGAAGTTAAATAACATTCACCCGAAAGAAAACTCAAGGTAAGGGATTCTCCTATCACTTTTTACATCCATGAGATAAATGTCATGTTCACCACTTACATCTTTTGTGTGGTGTATCTACTTAACATTTTTATATATTATATCATAAATTAATTTATCTTAATTGTTTTTAAGGATTTAATTTAATATTATTCCTTCATGTGGTTAATGATTTAAAATGCTCCAAAGTGGAATGGGACACTTTGGAATGTTTAAAGATTATTTTCCTCAACAATAACATTAATGATCAATTAATGGTATTTCCATATGAGGAAATTATATAAATATTGTTCAATAAAACCTTTAATTATTCTCTGGTTATTCATTAACATTGTTAATATTAGTACCAATCTTAAATTCTTTTGTACTCAAAATGTTTTAGAAAATGTTTTCCTGAAAACATGACTTTAATTCTCCCTTTAGTCGGACAACCTTTTTTCTTCTAAAAACCATGTTTTATTAAAATTTTTGTCAAAATTTTTTGTAAAATTATTTGGTAAAGAAATTTTTACCTCTTTTACCTTTTAAAAGTGTTTGGAAAGGAATATTCTTGTTATCTTCCAAAAGAGACATTTTGTAACCTTTTTTCAAACAAAAGGAATATTCTTTTTACCTCATATGACTTGTATGAATTTATCCACCGTCATTTCTTTGAATCCCCCTTTTAAAGTTTCAATGATTTATTTTTAAATAAAATGTTTTAAAAATGGATTCTCAAAGGAAAATATTTTAAAAAGGGTTTTCAAAATAAAAGGATATTTTACTCAAGAATATTTTTAAAAGTTATTATTTTATTTTATCAATGAAAAACCCATATATTTTTACTCCACATGGGAGTTTTTATATTGATACCATCATTATTATTCCTATGGATAGTTTAAGATTGAATTGTTCAAGAATAGTATTCAAATTCACTTCCTTGATTCATTATTTAAGTCCCCTTTAACTATCCTTTTTCATATGGTTATTGAGCATTGAATTTATCTTAATTATCTATAACATTTATCATGGATATTAATATTTCATAAACCGTTTACCATTTTACATGTAGTATTTAAATAGGGAATTATTGATAAATAAATATTTCTCATTCAATATGATTATTTGATAAGGAATATTATTTATTTCTATTATTAAATATGAGGAAATATTTGGACATGCAATGATGGGAAGATTGGAGAATTTATATATCTTCTTGATCCATAAACAGGTTCTCATGAGAAAAATAGTTGCACAGATAGGTTTCTACAATTAGTTTTAAACCGTCTTCTGAAAGTTCATGATGGTAAAAGGTTTTCATGTGCCATATATATGATGTCAATTAATAAATCATTTCCCTCATTTAGTTTTATTTTTTGTTCAACCATGATATTTTTGCATCGACATATCTAGGGATATAGTTCATTTCAGTTCATTGATTAAATGGGATATTTTTTAATTTCATACATTATATAGTCATTTTTCCTAATCTAGTTATTTTAATGGAAGTTGTTTCCAGTTATTAATTTGACATATTTTTTATGAACCTCTTTCTCATTTTATTGTTTATATGGAATGTGAATTCAGTTATTTACCATGCATAATTATTATTCTCATTGATTCATTGATGATTAAGCTAAAGTTTTCCCTTACCGATCATTTAATCTCACCCTTATTGTGTTTATTTCTTCATGAATTTAATAAGAGTATAATGAAAGATATGCAGGTATTTACTAGATGGATTAGAGTTATCCTCAAAGTTGTTTATTTGTTTAGAAGAAAAAAAATTATGTTTTAATTAGTTTATTCATTTGTAATAAAATATTTATTTATGTATGTAGTTTACCAATACAACTAAACCAATCGGTACTTCGGGGATTGATTCCTTGTAATCATGCTAATGTAATTTGTAGAAGTCACTAGCTCTAAGTTATCTGGGGTCAAGTTGCTACATGTAGACTCCACTCTTGGGTTGTGAATATTATTCACTACTATCAAGATAAAGTCCAAGGGGGTCACACACAATATCGTATTCAGAAAGCCTCCCTATTCTGGTGAATATATTTATTGGAAATGGTGGTCCCACCACAGGTTCTGAATGTTGTCCAAGTTACCGATCACCAAAGAGTAAATAAATTCATTACTATTAAAGAAAAGTATAACTGGGATGAATTTATTTATGAAATGTATTTAAAAGTTAAGTAAATATGATTAATAATATTAATCTAAGGAATATTATTTTATTATTTTTTATTCGTTTAATATTAGTGGGATATTTGAGTCGAGTTAATGAATCAGTTTTATCACATAATATATTTAATAAAAATTATAAGTATGTGATAAAATATTAATATCATTTATGATGAATTTTAGTTATTCATAATTATTTATTTAGTAGAAGTTAACTATACCAGGGCTAGGTAATCTTTTTAGGGTTTTTGAACATCCACTATAAATTCGTGAGAGAGGATCTTGTACAATGACTGTTGACTGTGAGATTTCTAGAGCTTCTCCCCACTATCCCACTTTATAGAGAGATAATATCTCAATAAAGGTGATCAAATCAAGTTCATTTCCATGAATCAAAGGTATGTCAATGTGGTGATCATTGGGACATTGAAGGATTCATCATATCTCTATGATAGCACCTAGAATTTGACTATTGATTCCCTTATGGATTTTAAAGTGGGTGTGGTTGATCTAGAGGGATTATTCTTTGGATAATTCAATCACTGATCACCAGGGAAAAGCATATGTTGAGCATGGATTCATATAAAAAATGGAATGTTTATTTTATTTTATTTTTCTCTCTTTAATTTACATGATATCCTAGTAGCACACCTATAACGACCCGAAATATTATGAATAAAATTCCACTCCTTTTGATTTAATTAAATGTATTATGGATATAAGAAACACATGAATTGTTTTTATGATTATATCAAATTGGAATTAAATGACTGTTAAGTATCAGTAATGTAGATAATATAACCTTTGAATAGTGATCACATGACTAGTGTAATTATAGGGTTTTAAAAAATACTTTTTTTGAAGAAAAAGGAAGTGATGGACTTAACTAGTAAGACAATACCCTATGAAGCCCATTTATTAGAGCTTCTGATAGAGATATCATTATTGGGATTTTCACTAGAATAATCCCAAGCTGAAATCCAAAAACATAAGAATGAGTGAAACCTATTGGAGAAGTTCAAGCTCATCAAGATCATGACTGTAGGGTCCTAAAAAGAATCCACAAAGGAGAATGATGGTCCCATTTATCTCAAGGGAGATTCTACCCAATTCCCCCAAAAGGATTGGGGCAAATGTGAAGAATAATCAAGGATGGAGAAGGACGAACCGGTCCATGGACCGGTCTAATGTTAACAATACACGGCCGGTTCTGAGAAGCGTCCTTCCTCTATGGACTGTCGGTGTTCACGAAATGGAGGTGGAGATCCTCCGTGGGCACAAAGTAGGGCAGGTGCCAATCTGGTTCACCGTCATGAACCGCCCCAGCCGCGAGCCCTGTCAGCCAGCCCGAACCGCCTCTACTGTCATTCGCGAAATGGAGGCGGAACCCTCCGCAGCTGCGAAGCACTCCCCTCATTTGGTTCGCGGGGGGGAGAAGCGCTCAGTGCCCACCATGAGTCGTGAATTGACCAAGTCAGCCGTAAACCGGGTTTTCGGTCATGGGCCTCTGTAAAAGGTGTCGCGTGACCACAGATACATCTCTTTCCCCACTCTATAAAATGAGACCAAGGGGGGAAGGGAAAGGGGGATTCCGAGGAAGTGGATTCGGAGTAGATCGATTAGATTCGGGAGGAATGATTTCAAAGGAAGGCTTAGGATTTCACAAACATCGAAGTTCCAGTTCGCGAACCAGAGCAGGTATGAACCTGGGAAAGAATTAATAAGGAACCTAAAACTCATAATAACTTGGTGAACCGCGAACTTAAAACAAAAAATAAGAGAATACAGCGAACCATGGCCCCTGCACGGATGCAATCCCCACGGACCAGGGTGTTTATGCCTCTTTTCCGATCCACCTCACTGCATAGTACCCTCCTACGCAGGTGAATATTTGACCGACGAACCCCCGATCAGCGCCGCCCTTGGCCGCCGCTACTCGTGTGGAACCCTCAGTGTACCAACCTTATATGTGGGACGAACCGGAAGCCATGAACCCTCCTGGTTCGTGGGATGCCAATCCGTCTGCTGGCCCTCCTGGTTCGCAGACGGCCTCTCGGTCCACGGACCACCCTGGTTTGCGGGCGGCCTCTCAGTCTACATACCACCCTGGTTCGTAGACAGTTTCTCCATCCGCGTAGCACTTCCCTACGTGAAGGGAACCACAACCCATACCCCGGTGCATCCTGTTGAATCCTTCAGAGTTCGCATTCCACAAGCCAGATAAAATACTTCCAATCCGGCCTGATCCTCCATGACTCCCTTGTTGGCCTATTCATCGGCCCGGAGCCAAGGCCTCCACCAGAGCCACCGAATCTGTATGATGTAACCTTTGGGCGTATCAGTGTGCCCTTTTGAGTTCACATACCCACGGTAAGCGGGGGCGAAGGGGTTTCCCTGACCCTTGAGCAGGTTCCCGAAGCATGCCTGGGTTCACATTCCCACGGTAATGCAGGGTCTGAGCCCGAGAGCCCCCATTTCTACCTCTACTTGCCAGGATGAGGGACCACATGCTTCGGCGGTCGGGCACTTCTCCCCTCCTCAGAGAGGGGGCGACATACCCATCCAAAGGGAGACCCCATGGGACTCTGTACTTCCACCGAGAACAAGAGAGGTGATGGGGATAAGAGTACCTCTTTCCCTCTCCCGCTGCACTTTGTCGCCATGGGCATCCATCTCGGAGTAAGTCCCGACCATATGGGCTGCTCTAGGCGTAATCCCCTCACCACTTCTCATGGACACACCTTTCGCGATGTGACCATTTGATCCTTGCTGCCTCTTGTTTCTCACACCGAGCATGAATCACGTGGGCTTAGAGTAAGCATCGACCATGACATCCTCCTATGGGATACCTTAGAGCGTAATCCCCAAGACTATGCAAACTACGTGGAATTTGATCCCTACCTCCTAGGCTGGGCATGTAGAAAGCCTCCAAGAGGTTCAAGCCTGACCACCATCGGACCCCCAGGTCCACATTCATGTCGGTTCTCCGACACTCCTATGCAAACTACATGGACTTTGATCCCTGCCTCCTAGGCTAGGTACGTAGGAATCCTCCAAGAGGTTCAAGCCCAACAACCGGTCGATCAGACTATCTTCACGTCATTTAACTATACCAACCCTAGTGTCGCCTCAATGATTCCAGACTCCTCGGGGTCATTAATACAACGAGGGATGGTAAAACTTAGGCATAAATGATTCTGAACCCCTGCGTTCATCTGACCATTGCCAACCAAGAGAAATCCGTGGATACAATGCTTGGGTATAAACCAAAGATCTGCGAACATATTAATGCATCTTAAATCTATAAGAGAGTCCCGGAACAGGCAATAATTCCCCCCCAAAGGGATCGATGAGACCGACTTCCCATCCTCTTGACCAATGTGAGTTCTTAAGCATCACTGGCCAAACCACCTAGCGGACACCTACCTTTGGAAAGCAGGTCCACGTATCGTTGGATATAGAACAGTTGGGCGTTTTGAAACGAAGACCGGCATACCTGAATTTAGCAATTGAGTGGGGCTCAACCATCCGTGGGATCGATAGTCGGGCACGTTGGTCCTCCATCTCCTCGAAGGGGAACAGATCGAAACAAAAAATGGTGTACCCGACATGAATCTTTAACCAAACATGATGGATTTAACCTAATCTCACCCTATGCCCCCTTATACTCTCAAGTAGGGACAAGCAAGGTCATTAGTTACGCATGGGATCAAGAGATGCTGTTTTGACGGATTTGCTATTTGTATTTGTTAAAATGTTTTACAGGTACCTTCAGAACTCCCTTCGATCCAATGGAATCACAAAGGAAGTCACAAGCACGGGCTTCCAACAACACAAGGACCGGAAATCCTCACCTACGGAGGACCCCGTCACCCACCCAATGTCTTTAACACTGGGTCTCAGAGGCGCTGATTCGAGAGTACCACCTGAACGGTACTCTCCCAACGGTGGAGGCGGCCATGCACGCCCTCCAATATGCCAGAACTCACTGGTCGCCTGCCCAATAGTGTCCATAGAAGCAGATCCAGATGGCCCCTGTTTCCGTCTTGATCTGTTTCGGGATTTTGTCCCCAAAATGGGAAAATGTGCACCTCCCTTATCTTAGGGAGGTGGATGAGGTCGATGCTGAGGACCTCATCCCTTCCGAACAGGGGTTCCGCTCCAAGGCCCCCACTGGAAGGGGTCATTGCGGTCACGCCGTGACTCAAAATCCTCACGCCAAGGAGGATGTCTCCCCGAGGATTCAGACCCACGCTCCCCGAGCTCCGGCCCCTCAGACCGCCCGACGAGGGCGGCAGACGTACAATCAGTGACCAGTCATCACCCTGGTCCCTGAGGAGGAGCTCCACTGCCCAGCCACCAAGACGTACCACGAATAGGCACCTACCCATGTTCGCTCCTCCCAAGCCCTCCATCCAGACATGGCAGCATCATACGAGCCGGCGCGCATCCCCGCCGAGCCCCATAAAGCTTGTCACTCACGCAGGATGACACTTACCCGGCAGGCACCTCTCCCTGCCCAGGGTCATGAAGCCCACCAGCTTGACGTGGTGGCGACCCAGCGCCTGCAGAACCAGATCCTAGCAGATGCTTCTGACGCCCGCCAACTTGGCATGGTGGCGATCAACAAAACTCGCCACCCAGATGTGGCGAAAACTCATAGGCGGGCACGTCTCCCTGCCAATAACGACCAGCGACTCGATACGGTGGGGAACCAACAAATACAGGGCTATCTCCCTACAGATGCAAGTAAAGTCCTCCACCCCGATGTGGCGGCCAACGGAGAGATAAACCAGCATATCCCGGTACAGGGGCAGATTCGTTCACCTGCCCCAACACAGGAGAATTTTCAGTACCCACTGACCACCGGAGGACCAGAGAAGGATATTCCTACTCCGATAACTGAATGGGACTTCATACCTGTTCCAGCCAAATATGTCTCTCTACATATCCTCACAATGATGGAGGAGTAGGTATCGATCCCAGATCATTTCTTGCAGACTTCCATAATGTAATTTCATCAGCGGAAATAGCAAGGACTCAGGCCCGTGAGCCCGTCTCCCCAATTGAGGCGACTCAACTAAGAGATGAGATAGCCGCGTCGGAGTAGATCTGCATCCCTGATTTTTCCTAGGAGGGTCGCCGACCATATTCCGTGACGCAAGGGAAACTAGATCTAGCAGCTTCACTCGTTCCAACTGGGGGACACCCGTCTATCACAGTGGATGCTCCAGAACATGCATATATCCCTACTAAAAGTAAAGATGTTCGTCGACATATCCCAACAACATCACGGGAACCAATTAGACAGGGACCCAAATGTGAAGGCCTTTGTCAACAGCAGACGGTCCCCGCTGCCCGCAAGAGAGCGCCCCGAACGCGCTGAAGGCAGCCGGAAAATAAAGAGCGGGTTCACAACTCCGCTCTACTGGAATCTGGGGTTCCCAATGCCACTAGGCACACATCGCAAGCTTAGAACCCTACCCACCCATTACCATATTATGGGATTGACAGTAGCAGTTGCGAAGGTCCTCCCCACAATGTTGCTACCAGCAGCTCTGAAGGTCCTCCCCAGAGCACCCATGGGGGCCTCCCCCGTGGGCATATAATGATCGATCATGAGAGATCCTCTTTTGATGAGAGTCACAGAAACCCTCCATGTGACCAGAAGATCGAGCAGTAAGAAGGTCCTCCACTTGTTGCGGTCCACCCTGAAGGTCCTCCCCAGGGTATACGCTGTAAACACTCTCCATGCAGTGGGACCACAGATTGTGATAGTAGTCCTCTCTATCATAGTCGAAACTATGGAGGACCTCCCCGTAGTGATGTCTCATCACGTCAAGAAGGCCCTCCCCTTGTCGTGGCCTACCCTGAAGGCCCTCCTCAGGGGTCACATTGTAACGACACTCCGCACATCCAGGCATCAGATCACGGTGGTAGTTCTCGCCAACTTGATAATGGAGGTCCTCCCCGTAGAGATTTCAAGCAAGGAGAAGGACCTCCCCTCATTGCGGTACATTTTGGAGGCCATCCCCAGGGTGTATCCCGTAGATATTCTCCCTGCGGAAGCTGTAATGGTAGTCCTCGCCATTTCCGCAGCTGTGATGGTAGTCCTCACCACCACGACCGCCATTGCGAAGGTCCTCCCCACATTGGCCCCAAGAAACAAGAAGGTCCTCCCCTTGTCGCAGTGTGTCCTGAAGGTCCTCCCCAAGATGCACATCGAACGTCAAGTCATGATGGTCATCCTCACCATGATGGTAGTTGTTACGAAGGCCCTCCCCATAACAATTCTATGCAGCCAAAAGGTCCTCCCCTTGCAGTGACACGCCTTGGAGGTCCTCCCCAGGGTGTGCACTGCAAAAGTATTCTATGCAGTAAAGCATGAAGTAGTAATGGTAGTCCTCACCATTACGACTGCCATTGAGGAGGTCCTCCCCATAATGACATATCATATCGACAGGAAGGTCCTCCCCCTGCCAAATAAAGCATAGAAAATCCCTCGTATGACGAGGAACATAGAAGAACGGGATCGAGCAAGTCAGATTCCCAGCTAGTTGCTAACGACACCTTTCTTTGATCAGGAGATGGTACAGGGCCGCGTTCATTTCCTAAACCACCTAGGAATCACCCACATTACAATTCAATACCTACCGGTCCCACTGCCTCTGACCACACTATCAGTGAGCGCCTCAATTGGGCTGACCAGGTAGAGGAATCACTGGCAGAGGAGTATGACGACATGTTGCACATAAGGAAACAACTGGAAAAAAATGATATACCAGTCATGTTTTGGCCCACGGCCGCCTCTCAGTTCGACATACCCAGAGAATTGTCAGATGAATGTGTGTACAACATCCACTCCAATATATGGGCGAACCTCTGCCTGCTGAAATCAAGCTTCCTGCCCTATGAAGGGTATGTAGACCATGTCAAGACAATAGGAGACCTCCTGCATCACATTGACCTGGAGGTCCTTCTTTCGGCACGGCAACAGTGCCACGAGAGACGTAAAGGAAATAAGGATATAGCCTGCTTCCGTGCACTGCACCAACTGCACCGCCTCATCGGTGATGCTCCAACGGGAGTCCATATCAGGGGATGGGGGGAACACGGAGCTCTGAATTTCACTCCGCTCCCCACCCTGAATAACCCGTTCAGCATGGTGTCTTGAAACGTCATCACGTCAAGATGGCAATCGAGTGGTCCCTCTATTCAGGAAAGACAACACACCCAACAGAGTCTGGCCTTGAGTAAGTCCCAGAAGCGTCAGGCCCGGTGGGAACAAGCCATTCAAGAACTCCTGAATCAGGCCACCGAGAGCAGACAACAGGCCTCCTGCCTAATATGGGCCAATCCATGGTCATCACCTTCCTCCCCAAAAGGGATTGATTCATAGGTGATTTCGGCACCAAATCCGGTTCAGCCCCGAATGGGGGCACGCAAAATCAGGCAAGTCGCAATAGCATCATCCACTGCCGCCATCTAGGGTCAACCCCAGCCTGCAGGGCTGGGGGAATTTTTAACAACAAATGCCCCCATAAGACCAATAAAAATGGGAGGAGACTCAACATCCAAGGAACGGAGCCAACCCCATCCCTCAGGGATGGGAGCATTATTACCCCCTCAACAACAACCTACACCACGAGAATCAATATTCTCTCGTCTAGGTCGAACAGTCAGAAGAGGAGGTTACCGTCATCTCTCTTCATTTGAATCATCATCCTCTTCGAGAGGAAGGTGCACCATAAGGTCGCATTAAAGAACTCTCCGTGTCACCCTTTGTCAAGAAGTCCGAAGTTAATCCCATGTCATGAAAGGGAAGGCCAACAAAAGACGCGGGAGATCCTATTCCTATTTGGAAGATGAAGTCCCCTCCACCCCGCGATATGCATTCATCAACACCATAGAGGCTAACCCTACGGGCGATGCTGTGGAAAATGCAAATCCGGATGGATTGGGAGACGACGGTTCCAGTCAGGCTGTGACTCACAACGAACCACCAGGTGTACACACCCGAAATCCGAGGGCCGCCTTAAATATGGTCATCCTTCTAGACAACCCTCCTTTGCCTACCCAGTGAGCTTCCAATAAGGATAAGAATAAGGGACTGGTTACCCTTAACCCGCCTCCTTCTCTCGACAAAAATGAGTCACTCACGCTCGAAGAGGGATTCTATCAACAGGAAGAGATGATGAAATAATTGAGGTGAATTAATGCCGAGATACTCCAGAGGAACCGCCTTATTGAAAGTGCGCCCCAGGAGGAGCCACATCATGCACTCCCAGAAAGTGCACCTCAAAGGCTAAGGCTTTCCCCGGAAAATGAAGCACGGTCAGGGCTCCTTCCCAATGAGGCGGCTGGTCCGTCCAACTACCTAAATGTGGATAATGAATACCAAAATTTCCCTCAACTTAGGAGGAAACCAGAGCAAGTACACCCGAACCCTCTGAGGGTGGCCCAAAAGGAATATGAACCCTTGGTGCTGGACAATCTGGATCCTCAGGTAATGCCTCCGGCTACGCCTGCCAAGGACCGTGCCCAACTGGATGTAAACCAGGGTCTCACCAACACCATCGAGGCACTAACAGCTCGATTGGAAGTGATGGAAGGTCGACGTGCTCCGATACAGCCAGAGCGGAAACCCTACCCAGATTGGGTGACCAACACACCACCTCCACCCAATTTTGGGATCCCTGTATTCCCTATTTTCAATGGGTAAGGCGATCTAAAACAACATTTAATGCACTACACATCCTATTACGACCCTATGATGGGAAATCTGGAACAACAAGAAGCAGTGAAACTCAGATGCTTCATATGGACCTTGCAAGGATCCGTCTTCTTCTAGTACATGAGTCTGCCAGCTCAGTCAATAAAGAGCTGGGAAGAACTTCGGAAATAGTTCATGTTCCACTTTAGCTCGATATTGCCTAAAACAACAGTCAACGACCTTATGAACTGCAAGCAGAGGGAGAACGAGAGGGTCTCAGATTTCATCGCCAGATGAAAAGGTCTGACCTATTCCCTGAATAGTCCAATGCCTCAAGATGAGATTCTAGCCATATGAATCGATAATCATAGAGATGATCTGCGAACACCGCTTATACCAGTGGAGTGCACTACTGGATTCCGCCATCTCTCGGCCATTGCCCAGAGAATTGAGGACTCCCTACAACGGACTTATTTGAATTCCCAAATAGCCTCACAGGCTCCTGCGAAAAGAGCCCCTAGAGCTGAAGCAGCCGCTGTCACACTCAAGACGGCCCCTGTGCCCGCTCCACCCCTCAGGCCTCCACTAAATCATCAAGGGCCTCCATCATATCAGAGGTTACCTCCGCCTAAACGGGACGATCAAAGAGGACCGAAGAGGAACTAGTTTGAGGAATAAAGACAAAAAGTATACTCATTCTGAGATGATCAAGTCCACGGCTACTTCATTGCCTCCATGAATTGCAGCCTGCTCCGCCTCCCGGAGCTGAGGAAACCTAAAGAATTCGGCCGCAAGGATAGGCCAGATTACTGCCCCTACCATAGAATGATGGGGCACAATATCTGAGAATGCTTCATCTTCAAAGACCTCCTGCAGAGGATGGTAGACTCCGGACTGGTTGAGCTGGGACCACCCCCAGCACATGTGGCATGTATCTCTACCACCGACTCCGACAAAGAGGGGTGGAAAACAGTCACCAGCAAGCAGGGGCAGAATGTTGATGACTGGATGACTTGGAAGACTATCAACCGAGCCTAGGGCATACTCCGAGCTCAGCTACGACAACCAGTGTTTCTGCCAACAGCCCCTAACACCGCACATCCAACAGCATTGGCCTCACAGTCCTCCATGAGCCGGTCATCCAGGCATAATCGAAGAAGGAAGAAACAATCATAAGAGGAGTAGTCCGCAACGGGGCCAAAGTTAGTCCTGACCCTGGCAGATTATATTCTCTCAAATTTGGCGCCACGGGCACCGGCCCACCAAATGACACCATCAGGGACAACCGACCAGGTTGACCTGTCAGAGGATGAAGAGCCTATCTTTGGTTCTATTAACATCATCCATCTTATGGAATCATTCCCTGACAAAGGGTATGGTTACGAACCTGAGTTCCCTGCACGAGGAACTGGGAGGAGGAATCACAGAGGTAGGGTATACTAGGGGAGGCACAGCCGCGACCGAAACCAACCCTATGGTTGGACCCTGACCCAAACCATTAATATTGCAGAAACCCTTGGGAGATCCCTTCAACGGACTCATCAGGAGAAAGAATTCCCCTCCACCTCCACAAGCAGCCACTCTGGCCCTGTTGTTATGTGATACCCACCAGAGGAGAAAGTGTTCGGCCGCCTAGTGCGCACAAACAGACCGGACGGGCCATGTACTTGAAATGCGGGAACACCATCAACATACAACCCTGCAGATGGTCTCTCCTCATCAAATGCTCCAGCCCCCAAAGCACCCATTAAGACTCCCCTGCCAATGGAGAAGCGTCGGGCACTGGAGAAGAAATATGATATCCTTAATTAGCTGACATCGGTACCAGCCATGATTTCAATCCTGGATGCCCAGAGTTTTTCAGCAAACCTCAGGGAGGCGCTTATAGAAGCTTTGATCAGCCCCAGGAGTTTCAAGACGAGGTAGCTGCCACTGAGATTTACCAGACGAAGACTAGCCAGGTGGAATGCAATGCAGTGATTTCCTTCACCAATCAAGATGAAGATGCCATCATACAAGGACACATCAGACCACTATATGTGTCTGACACGCTGAATGGTATTGAGATGCGTAAGGTCTTTATAGACAATGGATCTGGAGTTAACCTTCTTCCCCTACGAACACTCTGCAAGTTGGGCTACAGTGAGGACGATCTAATTACCTCAGCCACAACTCTGTTGGGTTACGAAAGGAATGAACAGAATCCAATGGGACAAATTAAGATAAGGACCCATTTTGGTGACCTGGTAGCCTACACGGAATTCCTAGTGGTCCGACAGAGCACAACATTCAATGCCCTATTGGGAAAGTCATGGATCCATAAGCACATGGTCGTTCCTTCATCCTACCACAAATGTTTCAAGTACTCCGTCAATGGAAAAAGTGGAATATTGCATGTCGTCAAGGCCCCTTTCGAGCTCTCTGAGTCACATTACATTGACATTAGGTTCTATGAGAAAATTAAAAAGAAGCCTTTGGTCGATGGTGTTGACTGGATCCCCGCTACAAATGGCCGGGAAATGGTTCCTGATGACCCCCTCAGGCAGCGTGGCGGGGATTATGTCCTACCCATATACCACATTGAGAGTAGGAGTTCATGTCCGGACATGCACTCGAATATCCTCATGACTTTTATCCATAACGGCCGAGTGTGACAATGTGGGAACGTCCACTGACCCTCAATCTGGGGATGAAAACTCGAGTAAGGATGCCCACGACACCTTGCCTCCGGACTCCCAAGATCTCGTGTCAGGAGCTCTCTCTTCGTCGGACCAAGAAGATGGGGATTTGGGAGAAGAATAGGGGGAAGATCTCAGGGATTCACCTCCTACGTTTGAGGAAGGTATCTCCACCACTGTGGACGAGCTCAGGGAAATAAACCTGGGTACCGAGGAAGACCCGAGGCCCACTCTCATTAGTGCAGCCATGTCTCCCAAAAAGCACGAGGTGTATACCTCTTTCCTGAAGCAACATCGGGATGTTTCTGCCTAGAATTACATGGAAATTCCAGGACTCGATCCTGAAGTGGAAACACACCAACTAGGTCTTCCAGAAGACCACCAAGGCTATAAACAGGCCGCCAGAAGGACACACCCCTCACATGCTACCAAAATAGAGGGTGAAGGCAATAAGCTCATTAAAGCAGGCTTCATTCAGGAGGTTCAGTACCCCATCTAGTTGGCCAATATCTTCCCTATCAAGAAAAAGAACAGGAAAATATGCGTATGCATTTATTTCATAGATATCAATCGGAATTGCCTGAAATATGACTTCTTGGTCCCAATCCCCGAGTTTTTAATCGATGAAATGACCAGGTATTAGGCTCTGTCCTTCATGGACGACTATTTCGGCTAGAACCAAATTATGATATACTAAGAAAACAAAGAAGCCACTGCCTTCAGGGCCCCTCAAGGGGTATTTTGTTACAGGGTCATGCACTTTGGTCTCAAGAACGCTGGCGCCACATATCAATGTTCCATGTATCGAATATTTAAACTGTTCCTAGGGAAATTCGTTGAATGTTACGTGGATGAACTGGTGGTCAAGTCTAGACAGCACTCATATCACCTGTTAGAACTTGAGAATGTCTTCAACGAACTTCGACAACATAGCTTGAAGATGAACCCCTTGAAATGTGTCGTCAGGGTTACCTCAGGGAAATTCCTTGGCTTTGTCATACGCCATCGTGGAATCGAAGTCGACCCTAAGAAGACAAAGGCTATACTTGGATTACCACCTCCTCAAAATATCACCGAGTCGAGGGGATTCCAAGGACACCTAGCCTATATTAGGTGGTTCATAGCCAACCTGGAAGGAAAATGTTTTCCCTTCACCAGGTTAATGAAAAAGGGGTTCACGTACCAATGGACGGATGACTGCCAAGAGGCGTTTGACAACTTGAAGAAGTACCTCTTAAGCCCACTAGTGTTCATTCCCCCGGTTTAAGGAAGACCACTCATCCTATACATGAAGGCCCTAGAATGGTCATTGGGATCCTTCCTCGTACAAAATAATGGCGCTGGTAGCGAAAATAGTCTCTATTACCTCATTCGAACCATGATTGATGCTGAAACTCGATACTCAAGTATCGAGAAGAGGTGTTTGGCCCTGGTCTTCATAGTTTAAATGCTGCGACATTATCTGTAGCATCATGAAGTCCATTTGATCTCACGGAGTAACCCGCTCAAGTACATCCTCAGTCACCCGATGTTAACCGGATGCATATCCCGATGGGCAGTCTTCCTGCAACAGTTCGACATCTGGTTCATGCCTCAGAAATCCATCAAGGGACAGGAAATAGCATACTTTCTGGAAGAGCGACCTTCAATAGGGACCACTACACCGGATGCAGAGCTACCTGATGAAGACATCTTCTCGGTTCAAGAGGAGTTCCCATCATGGGAAATATACTTCGACGGCGCGTCCCGAATCCCAACCCGGAAGAGGATAGATGATCCCTGATTCAACAAAGTGGGTTTGGGGATAATACTCATGTGCCTAGAAAAGGCAGTCTTTCCATATTCCTTCCTCCTGTCAGAGGGATGTACAAACAATGAAGCGGAATATCAAGCTCTCATTGCAGGCCTGGAGCTCGCACTCTAGGCACAAGTATAACACCTTAAGGTAAATGGTGTCTCGAAGCTGGTCATCAAGCAAGTCAATGGTGACTATGCTATTAAAAAGGAGGAGCATATCCCCTTGTTTGAACATGTCTGAGGGTTAATGGATGAGTTCTCCATATAACCAACATTGACCTTTATTCCCCGGTCTCAGAATGCTCAGGCTGATGCATTAGCCAACGCGACCACATCCCTAGCTGACCCAGACCAGGATGAAACGATTATCAGTATTGCTCATTGTCGAATGGTATTGCTGTTTGTTCAAGCTAAGACGGAAGAAATCCACGAAGTTAGTCCTTTCCCCAAACCATACGCTCCTACCACCGGCTAGATGACCCCCATAGCAAACTTCCTTCAACGGGGAGAACTTCCATTATACAGGGTTGAACGAGAGAAAATACGGATAATGGAAGTCAACGTTTTCATATATGGAAGCATGGGTCAGCAATAGGTCCTCTACATACAAGGCCTCGACGGAGTGCTCGTTAGATGCATTGATGGAGAAGAAACTGCTGCCGTAATGAATGAAGTACATGTCGGAGAATGTGTAGCACATCAACCGGGGACTAAGCTTTCCCATCAGGTTCAAAGGCTTGGGTACTACTGGGATATAGTGGAACGAGACTACAAGCGTTTTACTGCAAAATGCCACTCATGCCAGATTCATGCCAGCTTCATACACCAAACCTCGGAGTTACTTCATCAAGACAAGTACTCCTGGCCATTTACTATGTGGGGGATAGACGTCGTGGGACCATATCCTCCTGCCACGGCCAAACAACTGAAGTATATCCTCACAACAACTGACTTATTTTACAAATGGGCAGAAGCCATACCCCTCAAGGAATTCAAGGAAAGAAATATTGTCAGCTTTGTGAAGACCAATATCATCATCAGATTTGGTGTCCCTCATACCATACTGACGGACAACGACACTAACTTCTGCTCTGTGGAATTGGAGAAACTATACCACGAGTATGGTATCAAGTCTAGCCACTCATCCCGCTACCATGCAGCAGCCAACGGACAGATAGAGGCTTTCAACAAGACCCTATCCAATATTCTCTAGAAAATGGTGGACAAAGACAAGAAGTCTTGGCCGGATAAACTCTTTCATGCGTTGTGGGATTATCGAACCACAATCTGCACTGCTACTCGAGCTTGTCCGTACTCATTAGTATATGGAACAGAAGCGGTCCTGCCCATTGAGCTCCAATTACCCTCGCTCTGCATTTTCATTTGTGATCAGTTATCCAACGATGAGTAATCATAAAATAGGTTAGGTGAATTGGAACAACTAAAGGAGAAGTGGTTTCACACCTTTCACTATCTGGAAGTGTACCAGAACCGGATCGCACGAGCCTTCAACAAAAGGGTTTGTCTCCAGTCTTTCTTGGAAGGAGAATTGGTGTTGGTCCTTAGGGCCCCAATGATACCCAAAAAGAAGCCTCCAAAGCTAAAGCCCAAGTTGGAGGGACCATATGTTTTACACAAGGTCTACTCCAATGGAGCATATGCCCTGATCTCCATGGAAAGGCAATTTACCACTGCTCCTACAAACGCGAGGTTCCTGAGGAAATATTTCGCATAGAAACCAAAAGGAGTATTTCGTCCTACCCGCAGGATGATAAACTGCATGAGTAAGAAACAAAAAGGGATCGTCCGAGCTACATGATGTTAAACTTCCAATAACCCAATGGTCCGAACTCTATGACCTTAAACTAAGAGTATTTCCTCCTCACCGCACGACGTTAAACTGAACGGACAAGATGTTTTAAAAAATTCCCTCTTTCCCTATATACGGACCAGACCTGTATGGGGTGTATCATATTTCAGAGAACTACATATAGCTTGATTCCTGCCCTTGTCGGATACGTAGCGATGTGAGGGTTCCCCATCCTGGGCCAGCCACTCCCAAACAAAAGATAAAAATGCCCCCTTCCCCCCATGTACGGACCAGACCTGCACGGGGTGTGTCACTCTTGTAGAGAACTACGTGCGGCTTGATTCCTGCCATCGTAGGATATGTAGCGATGTCGGGAACCTATATCCTGGCCCATCCACTCCCAAATGAAAATAATGTAAAAAATTCCCTTTCCCCCGTGTATGGACCAGACCGGCACGGGGTGTACTTCATACAGAGAACTACGTGAGGCTTGATTCCTGCCCTCGTAGGATACGTAGTGATGCCAGAATTCCACAGCCTGACCCATCCAACTCAAACAAAAAAAAACCCTTCCCCCCGTGTACGGACCAGACTTGCACGGGGTGTATTCTTCGTCCTTACTGCATGACGCTAAACTGCACGGACTTCATCCTTACCGCATGACGTTAAACTACACGAACTTCATCCTCACTTCATGATGTTAAACTGCACGAACTTCATCGTGACCCACCCAAGACACATGGAAAAATGAGATGGAGATACTCCCTGCACATTTGGATGCATCCCCTCCATACATCAGACTCCACAACCCGGACAATTATGGATCTTCATAACCATTCATGGCCGTCAGAAGTAGAAAGTCATCAACCCAGAGACACCTTTGCATGACTATGCATATCATGCCCTCAGTGGATCTTCATGTTGATATCCCCTGGCTCGTCTACCAAAGGCAAGATTTCCTCGGGCGATACTTATCCTAGCTCTGTACGCTTACCGGCCTTAGGGCCCCCGTATCATGTCTCCCGATCCAAAATTGATGGAGCAGTGGTTTACAAGTTCTTCCCCTCTTCACATCCAAGTGTTTCCTGGTTATCCCTACCCTGATAGCCTATGTATCCACCAGTGCTTCATATAGCAACCTGCATCCACGAACATCAAGCCAGGGCTAGGCTACTTTGGCTCAATGGACAATTGTAGTGAAGATGTTTCTTATATGCTCGGACACCATTATCCCTACATACTGAACTCTGTAATGTGAGAAATCTCGGATTTTCATAATCATACATGGCCATCAGAAGTGGAAGGTCATCGACCCAAGGACACCTTTTCATGAATATGCATACCATGCCCTCAGCGGCTCTGTATATTGATAGACCTTGGCCCGTCTACCAAAGGCATTATTTTCTCGGGCGAAACTCTTCCTAGTTCCATATGCTTACCGGCCATAGAGCCTCCACACCACACCTCCTAATACAAGAAAACTCAGAGTTACAGTTTACGACCTTCATACCCCACCTTGTTCCAAGTATATCAGAACATGTTGACCTAGTTATCCTTCGAGTGACTGCAGTGATCTTCACCCAATGGTCTAAGATCTATGACTACTAAAATAGGAGTACCTCGTCCTTACCGCATGATGTTAAAATTCATGGAGTGAAGGTGCACCCCTGCAAGCAAGATAAATCAGCGCGAGGGGGGGGGGATCTATAAGCTTTAACAGCAACCAGGGACAAATATCATCGACATGCCCAGTTATTTCCTTACCCGACGATAGACTTCGTGGCCCGGATAATTGCGGATCTTCAAAACAATTCATGACCATCAGAAGTGGAAAGTCATCGACCCGGAGACACCTTTTCATGACTATCCATACCATGCCCTCAGTGGCTCTGCATATTGATTTCCCCTGGCTCATCTACCAAAGGCAATATTTCCTTGGGTGATACTCTTTCTAGATTCGTACAATTACCGGCCTGAGAGCCTCCATGACATCTATCCTAATCCAAGAAGCCTAGAAACCATGATTTACACCATCAGCCCCCCTCCACGTCTCGGACATTCCAGGATACTCGGGCCCAGTTACATTCTAATCAAGAGCGGCCTTCGCAACTACGTCCTTGCTGCATGGTGTCAAACGACACAGAGCACATCTCGGCTGCTTGGCGTGAGGCTGAAAAGACCAATCATTAAACATCCAAGGGAATGCCTCTAAGAACAAGCATTTTCACTGGTTTAATAATGCTCTATCTTCCTTGCTGGACGATGTTAAACTGCACATCATTGGAAAAGGAAAGAAAAAAATGCCTCATGTCCTCGCTACATGACGTTAAACTGCACAACATCCTTTAAAAATGCTCCTCGTCCTTACTACATGACGTTAAACTGCACGGTCAAACCTATCATGGGTTCAGTAAGGAACGGAGGCTTTCTCTATCCTTTAGTACATTGTTCAGACCTGCACAAGCCACCATCTCACACCCGCGTGAGAAGGGATTACTTTACGAATTCTTGGGAAGTTTATTCTATATGTTTATCCCATATCCAGGCACCCTCTCATCATAAACCATACTCTGTACTCAGAAAAAAAAATCCTAACTCTCATAAGGCACCCCTGGTGGTCCCAAATCTCAACTTCCCCGAAGTTTCTTGGCTATCGGGGGAATACAATCATTTACCTAAGGACACCTTTTCATGAATATGCATACCATTCCCTCATAGGATCTGCATATTGATTTCCCCTATCCCATCTACCAATGGGAATATTTCCTTAGGCAATGCTTCTCTCCGTACGCCTCTTGGCCTCTAAGCCCCCATGTCTATCCCGATATTCGGAAACCCTATGAGCTATAGCTTTCCAAACTCTTTCACAATCCTACCTGAACACGGCGTAACGTCTTTGAAAAGATTACTGAGAACTAGGAGAAGTCATTCCATTTTAAATGATGTCCCATCTTCATGAATTTAAACTGCGCAAAGCATTAACCATCCCTTACGCTAACTAAATACATAGGGAAGTGGTCTCCTGACCACGCTCTTGATTAGTATGGATGTTCCCAAAACCCTTTCAGATGTTTCTTTCCCCTTATGAGTCACCCCTGGTGGTTTTCATAATTTTCCAAGCCACCCATGGTGGTTTCCTTAGGCCGGACTTCCATGAAGTCCCCGGGACATCAGAAACGGACAGTCATTGACTTAAGGAAACCTTTGTACGACTATTCATACAATTCCCTCAATGGATCTGCATATTGATCACCCCTGGCCCGTCTACCAAATGCAAGATCTCCTTAGGCAATGCTCTTCCTACCTCTGTACGCCGACGCGACTCCCATGCCTTGAGACATGCCCTGCATGTTGTTAAAATTTAAATAGGTCCCCCCTCACATGAATTTGAATAGTCTTGAGACATCTTTTAATCAGCTAAACCCCATTTGGGTCCTCACCCCACCATGTTTGGTCAAAGATGTTCGACTAAAAACATTAGTAATGATAGTCTTGTCAGCGGGACTTTGAATCGCTAAAAAAAGGAGGCGCAAATCCTGTTGGGCCGAAAACCCAAAAAGGGAGACCTAAGAAAAATCCAGGTTATACCCGCTAGGTCCATGCCAAATGGGCCCAGGCAAAATTAGGGTATTAAAAGAAAAGACAAAAAGTTTGTGGGGCTTCTCTATAAAACCCCAACAATAGTTAAACTATGCTCGCTAGATCCCATGGTCCAGGAAAAAGTTAGAGATCGTTTTATTTTTTTATCAATGGTCTTGAACTCTGATTATTCTATGTTCAGGGAATTAACATATTTAGCAATCATGCCAAATAATTTCTATCACATGAGAAGATGACAAGAGCCCAAAGGAGAAACATTTCTTTGTTCCATAACAAAGTTAGTAGGAAGGGCATCCACAACCCATAGCCTCCTCTAGTGTGAAGGGTTATTATAGGAGGTTTTGAGTGGATTCATAGAGTTTTATCAGGCGCTGGTGAGAATCCTCGATTGTTTGAGAGAGGTTCTGTAGTAAGGCCATTTCAGCTTCTGCACCAGCCCGCAACTCTTCTGCCTCCTGGGCTACCTTTGTGCTCGCCCTCATTTCCTCCTCCATCCACCGCTCCCCTTCTTCAATTATGGTGGCAAAGTTGGCCTCTTCCTACTATAGCCGCTGTATCTCATTCCTCAACATCTCCAGGTGAGAACTCTGCTCAATAACTTCTCCCTGGAGCCTCGCAACGACCCTAGCGTGGTCATGAGCCTCTGTTAGGCAAAGCTGTCGGATTGCGGAAAGGTAGGCTTTGGATTGGGCAGCAGAATGGTAAGATTTGAAACCAACCAGTCTTTCCCGATCAGCAACCACCTGCTTGACTATGTCATAAATACCATGATAATCAAAGCCATCAAATCCCAGCAACATAAACAAATTGCGTAGCCTGGGTAATTTGGTTGGCATCTAGACCAAGGGTGTTTGAGAGATCAGCTTCCAGATTTTCTCCCAGGCCCTTTGGCGAGAAGGAAGAAGACTGGAAAGGAATTTTTGATTGGGATTGGAATCACTCTGGGACGAGGACACATACTCGGGGATGAACATCACCAAGGAGGGACCCGATGCAGCTTCACCCGCAAACTCTGGCACTACGACAACTTCACTAATGACGGTTGTGGTCACATGCACGGTTGGGTCTGCCGACACAATCACCACCGCCAAAGGTTGTTGTCCTGAATCCTGAGAATCAATAATACAGATAAGTACCCCTAATTAGAAAAGTGAAGGAAATGGAGACAATGGCAAGAGATCGGGAAACTTACTCCCGATCGTCAAGGCGTCGGCATCCTCAAGCTCTGCACTGCCGCGATAGCCACTCGAGGAAGATGCTACATCCTCAAAAGGCAAAGGAGCCCTGGGAATCCCCAGAGGCATCCAGGACCTATGCCCATACCCAAGTCCATCAACTCCCAAAGCATCCCCCAAGCGATCGGCTATGGAGATCAAGCCTGGGGAAATCACTCCCCCGGTGAACAAGATGATGGCCCGCTCTGGGTTCCCGATGACTGGCCCGATGGCAGCCTCCTCCTCCTTTGCCACGGGACCAAATGGGTTCGAGATAGCTGGCCCCGTCGAATCTGGGGCATCTTCGGTAATCATCGACACCCCATCCTCTCCTGCAATTATAGATGTTGTAGGATCGACGGGAGTCTCGGCTTCCAGCTATCCCTCCTTGGACAAATCCCTGGTGGATGAAGGAATAAGGAAATCATCTATGTTGTTTTCCCCTTCAGTGGAGCCCGACATCTCGTCGCGCTCAGGGGTGGCTGCGGGTCATCCCATAGATGATAAAGGGGCAGGTAGTATAGTCGCTTGGGTAACCATGACCAAGTCTCTGAATGACCCTACACCGTAGTGCCAGAAAAGTCAACAACTGACAGAATCAAAGCATACGAGTCAGTAATCAAGAAAATGGGAATTCATGATTACCCAACGTCCCCTTCCTGAGCCATTCCGACAAACGAGATGCCTGCTGACGTCTCTGGATCTGCCCCGGGGACAATTCCTTGCTCGGAAAACTGGGAGTAGCCGGGGGAGGAAAGACCCCAGCTGGGTCCGTAATGGTCACCTCCATAAGCTAAATAACGCCAGGAGATCCCTCCTTGGTGGTCCCCGTGGCCAGGAACGCATGTTCACCTGCTGCGGTGCCACGAGGGGTATACTCCGGGGAGGGAATTCCCCCCTGAGAATCTTCGGCACCCAGAACAAAGGGAGGAAAACTTCAGAACCTTCGCAGTAGGGGAGGAGGAAAGCCATAATGGATGATAGGAGAAACCTCTTCTTCAGGGGCGGACGATTCAGGATGTCTAATCATCATGGACACCCAGGTGGTCCCATAGAGCCGATTTCGGAGTGAGCACATGTATGCGTCCATCTCCTTCAATGAGGCGACTATTTCACTCAAATCCTCTTCCAACTGCAGGTGAGGCAGAGCAAAGATAACCCCAATACCTGGGATCTTGAGTGGGATCTTTTGGAGTGATGCCCAAACCTCTTCATCTGATCCACTGGCCCTCAGGTCATCCCAAATCCTCCATGCATCTGGGAATGTGGATGTAATGGGAACGACTAGCTTGGAAGGATCAACCTGAGAGGTTCAGGCAGCGGCCGGGGCTGGTAGGGGCACCGGTGGCCGTGTTTGTGTTCCGAATCATGCCACCACCCTAGAACTCTCTGGGGATATTGGTGGAAGGGACCTTATAGGTAGGGAGGGGAATTCCCTTGCTTCATCCATGACGAGGAGATCGTAAAAATCATCGCCCCCTGAAGAGTGGTCACTTCCTTCCCCTCCTCATCAGTCAGCAGATACAGCATGGCCTGGAATCGGTGTGTTAATACTGCGTAACCCTGGCGCGTGTAAATATAAGCTTCGAGATCCTAGAGATATCGATTGACCCGCTCTAGGTCCACATCATAAAGGATGTCAATGGGGGTAGATATGTGGCCCGACACGTCAAAAGCCACTGTTGATTCATGAAGATACTGCCACAGAGAACGGGGGTACTGGCTATGAAAGGATGATCAACCTTTGAATTCACCCCCATTGACCCCAACCCATTAGAAAGGCAGCATCTGCAGGAGTAACCAACCACCTTTGGGCAGCTTCAAGGGCATGAGAGGATACACATATGTCTATTAAGATCTTCCTCGAAAGCACGAGACCGGCAGGGTGGTGAAGGACTTTTCACGGCATAGTTGAAGAAACATCCCCCTTTCACTTCCACTTTCCCTTTGATGGCTTGGGACTTTAAATAGTAGGCACCAACGTCCCTATCTTTCCATTTGGGTATGATTGTACACAGGAGTCAGCAAAATTCTTGGATAAGAAGGGCGTAGAGTCTGCAAGCATGGGGGTTATAACCTCGCAGCTGGTATCCTCCTAGGTAAGCATTAACCATAGTTTTCTGGCCACTATTAAATGATGATTCTCGTGGGAACCATTAAGTGCGGGAGGACACAGTGCCTGGATGCAGCCAAATTGATGCCTGAATCGGCAAGGCGTGTACCCCTCGTAGATCAGTTACCCGCCAATACGAGCTACCAGAATGCCCTCTCGAAGGGAAAAGAGGTATCCCTGCTTGATAAACTCCTTTATTATGGTATTCATGATGGCACCAGTTTTGGAAGAAAATAGATGGAAGTTTAAATGATTATAACAAGAGATTTGACTCAATAGCAGACACATGTTCTGAACTGTCTGTTGATTATCATTCTCTTGGGTCGCCCACTCTTCGGTCATAACCCCGCTGGTAAGTTGCAAGCATGGCCGGACAGTGGTGCTCGGAATCTGAAGAGGGTTGATGAAGGTGTAGCAATTCTTGATGTGTACGCCTAGCATCCCTAGAGAATTTGAAAAGGTTTAGCCACTCAGTTTAGCCAGCTTCCGTCGGTAATATTACCAAGCAACCGATAAATCCTATCTAGTACTGGGACGACTAAGTTGATAACATTGTTGGTGGCCAATTGTTCAGCCATAACAAATGTAGAGACCCAAAAACCGCTAGACTCACGTACAGGCAATTTCCAGCCACTCAAAAACATGGTCGGAAATTCCACCAGACGAAGCAGCCGATCTACATTCGGAACAAGCTCCCAACCCCAGTCGTTGAATTGGCCTTGCTCTAGGTTCATCCAATAGCTTCCCCTCTTCTTTTGGGACTCCATCGTAGGGAAGTTCATGGGTCTACGGGGAAGAGCTACAGACTGTATCTCTATAGGAAAAGCCTTGACCTAGTCATGATACGGGAAAAGTTGTCTCGAAGACGTATCCTTTGGATGCTCCTCACGACCAGGGACAAGATTTTTCGGAGATGTATCCTTCGAACATTCCTGGGCCAGATCAATGAGTTGCTTCACCAAGGGAGGGGTTCTCCCTTCATCTTCCCACACAGAAGGGGGAGGTAGGAATTCGTCATACATAGGCCCAACAATGGGGACCCCTGAAATCTGAAATACATACCAGAGACTAATGCCCACCTCCCCGTGGACTAGATGGAAGGTTTTGGTGTCCGGAATCAAACGGATCATAAGTATCTTGGCAAGGGATTGAGGCCGGTAGGTATAGGTTTGGGACACCCAGGAAGCTTCATACAGGCCTACGGCTCGTAACTCTTCCTTGAACTCTGCACAGCTCTGGTGAACCTAGAAGGGCCACCCCCAATCCAAGGACTTAAATGCTCCTCCCGGCCGGAGGTCCCAATTCGCTAACCAACCATGGTGGTCGATACCATGGCATTGCAGGAAACACTCCGATAGCAGTGAATCATTCCTTAATGTTGACGTTGTTCTCCTATCAGAGATACTGGAAGGTGATTCAACACATATCCAACAGCTGTATCTCTCAGGGCAGGCCGCCCGCTGACAGGTATCACGAACCGAGGGATAGAGGCAGTAAATATCCATGCTTCAGGATTGTTGTCACGGGATGGTACCAGAATCGAGTTATCGAACAACAAACCAAACCCATAAGTAGGAAGGCTGTTAGAAAAGGGGTACACTTGCGGTGACTTGGAGAGCCAACCGTCACGAAAGGAAGACGGTGGGGAGTGGCGGATTCCATCCTGAATAGAGCTGGCCATGTCCTTTAGGCGTTGATCACCAATTGGGAGAGGCTCGACCGTAGGTCTAGGTGAAGAACGAGGAGGAACCATATTTTTTCCCCGCACCATGAAAGCCAACAAGTGGTTAGTCTGGAATAAATATATGGCTAAGGATTAGTTGAGGAGCCTTCATAGCAAAATCTGCAAGGAGGCCTCGAAGGATGGTTCGCGATGACTGTATCCCGCGGACCAGCCCTTCGCAAAAGTTGTTCGTGACACTCTTTCCCACAGAGCATTGTCCAGAAAACCACGAACCAAGTTGCTCCACAGAATTTAAATCCTGAATTTAAGTGGTTAAGTTTGAAATACTTAGAAATTTTTAAAGATTTTAGTTCACAGACTATCAAAATCATGGAGCGAGTTCCTCCATGGCCCATCATGAATTACTTTTTGAATAATTAAAAAAAATGTTGCTTCGCGGCTGGGACGTTGGTCCGCGGATGAAGAACGGTGTGAATGTGAAATGGTTTGCAGAAGTAGCAGCCAGTTCACGGAAGAATCACTTCGTGAAGGAACAAGCACGCGGAGGTAGAAAAGCAAAGGATCGCTGGTATTCGCGAAGAATCTGGTAGAAGACAAATGAAAGGGCCCTCCGTATTTATAGGCGTGGTCCCCTACCGGGTCCACTTCCCTGCCACAACCCATCTGAGTTTCAAGACCACTCTATATCAGAATAGTCTCCTCTTCGTTCCAATCAGACCCCATTTTGATGGGGGGAAGTTGAAGGGTCCTGAAATGAATCCAAAAAGGAGAATGATGATCCCATTTAACTCAAGGTAGATTCTACCCAATTCCCCTCAAAGGATTGGGTAAATGTGGAGAATAATCAAGGATGGAGAAGGACAAACTGATTTTTGGACCGGTCTAATGTTAACAACGCACGACCAATTCCGTGAAGCGTCCTTCCTCCACGGACCGTCTTCGTTCGAGAAATGGAGGTGGAGATCCTCTGTAGGTGCGGAGCAGGGAAGATGCCAATCCGGTTCACCGTCATGAACCGCCCCAGCTGCGAGTCGTGTCAGTCGGCCTGAACCACCTCCACTATCATTTGTGAAATGGAGGCGGAACCCTCTGTGGCCGTGAAGCACTCCCCTCATTCGGTTCGTGGGGGGGGGAGCGCACAGTGCCCACTGTGAGTCGCAGATTGACCAAGTCAGCCGTAAACCAGGTTTTCGGTCATGGGCCTCCGCAAAAGGTGATGTGTGACCACAGATACATCTACTTCCCCAATCTATAAAAGGAGACCGAGGGGGAAGGGAAAGGGGGATTCAGAGGAAGAGGATTTAGAGTAGATCGATTAGATTCAGGTGGAAGGATTTCGAAGGAAGTCCTAGGATTTTGCAAACAGCGAAGTTCCAGTTCACGAACCAGAGCATGAATGAACCTGAGAACGAATTAATAAGGAACCAAAAACGAATAATAACTTGGTGAACCACAAACTTAAAATAAAAAAGAAGAGAAGACCGCGAACCATGGCCCCTCCGCGGATGCACTCCCCGTGGACCAGGGTGTTTATGCCTCTTTTCTGATCCGCCACACCGCATAACACCCTCCTATGCGGGCGAAGCCTCGACCGACGAACCCCTGATCGGCACCACCCTTTGTCTCCGCTACTCGCGTGGAACCCTCCGCGTACCAACCTTGTATGTAGGCCGAACCTGAAGCCGCATACCCTCCTGGTTCACGGGATACCAATCAGTCCGTGGACCCTCCTGATTCGTGGACGGCTTCTCGGTCCGCGGACCACCCTGGTTCACGGACGGCCTCTCGGTCTGCGGACCACCCTAGTTCGTGAGTGGCCTCTCAGTCCGTAGACTACCCTGGTTCGCGGATGACTTATCCATCCACATAGATCTTCCCTACGTGAAGGGCTGCACAACTCATACCACAGTGTGGCCCGTCGAATCCTTCTGATTCCCCATTCCATGAGCCAGATACAATCCTTCCAATCCGGCCTGATCCCCCGTGACTCCCTCGTTGGCCTATTCATCGGCCCTAATCCGGGGCCACCACCAGAGCCACCGGACCCGTATGATGTAACCTATGGGTGTATCTGCACGGCCTTTTGAGTTCACATACCCACGGTATGTGAGGGGGAAGGGGTTTCCTCGGCACTTGAGCAGGTTCCGGAAGCATGAGTGGGTTCACATTCCTATGGTAATGCGGGGTCCGAGTCCGGGAGCCCCCCCTTCCTGCCTCTACTCACCAGGATGAGGGACCACACGCTGCTGCAGTCAGGAACTTATCCCCTCGTCAGAGAGGGGGTGGCATACCCATCCGAAGGGAGCCCCCATGCACCGCCGTACTTCCCCCGGTAACAAGAGAGGTGACGGGCACATGAGCACCTCTTTCCCTCTCCCACTGCACTTTTTCACCTTGGACGTCCATCTCGGAGTAAGCCTCAGCCTTATGGGATTCTCTAGGCGTAATCCCCACACCACTTCTCACGGATGCACCTTTCACGATGTGACCGTCTGGTCCCTACTGCCTCTTGTTTCTCACACTGAGCATGACTCTCATGGGCTTAGAGTAAGGATCGACCATGACATCCTCCTATGTGCTGCCTCAGAGCATAATCCCCAAGCCTATGTGAAATACATGGACTTTGATCCCTGCCTCCTTGGCTGGGTACGTAGGAAGCCTCCAAGAGGTTCAAGATCGACCACCATCGGACCCCCAGTCCACATTCATGTCAGTTCTCCGACACTCCTATGCGAACTACGTGGACTTTGATCCCTTCCTCCTAGGCTGGGTACGTAGGAAGCCTCCAAGAGGTTCAATCCCGACAACCGGTCGATCTGACTATCTTAACATCGTTTCACCGCACCAACCCTAGTTCCGCCTCAATGAGTCCAGTCTCCTCGGGGTCATTAATCCAATGAGGGATGGTAAACCTCGGGCATAAATGATTCTGAACCCCTGCGTTCAGCTGACCATTTAAAACCAGGAGAAATCCGTGGATACTATGCTTGGGTATAAACCAAATATTCAAGGAAATTTGAATGTGTCTTAAATCTACAAGAGAGTCTCGGAACAGGAAATAATTCCCCCCAAAAGGGCGCGATGAGCCCGACTTCCCATCCTCTCGACCAATGTGAGTTCTTAAGCATCGCTAGCCAAACCACCTAGCAAACAGATGCCTTCAGAAAGTAGTTCCACGTATCGTGGGATATGGAACCGTTGGGCATTTCGAAACGAAGACCGGCGTACCCGACATTAGCAATTGATCGGGGCTCAGCCATCCGTGGGATCAACGGTCGGGTACGTTGGTCCTCCATCTCCTCAAAGGGGAACAGATCGAAACAACGACCCAAACCATGTTCCCTGAATGCCCCCATGAAATCCCCAATATCATGAACCTTACTCGTAGGGATTATGTTGGTGTAATAGAATAATATGTATCATGAAATTATCAATAATATTATGCACATTATTTCGGTATAAAATAATTAATACATATCCTTCTTATTGTTGTTACTTTGTAAATGATTTTTAAAGAACAAATAGAATTTTGGATAATATTCAAAATCAATTATGAAAAATATTTTTATGAATTAATGTATTTTTGAAATAAATAATATTTTAATAAAATATTATTATTAAATTACTAATTTAAAATATAAATAATCATATAGTTTTTATAAAGTCAAATGTAATTGTTATTAGGGTTCGAAAACTGTTATTGTGAAAAAACCCGTCAATTTCAATAAGAATCCTTATTTATTTTAAATGTATAAATTAAAATATTTAGAAAATTATTTAGAAAAAATGAATATTATTTTTGGAATCAGGGTATCAAAATTATTCAATGGTTAATTTTTCATAATTTTCATAGACATCTGATTTTTTGGGTGAAAATTAAATACCGTATAAATATGGGGTGTGTTTTATGACATCATAATCACTCAATAATGATGTAATAAATATTATAAAAGTTATATTTGAAAAAATATATCTTTTATATTTAACATAATTTGGGTTTAATATTATTTGATTTATTTTTTTAAATCAATTATGACTCCTCGAGAATGTATAATATATTTTAATATTTTAAATTCATTTCATTAAGAGGGTGACACACCTCCAAATAAGAAAGGTAAATATTTTAATAAGTTTGTACCTTAGAATTATAAAATAATTTAAAACACTCCACTTTGGTAGAAACCATGGGCTGGTTTGTGTTTTTTAATATTTTATTATGTGGTGTCCAAAACCAAAATGATAATGAAATCCCCCTCTTTCCCTATATAAACCCACCCACTCTCCCATTCTTCTTCGCTAAAACTCCTTGTAGTATGAAAAAACTATAAAATATACTCCCTAGAGTTCTCCCAAGTCACCCCAAGCTTTTTATAAGACCCTTCTAGTCCTTTGGAGTCACACACTAAAGTATGTGATCCTCACCTTCCTCTTCTCCTTTCAGTTCAAGAACATTGTTTAAAATTAATCTTTTTTAATTTTAATTGGTTATATTTTCTTTATTTTATAATTATTACCCTACTGTAAAATTTATTTTATATTAAGGAGATATCATTAATCCTCAAAAATTTTACCATTACCTTAGATGTTAATATGCCAAAATTTCTCAATTGATTCTCTCTCCTCTTTTAATCAAGTCCTTTATTTATGATATTACTTTTTAAATTTCCATTTGATTATATTGGGATACATTCTCACCTATCTCCATTACATTAAAATTTATTTATAAATTATGATAGACCCTTTAAATCTCATTTAATCTTCCTAATAACCTTTACATACACCCATTACCATCCAAATATTTTGTAAGGTTTCTTTCCATCCTATACTTTTACCCAAGTTTCTTTGTCTTGTTATGCCCTTTTATTTTCAATTACTAATTATGGGGTATGTTTTCACACATCCTATTTAATTTCCATTTGATTTATAAATAATTTTATCTTTCTTTAACTCTCATTAATCTGCCTTATGATCCTTTAAGTACACTTGTTACTATACAAAAATTCCATAAGGGATCTTCCACCCGCCACTTTAATCAAACATCCATTTTTTGTTATATCTTCTAATTTTATTTTCCATATGTCATTATATGTTCCTAAATATACATCATACTATACATTTCATTTCAAAATGATGAGATACCTCTTTCTCTCTCATCAACTTGTTTTATGAATTTCTAAATGACATTGTTATGCGACCGAAATTGTACCACAATTTTCCATTCTAGAATCATTGTGTAGTGAATTCCATACCCATTTATCTATCAACTGTATTCACATTATTGCACATATAAGTATTTATTGAGTACATAAATGTATTTATTCAACATTCCTAAGTCATGGAATAAAATTATGATGTTGAATGAATCCAAGTTATATGGTCTATGTGGCACACTCAAGCATGAGATTGAAATGTTTATAATGGGTACGCCCTGATATAACTCCAATACATTGGGTAATGTTTAGTATCATGATACAACATGTTGGGACATGGGTGTACTGTATTACATTATGTGACTTTTTTCCTCTATGAAGTCTTGGCAGTTTAGATTTGAATTATGTTTATGATGAATTGGTTTAATTTGTTTCCACATTTACCATGTTGTGATTATCATCTTATATCATGCCTTAGTATTCATGTTGTTTTGCATCATTGTTATTCCTTGTATAACGTGTACTATTATCCACATGTTATTCCATTTTTATTCCCTTACTGGGCTTTATATCTCACCCATTTCTTATGTATATCCTCATGTTATCCCATGCAATGTTAAGTAGGAAGGAGTGTTTTGGTCAGGTCAAAGAAGTTTTCCGTAAAGATGATGTATTTATTGTTTTAAGTTGTTATGTAATGCTCCTAAAACCCAAAGACATTATACCTTTTGATCTTATGATCTGTAATAAGTTAAATGTTATGTAATAAATAACATTTTTAAATATCAAATAAATAGAAGGTTTTTTATAGTTGGTATCAAAGGATAGGTTTATTTTTTTATTAGGATTAAAAAACACTTGTGAAAACCCTTATGGAAAGGAATAAGTGTAAGAAAACATCCCTAATTTTTGGTAAGAATAGAGTAAGTTATTTATCAAGAAAATACATCCATGTATGGATACTAAAAGTTGATGTGGTTCTGGAACATATGTATCTAGGAGTAACAACACTGAAAAGGTGTTTCGGGCCTGACTTGGAGTAACCTGGTACACAACAATGGGCCTTACTACACACTTGGTTTGACACTCCTGTGGGATATTTTTTTGTAGATTCTTAATCTTAATAAGAACCATTATGATGGGAAAACTCCTATAATAATATATTTTAGGAAATAGACTATCGATAACATAGATTGATTCCTAGAAACTCATAAGTTATGGAGATAAATATAATTTATATGTTATCCCTTTAATATCATTAAATTCCCATTTATGTGTTCAATAGTTTTAAATTACTCATCCCTAACTATATATTTGATAATGTAGAAATAAAATAAAAAAGTTAAATGTAGATTTATCATATATAGTTCTACACATTCATTTTATCATGGAATTTTAGTAGAACAATCCAAACACCAGCACAAAGCATGTAGGTAGATATATTGGTGAAAAAAATAGAGAAATTATTGCATATCATGTATATAACTCCTCCCATATCAATGTTTGTGGGATGAAATTCCCAGAGAACCTTTTCAGACTTCCCTTAGTGGAATTTGATGCAATTTTGGGCATGGATTGGATTTCCTTATATAGAGCTTATATAAATTGTTGCGAGAGGGAAATCACTCTCCATATGGAGAATCGACCACTGATTCTATACAAGTTCAAGTAGGAGGAGGAGGAATATTCTTTAGAACCATCATCTCAAGCATGGATATTATTTCCATACCAGAAATCATATCTAGATTAAATGATTGATTATATGAAACAAACCATCCTTGAAGACATGCCTATCATGAGGAAAATCAATGACGTGTTTCCTTAGGTGATTCTTGGTCTTCCTACAAGCATGGTGGATGAATTTTTGATCAAATATATACCTGGTTCATTTACAATATCCAATAATTCATATAGAATAATAGTTGTTGAAATTGAGGAGCTAAATGAAAACCCACAAGAGAATATGGAGAAAGGGTTTATACACCCATGTGTTCACCATAGGGTGTATCATTCCTCTTCATCAAGGAAAAATATGGGTCAATGGGACTTTGCATTTATTATCGTGAAATAAAAAAAATTAGGATAATGAAAAAGTATCCTTTTACATGAATTGATGAATTTTTTAACCAACTATATGGAATGCAATAATTCTCCAAGGTCGATATGTGGTTGGAATATTACTAAGTAAGTATGAAGAATGAGGATATCCCCAAGACCACTTTTCGTAAAAGGTACATGAATTATGTGATCATAGTTATTCCAGTCATACTCGATAATGCTCCAAAAATATTCATGGACTTGATGAATAGAGTCTTTATAGATTACATCAAAAAATTATTTGTAGTCTTCATAGATTATATTCTAATATACTCCAAAACCAAGGAGGAACATGAGGAGAATCCAGGAACTATGCTAAAGACCCTGAGAAAGGATAATCTCTATGAAAAGTACAACAAATGTGATTTCTAGTTGATTGAAGTATCATTATTGGGGAATATAATCAAAAGAAATGGGATATTTTTGGATCCTTAAAAGAAAAAAACAATTTAGGGATGGAGGTTTCCAATGTCTCTAACAAATATCCATAGATTCCTTTGGTTAATTGGTTATTATTTCTGATTTATGATAAATTTATCATGGCTATCAAACAATCTTACCAAGCTAACTCAGAAGGGAGTCAAATTTTCTTAGAATGGTGAATGTGAAGAAAGCTTCATGGAGTTGAAAAGAAGTCGTATCACTTCCCCTGTTCTCACACAAACAACAAATGGGGAACTCTTCATAATTTCAAGCAATTCTCCAAAGAAGGGATTTGGATTTTTGTTGATGCAACATGACATAGTCATTTCCTAACCCTTAAAAAAATTGAAAATTCATTTGAAAAAATATCCCAGGCATGATCTGGAGTTTGTAGGTGTGATCTTTGCAATGAATATCTTAAGGAATTATCTATTTGAGGAGAAGTGTGAAATATATATAGATCAAAAAATTCCCAAATATATATTCACACAGAAAGATCTAAATATGTGCCAACAAAGATGGTTAGATCTCATCAAGGATTATGAAAGCTCATTCCACTACTGTCCTGGTAATGTGAACAAAGTAGTAGATTCTCTAAGTAGAAATGATCCAGTAATTCTTTCATTAATGAGAATTGACAAGGCTCTGATATTATTAGACTTGAAGGAGATGAACATGGGAATCATAAAGAAAGGAACATCATCAATCCTTTCAGAAATGATTTCTCTACCATATCTTTTGTAAAGGTTAAAGAATTCTAAAAAATATGATGCGGGAATTCACAAGAAGGTGTAAAATATTAGAAAATGGAAATCCCCAGAGTTCAATGTTAATGAAGTAGGAATTTTGAGATTTGGGTCAAGACTATGTGTTCCATAAAATCCTTATTTAAAGATATATATTTTAGACGATGCACATAGTTTTAATTTCTCCATTTAACCAGAAAAAAAAAGATGTATTGGGATCTCTGAGAGCACTATTGGTGGGAAAACATGATGAAGGAGATCACATAATATAAATAAAATTATTTCATATGTTATAAAGTGAAGGATGAAAATCATACGTTTAAGGGGATGATGCAACCATTACCCATACCAACATGTAAATGGGAAAACATCACCATGGAATTTGTCACCATACTTCCAAATACATATAATGTAAACAATGCTATTTGGGTTTTGGTGGATCATCTTATAAATATTGTACACTTCATTTTGATTTGAGAGGATATATCACTAGATAAACTAGCAAAAATATACATCAAATAAGTGGTAAGGATGCATAAAGTACCACTATCTACTGTGTTTGATCAAGATCCAAGATTCACCTCTATGTTTTAAAAAAGATTCCAGCATTCTATAAACACTAAGTTGAACATCATTATGTCTTATCATCCTCAAACTGATGGCCAATATGAGCAGAATATCTAAACACTTGAGGAAATTTTAAGATCTTTCCCAATGGACTTAAATGAAGGATGGGACCAACATCTTCCTTTAGTGGATTTATCTTAAAAAAATTCAACTCGAGCATCCAAATGGCTCCCTATGAAGCCCTTTATGGGAAGAGGTGTAGAACATAGACATGTTGGGATGATGTTGGGGAAAGAAAACTTCTAGGTCATGAAATGGTTGAAAAAATGGCGGAGAATGTTAAGAAAATCTAAAAGCACATCAAATCTTCTCAGAGTCAAAAAAATAACTATCTTGAAAATCGTCGATGAGACCTGGAGTTTGATGTTGGAGACATGTTATTCCTCCTCATATCTCCATGGAATAGAGTGATGAGATTTTGGAATAAGGGAAAGATTAGTCCTATGTACATCGAACGTTTTGAGATATATGATCGCATCAAAGTAGTGGCATATCTACTAGAACTCCCATTGAACCTATCTCAAGTACATGATTTATTTGATGTATCCCTATTAAGAAAGAACATACTAGTATCATCTAATGTACTCAATCCAAAGGTGTTACTATTGTAATGAACTTTCCTACGAGGAGTACCTGGTGACGATCTTAGACCGTAGAGAAAAGGTTGTATGAAACAAGAAAATTCCCCTAGACAAAGTGTTGAAGAGAAACCAAAAGTTTGAATTAGAAACATCGGAACCAGAGGAGGTAATGAATCAGAGTAACCACCATCTATTTTAGTGTGGTAAAAGTAAAATTCTATGGTGAAATTTATTAATGGGGGAATGTTGTAACAACCTGAACATTTATAAATAAAATTCCCTTTATTTTAATTTAATTAAATGTCATATGGATATATAAAACACATGAACTTTTCTTGTTTACTGTATCCAATTATATTTAAATGACCATTAAGTATTAGTACCACTGATAATATAGTTGTAGAATAGTGATCACTTGACTAGTATAAAAATGAGGTTTTAACAAATCCTTTTTTCAGAAACAAAAGAAATAATGGCCTCAACCAATAGGATCATACTATATGAATCCCATTTATTGGAGCTTCCAAGGGAGATAGAATGCCTAGTATTTTCCCTAGACCAAGCCTAATCTGATATCTGATGACTTAATCATGAGAAAAATAGTTTATGGGAGAGTTTCAAGATCATCTACATAATAGCCCAAACCATGTTCCCAGAAGGGCCCATTAAATCCCCACCATCACAAACCTTACTCTTAGGAATTATTATGGTCTAATAATGGGATATGTATCATATCCTCGAAATAATATTATTTACATTATTTTGGTATAGAATAATGAGTATATTTTCTTCTTATTATTGTTACTTTGTAAATTATTTTTAAAGCACAAATAATATTTTTGGTTAATATTGAAATTAAATTAAGAAATATATTTTGATGAATTAATGGAGTTTTTAAATGAATAATATTTAAATAAAATATTATTATTAAATTACATTTTTAAAATATAAATGATCATATAATGTTTTATAAGTCAAATGTAATATTTATTAGGGTTCGAAAACTGTTTTTGTCAAAAACCAGTCATTTTCAATAAATGTATGTTTTTATTTTTATAATTGAAAATTAAAATATTTAGAAAATTATTTAAATAATTTGAATAATATTTTTGGAATCAGGACATTGAAAATACCCCATGGTGATATTGTTTATAATTTTCTATGATAGTCAAATGCTTGGGTAAAAATTAAATAGTGTATAAATATGTCGTGTGTTTTATGACATCATAATGGACCAATAATGATATAATAAATAATATAAAAGGTATAATCAGACAAACTATGTATTTCATATTTAAAATAATTTAGTTTTATGTTTATTTTACTTTTTTAAATCCATTATTAATCCTTTAATACATATATTATATTTTATGATTTTAAATTCGTTTATTTAAGAATGTGACTCACCTCCACATAAAAAAGATAAATATTTTAGTAAGGTAATACCTTCACCTTATAAAATATTCTAAAACACTCCCCTTTTTTATAAACCATGGTAAAAAACCATGGTATTTTTTTTAGATTTGAATTTTTTATTATGTAGTGTCCAAAACGAAAATATTAAAGAAATTCCCCTCTTTCCCTATATAAACCCACCCAAGCTCTTATTCCCCTTCAATAAAACTCCATGGAGTACAACCAAAATCTTATCTCTTATCCCTAGATTCCTCCCAAGGTGCCCCAATATTTCAATAATCCCCTCCCAATACTTTTTAGTCACACACTCAAGTAAGGGATCCTCACCTTCATCTCCTCCTTTCAATTCAAGAACCTTATTTGAAATTATCCTTTTTAATTTCAATTGGTTATATTTTAATTAATTTATAATAATTAAACTACTATATAATTTATTTTTTATGAATTATAGATCACTTATACTCTCTAAGTTTGATCCTCACATGAGCCATTACTTTGCCTAAATTTCATAAGGGATTCTCTCACTCCTCTTATAATCACGTACTTCATTTATGATACGCATTTTAAAGTTCAATTTTCTTATATTGGGATAAATTATTACCAATCCCACTTACTTTCCACATTATTTATAAACTACGATATCCCCTTTACTCTGATTTAACCTTCCTAATAACCCTTATGTACACCCGTTACCATCCCGAAATGTTGTATGGGTTCAGTCATTCCTCATCTCTACCGAAGTTTCCTTATCTATTTATGCCATTTTATTATAAATTAATAATGATTGATTATGTTTTTGAACCACCAATTTACTAAAAATTTTATTTATAAATGATTATATCTTCTTTTCACTCTCATTAATCCCCCATATGACCCTTTAAGTACACCTATTACTATTCTAAAATTCTATAAGGGATCTTCATCCTACCTCCTTTATAAAGCATAAATTTTATGTTATGTATTCTAATTTCATTTTTCCTATGTCGGGATATGTTCTTAAATCTCCCTCATATAGTAAATTTCATGTCTAAATGATGAGGTACCTCTTTCTCTCTCATCCAACCATTTTGTGAATTTATATATGATGTCGTTATGATTCCAAAATTGTACAATGATTTTCCATGCCAAAATCATTGTGCAGTGAATACCATACCCATTTATCTTTCAAGGGTATTCACATTTATGGACATATAATTATTTATTTGGGACTTTAATGTATTTATTCAACATTACTAGGATATGGAATAAAATTATGAGGTTCAATGAATCCATGTTATATGATCTATGTGGCATACTTAAGCATGATATTGAAATGTTTATGAAGGGTGAACCCTGATAGCACTCCAATTCATTAGGTAATTTTGAGTATCATGATATGTCATGTTGGGATAGGGGTGTACTTGATTATTTTATGGGAAATTTTTACATTGTTAAGTCTTGGCAGTTTAACTTTGACTTTTGTTTATGATGTAGTGTTTTATGTTGTTTCCAAATTTCCCATGTTAGGATTATCATGCTATATCATGCCTTATTATTCATGTTCTTCTTTGCCTCATTATTATTCCTTGAATAACATGTACTATTATAATCATGTTATTACATGTTTATTCCCGTACTGAGATTTATATCTCACATCATTTTTATTTATATCCTCAAGTTATCCCATGCAGTGTTAAGTACGAATGAGTGTTTTGGTCATTCCAAATAAGTTTTCAATAATGATGTTGTATTTCATGTTTTAAGTTGTTATGTAATGATCCTAAACCACAAATAAACTAGACCTATCGATATTATGAGTTGTAATAAGTTAAATTTTATGTAATAAATCATGATTAAATATGAAATAAAGAACATGTTTGTTATAGTACCAGGGACCAAATAACCATAGACGACAAGTTCTGTCATCCCGGTGATGAAAAAGTTTAAATCCCTGACCCAGCAGCTTCCACTAAGTGCCCTTAATACCTTCATTTAACATAGTAGTAACACAAATATTCATTACATACACTATTCCTAATGTCCCATGATTCAATCCTCACTCAGACAACTCAAATTATGTTTGAGTAGAAAAATATATCCATGCTTGAAGAAGAATCAAATGGGATAACCATGTGTCGCATAATTTCTCACACACCGAGGGATGAAGATTCATAAAAAATCATGTATTGTCTCGTTATGCATTGATGAAAACCTATCATTGCGAATTGGCCATGTATTTCATCAGTTTTTGATGAAAAGGGTTGGCAAAACCATAAAAATCATTTTTTAGGGCATTGTGGGAAGTTTTATATGACAAACCTGCTTTTTATTACAAACTTAAAAATGATTTATTACATAAACTTCACTTGATACAACATAGAAGATCAAGAGGTCTAGTGTATTTGGGGATTAGGATAATTACATAACAACATGGAACATAAAACACGAAACAAATTTATTGAAAACTTCCTTTACATGACCACTACATTCCCTCGTACTTATAATTGCATGGGATAACCTGAGGACATGCATAAGAAAAGGGTGAGCTATAAAGCCCAGTAAGGGAATAAAAATGGAATAACATGAGGAATAAAATAAAAGTTATACAATAGGATATAAATGGATCACAAGAGAAACATGAACATAAAGGCATGATAAAGCATGATAATCATAACATGGAAATGAGGCAGCAACACTTAACATGGAATTATCATGACTCAATGATCATTGAAAATGGAGCATGAGAAAACACTCATTTCACATGAAGCATGAGTAACTCCTTGTTTCACTTGAATTAGAATGATTCAACACCAATTGCACATGACGTATCATGATACTATACTTTACCCAATGCATTGGAGCACTATCAGCGCACACCCTTCTTAACCATTTCATTTCGTGCATAAGTGTGCCACATGGATCATAAAACATGGATTCATAAAACATAATAATTTATTCCACAATAAAGGAATGTATAATTAATACATGAAGCTTTATAATCAATAATTAAATGTTCATAATGGTGAATACCCTTTATAGGGAAACATGCATGGTATTCACTACACAATGACATTGGCTCCGAAAATTGGTGCAATTTTGACAGCGTAACGGCACGATGTAAGAATTCATAAAAATGGTTGATTAGAGATAAAGGGGTGTCTCATAATATTTACATGAAATGGAAAGTAATTGGGTCATATAGATACATTTCCTAACACTTTTAAGGGAATTTAGATTCATGATACAAAATAATTTCTTGAATGTAAGTGGGGAGAGATAAATTCCTTTCAGAATTTAGGCATAGTAACAGGTGTACATGGGAGGAATTTATTGAGAGATAAATGGGTATATAATAATTAAAACATAAATATGGAAGTATGGGGTAGGTTATAAACCATACACCAACATTTATAATTGAAATTAAAAGGGCATAACAACTTAAATAAAATTGGACAAAAATGAGAAAGGAAGAAAACTCTTACCTAGAAGTGTGCTTCCATAGGGTTGGGAGAGGCTTGAGAGCGGCTTCTTGGGAGTTTGGGGCACCTCAGTAGGATTATATATAAATGAGGTCAGAGTTTGGATGAACTCCAAAGGTTTTTAGTGAAGAAGAAGTGGGAGTTTGGGTGGGATTATATAGGAAAGGAGATGGAATTCTTTATTATTTTTTTTGGGACACCTCACATTAAACTAATCAAAAACACAAACCATCCCATGGTTTTTGCCCATGGGTTTTTTCAAAGGGGAGTGGAAAAACATATTTTATAATTCCAATGGCCTAAATTCTTAAAATAATAGGGTGGATAATATGAAGGTGAGTCACACTCTCAAGGAAAACAATTTAAAAGGACAAAATGTTTTATAAGTCTTAAAGGGTCCACTAAGACATTGTAAAATAAATCAAAAAAATCTAAAATAACATTATTTTAATGTTAAAACTTATATTGGCCGAAAATAATATATAGAGTATTTTATTACACCACTATTGGGTCATTATGATGTCATAAAACACAATATATATTTAAACAGTATTTAATTTTTACCCAAAAATTTGACTGTCTCATAAAATTATGAAAATTTTACCGTTGGATAATTTAGACATTTGGATTCAAGATATAATATTCATTTTATCTAATTAATTTTCAATATATATTAATTTTCACTTTTAAAATAAAAACTGTTATTTATAAAAAATTCTTGGGTTTTGACAAAAATGGATTTCAAACCATAATGAAAATTTCAATTGCATTCATAAAATTATATGGTCATTAATATTTAATAAAAAGTAATTTCATAATAATAATATTTTATTAAAATATTATTTAATTAAAAAATCCATTAATTCATCAATATTGATTTCTTAGTTGAATATTAACTAAAAATACTATTTTTGATTTAAAAACAATTTACAAAGTAACAATAATAAAATGAAAGTATATTCTTTATTATATAAAAAAATAATGTACATAATCATAGTACTAGGATATTATTATATAACCCCTTAAAACACCCTCATAAGTCCTTAGGATAAGGTGTGTGATGGTGATAGACTCTTGGGGTGGCTTAGATAACGTTGCTCGAGTGGTAATCTCTATCAACTTCGACTTCTATCATAGGCAGTTCTGCTCGAGCTTAATGTGTTCAAGCTTGGATTGGGATTGGTCAAGATTGAAGCCCAATGCTGCCACATTTTTTCTGAGCTTCTACAAATGGGCTTCGTATGGAGAAAGTCTACTGTATGAGGCCATCACTTCCTTTGTATTAGTAAGTTGGATTTGTTAAAGCCCTATATTTATACTAATCATGTGATCAATTTTCAATGACTATATTAGCAACGATCAAAATTTCATAATGGTATTTTAAAAATACAAAAACATAAAACAAATGAAGTGAATATGTTGTATAACCATGTCACATATTAAGACATTTTGATTAGATCAAGAGGGATTTTCATTAACAAATTTTTGGGTCGTTACAATCCTCCCCCCTTAAGAAATTTCACCCTCAAAATTTCCTTTTCCCACACTAAAAAGATGAGGGTAACTCTACTTTATCACTTCCTCCAATTCCCACGTCACATCTTCAAACTTGTGGTTTCACTACAACACCTTCACTTGGGGCATTATCTTATTTTGTAGGACTTTTTCCCTACGATCTAATATCTTCACTGGTTTCTCCTCGTAAGAACGATCATCCTATGACTATACTACCTATGAAGAGAGTACATGTGAAGGGTATGGTATGTACTTACTTTAGAGGGATACATGAAATACATCTTGTACTATTTCCATGGTCGGTAGAAGTGTTAATCGATAGGCCACATCCCCTCCATGATTAAGAATCTCGAAGGGGCCGATGAACCTAGGACTTAAATTCCCTTTCTTTCCAAACCTCATGACCTTCTTCCACAGAGAGATGCGTAGAAATAACATGTCTCTAACTTTAAACTCAAGGTATCGTCGATAGTTATCTTTATAACTCTTCTATCGACTCTGGGATTCCTTGATATGTTGCTATATGGTTTTCACCTTCTCCACCATTTCATCGACCATTTAATGTCCTAGAATCTTATGCTCACTGACTTCATCCCAACATGTCGGTGCTCTAAACCTCTTCCCATACAGGGCTTCATATGGTTCCATTCGGATGCTCGAGTGGAAGCTGTTGTTATAAGAGAACTCAACCAGAGGAAGATGTTGATCCCATCCTCTTTTTAAGTCCATTGAGAATGCTCTCAATATGTCCTCAAGTGTTTGGATAGTCCGCTCAGATTAGCCATCATTTTGAGGATGATAAGACGTATTTAAGTTCAGCTCAGTATCTAGAGCATGTTGAAGACTCTTCAAAAACGTAGAGGTGAATCTTGGATCTCGATCGGATACAATAGATAGTGGTACTCCATGCAGCCTTACCACTTCCCTAATATATATCTGTGCCAATTGATCCTATGATAAATCCTCCTGAATTGAAATGAAGTGTGCAGACTTTGTAAGACAATCCACAACAACCCAGATTTCATTGTTTCTTTTGGATGTCTTCGGAAGTCCTGTGAAAATGTCCATGGTGATGTTCTCCCATTTCCATGTTGGTATGGGTAATGGTTTCATCCTCCCCTTAGACTTCTGCCTCTCTACCTTCATTTGCTGACACACCAGGCACTTTGATGTATACTCAGAGATCTCCTTCTACATATTATCCAACAAATAATTCTATTGGAGATATCGATACAGCTTTGTGTTTCCTGGGTGAATAGAGAAATTTGAACTATGTGCATCATCCAAAAGTTCCTTCTTCACCTCCAGACATGATGGAATACAATGTCTTTTCCCAAATCTCAGAATTCATTATTCATTAACATTGAATTTTGAGGATTTCCCTTTTCTGATAGCTTCCACTTTCTTCTAAATTCCCACATCATCCTTTTGAGAATTCTGAAACCATTCCCAAAGGGATCGTTGGGAAATCATTTGTGAAAGTATTGATGATGTTCCCTTATTTATGATTCCCATGTTCATCTTCATCAAATCTAAGAAGATTGGATCCTTCTCAATTCTCATCAATGATAGAATTGATGAGTCCTTTCTACTTAGAGCATCTTCCACCTTGTTTTCTTTCCCAGGGTAGTAATGGATTGAGATGTCATAGTCTTTGATTAGCTCTAACCATCTTCATTGGTTCATGTTCAACTCTTTCTATGTGAATATATACTTGAGGCTTTTGTGGTCCATATATATTTAACACTTCTCCCCAAAGAGATAATGCTGCTCTATTTTCAAAGAGAAGGTCACTACATCCAACTCGAGGTCATGTGTGGGATTGTTTTTCTCATGAACATTCAATTACCTTGAAGTATAGGAAATGATTTTGTCATTTTTCATCAACACATAGCCCATGACATTCTTAGAATCATCACTGAATACCACAAAATGTTCTCCACTTGAGGTTAAAGTGAGCATGGGCACAGTGATAAGCCTACTTTTCAACTCCTTGAAGCTTTCTTCGCATTCATCACTCCAATAAAACTTTACTCCCTTCCGATTTAGCTTGGTAATAGGGTTGGATAATTGTGAGAAATTTCTCACAAATCGTCGATAATATTCATTTAACCCCAATAAGCTATGAATATCCGTTACCGATGTTGGCCTCAGCCATACCTCTACTGCAACTTTCTTGGAGGGATCCACATATATCCCATTTCTTGTGATGATATGGACCAAGAATGAGACCTCCTTCAACCAGAACTCACACTTTCTATACTTTTCATAGATATTCTCCTTTCTCAAGGTCTCTAGTATAGTTCTTAGATGCTCCTCATGATCCTCCTTGGTTTTGGAGTATATTAGAATATCATCTATAAAGACTACAACAAATTTGTTGGGGTAATCTCTAAAGAATATATTCATCAAGTCCATGACGATTTATGGAGCATTAGTGAGTCCTAAAGGCATTACTATGAATTCATAATGCCTATATCTTGTTGGAAAAGCATTCTTGGGGATATATTACTTCTTCACACTTACTTGATAATATCCCAACTGAAAATCTACCTTGGATAAGTATTTTTCTCTACACAGCTGATCAAAAAATTCATCAATTCATGGAAGAGGATACTTGTTCTTTATCATGATTATGTTAAGCTCGTGATAATCGATGCAAAGGTGCATTAACCCATCTTTCTTCTTGATGAAGAGGACTGGTTCACCCCATGGTGAAGTACTTGGGTGTATAAACCCCTTATCCAGATTCTTCTGTAGTTATTTCTTTAGCTCTCCAACCACCACAACAACCATTCTATATGGAGTCTTGGATATTGGAAATGCCCCATGTATATGATCAATTGAGAATTCAACATCTCTTCTAGGAGGAAGACCATGCAATTTGCCGAGAAACACTTCAGCGAATTCCCTCACAATAGGATTGTATTCAAGGATGGTTGCTTCCTTGTACTCAATCATCTTATCCAGATACGCATGCTCATACGGAAGTAATATCCATGATTGATATCATGGAGCTAAAGAATATTTGTCCTCCTCCTTGCACTTGTATAGAATTGGGGGTCGATTATCCTCATGAAGAGTGATTTTCCTCCCACGACAATTTATATTGGATCTATATATGTAAAGCCAATCCATTCTGAGAATTTCATCAAATTCTACCAGAGGGATTATGATGAGGTTCACTAGAAAGTTCAATCCACAGATTTTGACAGAGGAGGAGTTATATTCATGGGATGAAATGATTTCCCCATTTGACATACTCACTGACATCTTTACTTCAATGATTTGTGTTAGTGTTGGGATTGTTCTACTAAACATTCAGGATATAAAAGAATGAGTAGAACCAGAATCAAAAAGTACGTTAACTATTCTTGAAGGAATAACTAGTGTACCAGTCACCACTTCGTTTTCAAGGTTCACTTCGGTGGAAGTGATGGAAAAATCTCTCCCTTATGGCCTTGAAGGTTGTTGGTTGCCTCCGAAAACCCTTGGCTTAGGGCACTGATTTTCAAGATGCCTTGGTTCCTTGCAGTTGTAGCAATGAACAACACTTTGAGGTTCAAAAGGAGCGTTCCTCTCCTCTTTTGCAGCCACATGTTTTTCTTGGTGATAGTTAATAGCCAAATTCCCTTCTCTTCTACACCTAAATCATTTCCTCATCCTCTTTAGGCAATTTCTGAGGTGCTTATTTTCACACCTTTGGAAAGTGGGGTGCTGAATCTTATTAGCACCATTGGATTTATCCATCAAACAACCAGCATTGAAGTACACCTTATGCTTCTTATCCCCATGATACCCCTGAGATTACCCAATCTCCTTTTTGACCTCAAGGGCATATCATAAAATTTTCTCAAAACTGTTGAAGTCACGGATTGCCAGTGCATTCTTTAGGCAAGGTTTTAGCCCACCAAAGAAGCGGTCAACCTTGAATTCGGGGGTAATGACAAAGCTGGAAGCGTATCGTGAAATCCTTGTGAAGTTTTCCTTGTACGATTCAACAGATTTTTTATCTTTTTTCTTTAGTACAAGGAATTCCCTTATCATCTTAAGCCGGAGGGTGCACGGAAAATATTTATCGAAAACCATTTTCTGGAAATATTTCCATTCCAATACCTTGATCACCTACTAAGGCTTCGTATTTTTGATAAACGTCCACCATTGATCAAATTCACCCTCCATACGATATTCAGAAAGGATAACCTTCCCTTGTTCAGAACATTGAAGGATAGAGATGATCTTTTCAATGGAGTTGATCCATTGTTCAGCGATTGAGGGATCAGATGATCCGTTAAAAGTAGGAGGCCTTTGCCTCATGAAGCTCTCGATAGAGACTTGTTCTTTCTTGGGGGGGGGGGGGGGTTGAAAGTTCATCTTGAACCTTGTTTCTATTAAAATATTGAGTTAACTAAGAGAGTATCATGAAAAAGTTCATGATTCCCGCTCCCATTGGATTTGGGATCTGATTAGAACAATCATCGCATTGATCTTCACATAGGTTGTTTGCCCGAGTCCACCTATTACTGGCCATTGGCTGGAATAAAAGGAAAGTTAGCGGTAACACATAAAGGGTAATCCAAGGAAAAAAAAGAAGGATTATAAATAGATTTTATTTCCTTAACATATGAATCTATTGGCTGCAGTCTATGTTATCCTTTATCTTCTTTCTAACATATATTCTTAGGGAATTTTTTTAACTCCCTTAATAATGGTTCATACTAATCTTGTTAATTTACCAAAGCATATCCCCTGGGAGTTTCATTACCAAGAGTGCATCATGGACCTTTTTCATGCACCAGTTTTCGTTCGAGTCTAGCTCAAAGTGGGTATTTTTGGGTTTTACCCCTAGGATACATTTGTGCTAGAGACTCCTCTACCTGCTTGTATCCAGACAGGGATGTATTTGCTTGATAAAAAACTTACTCAATACTCAACAAAACTTAGGGATGTGTTTATTATACATAGTCTTGTCTCTAAGGCATCACTTGGGTTTTCTAATACTAATCCCAAAAATAATTAAACCTCCCCCTGATACCAACTATGATAACCCTGCTTTTTATTACACACTTAAACATGATTTTTTACATAAACTTCACTTGATACAACATAGAAGATCGAGTGGTCTAGTGTATTTGAGGATTAGGATCATTACATATCAACATAGAACATAAAACACACAACATAATTATTGAAAACATCCTCTACATGACCACTACATTCCCTCGTACTTATCATTGCATGGGATAACCTGAGGACATGCATAAGAAAAGGGTGAGCTATAAATCCGAGTAAGGGAATAAAAATGGAGTAACATGAGGAATAAAGTACACGGTATAAAATAGACATATTAATGAAGAATAAGAGAAACATGAATATAAAGGGATGATAAATCCTGATAATCATAACATGGAAATGTGGCAGCAAAACTTAACATGGAATTAGCATGAGCCAAGGCTCATTGCAAATGGAGCATGAGTAAACACTTATTTCACATAAAGAATGTGTAACCCCTAGTTTCACTTGAATTAAAATGATTCAATACCCATTGCACATGACATATCATGACACTATACTTTACCCAGTGCATTGGAGCGCTATTAGGGTGCACCCTTCTTAAACATTTCATTTCATGCATAAGTGTGCCACGTGGATCATAAAACATGGATTGATAAAACATCATTATTTATTCCACGACAATGGAATGTGGAATTCATACATGAAACTTTATAATCAATAAGTAAATGTTCATAAATGTGAATACCCTTGATAGATTAATGGGCATGGTATTCACTACACAATGACATTGGCTTGGAAAATCGATGCAATTTCAGCAGCGTATCGGCGTGACGTAAGAATTAATAAAAATGGTTGATGAGAGAAAAAGGGTGGTATCATAATATATACATGAAATGGACAGTAAGGGGGTCATATAGATACATGTCCCTACAATTGTAATGGAATTTAGATTCATGATACAAAAGAATTTCTTGAATGTATGTGAGGAGAGATGAATTCCTTTTGGAATTTCGGCATAGTAACAGGTGTACATGGGAGGAATTTATTGAGATATAAAGGGGCCTCTAATAATTAAAACATAAATAGGGCATTATTTGGGAGGTTAGAAACCATACACCAACATTTTTAATTGAAATTAAAAGGGCATAACAACTTAAAAAATATTGGATAAAAATGAGAAAGGAAGAAAACCCTTACTTGGAAGTGTGCTTCCAAAGGCTTGGGATAGGCTTGAGAGAGGATTATTAGGAGATTGGGGTGCCCTGGTAGGATTATAGAGAGAGTAGGTAAGAGTTTGGATGGACTCCAAAGGTTTTGAGTGTAACGTCCCGATTCCGGAAGCCACCCAGTGGCGCCCCGTACCTGGTTGGTCACATGGCTTCAAATGCATTTCCCCAAACGAAAGAGGCTGCCGACTAGCAGCGAGGGCCTTAGGTGTGATAGTGGGGAAAATATTCCCTCATTGGTAGAGTACACTGTGGAAGTAAAAAACACATTCAATAGCAGAATCATTAAACATCCAACAACAGAAAATAGCGGAAGACTAAAACAATAAACAACTGGAGCACACATGTATATATGAAATGATGCACGATACATATGTCTAGGAAAGTATCCAAACAAGTCACAATTCAGAATAAAATACTAAACCAAAGTATAAAATAATGATAAACAGATAAGAAAATCCTCAGCATTACAAGCCTCGGCTTGGTCCCATGCTCTCCTACCCCAATGCAATCAAGTACCTGAAGTCGAAGGGCACTTGCCCTTGTCTATACCTACAACAATATAATCTGTTTGGACCCAAAAGCATGACCCAAATAGGGTGTGAGACTAAATCTCAGTAGGAAACCACCCGAAGATCTGTGCCTAATAATAAATGAGTTTATGGCAGGTAAAGTACAGAGAAACAGTAAACAGTAAGAAGTGAATAGGATAACACATAGTAGTAAACAATCCACAGATCAACAAGCAGCAGTGAAGCAACCAACTAACCACAAACAGAAAACCCTTTGGAAAGTACCAACACCCATCCCCTCTAGTCATATACAAGAATTACCAACAACCCTCTGGGCAGTACACTCAGCCTAACCCCTCTGGTTTGGTCATACGAAAATTATAAGACTCTCTGAGGAAGCACGCTCAGTCAATTCCCTTTATTTTCTAAGGTGGTCAGGGACTCCCTGAGGAATATCACATGGTCTAATCCCCTTATATCCACAAGGTATAGAGACTCTCAATGGAATCTCACTCGGTAAATTCCTCCTATAGCCTCAGGTCTATACAGAATCTCTAAGGAAGCTCACTCAATCAATTCCTCCTATAGCCTGGAATGGTTTAAGGAAATTAAAACAAAACAAAGACTCTCTGAGGAAGCTCACTCGATCTATCCCCCTGTAGTCTATAAATCTCAAGACTCTCTAAGGAATCTCACTCATTCTATCCTCCTATGGTCTATAATATCCAAGACTCTCTGGGAAGCTCACTCGGTCTATCCCCTATAGTCTATAATGCCCAAGACTCTCTGAGGAAGCTCACTCGGTCTATCCCCTATAGTCTATAATGACCAAGACTCTCTGAGGAAGCTCACTCGGTCTATCCCATTATAGTTTATAGCACCAGGTTCTCACGGACCCATGCTAGTCAGTGCATCATAATGCTATAAGGACAAAGTAAACCTACAGAGCTACTTGGCTAACCAGTCTCTAGCATAACAAGAATGTCAGGAAACAACACTCCATCCTACGGTCACAAGGCATGGAAAACAGGTATAACGACCAAAGGCTAAACAAGACCGAAGGTCATAGACAGAAAAAAGGAATGGGAAAAACCTACATGCATATCTATTATCCTCAAACATAACCAAATTACCTCTACACAAGCATAGAAGTAAGGCAGGTAAACTACAAGGGCAGAATAGTAAACACGCAATACCCCGTTCAAGGGTATTGGTGGAAATTGCACATAAACCTCAAAGAATTTTAATGGAAAGGAACAAACCACCTACCTTGATTCTAAGAGATCGATATACTTGAACCACAGGGCTTAAATCTACTTATAACATCATAGATCTATGAAAACACACAAAACATTCAACCCACAATAACTTGCAAAAGAGGAGGAATTGGAAAACGATTCTCTAGAAGAAGGAAGAGCTTACCGCTGTGGTACCAACGCAATCTATGACGGTCGATTCGAAGAACGGACGGAGGATCGGGGGACCATAGGAGATTTACGGTTGTACAATGTCTCTCAGTCGAAAGAGACCTAGAAGAAGTTGTTTATTGCGGTCAGACGTGACCCCAGACCATTTAATGAAAAAACGAAAATACACGGTGTGTACTTCTTGAGTACATGGCGTTTACTCACATTTTCTGTACTCTGCTTTAAGCGGCCTCTACATCACCTCTACATGGTCGTGTGTGTAGCCTGGACATGGCCAGCACATGACCTCGCACGGCGAAGGAGTACACATCGTGTACTCATAAAGTACATGACGTGTACTTCAAAAATTTCCAGAAACTCCTCTTTTCTCAAAAACTCTAGAAGAAGAAAAAATATACCTTAAAAGAAGGTCCAGGTTCTTATAAACTTCCCCCCTTAAAGAAATTTGTCCCAAAATTTCCCTAGCGAGGCGTAAAAGAAGAAACCCCGAACAGCTCTGGCCACTACGATCGTACATCGGCCTCCCTCTCCCAAGTCTTGTCTTGTACTCGCTTATGCTGCAATAGCACCCATACTAGAGGAACAGACCGGCTACGGATAACCTTCATACTGCGATCGAAAATCTAGATAGGATGCTCCTCAAATGATGCATCTGCTTCGAGCTCAACCTCGTCAGGTTGAAAGACATGAGACAGGTCTGAAAAGTAATGTCGGAGCTGATAAATGTGGAAGACGTCGTGCATATCCCAGTACCTATGGGGTAACTAAAACCGATAGGCAACCGGCCCAAATCTCTCCAATACCTCAAACGGACTGACGTATCGTGATGAAATATTACCCTATCTCTAAATACTCTTGTGTCCCAACCTCAGTGTGACAGGAAGGAATACCTGATCCCTGACCTCGAACTCCAAAGGTCGTCTCCACTGATCAACATAAGACTTCTGTCGAGACTGTGCCGTAGCCATTCTCTTCCGAAACAATTCTATCTGCTCTGAGGTCTCCTGAACAAGATGGGGTCCCAACAAAGTTGCCTCTCCTATCTCCATCTAGCATAATGGTGATCAGCATGGCCTACCGTACAAAGGCTCGTAAGGTGTCATCTGAATAGTGGACTGAAAATTGTTGTTGTAGGAAAACTTCACAAGAGGTATATGCTTCTCCCAAGAACCTCCAAAGTCTAGAATGCAAGCTCATAGCATATCCTTAAGCACTTGGATCGTATGCTCAGTCTGGCCATCTGTCTGGGGATGGTAAGCTATACTCAGAAGTACTTGTGTACCCAAAGCATTCTACAGCCCCTACCAGACCCGAGAAGTAAAACGAGCATCCCTGTCTGAAACAATGGAGTGCAGAACCCCATATAAATGTATGATCTCTTGGATGTACAACCATCCCAACTCATCAACACTAAAGGTCTCCTTGATCAGTAAGAAGTGAGAAACCTTCGTAATCCGGTCGATGAAAACCTAAACAACATCATTCCCACGATGTGACCTCGACAACCCGATCACGAAGTCCATCGCGACATTGTTCCACTTCCACTCTAGAATGGGTAGATGCTATAAAATACCTGATGGTCGCTGATGATCTGATTTCACCTGTGATAAGTGGAACATCTCAGGACGAAACCAGCTACATCCCTATTCATATATGGCCACCAATACTGGCAGTGTAGATCACAATACATCTTGGTGACGCCAGGATGAACTTCACAAACTGAGGAATGAAAATCCCGCATCAGCTCCTCGCGTATGTCTGTTGGCACCCATATGCGTCCCTGGAAACGCAAGATCTCATCCTCACCCACTGTCCATACAGGAAGAGGGTCCTCTTATGACACACTCTTCTGAAGGAATAGGCCTTCTGAGTCTTATACATGCCTCATCTATACCCAATCGAGAAAAGTAGAGGTAACAGCTATCGAAGATAGAAATATTTTCCGCTGTCTGTCGTGAACATCCAAATGTATCTCAGAAAACAGAGTCATAAGATGCCACTCACTGCTGGCCTCCAGAACTGCCTGTATTTGAGTTCTCCTGCTCAACACATCAGACACTACATTGCCCTTCCCAGGTGTAATGGAAATCTCAAAGTCAAAGGACTGAAGATACTCGACCCACCTGCACTGTCTCAGATTCAGATCACGCTGAGTGAAGATATACTTGAGAAATTTTTGGTCAGTGAAAACCACAAAGTTCTCTCCCAGTAGATAATGTCTCCAACAGCGTAAGGCATGAACACCAGCTGCCAACTCCAGATAGTGCATCGAGTAATTCCTCTCATGTGTCATCAACTGCTGAGACCCGTACGCAACGACTCCATCTCCCTCCATCAGCACAACTCCTAGTCTGATACCAGAAGCATCGTAGTAAATAGTATAGCTCTTGCCCGACTCTGGAAATACTAGTATCGGTGCTGAAGTTAAACTTATTTTCAGCTTCTGAAAGGCTGAATCACATGAATCTGACCATAAGAACTTGGTACCCTTCTTAGTTAGGAATGTTAGTGGCGATGATAAGTGTGAAAAGTCCTGTATAAAGCATCTATAGTATCCAACCAGCCCCAGAAAACTCCGTACCTCAAAGATGTTCTTCGGATGCTCCTAGGAAACTACTCCTCTAACTTTCTCTAGGTCTACTGACACTCCTGTCTCCGAAATAACGTGGCCCAAGAAGTGAATCTGATCCATCCAAAAGTGGAACTTTGAGAGCTTAGCGTATAACTGATTCTTTATCAGTGTACTCAAAATGATCTCAAGATGGGTAGCATGGTCGTGTCGAGTGTGAGAGTACACCAAGATTTCATCCACGAAAACCACCATGAACGAATCCATGTATGGATGAAACACTTGGTTCATCAGCACCATGAAAACTGCAGGTGCGTTTGTGAGATCGAACGACATGACTGTATACTTGTATAGAACATATCTTCTCCTGAAGGCTGTGAGAGGTATATCAGATGGTCTAATGTGCAACTGATGATAACCGGATCTCAAGTCAATCTTCTAGAACACCCAGGCTCCTCGAAGCTGATCAAAGAGATCATCAAATCTTGACATGGGATATCGGTTCTTGACCATCAGCTGGTTCAGCTTATGATAATCCAAAAAAATCTTGAGGGTGTCATCTGCCTTTTTCGCAAACAAGATAGGCGAACCCCAAGGAGAAGTATTGGGTCTGATGAAACCCTTTCCCTGCAACTCCTCCAACTGTTTCTTGAGCTCCTGCAACTCAGGTGTAGCCATCCTATAAGGAGGAATGGAAACTAGTGTTTCTCCTGGCACGAGCTCAATAGCAAAGTCTACCTCACACTCTGGAGGAAAACCTGAAAAGTCATCTGGAAAGATATCCCTGAAACGATTCACCACTAGAGGAAAGTATTACTATGAAGTCCCCTAGTCATCCAGATACAGACTGGAAAACTAAGATGTAACGTCACCTAGACAATGGTGCCCGGGTCCTGCTCTACTCGCCTGGACATCCCACTCACCTCAATGAAGAAACGATCCACCCTCTGGTGATATTAAACTCACCCTGCAGCAATAATAGTCGATGACTGCATGGAAGGGAATGAGCCATTCCATCCTGATAATGACATCATAGCCTGTTATCTCTAGGACATAGAGATACCATAGAAAGTGATTCCCATCTACCTCTAGATGGAACTCCTTAAACTGACGTACACTAGCCGTCCTGGTCCCCAACGATATGTCTAGAGTCAAAGTATAGGCAGAAGAAAGGATACAGAGCCCAAGGCTCTCCACAATAGCAACAGAGATAAAGCTATGTGTAGAACTAGTATCGAAAAGAGATGAAGATAAAAATGAGGCTACTAAGATTGTACCTCTAACTATAAAAGGTCCACGATCCTGCTCCTACAGGGTCTACTCCACCACAAAGGTCTGGCCTACTCCACGGCCCTGTGACCCTGACTGACCGCTCTGAGCTGATCCACCCTGCTGTCGATGATAGCCCCGTGACTGACCACCACGACCGCGACCTCCACCTCAGCCTGAACGTCCAAAAGAACTCAAGTTTCTAGACTGGTGAGAAACTGGTGGTGCTGCTCCTGTACAAGGAGTCATAGACAAAACCCTATCACCAGATGCCTGAGAGAAGTTCTGACAGAAACGCTGAAGGTGGTCCATCTTGCCGCAAGACCGACACACCATCGGGTCTCTCTATCACTGTGGCCTAGTATATACACTCCTTCCACACTAGTAGAAAACTACCTGGAAACCTGAAGATGCATCACGCCTAGTCGGATCTCCTCACGAAGACTCCCTGCAGCGCTTCCTACTGTTGAAAGGCGGAACACTAATCCTGGATGTTGAACCGCCCTGGCTCACTACTCCAGAATCCCTCAGATTGCGCTCTGTGATCAGGGCCTGGTTGACTATAAAATATATCTAAGTCAACCTGAAGATTTTCACCAGGTAAAGGATGTTGTGCCTCAGACCATCCTCAAATTTCCATGCAAGGAACAACTCATCGCCTCCTGGAATAGGCGTGAAACACTGCAGCTCTGTGAAGCATGGGGAATACTACATCACAGAAACAGTACCATGCTCTAGGCTCATAAAATCCCAAGCTCGATCAGCCCTCAAAGTCTCCGAGTAGAGAAATTCGTAAAAGATACACTGAAACTCTCCCCAAGCCATATTCTGCTGGTTCCCCGCATGTGAGATCACATCCCACCACCTCTTGGAAGAGTCTCATAGCATGTAGGTAGCGAGATTCACCCTCCTCCCTAGAGATACCTTCAGATGATCGATGATCGTCTGCGAGGCCTCTATCCATGACTAAGTAGCCTGGGGTCCTCCATCCCCTGAGAAAGTATGAGGATGCTGCTACTGGAAAACCCACGTCAATTTTTCCATCGATGGGGCAGGAGGCAGAGCTCCCTGGAAGGTTTGAATCATCCTCAAAAACCCCTCTTTGAACTAAGAATCAACTCCAGTGTCAGGTATAACGGCGGGTTCCAAGGCTTCCACAATGGGAGGATCTGCTAGAAGTCCCTGATCAGCCACATCCAGTTTCTGATCACCGTCTAGAAACTGACGTACAACAGGAGGACGTCTCGGTGGCATAGCTTTGAAAGGTCAAAATCACACCTTATATCTGTATTATCAAAGACTGAGAACACAAGAGTACAAAAATTGGAACAAGAGAAAGGAACCTTAAAGTTTTAAAAAACATGACTACACGGTGTGTATAAACACAACACAGCTTGTTCTCTAAAGCCATTCACATGGGCATGTACTTCTGCCCCAACTGTTCATGTAATTCCCCAACCACACGGAATGTTATACCCACACATGGCGTGTACTTTAACTCTATTACCCTGACTGAGTCTCCTTACATGGCTAACCCACGCGTTCCTCTTAATCCTAGACTACACGGAATGTATTTGGAAGACACAACATGTAATAGAAAAATCTCTACGACCTGTATTGTTAGTTACACGGCCGACTACACGAATAACTTAGAATAAGACTACATGGATTGTTAATTACCCACACAGTGTGTACTTGAATGAATTTTCCGACCCGTGTTGTTTGTGACACGACTGGGTACTTAGGTTACATGGAACGACGTGTGATAATAGGACACGACATGTAAAGTCAAGTTTCATCCATCCGTGTCATTAGCCACACAAGTAGACACATGGTCACTTCGAAATTGCATGTACGTACCGTACACGACGTGTTCCGGAATATTTTCTAAAACTCTGTGTTTCTGTCCACATATTTAGTGACATGGTTTTAAGAACTACACAGAGTGTATTAATAAAGTACACGCTGTGTATTTTGGGTTTTTCCAGGCAGTAGCTCAGAAACTGCTCTGAAGCCCAGAAAACACAGAAAACAAGGGTTAAGGTGCCAAATTCCGATCCGTGAGGGCCCATACTCCCCGAAAATCAAATCTTGGAATCTTCTACAAGTTATAACAAGGCAACAAGGCAATGATTCACCAATTTCTGATCCATGAGGGACCATAACACATTTGGAACCAAATTTTGGCATCCATTTAATCAAGGTACAATACAAACTAATTCTATATTAAATAGTAGAGATTATATCAAAGAATCTATCAAAATAGCATGCATAATATATACAACGTCTATCACAACAACATGAAATTGCTAATGCATCATAGATGGCATGGAAAGAATGAATGGAATGTTATTTCTAACAAGTGCCTATATGATGCATGAGATGGCATACCCTCATCTCATCGCGTTGTGAAAGAAATAGAACCGCAATAACAACAACGGTAATAGCACAAAGCATGTGAATCACCCAATGGTGAAATCATATAAATTGTAAAATTTGCAAACCAGTAAAACTGTAATAAACGAGGTAGTATGGATTTTCCCTGTAAGCGGGTTAGCTACTCCCAGGCACAAACTATTACCAAGTACCTATTCCATCTTATCCCTAGCTATAAGCTCCAAACAGTAGGTCAAGGGAAAATAATTCCTCTGATACCACTTTGTAACATCCCAATTCCGGAATCCACCCAGAGGTGCCCCATACCCGGTTGGTCACATGGCCTCAAGCGCATTTTCCCAAACTCCAGAGGCTGCCGACTAGCAACGAGGGCCTTGGGTGTGATAGTGGGGAATCTATGCCCACATTGGCAGAGTCAACAGTGCAAGTAAACAACACATACAATAGAGAAAGCAGTAAACATCCAACAACAGTAAATAGCGGAAGACTAAAACAATAAACAACTAGAGCACATATGTATATACGAAAATATGCACGATACATATGTCTAGGAAATCATCCAAAAAAGACACAATGCTGAATACAATACTAAACAAATGTATAAAAGAATGGTAAACAGATAAGCAACTCCTTATCTTCTCAAGCCTTGTCTTGGTCCCATGCTCTCCTACCCCAATGAAATCAAGTACCTAAAGTTGAAGGGTGCTTGCACTTGTCTATACCTGCAGCAATATAATATGTTTGGGATCAAAAGCATGACCCAAATAGGGTGTGAGACTAAATCCCAGTAGGAAACCACCCAAAGATCTATGCCTAACAGTCAGTGAGTATATGGAAGGTAATGTACAGAAAAACAGTAAACCGTAAGCAGTGAACATGATAATACACAACAGTAAACAATCCATAGATCAACAAGCAGCAGTGAAGCAAACAGCTAACCACAAACAGAAAACCCTCTAGGATGTACCCATATCCATCCCCTATGGTCCTATCCAAAAATTAACAACAACCCTCTAGGTAGTTCACTCAGCCTAACCCCTCTGGTTTGGTCATACGAAAATTATAAGACTCTCTGAGGAAGCACGCTCAGTCAATTCCCCTTATAGTCTAAGGTGGTCAAGGATTCTCTGAGGAAGATCATGTGGTCTAATCCCCCTATAGCCCAAAGGTCTAGAGACTCTCTGAGGAAGCTCACTCAGTAAATTCCTCCTATAGCCTCAGGTCTATCAGAAAATCTCTAAGGAAGCTCACTCAGTCAATTCCTCCTATAGCCTGGAATGGTTTAAGGAAATTCAAACAAAACAAAGACTCTCTGAGGAAGCTCACTCAGTCTATCCCCCTGTAGTCTATAGAGCTCGTGACTCTCTAAGGAATCTGACTCAGTCAATCCTACTATGGTCTATAATATCCAAGACTCTCTATGAAGCTCACTCGGTCTATCCACTATAGTCTATAATGTCGAAGACTCTCTGAGGAATCTCACTTGGTCTATCCCCTATAGTCTATAATGTCCAAGACTCTATGAGGAAGCTCACTCGGTCTATCCCCTTATAGTCTATAGCACGAGGTTCTCACGACCTCGTGCCAGTCAGTGCATAATAATTCTATAAGGAAAAAAGCAAACCTACAGAGCTACTTGGCTAACCAGTCTATAGCATAACAAGCATGTCAGGAAACAACACTCCATCCTATGGTCACAAGGCATGGAAAATAGGTATAATGGAAAAAGGATAAACAAGACCAAAGTTCATAGATAGAACAAGGCATGGGAAAAATATATAAGCATATAAATTATCCTCATACGTAAAAAAAATTACCTCTACACAAGCATACAAGAAAGACAGGTAAACAAAAAGGGAAAAACTGTAAACACGCAATACCCCGTTCAAGGGTATTGGTGGAAATTGAACATAAACCTCAAATAAGTTTAATAGAAAGAAAAAAACCACCTACCTGGATTCTTAGAGATTGATATAATTGAACCACAAGGCTTAAATATCCTTAGAACTTCATAGATCTATGAAAATGCACAAAACATTCAACCCATGATAACTTGCAAAAGTGGAGGAATTGGAAGACAATTCTCTAGAAGAAGGAAGAGCTTACCACTTTGGTTCCAACACAATCAACGACGGTCGATTCAGAGAATGAATGGAGGCTTAGTGGCTCAAAGGAGATTCGCAGTCGTACGATGTCTCTTGGTCAAATGAGACCTAGAAGAAGATGTTTATGGCAGCCAGATGCGACCCCATCCCATTTAATGAAAAAAAGGAAAATAAAAAGCGTGTACTTCTTAAGTACATGGTGTGTACTCACCTTTTCCATACTCTGCTTTAAGAGGCCTCCACATTGCCCCTACATGTCCATGCTTGTGGCTCGGACATGGCCAGCACACGGCCTCGTGCGGCGAAGGAGTACACAGAGTGTACTCATAAAGTACACAACGTCTACTCATAAAGTACACGACGTGTACTTCAAAAATTTCAAAAAACTCATATTTTCTAAAAAACTCAACAAGAATAAAAAAACATACCTGAAAGGAAGGTCCGAGTTCTTACATTGAGTGAAGAGGAAGTGGGAGCTTTGGTGGGTTTATATAGGAAAAGCGAGGGAATTATTTATTATTTAGGTTTGAGACACGTCACATTAAACTAATCAAAACAACAAACCTGCCCATGTTTTTTCCCATGATTTTTTCCAAAGGGGATTGGAAAAAAATATTTTATAAGGCCAATGGCCGAAAACTTGAAAATAATAGGGTGGCTTATGTGGAGGTGAGTCACACTCTTAAGGAAAACAATTTAAAAAGAAAAAAGGTTTTATAAGTCTTGAAGGGTCCACTAAAACTGTGTAAAATATATCAAAAAAATCTAAAATCACATTATTTTAATGTTAAAACATATATTTTCCAAACATAATTTTTATAGTATTTTATTACACCACTATTGGGTCATTATGATGTCATAAAACACATTATATATTTAAGAGGTATTTAATTTTTACCTAAAAAGTCGACTGTCTCAAAAAATTATGAAAATTTTACAGTTGGATAATTTCGACATCCTGATTCTAGAAATAATATTCATTTTATATGAATAATTTTATAAATATATTAATTTTAACTTTTAAAATAACAACCGATATTTATCGAAAATTCATGGGTTTTGACAAAAATGGCTTTCAAACCTTAAAAAAATTAAAATTGCATTCATAAAATTATTTGATCATTTATATTTAATGAAAAGTAATTTAATAATAATAATATTTTATTAAAATATTATTTAATTCAAAAATACATTAATTAAGCCAAATTGATTTCTTAGTTGAATAATAACTAAAAATACTATTTTCGCTTTAAAAACAATTTACAAAGTAACAATAATTAAAAGAAAGTATATTCTTTATTATATAAAAAATAATGTACATAATAATAGTACTAGGTTATTGATACATAACCCCTTAAAATTCCCACATAAGACCTTAGGGTAAGGTGTGTGACGGTGACAGACTCTTAGGGTGGGTCGGATAGCATTTCTTGAGTGGTAATCTCAGTCAACTTCCACTTCTCTCATAGGTGGTTCCTCTTGAGCTTAATGTATTCAAGATTGGCTTGTTCTTGGTCAAGAGTGACCAATGATTCCAAATCCTTTCCGGTATCTGAAAACTGGGCTTCGTATGGGGAAATTCTACTTGATGAGGCCATCACTTCCTTTTTTCTGAGTAAATTTGATTTGTTAAAGCCCTATATTTATACTAATCATGTTATCACTATTCAACGACTATATTAGAGATGGTCAAAATTTCATAATGGTATTTTAAAAATACAAAAACATAAAACAAAATAAGTTCATATGTTGTATAACCATTTCACATATTAAGACATTTAATTAGATCAAGAGGGATTTTCATTAACAAATGTTTGGGTTGTTACATGTTAGGCCTCATAAAACACCTTCTACAGGGAAAACCTCTAGTTAGGTACATATTTTCATTCAAAGGTTTTTCTTTTACTAGTAATGGATCTAAAATAGATTTACCTATTAAATTTTATAGCCATTTTATGTTTGGAATTTATCATGAAGAAATATAAGATCGTGCTCATGGTCGTGTGCCCAAGTTTTATGCACTTAGGTCTCTTCTTCTCAACTCCTTTTCTCATGCGCATTGGAATGGGTTCATTTTCCCAGGCACACACACCTAGGTTCATGCATCTACCTTCCATCCACTCATGTCCCCTTAGTCTCTAAATAAACTATGTTACTGCAAATTGTTTACACACATATATACACTAAGAACTAAAAGTGAGGTGATAAATCCCTTCATCTCATTAAGCAGTGATCTATATAAAAAATAAAGTAGGTAAAAATTGGTGCACAACATGTTTTCTAACAAGGTTCACATCCCAAATGATAAATACGCCCCCAATTTATGATGATATTCATCCCACGCATAAAAAATTATATTTTAATGATAAATAATTTCTATAGTAAAGAGTATGATCTTAAATCTATTACATATATTGGAAAAAACCAATTAGAATCTAACTTCCACAAAATAAATAATACCACCTAAAGAAAGATCACTAATAAATGTATGATCGTCCTAAAAAATATACATATGGAGATCTCATTCCGCTTCCTTACACAATAATATCCCATAGTTGTTCATTGTTCGTATTCTTCTTTGATATAACAAAGTATCAACTCACTAGACTCCCAATTCTATAAAATACCATTCATTATTTATGTTTATTTGTATTCAGAAAAATTAATGAAATATTTTTTCTATAATAGTTATAAAAACCTCCTCAAATCATGGTGTCACAAAATAAACCATTGAAACAAATTTTATCATTGATTAGAGGTCCTAATTTTAATCTTCTTTAATACCCAAAACCAATCCTCCACATGATAATTTAAATTAAAATGGTTTTATAAAATCTATATTTTCTAAAAATTAAAATATAATCCATATATGCATGAATTATTCATAAATTGTGATATTTTTTATCACGAATTGACATGTTATGTCATAAAACTCTATGTAGTCAAATCCTCCATCACATGTGTTGGAAATGGATACCTCTTATGTGATGTGGAACAATTATCTTCAGATTCGAGTCACAAAACACTCAACTATATTGTGGGTGTGTCTTGACATTTATCATAGGTTATTGTTTATCTGAAACTCCAATCACTATGATATGGAGTTCCATGACATGCCATTTTTCAAAAAAAAAACTTTGGGTGAATTATACTACAATGTGGATAATATCAACTTCATATTTCACTAACTAATGATATGTACCATTCCATGGAATGAGATTATATTACTACAGTATGTGGAACTCAACATAGTAACCTATAATTTCCTTCATCTGACCCTCCTTTGATTTTTGTATGGATCATGATCATATGATTGATCATGTTGTTTTAAACATAAAGCATATTTAAACTTGAATATTCTAGTTTTCTATCAAATTCTTCAAAATTAATATTCTAGAAACAGTTTTCAATACTTTTACATAGGTTTTAATTTATCATAGTTATCTTTATGTATGTACTAATTTACCATAACATCATAGAGACCCTAATTTTTCTTACATTACTATAACATCATTTTAAAAACAAAAAACATAAAATCATTACACAAAGATGATACAAAGGATTAGTGTCTTGGTAAAATTAGTACCATACATATAATTTACAAAATAAAACAAAACATTTATTTAATTCCTTCTTCTATAGATTTTTATTGGCCATTGAATTCTCATTAGTACAAGTAGTCACCTGAGTATATACATCAAAAAGGGGCGATATAAAAGAACAGTAAGAGGATATATAAGAACATGAAACAATATAACATTGGGTGATCATATTCATAACATCATCATCATAATCACTAGATGTAGAATTATATAAAGGTATTGAATGTGGAAATTCATAAAAATGAAATATCATGTTTTAGTGGTCAACTACCACACAAAGTTGGGAAAAAGATAACATGATGATCACACATATCTCAATTTTATCACGAGATAAATCACATTATCCAATAAATTGGAGTTCTATATAATTTTGGGTGCACCATCACATCATAAAATTTATATTTCACTATATAATTCTGGGCACACCTGTCACATCATAACATTTACATTATCATGCATGCAAAATAGAACGTATGTTAATATTGAACATAAAAGAACCTATGGAATAGAATGGTTTTAATTTCATAAATAATAAATTCATAAATTTTGGGTTACCAAATGGGATAGGGAATATCATAATTGATATATGAATAACCAACCTTGAATGGAGAAGAAAAAATCTCAAGAAGTAAAAGGAATGTTTTTTAAAAGAAGAGTTCTTTTAGAATTTTTTTTCCATAAAATTAAGTATGAAACATGTATATCCCAGAAAATGTAATATAATTTTGAATAAATTATATTTAAGGAATATCCATACTAAAAATGATGTGAAATAAGGAAAATCTAAAGAAATAGAGTTGGGTTTGACAATTCCACTTACCTTGTTTCCGAATGATTTATTCACTTTAATGTCCTATATAATAACATTAGATTCATTAATTAAAAATTAAATAAACTTTTATAAATTAATATATGCCATTATTTTTTTATTAAGTTCTTTTATGGTTATTTTGATGAGTTATTGAGTTTAATTTCATCGTTCGAGAGTGTTCATTTTCATTGTTTTCATGATCAGTTCATTTATATACATGAATGAAAGTATATGTTAAATGAAAATGAATATAAAGAATTTTTATTAAATGTAATTAATGATATTTAATAATTTTAAATGACCTTATAAATACGTTTTTTATATACCATGAGGATGAATCATTAGATAAAATTTAATGATGATCGTTTTGGGTTAATTTTGGCAGTTTTTAAATCACAATGAACTCGTTTTATTTTATCATTTCATATTTTGTATATATGTTAATTTTAGGGCATAAATATGGATATAAAATAACATTAAAATATATTTTAAACCATTTTATGGTTTTATTATCATCCTTGAAGGTGTTTAAGGAAAATGAAAGTGCATTTCCCATGATGTCAATAGATTGACACATCACGGGCAACAATTTCATTTTTATAAAAAAGATTGAGAGGGGGGAGTTTATTGATGGATATTACAATAACATGAAATTAATCCAGTATATTTAATGTACTAGAGTAATCATGGAATTTTTATGACGGGAGTTGAAGAAATAATAAGAAAAAAATGAAATTAAAATGAGATTAAAAGAAAAAGAGAGAGGTTTTACCTCTTGAATTCTCCTCTTGAGATACTCCTTAAGGCACCTAGGATTGGTCTTTTGATGAGACCAAGAGATCTTAGACATGAGAGATGGTAGAGGGAAGTTTATTCTGAAAAACATGGACAAGACTCAATTCTTAAGAGGTGTGAGGGATAGAGGTGGTGAGGGGTGACATTTATAATGGAGGAGAGGGGTATTTTCTAAATATTTCAATCATTAGTTTATTAATTTCCCTCAAGATAAGAAATAGTGATGATTACATGACTAAATATAGTAACTAGATGAATATAATTCGATATTATAGTGCATACATCAGTTATCATTCAATGAATAGTTCATTTAGCTTATAATGTATTTATAGTGTAAATTACCATATTTTACTATTAACAAAAAATTCATGTTTTTTAGAAAAATATGAAAAATTCACCATAACCATTTTTCAAAATTTAGAATCCAAAAAATGAATTCCATTTTATGAAAATAATTTTCTAAATAAGAGTAATTTAATTTTCAATTAAAATCATCATTTACATGGAAAACACATATTTTAAAATTATAACTGATTTTATAACACATTGAAAATTTACTTAAGGTATCATAAAATCATCTTAAAATCATAATACATGAGAATATTAATTTATGAATTCATTTTATGAAATCTATATTTCTTTTAAATTATTAAATTATTCATAAAATTATAATTAAATAATTAGGAATAAAAAAATAACAACACTTAATAAATAATTTTTAGAACATTTATTTACTTAGTCTATGATATAATTATAACACAATTTCATTTATAAGTTTCCTGAATTTTATTTATACTTTCATGGGTGATGTCACAATTCATTTGGCTGGTTTACTATTCACAAGGGCCATATTACTATTCCCAAGGTCATGTAATTATTTCATCAGTATTGGTTGCTTAACTTTATAAAATACATCTCATTTTAGTAATTATTCATTTATAAGGTTTTTATTATCTACTTTAAGTGATTTTATGTGATTTATACTCTAATACAATACTATAATAAGGGAGTAATTCCATTGATAAAAGCTTGGGTCGTTACATACATAGTTCGTAATTACCATTATGCAAGTAGTGAAATTGTCAAAGTACAATTATATAGGTATTGGATTATAAAAGTAACCTTTATGTAACTCTAGATGAGCTTTATGTAGGTAGAATAATACCCTGATATATCTAGTGAAATTATAGGGTCACCTTTATATAGCATCTAAATTATGATCACAAATATTCTCAACTTGATGAAACTTATGCCTAACATGATGAATTATATGACCAGTTGAAACAAATGTATGGAGACTACCAAGGAAACATTCATTTATGTAAAAAGTTACTTATTCTACCAGTAATTTTTGGATATTTGAGTATTAATTTGGACTTCACATAATTGAGATCACCTCCTCTTTCACCAATCTTTAGGGAGTTCTTAAACACCTCAAATCATATTAACACATTTCAAAACTATTTTCAACAACCAATATATTCCATTGATTTCCTTAATGATCAGATCATTAATTTCCTCACATAAATAAGGATTTATGAAAAATACAACACCATCACCAATGGTTTAATAGTTCAATATTCCCTAGTAATCTCAAGTATTTCATACCAGGGAACAATACACCCTAGTCATCCTTATAGATACCTACTTAAGTGAACCTTCAACCAGGTCGCCAAACATGGGTTACCCCTCACCCAAGTCATAATAATATGGTGACCCCTTTCTGAAGTCTCTATATTGGGATGACCCTTCTCTTAAGTCACTTAACTAAGCGAAAATTTCACCCAGATCTATTATTTGAGTTGAACTTTACCCAAGATCCGTTACAATGGTGATCATATTCATTCATGTCTCACACCTAGTGTGACAACCCCGACCCCAGAATCCTAGATTCAGTGCCTAAAACATGGTGTGTAATTTGTTTTTATAAAAACATGTATATAAAAATTACACATCTCATTCCCTCCCTAATAATCTTTTCATTTTAGATTCTGGAAAACCAGATACAACTCATACATTTATTTAAAATATTGACAAAGGTAAACTTCATATTGTTTCCATCACATAAGAGCATTCAAAGTTTGAAATATCTAATAACCCTTTAAAAATAAATTGAAAACATAGGGTTTGAATTTAAAATGCTCAGTAAGGGGTTTTAAAATAAAACCATTATGAAAATAATTTAATAAATACTTTAAAGAAACATCCCTTTAAAATAATTATACATACATTAGACATTTTCTTGAAATAAAACAACATTTCTTTTTGCACGTCATCACCATTTTTCAAAATATTCTAGATATACTTTTAGGGTAATATCATACTTAAGTATTTATAAATTTATTAAAAAGCTTTATGTAAGCCATGATACAAAATAAAAATACTTGTACAAAATGCATGAAATGAAACATATGAACTTAGAGTTGACTAAACATAACTTAGTGTGACATTCCAAAGGTTTAGGTCCAAATTAGCACATTAAATAATAAATTATCAAAATTGTGCACAAAAAATATGTTAAATAACTTATCAAATAGAATCCAAGTCATGAAATGACAATTGGATTTTTGGCATTGGCATAGAAGCTATGAAAATAAATGCTAATCTTTCTTTATAAATGATTCATTATTATACCATGTGAATTTAATTCCATAATCATAAGTAAAAAGTTATTAACCTAGTATTTTTTAATAGTATATTAATCACTTGGTTGATCATACACTAATACATAACAAGGGAATTGGTCTCACCCAAATTTAAGTTTTTAGGGTTAACCGGTCAAATGTAGTGTAGCTTGGGTTGTTGATTCCTTGGAGACCTAAGAAGAAACCTATAGACACAAACATTATATGGACTGATTTTGGCTATTAATTGGCCAAATTTGTGTCGATATTAGATTTGTTTAAGAAAACACTACATGAATTAAGTGAAATCAAATTATGAGAAGGGTTGATCCTAGTGTATTACAAGGGGTGGATTGGATAAAATTATTTTTTTAAGATTTCATTTTCTTATATTCGAAATGGGTTTATTCAAGAAGATAAAAAAAATCATCACTTAATGGTTTTATACCAACACAAAATATTACTAATCACCTATACACTTGGAGGATCAAATTTATGAGCACTCTAGGGTAAAGGTTCATATTAGCACTTGAAGTATGTGGCCTTAAAATTCAACAAGGATGAAGAAGTTTTAAAATCATCAAATAAAAATATCAATTAAAATAAGTGATTAGACATTAATGGGGTGATAAATAACATCCAATACATCCCCTTTATACTCCCTTCGGTCAACCCATAAGTGGGTTAGATCTCCATTTATGATATGGTTTCAATGGAAGCGGGAAGTAGACTCATGAGGGAGTAATTGAAGAAGTAAAAAAACAACAACAAAAAAACAATCACTCCACCGTTGTGTGGATAATTTCATAGGGTTTGGTATGAATAAATTCACACCTTAAAGAAAAGGTATCAATGCGATAATAATAATAATATAATAATAGAATAAGAATAATTTTTATTGAAAACTAACGTGATTCAAAAAACTTACAAATGAAGAAGAACATTACAAAGGAAAAGTGGAAACATAACACTACAATGAAAGAAAGCACTAAAGATGATTTAATATTCCAACACCACTACCTTAAATATGAATTTTGAGCCTTTTGTAGATTATCCAATAGGAAATTCATCCCACTTGATTATGGTAAGATTAGGGTGGTGGAATGCTTGTGGAACTTAGACTTTTCCACTCTTGACCCGAGGTGACATCCATCTTGCATCCACCGAATAGAAGCGCCTAAATTAGCTTCTAGATGGCTTAATTTGAGTAGGACATAGAGGAATAAAATGAATCCCCGGATTTTTCATACCATTATGTAACGTTTCATTCCAAAATAGTTTATGGTTTATGAGATATATGTAAAATGGTGGACAGTTTTTCTAGGATGCAGAATCTGTCCAATAATTTTATCTCCAACTTCAGCTACCTGTAACTCCATTATAACATCCGAATTAGATTTTGAAACTATTTAATGGAATGTTCCCCATGATATAATATATCTTAAGTTAAATTTTTATAATAATTGGGCTTGGATCCTGGCCGATATAGTCTTATTATTGGGATGTTGTCCGGTTTACTTTTCCCAGAATGTGTTTCCATGAAAGCCCATTTTGGAGGTCTTCAAATGTGAATCATAAAATACTAAAAAATTATGAAATGTTACCAATGTAATGAGAAACTTGAAAATAAAATACGAAAACAAAATCAATACTATTTTGTATTTTATGAGTTTTTTTAAAACGTACCATGTAATCGTTTATTTTAAGAGGAAATTACAATCATAATGTGAATTAATGCTCAATGTTTAAAATGCGCCAAAATGGTGTTTATGAATAATAAATCACGTGAATATTACACTCATTAATGTTCTAATCACACCCCCAACATGCGTTTTTCTAGTCCTGAGAAAAATTTATCTAAAAAACATGAAATTCGAATTCCCTTTTCCGAAAACTTTGTAATACCCATTGCTCACCAAAAGACCTCATACAAAAAAATTATGAAACACATAAAAATAATTTAAAACAAGCTATGTTCAAAGGCACATCCCAAGCATAATCCCATTCCTTTGTTCAAATTCATCGCCACATTTCATGTAATTTCAATTACGTGTGGTGAAGTGTTGTGTATCATTATAGATATGGTGGTTCATCTTTATTCAAGGGGGAAATGATAGAAGTGTAGGTGGAATAAAATTTCAAAATTAAGATGAGTATTATTTTTTTTTTAAATTTTCCATGTCAATTGAAATTTCACTCAATAGATTCAACCCCTGTAGCGAGATTTTTCCGATGAATCCTAGCCTCAAAGACCTTAGGGCACGAAGTGAATCCCATATACTCGAGCATTATCTTCAGTTAACTTAGTCGAAAACAAAGTCTAATTACCCCAAATAGAGATAAAATTACTAAATCTTGGACAGAAAACTATGGATTCATGATCCCCAAGTTCTGAAAGCCACTCATTAGGTCATTTCATTCCTCTATGATCAAATATATTATTATTATTTTGATTTTTGATTTTTCTTATTGAATACTCATATTAAAACTAACATGATCACCAAACGTATGCTATTTATTTGGGGGACCCCATGAAATCAAACTAATACCCCACAATCCAGCGGACGTGCATTGTATTTTTTAATTAGATGGATGAAAATATTAATGATTGAAAATCACATCAGACAATCGCACTTTCCAAAATCTATGCACATGAACTTCAACTTGCATTAAAATAAAAATCAAGGAATGTAAAATTAATTGATATTAAATTTAAAAGTGTTCAATTTGTATTATCATGATCAATGTTAAAGGAACTTTTCCTTCAATTAAGTAACACTTTTTTTCAAATAAATTTTTTTTTCAAACAAAAGAAATTTTTTTTATCCCCCATCTTAAAAGAACATTGTACCCATTGTTTGAAGAAAAGAAAAATTTAAAATAGGGTAGATGCAGAGAAGGGGAGTCCAAAAAGTAAATTTAAGACGAGGATCATATAATTAAGTCACCTAGTGGTTTAAGATGAAGTTCGTGCTACTCCAATTTAGTCCTTTGATCTCCATGTCACTCGGAGAGTTCCCTAGTGGGAAAATGAAAAAACCAAAAAACCAAAAAACAAAAAAATAAACAAAAAAATAAACAATATATATATATATATATATTTATTTATTCATATAATAAAAAAGTAAAATATAAGTATATATACAAAAATTACAGAATAAGGAAGCACTATAAGTCATAGGTCAGTGGTATGCACGTGCCCCTGTCTCCCTTCGGTCCCGGTTTGAGTCCCTATGGCTTCGCAGGTTGTGACAGGGTTTGACCCATAACCTACGACGTGTCCTTATATATATATATATATAGTTATTATATATTTTTTATTTTTATTTTAAACTAAAAACCCATAAAAATAAAATAAACTGATGATACATTGTCTTCTATTTAAATTTATGGGTAAGGTAGTACTCAGGGATCACACCGCATGACATAGATGGATAAGATACTCCCTTTCCATACCCATCCATACTCATAATAGAATAACATTTCAATAGTCTATGGTACTATCATATTCAGAGTTAAATATTTTTTTAATATAAAATTTATTTATTAATAAAGATGATTCAAAATGATTGGAACCATGAAAACAACGGGTTTCCTCTCATGTAGTGCTTTTCATTAACATTGATAGCCCAACATGGATTCTAAATCTGTCAATTTTTTTATGGTTCATAGGTTGGTTCGGCTAACTCATCCTCTATTTCCAGTTTATTAAATGATTAAATTAATGGTTTTAACCTATGACCATTAACCTTGAAATTGTGACCACTTATGGGATCCTGAATCTATACTACCCCATGGGGATACACACGATGCACTATGAATTGACATAACCATGTAGACCTTATGTTTCTTGGGTGTAAATGAAGTTTTTAACAATACAAGAGCAATAATTTTCTTGGTTTAAAGTGTTTACCTTTGATATTCCGAGAGAGGTATTCTTGAACTCTATCTTTATTTATCCTCGAATTTTCATAATCCTCCATCCTAATTTCCTTAATTTCAATAAGATCTAATTTCCTCTTTTCTTCGGCCAAAGAAATGTCAAAATTTATTTTTTGATTGCCCAAAATGCCTTATGGTCAATTTCAATAGGTAAATGGAATGATTTCCCATAAACCAACCTTAATGGGGACATTACTTGGACGGTTTTTAATGTTGTACGATATGCCCAAATGTAATCCAAGAGTTTTTCGGACCAATATTTCATAGAGGGATTGAAAGTTTTTATCAAGAATATTCATAATCTCCTTATTTTCTAACTCATCTTGACCATTGGTTTGAGGATGGTATGTATTGGAAACTTTATGAGAAATCTCATACTTTTACATGAGTGAAGAGAATGGGCAGTTTCAAAAATGGGTTCCTTGATTACTAATTATAGCCCTAGGAATTCCAAATTGAGAAAATATGTGCTCTTTCAGAAATCAGATCACAACATGATGGTCATTAGACTTGGTGGGAATGGTCTCAACCCATTTCAAGATATAATTAACATCTAAGAGGATGTATTGGTATCCCCTAGATTTTGAGAAGGGTCCCATGAAATCAATTCCCCAACAATCAATGATTTCAATGACCAAAATGGGAGTGAGGGTCATTTTATTCCTTTTGGTAATGGATCCAAATTGTTGACACTGAGGACCTCTTTTGTATAATTGGAAGGAATCTTTAGTGAGTTTAGGCCAGTAGAAACCACTTTGGAGGACCTTTAAAGTGGTTTTATTTTCATAAAAGTGGCCCTTACATGCATCTCCATGAAAAAAATTTAGAATGGACTCTTTCTCGGACTCAGGAACACATCTCCTAATGATTTGATCAGAGAAAAACATGAAGAGGTAAGGATCATAAAACACATATTGTTTGAAATCAGAAAGGAATTTATTCTTAGATTGGTTCCCTAGGAATTTATTAATGTCACCTATCACCAAATGGTTCTCTATATCAGTATACCATGGGAAATCATTCAATGAATAGAGGAGATCATAGAGAAATGAATCAGACACAGAAAGGTGATGTGAGTTTTCTTTGAATTACATCATAGAGAGGTGATCAACTACCTCATTTTCAAAACCCTTTTTATCCTTAATGGTTAAATCAAACACTTGAAGAATAAGGAACCACCTAATAAATCTATCCTTGGTATCTTGTTTTTGGAAAAGGTATTTCAGGGCTGAATGGTCGGTGAAGACAATGATTGGTGATCCTAAGAGATAATACATGAATTTATCTAAGGAAATCACAACATCAAGTAACTCTTTCTCATTGGTGGTGTAGTTGATTTGGGAATCATTTAAATATTTTCTTGAATGAGAAATGACACACAGAGTTTTCTCACATCGTTGTCCTAAGACTGCTCCTACAACGAAGTCACTCACATCACACATGAGCTCAAAAGGAAGTTTCCAATTTAGAAATTTCATGATAGGTGGAGGGATTACAAATGACTTGAGTACAGAGAATGATTCATCATAGCTTTCTGTCCATAAAATTGGAGCATATTTCACAAATAGAGCACACAGTGGTTGAGAAATAGAGCTGAAATTTCTAATGAACCTTATATAGAAACCTGTATGTCCCAATAAGGGCCTCACTTCCTTAATATTTTTAGTATAGGGAAGGTGAAGAATGATTTTGACCCTAGATTTATCAACTTCTATCCCTCTACTAGATACCAGATGTCCTAGAACAAGTCCTTACATTACCATGAAATTTCATTTTTCCAAATTTAGGATTCTATTCTTATCCTCGTATCTTGAAAAAATCCTTCAAAATTCCGAAGGCTTCCCTCAAAAGTATCCCCAGATATAGATAAGTTATCTATGAAGACCTATAAACAATCCCCCACCATGTTCGAGAAGATTCCCATCATGCACTGTTGGAAGGTACCAGGGGTATTACATTACACAAAGGGCATGCTCTTGAAGGAAAAGTGTCAAATGGACAAGTTAATGTTGTTTTTCCTTGATCCTATAAGGAGACCTCGATTTGATTATACCTTGGGAATCCATCTATGAAGCAATAGAATTTATGACTCGCCACTCTCTTGAGGACTTGATCAATAAAGGGAAAGGGGAAATGGTCTTTCTTTGTATAAGAGTTAAGATTCCGATAGTCAATACAGACACTCCATCCACTACTGACCCTTGTGGGGAGAAGTTCACCATCCCCATTAGTGATCACAGTAATTTCATATTTCTTTGGTACAACTTGAATTGGGGTTACCCACTCACTCTCATCTATGGGGTAGATGATAACCGATTTCAATAATTTAATATGGTCATTCCTTATCACATCCATAAGATTTGGATTGAGTCTCCTCTAGGGTTGACAACATGGTTTGGATTCAAATTAAAGAAAAATCCTATGAGATCTAATGAGTGGTATAATCCCAAGAATATCAGAAAGGGTCCACCAAATTGCTTTCTTATGCTTTCTTAGGACATCCAGAAGCATCATAACTTGATGGGCTTAAAGAGAGGAAGAAATGACAACAAGAAAGGCTCGATTGTCCCTTAAGAAGACATACTTGAGTGATGAAGGTATGAACTTAAATTCAATATCAGATTGGTTATCACTTTCCATGAAAGGAGGTGACTTTGTATGGAACTTAGATTCTTCTTTCATATTTCTTGACAGAATTGGTTCCTTCTGAACATTATTTTCACCCACTAAATTGGCCAGATCAGTGTCATGAATGGGTATGAACTCAATGTTATTGATTTCATCAATGGTATCATTGATTGGTGATTCGAGAAAATTATCAATAGAGATATCTGAAAGAGATTCAAGCTAAGGATAGAAATTTACCTCACGTGAACAAATAAAATGAATCTCTTCTTGACTTAAACATCCTTCAGTAATTACTTATTGTTCCTCGAGTTCACTATCAACACTACCAATGCAATTAACCTCAAGGATCTATTCATCATCCCCAATTTGATAGTTTACATTGTATATGTTCAAGTCTATACACATGTTCCCAAAGGTTATTTTCATGTTCCAATTTTAGACTCAGATGACTGAGTTGATTGTTGCTAAGAAGGGACAACCAAGGATGATGGGGGTTTTCTCCCTAGGACCTAAGCTTGGTTGATTTTCAAGGACAATGAAGTCAGATGGGTAAATGAAATTTTCAACTTTCACCAAAAACATCCTTTAATATCCCCTTAGGAACTATAACACTATGATCAGCAATTTGAAGAGTGAAAAATGTGGGTTGGAGTTCTTCGAGACCAAACTGAAAATACATGGCACAAAGAATGAGGTCACACTGGCTCGTAGATAAAAAAGTGATTTGAAAACTTTGCTCTCTCCTATCTCAACATTGATATATGTACATCCAAGATCTATCAACTTTTTAGGAATGATCCCTTGAATGGTGGTACTCACATTAGCATCCAAAATGACTTGGTTTTTATGTGAAAATTTCTTTTTAAAAGTGAAAACATCCTTAAGTTACTTTGAGTAGGAAGGAATTTTTTGTATTACATATAGAAGGGGGATGTTCAACCTAACCTAAGAGAATATTTACCTCAAGGTTTCATTCAGTTATTGTTTATATTTTCCTCTCATGCGTTGAGGGAAGGGAGCAGGTAGTTTGATTATTTGGTGTGGTTGTAGTTCCTTCACATTATCATTGGGGTTTTTCAGAATATATGGGTGGTTATTAATCATTTTCCTGCGTTTTTGAAGCTTTTAATGGTTCTGGAATAGCTTGTTCAAGTTTCTCAATGTATTTCACACTTCATAAAACAGTTGTTGCTTTGAGTTGTTCATAAGAGTTGTGTGTGTAACTGTATTTATCCCTTAAAGTTGAGGATGGTACCACCTGAGTAGGCATGGGTGACATACCATTTTTAATTATTTTCATTTCATTTTTAAGGGAAGATACTTCTATGTTCATTTTCTCCATCTATTTGCACAACTTTTCAAGTATTGGTAGAGTGACAAATTGAGTAGGGTCTTGTGCTGGTTGGTTTATCCCAGGAGGATACTTCGGTTGTTCGATTGGTTGTTGCATGTGTTTCTGGATGGCTTGTTGGTATTGGATAGGAGTATGTTGGAATTGGGATGGTTGTGTTTGGAATTGATTATGGTTTTGGAAATTTTGTGTAGGGTAGGGGTTTGGTCCTTGTGGTTAGCTAGGTTGTTGGTTATCTTACCAATTGAATCCTAGATTTTCATTGTACCTTGGATTAAAATTGTTTTGGTACTATGGCTTCTAAATGTTCATAGAATTGACCTCCCCTAGTGGTCCTCCTAGAAGAACATATTTAATAGAAAGGATGGTTGGCAGTTTTCAGTATTTTTGTCATGTTTGTCACAAATTGTGCAAACAGGGTCAACAATTTGAATTTCATGGACCTTCCTAAGATCGATCACCTCGACCTTCCTAGTGAGTGCAGTAAGTTTCTCCCTAAGGCTTTACTACTCCCTAAGTGTGTGAATTCTACTTGATGTGGGTGTCTTCACATAGTATGGTGATTTTCCACATGTTTGGTTTTGTTTGGCTAGTCCTTCTAGATACTTGTAAGCATCATTTGGGGATTTATTTTTGAAGGTCCCATTACACATAATGTCGATGAATTGTCTGTTTCCCAAACCCAACCCTTCATAGAAAATTCAAACTTATTCTGGGATTGAAAATACATGGTGAGGTACCATGTTGAGTGTGTATTTTAACCTTTCCTAGGTTTCATAAAATGACTCCCCTTAGTTTTAAAAAAAATTTTGGATTCTATTTTTAAGTGAAATTGTTTTTTGATGGGGGAAGTATTTTTTGTAAATTTATCTTTTGAATTGTTCCCAAGCGTTGATTGATGTAGGTCTCATATTATTTGACTGATTATTTTCTCTATCCTTTAATGAGAAAGGAAAGGGCCTTATCTTCGTTGTCTCAAGTTGATGTGGTGGGAACATGCTTTCAACAATGTCGTTGAACTCTTTGACATGATGGTATGGAATTTCTGACACCATCCCATGGAAGGATGGAAGGTGGTTTAAGAAATGAGGTTTGAAAACATAGTGGGATTCGCTTAGGGTAGAATTCATAATTCAAGAGGGTCCATTGGTCCTGGTAGGTATGAGGTAGTCATTCATGGTTTGATCGACTTCATTCCCCAAGTTTGGGGCTGCCTCATTTGGATTTCCATTTTGGTTCACACCCGGGTTTATGAGTTGGTTTCTTTGAAGAACTTTCATTGAAATGGGGTCAATTTTTACTCTGGAGTATTAGGAAGATTAGTATCTAATGGAAATAGTTCCTTTGGTGTACTTGACTTCCCAACCCTAGGACTATCCAGCATAACTAGAGGGTTTATTCGTCACAAGTGTAGGCGGACATGCGCCAAAGGAAAAAAATGAGAAAGGGAACAGATAAGAGAATTTAGATAAGAAAAGCATAAATGGGGGAAAATAGAATGTGTGTTGGGATGACTTAATTGGGTTCCCAAAAATGGTACCAAAATTTGGTCTCTCCCAAATTTACCAAAGTTTTTAGGGTGAAGCAGTCAAATGTAGAGTATCTTGGGTTGTCGATTCCTCAGAGACCTAAGAAAAAACCTATAGACATGAAGATTCTATGGAATGATTTTGGCTATTAAGTGGCCAAATTTGGGTTGATTTTAGATAGGTTTAAGTTAACACTTCATGACATAAGTGAAATCAAACTATGAGAATGGTCGATCCTAGGGTATTATAAGGGGTGGATTGGATACAATTCTTTTTTAACGATTTCAATTTCTTATATTCGAGATGGTTTTATTCAAGAAGATCAAATTACTTCATAAATTACTGGTTTTATACCAAAAAACCATATTACTAATCACCTATAAACATGTAGGATCAAATTTATGGTCACTCCAAGGTAAAGGTTTGTATTATCACTTTAAGTATGTGGCCTTAAAATTCAACAAGGGCGAAGAAGTTTTAAAATCATCAAATAAAAATCTCAATTAATAGTAGTGATTAGACATTAATGGGGTGAAAAATAAAATCCAACCAAGCCCCTTTATACTCCATTAGATCAACTCATAAGTGGGTTATCCCTCCATTGATTCTATGGTTTCAATGGATGTGGGAAGCAGACTCATGGGGGAGAAATTGATGAAGTAAAAAACAATAAAAAGAAAACAATCACTCCACCATTGTGTGAATTATTTCACAAGGTTTGGTATGAATAAATTCAGACCATAAAAAATGGTATAAATGTGATAATAATAAGAATAGAATAATATAAGAAGAATTTTTATTGAAAACTAAGGTGATTAAAACAACTTACAAATGAAGAAGAACATCACAAATGGAAAAGTGGCATCATAACACTACAATGAAATAAAGCACCAATGATGATTAAATATTCCAAAACCACTACCTTAAATAGAAATTTTGGGAGACTTGGGTAGAGACCCAAATAGTGAAAGTCATCCTACTTGAGTATGGTAGGCTTAGGGTGGTGGAAATCTTGTGGAACATAGACTTTTCCACTCTTGACCTGATGTGGAAACAAGCTTCCATCTACCGAACAGAAGAGACTAAATGATATTTTAGAATGCCGAATTAGAGTGGTCCATAGAAGAGTAAAATTCATCTCCAGATGTCCCCTAAACTTATGTAAAGTTTCTACCCATCATATTTTATGGTTTACAAGATATATGTAAAATGGTGGGCTGTTTTTCTGAGCCACAAAATCTTGTCCAGAATTTTATCTCCAACTTGGGCCTCCTGTAACTCCATTAAAAAAAATCTGAATTAGATTTGGAAATTATTTAATGAAATTTTCCCAATGTTTTCCTATATCTTCATATGAATTTTTATAATCATTGTGCTTGAATATTGGCCTCTATAGTTTTGTCATTGGGATGTTTTCTAGTTTACTTTTCCCAGAATGTGTTTCCATGAAAGACCATTTTGGTGGTCTTACAATGTGAATCTTCCAATACTTCAAAAGTATGAATTATTCCCAATGTAATGAGATACTTGAAAATAAAATATGAAAATAAAATCAAGAACATTTTTTATTTTAGGATTTGTTCAAAAATGTACCATGTAATAGTGCATTTTAAGAGGGAATTACAATCATAATGTGAATTAATGTTCAAAGTTTGAAATGAACTAAAATGGTGTTTATGAATAATAAAGCACATGAATTTTATACATATTAATAATGAATATTATAATAATTCATGTTCTAATTTTGAATGTATAATTCCAAACTTCATAATCTCTTTGGAAAGGCCTTATGAAAAGATTGTATATACGCATTCTATAAAGGCCTCGTGCCATGACCAAACGGGTAGAAACCCAACATAATATTTCTCACGAGACTCAACTTACCCAATGCATTGAAGTGCTATCTAGGTGAACCCATCAGATCATGTATGTGCAACAAATTCATCACATGTCTAGTATGGGATTATATTCAAAGTGTTCCATACCACATTGAATATATAAATTCATAATCCATGAGTTATCAAGAGAGATAAATTTAATTCTTTCATTAATTATATAAATATTCATCAATGAAGTGAATTATGAAATAACTATAAAAATGGATAGGTTTGTCAGTTTTAGGGTATGGATACATCAAATTTAATAGTGATATGCATTAAAAAAAATTGCATGCTTTTGCACATGTGATAATAACTAGTGAACATAAAATAATGGATTGTCACATAAAATAATACCTCTTTCATTAAAACCATTTTCACATGAAGGAGAACCTTTTTCATACAACAATTTACATGTTTATGAATTTGTGATACATATTTTTTTAAACCATAAACTGTTAATGGAAGTGTCTAACAAGTTAAATAACAAACTTTGATATTCAATAGTATCAATTGTGGAAGATTCATCATGAATTAATATTTAATGGTTATGATTGTAAAAAATTCATTTCATGGGAGGTATTGAAACATGATAAAATAATTGGGAATGCCTCACTATATGTATTTATTCATGTACATATATGTATTAATAAAATATAATTCCATCATTTATCTTATATTTATAAATTAGGTTTGTCCCCATAATAATATCAGGTTAATTCTCCCTCTAAAAAACTTTTGGGCATATAATAACAAAACAAGGTTTTGTTATTGTTTTCCATTATCAATTTGTATTCATATTCACAAAAAAATTTAGTCCGTGTAAATAATAACATCAAATTAATGGATTTACTTATGAATGTAAAAAATATAAAAGAGAGTATAAATATATTTATGCTTAAACATGAAAACAATTATACAACTTACTAACATATCTAATACCATTTAAAAAAATTATGAAGTCAATATTGAAATACATATATATATATATATATATGTATATAGGTTTTTCATAATCAAAAGAATCCTTAAGTAAATTATGTGGGTCATATAACACCCTTTTTAAAATGATTGTTCACTCTTGAAATAGGTTGTGTATGCTATTTATACAAAAAACACATATTTACCACTATAAATATATGGCTTTGGAAAACCCAAAAAAAATTACTTAGATAACCTCAAAAAATATTATATTAATTATAAGAATCAAATAAACACTATTAATCAATATTTAGAAAACCCAAAATAATTTAGGATTTTTAAAGTTGTATGAACCTTATATACACAAAATATATATAAGGGATTGGATATCTAATACAAAGTTTAATTCAATACTTGAAAGCCTTTCATACCTAAAAAACATTTGATAAGAATTTATATCAACCTTCAGAAAACCCAAATTGGATTGGGATCAAAGTATATATATATATAACTGCATGTACCCAAGGTGTATATAATAACGATTTTGCATAAGGAAAATAACAGAAAAATAACCATTACATGTATGACCTGAGCAGAGAACATCATACTAACATTCATCAATCGAAAATAATATTAAAGAGAATAAGATTATTATATATTAATTTATAAACATATAAACACACACACACACACATAGAGGTTAATAAAACACCAAACTAAAAATAAAATCCCTACTTTGTTTAAATGAATTTGAGAACATAATTTGAAAAAAAAATGTTAATCATTCAAAATTCCTAAAAATATAATAAGTATGATTATAAATAAACATACATACATATATAAGTATATACATAGGGTTTAATTAAACACAAAACAAAGTAAATCCTTCCCAGTGTTATACACATTAAAAACATCAATTACACACTGATAATAACATTTAGAAAACCTAAAACAATTTAGGATTGAAAGTTACATAAAATTATATATATATTTATACCAATAAATAAAAAGTATATATAAGGGTTATCATAATGAAGTCAAAGAAAAATAATACCTTACCTATCTCCAAGGAGGACATTCAGTCGAGCAATGGATTTTCATAAGTTGAGGAGAAGAAATTGGGTAGGGTTATATTGTGCAATTAGGGTTTATATAACTAGTATGTATATATATATTATACCACATGTTAAGAATAAAATCTAAACAATTAAACCCAAGATTGACTAATGAAAATTAAGTCCAACACCCTAATTAAGAAAAACCCTAAACTAACCGGAGATTTATATATATATATATATAAAGTTGGTGGAGACTTAAATAGGAAGAAAAATGAAATAAAAAAAGACCAAGAGTATACTTACGAGTAGAAACCAAGGGATGGGGCATGGGATAAGAAAAAATCAAAGGAAGAGGAGGTAAATTCTGGGCTGAGGCCACTAGTTCAGCGCAAGGAAGAAGAAGAAGAAAATGGAAAAGTGTGGAAAAAAGTGGACGGATCAGATCATCTCGGCCTGATTGGACAACAATGATGAATTAAAGGGTGTAGAAAATGGGTGGTTGGATGAGATGAGACATGGATTTATCAGATTGTTACAGTGATACCACAGGTTTTAAAACAGATGAGCAGTCACAATTAACTGCATCCCGGATTGGACGGTCCAATGAAAACACGGTGGAAATGTTGCAACAGCGGGATTAGAAAGTTGTATGGATTATCAGAAGAGATCTCGCGCAAAGAGATTTAGTGGATAGAATTAGATCCCCCTTTAAAAACCACATCCCACATCGAAATGGGGAGAGATTTGGGACTGCCATAGAAACCTCAATATTCCAGGTCTATGGAAATGAACTCCCTTCCCCCTCCCCGATACCACCCTGTACTAGTTCTTCCCTAAGGGAACGCTTTGCCCCATCCCTATGCCACCATTCCACCCCACATGGTGGCGTCGACTCCGTTCCTCTATGTTCCACACATGGGCGCACACTAGCATTGGTGCACAACTCAGCATGCACCATGCATGCACTACTCGAGGGTTCTCTGACCTCGAGGTTCTATCTGAGACACCCACCAGACCATGAGGGATTAGCCTTCAAGGCTAAAATTTGGGTGAGTACTAACCCATGTTTTTGTAAAAACAAAAAATTACTTTTGTAAACATAAGAACATATATATAATAATGTTTTAATAACATAATATATATTTAGAATAAAACCCAAATACCATTGTTTTTCATAAATTGTATATATTTTTATATTTTAAAGAATCATTAGTTAAAAATCTAAATAAAAAATTTTACTTCCACTAAGACATGTCATAAATTTATTTCAACTCATTCTAAAATAAAAGTGTTCCATTTTTTTAAAATATCCAAATTTGAAATATGACCTTAATTTGAAACCAAATTTTCTTTTGAATAAGGATAACACTTCAAAAAATTTAAAACACTTAAAAATATTTGAAACATATATATTTATTTATAAAATAATTGATTGAATTTCATTTCTATTAGAAGATAAATATGTATAAAGTTTAAATATATAAGGATTTATTGTTTCAAAACATTACATTCACTTAAAAACATGCATTTATTAACTAAAATTTTACTTTCAAACATTAAAAACTCTTAAAGTTATTAAAATACTTAAAATAATTATGATACTTAAAATACTTAGAATATTTTAAATAATCAAAATACATAAAAATTACTAATGATTATAAAGTTTTATGACTGTTACAAAAATCAATGGTCATCTCAACAGCCATCAACAATCATATTTAATTTCAAGGCCTTATAAATACTTGTTTATGGTGTTCCAAACTTCAAAAACCAAAATAATAATAATACTAATAATTTTCAAAATATTATTATTACAAATTAAATATTTTCGAGGCATTACATTATCCACGCCCCCTAAAATAATTGAATCCTCGCAATTACATTTGTACTCACAGGCACCGACCTTCTGCCATCCACCGCAAAGTACCTTCACAAGTACCACTGGTGTCAGGGATTTCCCTAGTTTTTGGTTAAACGAATTCCTGAAACAGTTTCAAAACCCTTGGTTTCTTTGGTCTAGATGAAACATGAGAATATTGGGTCATTCTTGGGTAGACATCTATAGTTTATCGGGAGTGAGGCATGATGGGTGTGAAGTTGGGAGACATCATAATTGACTTGATGTCTGTACAACGAACGAAAGGACTCAACCTCAAGAATTTTAAAGTCCCTTACTCGACAAAATGACCATAGGACAAGATCTTACATCAATATGTTGTGTGGAGGTCACCCGCTCTTTCAGCTTCATGGAAATCATCTTGGGATAAAAAACCCTTCGGCTAGAGTAAAACATTTAAAAAGACCCTCAAAGAACTTCCCCCGACATGAATAGGATGAAAATTGGGCATGCATCACGAGGAAATAAACAAAGCCTGATACTCGATGGAGATGAAGTATATGAGGAGAGTTAGATACACGGTAGAGATGATTGCATGTCTAATGAAGCTTTTTAAATGGCTCATAGTCTTCTATACATGACCTGGACATTATTGTCTCTATAATCACAGTAGGAAGAGATAAAAGTTTTGTTGGTTTTATTTCATCTTCCATCTGAAAATTTTAAGAAATTATTCTACTTAGAAAGGTATAAATAAATTTTTAGTATTGTTCAATGTTTTCAGAGTTGTCTAAACCTCCCTCTGATACCAAATGTGATGACCCCGACCCCAGAATCCCAAAGGCAGTGCCTAAATTTTTTTGTGTAATTTTTTATAAAAAAATGTAGATAAAATTTATACATTTCATTCCATAATAGAGAATACTTTCGTTTTAGGTTTTGGAAAACCAAATACAACTAATACATTTCTTCAAAATATTGAAAAAGGTAAACTTCATATTATTTCTATCACATATGAGTATTAAAATATTGACAAATCTACTAACCCTGTAAAAATAAAAAATAAATGTAGGGTGAGAATTTAAAATTCTCAATAAGGGGTTTTAAAATAAAACCATTAAGAAAATAATTTAATAAATCTTTTTTTTAAAACAACACTTTAAAATAATTATACATACATTAGTCATTTTCTTGAAAGAAAACAACATTTCTTATAACACATCATCACCATTTTTCAAAATATTCTTGAAATATTTTTAGGGTAATCTCATACTTTAGTATTTATACATCTATTAAAAGGCTATAAGTAATACATGATAAAAATTAAGAATACTTGTAAAAAATGCATGAAATGCTATATATGGACTTAGAGTTGAGTAAAATTAACTTAGTGTGACATGCCAAAGGTGTAGGTACAAATTATCACATAAAATAATACATGCTCAGATTTTTGCAAAACAATATGTTAAATCCCTTATCACATAGAATTCAAGTCATGAAATGATAGTTGTATTTCAAGCATTGGCATTGAATCACTGGAAATAAATTGTGACCTTTCTTAAAAATTGAGTCATCATTATTCCAAGTGCATTTAATATCATAATCCTAAGAAAAAGGTTCTTAACCAATGATTTTCTACTATTCGAATAATAACTTGGTTGATCATATACTAATACATAATGAGGGAATATATAATTCCAAACATCATAATCTCTTTGTTAAGGCCTTATGCCAAGACCATACATAGTAATTTTATCAAGGTCTCATGCCAAGACCATACGGGTAGAATCCCTACATAATTTTTCTCATGAGACTCAACTTTACCCAATTGATTAGAGTGCTATATGGGTGCACCCATCACATCATCTAAGTCCAATACATTCCCCATATGTCAAGTATGGGATTATATTCAAAGTTTACCATACCACATTGAATATTTAAATTATTAATCCATGGGTTATAAAGATAGATAAATTTAATTTTTTCATTAATTATATGCATATTCATAAATTTAGTAAATTATACAATAAATGTAAAAATGGATTTCTTTTTCAGTTTTTGGGTATTGCTACATGAAATTTAACAGTGACATGCAAGAAGAAAATGAAATGATTTTGAACATGTGATAATAACTAGTGCACATAAATTAATGGATTGTCATATGGAATAATAACACTTGAATTTAAACCCTTTTCACATGAATGTGAACCCTTTTCATACAACAATTTACATGTTTATGATTTTTTGATACTTGTTTTTTTTTTGTTTAAACCATACACTGTTAACGGAAGTGTCAAACAAGTTAAATAAAAAACATTGATATTCAATAGTATCCATTATGGTAGAATCATCATGAATTAATATTTAATAGTTATGATTTTATAACTTTCATTTCATGTGAGGTATTAAAATATAAGAAAATAAATTGGTACACCTCACTATATGTATTTATGCATGTATATGTATGTATTAACAAAATATAATTCCACCCTTTATCTTATAATTATAAATTGGTTTTGTGCATGTAATGATGTCAGATTAATGATACCTCTAAAAACATATTGGGCATACAATAACAAAACAAGGTTTTGTTATTGTTTTCCATAATCAATTTGAACTCATATTCACAAATAAATTTATGCCATGTAAATAATAACATCAGATTCATGGATTCACTTATGAATGTAAAACATTTAAAAGATATTATAAATATATTTATGCTTAAACATGAAAACAATTATACAACTTACTAACATAGCTAATACCATTTACAAAAAATAAGGAAGTCATGATTGAAATTCATATATATACATACATATATATATATATATCGGTTTTTTGTAATCAAAATAAACCTTCAGTAAATTATGTGGGTCAGAAAACACCCTTTTTAAAATGATAGTTCACCCATAAAATAGGTTGAGTGTGCTATTTATACAAAAACACATATTTACCACTATAAATATATGGTTTTGAAAAACCCCAAAATCATTATAGGGAAAACCAAAACAAATATTATACACAATATAAACATAAAATAAATACTAGTAATCCATATTTTTGAAAACCTAAAATAATTTTGGATTATGAAAGTTGTGTGAACCATATATATACAAAGTGTATATAAGGGATTGCATATCTAATAGAAAGTTTAATTGGACCCTTGAAAGGATTTCATACTTTAAAAAAATGTTAATTATTTATATCAACCTTAGTAAAACCCAAATTGGATTAGGATCTATGTGTGTATATATATATAATAAAGTGTAGACATGGTGTATATAAGGGTTTTGCATAAAGAAAATTAAAGCATAATAACCCTTACATATATGACATGAGTATATTACATCATAATAACATTCATCACTAAAAAATAATATGAAAGATAATAGGATTATTATATATGAATATATAAATTTATAAACCCATACACATATATAAAGGTTAATAAAATACCAAACTGAAAATAAAACCCCTACTTGGTTTACATGAATTTGAGAACATCATTTAAAAAAATGTGCATCATTCAAAATTCATAAAAAGATAATAGGTTTGATTATACATAAACATATATACATATATAAGTATATACATAGGGTTTAATTAAACACAAAACAAATAAATCTCTTTCACGTTTTATACACATTAAAAATGTAAATTACACACTAATAATCATATTTAGAAATTCCAAAATGAGTTAGGACTACAAGTTATATAAAATTATATATATATACACATAAAAACAAAAAAGTATATATAAGGGTTTTCATAATGAAATCAAAGAAAAATAATCCCTTGCTTGTCTTTAAGGAGGATATTGAGTCGAGCAGTGGATGTTGGTAAGTTGGGGAGAAGAAACCGGGTAGGGTTATGTTGCCAAATTATGGTTTATATTACTAGTATACATATATATAAATAAAATATATATATATATTATACCACATGTTAAACATAAAATCAAAACAATTAAACCTGAGATTGAATAATAAAAATAAAGTCTAACACCCTAATTAAGATAAACCCTAAACTGACTAGTGGTTTTATTATATATATATATAAATTTTTTGGAAAATTATATTGGAAACAAAAGGAAGAAAAAGAACAAGTGTAGTATTACGAGTATAAACCAAGGGCAGGGTTATGGGAGAATAAAAAAGAAAATGAACAGGAGGAAAACCATGGGTCGAGGCAACTGGTTCGACATGAGGAACAAGAAGAAGAAAAGGGTGAAGTGTAGAAAAAAAGTGGATGACTCGGATCATCTCGATCTGATTGGATGGATGTGATGAATTCATGGTTTTAGAAAAAGGTGGAATAATGAGATTAGACGAGGATTGATCGATTGGTTGCTGTGATACCGAGTTTTTTAAAACAGATGAGCGATCACAATTAACTGTGTCCCCGATCGAACGGTCCAAAGAAAACGTGGCAGAAATGCCATGGTGGTAGGATTCGAAAGTTAGATGGATTGGACGACCGAGATCTTATGTGGTTTGATTGAACAGCCAAGATTAGACCCCATTTTAAAACTAAATCCCCCATCAAAACATGGAGCGATTTAGGGATGTCGTATAAACATCGACATTCCAGGGTTATGGTAGTGAACTCCCTTCTGCCTCCCCAATACCACCCCATACCAGTTCTTCCCTACGGGCATGCTCTACGGCCAAACAATGCTTCCATACCACCCCACACGGTGGCACCGATTTGGTTCCTTCATGCACCCCACCTGGGTGCGCACTAGTGCCAGTGCGTAACTCGGCATGCACCTTGCATGCGCTACCCAAGGGTTCTCTGATTGTAGGGTTCTATATGAGACTCCCACAAGACCTTAAGGGATTGGGATTTATGGCTGCCCTCGGTTATATGGGTACTCAACCAAGTTTTTGTAAAAATAATACTTTATTTTCGTTAAACATAAGAATATATATATAATAATGTTTTAAAAACAGAATATATATTCAAACAAAAACCCAAATACCATTTTTTTCCTAAATTGTATTCATTTTTATGTTTTAAAGCCTCATAAGTTCAAAATCTGGATACAAAATTTAACTGCCACTAAGACAAGTCATAAATTCATTTTATCTCATTCTAAAAGAAAAGTGTTATATTTTTAAAAAAATCCAAATATGAAATACATATTTAATTTGAAACCACATTTTCATTTAACTAAAGATAACACTTTAACAAATTTAAAACACATAACAATATTAGAAACATAAATATTTATTTATAAAATAATTGATTATATTTAATTTTTATTAGAATCTAAATAACTATAAACTTTTAATACATATAGAGGTATTATTTCAAAACATTACATTCACTTAAAAACATGTATTTGTTAACTTAAATTTTACTTTCAAATATTCAAAACACTTAAATTTATGAAAGTACATAAAATAATTATGACACTTAAAATACATAGAATATTTAAAATAATCAAAATATATAAAAATAACTAATGGTAATAAAGTTATATGACCGTTAAAAAAACCAACGGTCATATCAACAACCATCAATAGTCATTTTTAATTTGAAGGCCTTATAAATATTTCGTTATGGTGTTCCAAACTTAAAAACCCAAAATAATAATAATAATAATCAAAATATTATTATTAAAAATTAAATATGTTTGGGGCATCAAATTATACCCCTTAAAAGAATTTATTCTTCGTAATTCCATTCGTACTCAAATTAACTTACCTTATTCTATCCACTGCAATGTTACTTCACATGTACCACTGGTGTCGGCGATTTCCCCAGTTTCTTGTTAAACGGATTCCTAGCACAGTTTCATAACCCTCTATTTATCTGGTCTAGATGCAACATGAGAAACTTGGGTCAAACTCGTGTTGACATATATAGTTTCTCGGGAGTGAGGCATGAGGGCTGTGAATTTGGGAGACATCAGTATGGGGTTGATGTATATACAATGAATGAAAGGACTCCACCTCTAGAATTTGAAAGTCCCTTACTCGACTAAAATTACCATAGGACAGGATATGACATAGATATGTTATGCGGTGGTTACCCACTCTTTCATCTTCATAGAAATACTCTAGGGATAAAAATCCTTCGTCTAGAGTAAAACATTTAAAAATACCTTCAATTTACTTCCCCAGATGTGCATAAGATGAAAATTGGCCATGCATCATGAGGAAATAAACAAAGCCTGATCCCTGATAGAGATGAAGTATACGAGGAGAGTAAGATATGTGGTATAGATGTTTTCATTTAAAACTAATATTTTCAAAGGGATCATAGTCTTCTTGACATGAAATGCCTATTATGGTCTCTATAATATTAGTACGAAGAGACAAAAGATTTTCTGGTGTTCTTTCGACTTCTATTTGAAAATTTTAAGAAAGAATTATACTTATAAAGGGATAAATACTTTTTTAGTCTTGTTCTATTTTTCTAGAGTTATTTAAGCCTCCATCTGATACCAAATGTGATGACCCTGACCCCAGAATCCCAAAGTCGGTTTCCAAAACATGGTGTGTAAATATTTATTAAAACATGTATATAAAAATTACACATCTCATGCCATCACAAAGAATAATTTTGGTTTAGGTTTTGGAAAACCATATTCAACTAATACATTTCGTCAAAATCTTGAAAAAGGTAAAATTAATATTGTTTCCATCACATAAGAGTATTCAAATCTTGAAAAATCTATTAACCCTCTAAAAATAAATTAAAAACGTAGGGTGACCATTTAAAAAGATCAGTAAGAGGCTTTAAAATAAAATGATTAAGAAAATAATTTAATAAATACTTTTTAAGAAAAACATCACTTTAAAATAATTATAAATACATTAGACATTTTCTGGAATGAAAAAAACATTTATTATAGCACATCCTCACCATTTTTCAAAAGATTATAGAAATATTTTTAGGGTAATCTCATACCTAAGTATTTATACATTTATTAATAGGCTATAAGTAAGACATGATACAAAATAAGAATACTTGTACAAAATGCATTAAATGCTAAATATGGACATAGAGTTGACTAAACTTAAATTACTGTGACATGCCAAAGGTGTAGGTAAAAATTATCTCATGAAATAATACATGCTCAGAGTTGTTCACACACAATATATTAAATCACTAATCACATATAATGACAGTCAAGAAATAATAGTTGGATTTCTTGAATTGGCATTGATGATCTGAAAATAAATGCTAATATTTCATTATAAATTATTCACCATTATGCCATGTGCATTTAATAACATAATCATAAGTAAAATGTTCTTAACCAAGGATTTTCAACTAGTGGAATAATCACTTGTTTGACCATATACTAATACATAATCAGGGAATGTATAATTCTAGACTTCATAATCTATTTCTCAAGGCCTTACACTAGGACCATACATAATAATTCTGTCAAGGCCCTATTCCAAGACCATACATGTAGAAACCCAACATAATTTTTCTCTTGAGTCTCAACATTATCCAATGAATTGGAGTGCAATATGGGCACTCCCATAATATCTGGTAAGTCCAATACATTCCTCACATTTCTTGTATATGATTATATTAAAATTTTCCCATACCACATTGAATATTTAAATTATCAATCCATGAGTTATCAAGAGAGATAAATTTCATTTTTTCATTAATTATATACATATTCATAAATTAAGTGAATTGAGCAATAAATGAAAAAATGGCTAGGTTTTTCAGTTTTAGGGTATGGCTACATCAAATATAACAGTGATATGTATGAACAAAATGACATGATTTTGCACATGTGATAATAACTAGTGCACATAAAATAATGGATTGTCACATAAATTAATAACTCTTGCATCCAAACCCTTGACATAGGAATGTGATGCTTTTTCATACAAAATTTTTCATGTTTTTGAATCTATGATACTTTTTTTTTTAAACCATACACTAGTTATGGAAGTGTCAAACAAGTTAAATCAAAAACTTTGATATTCAATACTCTCTATTGTGTCAGATTCATCATGAATTAATATTTAATAGTTATGATTGTAAAACTTTCATTTCATGTAAGGTATTAAAACATAAAAAAACATTTGGGTAAACCTCACTATATGTATTTATGCGTGTACATGTATTTATTGACAAAATATAATTCCACACATTATCTTATAATTAAAAATTGGGTCTGTGTCTGTAATGATATCAAGTTAATTATCCCTCTAAATTTATTTTGGACAGAAAACCATTATCAATTTGTACACATATTCAGAAATAAATTTAGGCCATGTAAATAAAAACATCAAATTCATGGAATTACTTATGAATGTAAAACAAGTAAAATAGAGTATAAATATATTTATTCTTAAACATGAAAACAATTAGACAACTTACTAACATAGCTAATACCATATAAAAAATTATTAAAACAAGATTGAAATACACACACACACACACACACACACATATATATATATATATATGTTTTTGACAATCAAAATAATCCTTAATTAAATTATTTGGGTTGAAAAAACCCATTTCTAAAATGATAGTTCACTCTTAAAATAGGTTGAGTATGTTGTTTATACAAAAACTCATATTTACCACTATAAATATATTGTTTGGAATACCCCAAAATCATTACATAAAAAAAATCCACAAATACTATATGCATTATAATCCTCAAATAAATACTAGTAATCAATATTTAGAAAACCCAAAATAATTTAGGATTTTGAAACTTGTATGAATCGTATATACACAAAGTCTATATATGGGATTGCATATATAATACAAAGTTTAATTTGATCCTTGAAATCCTTTCATACCTAAAAAAAGTTTGTTAAACATTTATATCAACCTTAGGAAAACATAAATTGGATTAGGATAAAAGTGATAAACGTATGTACACAAGGTGTATATAAGGGTTTTTCATAAGGAAAATAAATGCAAAATAACCCTTAAATGTAAGACATGAACAGAAAACATCATACTAACATTAATCACTCGAAAATAATATGATAGAGAACAGTGTTATTATATATGTATATATAAATGTATAAACACACACACATATATATAAAGGTTAATAAAACACCAAACTGAAAATAAAACCCCTACTTGGTTTACATGCATTTGAGAACATCATTTAAATAAATGTCCATCATTAGAATTTCATAAAAATATAATAGGTTTGATTATATATAAAAACACACACACACACACACACACACACATATATATATATATAATTATATACATAGGGTTTAATTAAACACAAAACAAAGTAACCCCTTTCAAGTGTTATGCATATTAAAAACATTAGTTACACACTAATAATCACATTTAGAAAACCTAAAACGGGTTACAATTGAATGTTATATAAAGTTTTATATATATATACCTGTAAAAACACAAAAGTATATATAAGGGTTTTCATAATGAAATCAAAGAAAAATAATCCCTTAGTTGTCTTTAAGGAGGAGATTTAGTCGAGCAGTGGATGTTGGTAAGTTGGGGGGAAGAAATCGGAAAGGGTTATATTGTTCAATTAGGGTTTATATATCCAGTATATATATATATATATATATATATTATACCATAGGTTAACCGTAAAATAAAAACAATTAAACCTGAGATTGACTAATGAAAATTAAGTTTAACACCCTAATTAAGATTAACCCTAAACCCACTAGTTGTTTTATTGTATATATATATATATATAAAGTTTTTGGAAACATTAATAGGAACCCAAATGAAATAAAAAAAATACCAAGAGTAGACTTATGATTAGAAACCAAGGTTTGTGTCAAGGGAGAATAAAATATAAAAGTAAGAGGAGTAAAACCATGGGTCAAGGCCACTGGCTCAATGTGAGGAAGAAGAAGAAGAAAAGGGAGAAGTGTGGGAAAAAAGTGGACCGATCAGATCAGCTCAGCCTCATCAGACATCTGTGATGAATTTTCAGGTTTAGAAAAAAGTGGAGAGATGAGATTAGACATGGATTGAACATACAGTTGTGGTGATAACATGGTATTTAAAACAGATGAGTGGTCACGATTAACTGTGTCCCCGATCAGAAAGTCCAATGAAAATTAGGTGAAAATGCTGCATCGGTGGGATTCTAAAGCTGGATGGATCAGATGGATGAGATCTCAGGAAACAAGATTTAACAGCCAGGATTAGACCCCCCCCCCTTTAAAAATCATTTCCCACATCGAAAGAATGATAAATTTTGTACCGCAACATAAACCACGACATTCCGAGGCTATGGCAATGAACTCCCTTCCCCCTCTTGGTACCTCCTCATATAGGTTCTTCTATGTGGGTGCACTCTGCGCCCACCCAATGATGTCCTGCCACCCCGCATTGTGGCTTCGACTCAGTTCCTCCATCCACCCCATGTGGCTACGCACTAGTGCTGGTGCATGAATTGGTATGCACCATGCATGTGCGGCCCGAGGGTTCTCTGACCTAGGGGTTCTATCTGAGATTCCCACCAAACCTTGAGGGCTTGGCCTTTAAGAATTCCCTTAGTTGGGTGGGTACTCACCCATGTTTTTTGTAAAAACCAAAAATTATTTTTTCTCAACATAAGAACATATATATAATAATTTTATAGAAAAAGAATATATATTCAAACTAAAACCCAAATACTATCGTTTTTCATAAATTGTATACATTTTTTTTGGTCTTAAAGCATCCTATGTTCAAAATCTAAATAAAAAATTTAAATTCCTCTATGAAATGTCATTAATTCATTTTAACTCATTATAAAAGAAAAGTTTTATATTTTTTTAAAAATAAAAATATGAAATACATCTTTAATTTGAAACCAGATTTTCTTTTAACTAAATATAACAATTTAACAAATTTAAAACACTTAAAAATATTGGGAACATATATATTTCTTTATAAAATAATTTATTACATTTCATTTATATTAGAATCTAAATAAGTATACACTTTTAATACATAGGGATGTATTCTTTAAAAACATTACATTAACTTCAAAAAATGCATTTATTTGATTAAATTTTACTTTCAAATATTCAAAACTCTTAACTTTACTAATGTACTTAAAATAATTAAGATACTTAAAATACATATAATATTTATAATAATAAAAATACTTAAAAATTCCAAACAATTATAATGTTTTATGACCATTACAAAAACCAACGGTCATCTCAATGGACATCAATGGTCATATTTAATTTCAAGGCCTTATAAATACTTGTTTAGGGTGTTCCAAACTTAAAAAACCAAAATAATAATAATAATAATTTTTATTATCAAAACATTATTATTTCAAATTAAATATGTTTGGGGCGTTACACCTAGCCACCCTTGATAGGGTGAGCCTTTTCTCCTAGGTATCATACCCAGGTTCCCTTACATGGGAGAACCTATTCACCCAGGTTTAATTTCCACTACATAGGAGCCACTGAAATGGTGCTCTAAGTCAGGTCGTCACATAACCTTAAGCAAGCCTCCATGTACACTAGAGGTTGTTGACTAGTGGAGAGGTTCTAATAAATCATTGTGATATTATACCCTCCTTAATAGAGTAATCTAAAATGGAACACAATATAAATAATGAAAGTAAAATGAAACTAACAATAAACATGAAAACACACATCTCTCAAACTGGTACACACCACAAATCAAATACAACCATGCCATGCCATACTAGTAGTGTCACAAGTGAATAAAACCCAAAATACAGACGAATGACCAAAACCCCAAGTGGGGCCCGACTCCAAGTCCATAACCTCATCCATGTTCATTCCAATCCCAACTCAACTCCCAAGAATAGGGTCACCACCCTTGTCCTGAAATACAACTATGAAATCTTCTCGGGTACCCAATGATGACATAAGTAGGGTGTGAGTACAACTCTGTAGGCCACAACCGATGGTGTCTACAAATATCCTGTCTAAAAAGATAGTGCATGAAATTAATAAGTAAATTAAAAAAATAATATATATTTTGGCCTACTAATATACAATATTTAGTTAACTATTACTGACTATAGTTCTAAATAGTTGTTTATATCTATTTCATTACATAGTCCATCATCAACATATAATCCATGAGTTTGTCATTTACATCATTCACACAAAGGTTCAAGGAATATATCCTTATAGATAAGGGAATAATTAAAATCATAATCTCACTAGAGATAACACATAAAAAAATCACAATATGCTCACCTTGAAGCCTCAATTTGGGTGGAATGCAACCATTAGGGTAATAGTGCTTTGTCCCCTTCCCTAGCACATGCATTGTGGGTGGAGTTAGAGAATCAGTCCAACTCGACCTGTGGGTGGCGCCTCAGTCTATTATCCCACACCTCAAGACATGTGCACTTTCTTATCCATCCATTCACCGCATAAACCATATCACAAAAAAAACCAATACATATAACAGTCATACCAAAAAAACTACATAACCAATATCAATGGAAATTACAATACACAATAATAAACATGGGAATTAATACTATACCATAACCCATTAAGTATGTTCATAGATTACCACACACTAAACAACATTCAACACTTACCATGTATTAACCCATTTATCCTAATTATCATTTCACAATCATTTCCCACTTATTCATTTCAAGTACAATTCTTATATCACTTAGAACAAACACTATATCACCTTCAACCCATTCAGTGTAACTCATAATTCAAGTGTATTGACCCACTCCACATATTCATCAACTCCATTATTCAAACCCATTCACATGATCTTTAATTCACAAGCCATTTCCAATTTAACACATTCATCATTTCATATATACTAATTCTTTTGAGAAAGACAACATAATTCAAAACCCGTTTTACACAATCTCCTTCAACCAAATTAACCCATTAATAGTCATTATAAACAACCTCTTAATCCATTACCAACATAGGCATAACTATCAACATTTCTTTTCAAATTCAACTAAACATATTAGCATGTTCCACAAAGGATCAACGTTATCTCACGTCAATTTCACACTTAACTTTACCAATTCCTAGGTCTGATATGGTCGGTGCACACCATGGGTGACCCTAAAACATTCGATTCATCCTCAAAATATCCCATAGGGACTTTTAGGGATTCTAGTAATTATTTTGACACCAAATTTACCAAATAAAACTCAATGCAACAAAAACAAAACACGAGGAAGGAAAGATCTCAACACACATGAACAAATCTATAACAAAACTATGGGATATAATTTGTAGACCACCTACCTCGAATACAACGATGAACACACTCGTAATTGTGGCCTTAGATTTGGATTCAAACGCCCCTTGAAGTCCCAACCTAGGTTTCACTGGAGAAATTGGGTTTTAGAGCTTTGGAAGGAGATGGAAGAAACTATAAAACCAAATCTAGAAAAGGGAAGAAAGATGAACATTAGACTTACCCAGGGCGTCGATCTGCAACCAAAAATGCTCCAAATGGACCACAATTGAAGGAGAACCATGTTTGGGAATTATTGGTCATCCAAGATCATCAATAGGGTTGAAAGGGATGAAATAGAGGAGAATACTGAGTTGTGGTTTAAAATCCCATAATGGTATTTTTGTAAATTTCTGAACTTTACTGGGATGCACGGTTTACCAACACGGTTTTCCAAACCATGCACAAACCGTTTGTGAGCCACTGTCCCAAAATCACCCCTTCACACATTTTCCTAGGAATTCCATACGGTTAGCTTAACCATGCGATAACCTTGCAAAAGACTCTATCCAAGGCTGCAAAGTTACATGGGATGCTCCACATAGTTTGAACTAACCATGTGAAAACTATGCAACATGGTCAAAAAACTCATTTTCCTTCTTTTTCATGTCCCGAACCCCCGAAACACCCCCATGTCTTCTTTTGGCCTTGGAAATAATTATTTCCCAAAACTAAGGGACTTAAACATAAACATATATGAAAATATACCTTACAAAAAATCAGGTTCTCACAACCTCCACATCTTATAATGGATCGTCCATGAGTCTCTCTTCTCGAGCATCACTAAGCTTCCATAATAATAGGTCATACCACCAGGACCAACTATCCATTACCATTTCCCAATATTCTCATTAAACATTACAATGTAACAAAAAAGTGAACCAAGGCACAGTCTTGACCCATAATACTTCCTTACCACAACCCCCAATGTGAACCGGATAATCCTCATAGATGAATCAACATCAGGCACACCCGACCAATAAAACTTTTAGGAAAAAAATAGGTATCAATGCCTAAATCACAATAAATGGAAACTTTTCACACTGAATTATTTCATAGTAGAGGAAGAATTCATCACCCAATCAGTCTGACCCTCCGAACAACTCGTGACCCAAATCAGTTGGTGTTATTTTCCCCTTTTTTCCAAACTATAACGGTGACCAAACACTGTATCACCCAAAGCAAAACACACAATCCTTGCAACCAAATTTCTTGATTACTCCATTACCCAACTATACATACAAACACAACCAAAACTCTATGGTACTCAACCAATTAAACCCATGCCAACTCACTTGAACTATGACCACTCAAGTCCCTCCAACCCGAAACTCTAATCACATCTTCAACCAAACATTTATCCACTACGGTTCTCCCCACCATTTTCTATTACTTGGAACATCCACTCTCAAAAAAATAAAACCATAATCCTAACTAAACATTCACATCATACCTGACACACCCAATTAGGACATTCCCTGTCTTCTGGTAGGATCCCTTCATCATGACACCACTGCCCTCCAACCATTTGTAGGCTCCACCGTCCCAAAAAACATTCCAAACACTAGAACCCATACTATCTATTCACCATATAATGGATGATATTTTCTCATTCAATCCCATTTTGAAATTTAAAACACACTTTTCCTCTTAAAGAATCCACAAAAGGTGATTTACCTCTCTCCAAATTCATACCTTACTCATAGTCGAGTTGAGTTTACTCAGTTGTATCATCCTGGAATGCCTAGCTTCACTATTGACATGACTCTACATCACATGGAAAAGCATCCTTCAAACTACAAGTCATTCAAAACCACCATGTGACACTTAACTAAGTCTACTTATGACTTTTAACAGAGTTATAGAACCCAACTCCCCTTTCCAAAAACTATTGTCATTATCTCACTACGCCTTCTGATGACTAGACACAAGAATATAAAATTTTATTTGGAACCACCCTAAGACCAAAGCCAATTCTCGGCTTAATTAACTACCATAATCAAGGCCCACTAGGGATCTTTGAGATAATTATCATTCACGTCATAGGTTCTTCATTAACATCTTTGTGTCACTAATCAACCCATCATTATCTTCACCACAACCATAACAGACTTGTCACTCCCCAACTTAGGAGTGTCCTTATCATTGCTATATATGAGGGATTATAACCACAACATATTACTATCAATAACAAGATGACCCTGAAACATAGACATGGATATCCGGATTTTCCTAGGACAAGAAAATGAATGTCACCTAGAGCTTGTTCCCGAACACCATGAACGACACCCACCTAATTCATCGACACTCATAACTTCCTAAGGACCTCACCTAAAACAATCGAGTTTGTACATCCCATCATCCATCTCCACATATACTGCAAACAAGAGCTTAAACTCCATGATGTCCCTCAATGAACCAGAACACCTTGAAGCCTCTTGGAGTAAGGCCAGAGATTCTCAACATACCTAAGATGATGTCAAGATGTTGGTTATGATCATCACTAGTTGAGGTGCACTAAGAAGTTGTTGAAGAACACCACCACCAACTTATGTACTTCTGATGTCACCTACCATAATTTAACATCATGATCTGTCTATATTTTTAGTCTTCCCAACTACACACCTCTCTTCAGTATTTAACCTCCACTACTCAAACATGATTGCTAGCTGAGACTCACCACTCCTCTACGATCATCTATCATTTATCCATGAACCATTGTTTCTTGAGGTACTACATAGAACACACTACACACTTTCCTTTGGTGTATCCCTAATAGTTAACAACTGTTCACCATGGTCTTCCACACAAGTCAAAACTAATGGTTTCTCGCATGAACATGCTTCCTAATTTAGCTTTATAGAGAACTTCAAATGATTATCACATTTGAAATTGTGCCTTATCTATGTGTTCTTGCATCTAGACCACTTAGAACCCTCAATATTTTACACTATCCTCTAACCATTCTCACACCAAATTTAGTTCCCACAATCCAAACATCACTTGGTATATCCCAATGCCCACTTATTTACAAAACCATGCCTCTTAATTAGTCGTCCTTTTAAACCCCAAGGAATTATCAACATCACACCCAACAACTAAACATTTCAGACAAAAAATCCTCGCCCTGTGATGACCCTCACCTTGGGTGTCATATATCAATAAGAGCATCTAAACGTGCTTCCGTCATCCTTGTCCATCTCGCCTAAAAACAACACTGATGTCTCCATTAACCGTCGTCCAAAATGATAGGTCAGGCATCTATGTAATTCTGTTTACCAAAGCTTAAATCTACTCAAATGAATTGATCTCACCCTTACAACATTCACCATGCCTCCAATGAGGCCACCATTTATTTCCATGATACTATCAACCCATCACCACAACTCAATTAACATTACCAACCCATCGACCTTTCCACTTATCCCTCTAGGCTAACTCACACTAGACAACACCTTTCACATACCACTCTCAAAGTACAACATCCACCCATATGAAACACACACAATAACAAAAAGAACCCTGTACGACCTCTCTCCTAGGTCACCTTGAAGGCCGAGTGATATCGATTCCCTAAACTAGAGTCACGACGAAAAAAATACTTTGATTTAAACACAAATCGAGTTACGAATGATTAAATGTTTACGAACAACACTCTCACCCCTGTTCCAATACACACCGCACCCAACGTACCAAGAACCATTTTCACTAGGTTCTACAGTAAAGGTAATAGTACACATACATCAAAAACAAGATCCAAAACCCCCACTATGTGGTTTAAGATACAACTCGCAAGGCCTGAACCCACATGGGTCACCACAACAACACCCATATCCTATGACACTATAACTAAGACACTCATTATTAGGCCCATCTTACAACCCATGCAATTACAACCCACAAGGATTACTAATTTCACATTACCAAACATCTTCTTAAGACCTCAAGGCCTCTTCTTAACTAAATACACAATGATGAACACCCAAATGTTCAATATTTAGAGCATTCTACTTACCCAAATTTCTCAAAATCCCTACATATTTGGATTCATATTCCCTAAAAAATTTCATCCAAAAATATCACAAAGGATTCCCAATAGGTATAGACTATAAAACGATAATTCACTATCTCCCTACTTAATCCCACTCCACACTCACTATTTCAATTGATGTGTTCACATCTCTACCATTACTCTTAACCCTTCTTACCATGGGTCATGGTCAATATGGGAAAACCGAATTACGTAATTAGAAACCGTTTCTAAAACATCTATTGAAACTATTTCTTATTTTACATACAAATATTTTCTCTTAGGCACATTTCTCATCTCAAAACTTGTTATAACCATCATTTTAACTCATCTACAATTTCCATTAGGAAAAGTTCATTAACTATTTCACCGCCACATAAGCAATTCCTTCTTTTTTAAACACCTTTCAATATTTACAATTTACCACAACCCAAAATTTTAACATGATCATAATATTTATTTACACACAATATTCATTAACTACCCATTTGATTAGTTTTATTTACCCCATTTCATTAACCTTATTAGGAACCATTTTATTCAAGTTTTTCAAAGAAGTAAAATGAACTCTAGTCTCTATGTCCCACACTCCCATATCGTGTGTCCCTATCATGATGCATGCCACCTATATCCTTAGGTTCCTAAAATGATGCATGAATTCTCAACTTCATTCCATTATTGACATGTGAAAAATATCAACAATTCATCAAATCACACAACATGTACATCACCCAATGGTGAAATATCATTCAACTGTAACAACACACATCAAGAACACTAATTCTTACCCCGAGTGAGTTGGGGTTTCCCTCATAAAGGGGTTAGCTACTCATAAGCACGAGCTCGTTACCAATTCCAGACACTTCCTAACAACTAATATACCATCCCTAAATAGTAAGACGAAGGAAATAGAAAATAACGTCCTTTGGTACCAATTTGTATTGTACCCAACCCAAGAGCCACTAAACCAGTTCCCCAAGCCTAGTCATCACATGACCTCAAGTGCACCTCCCCATACACGAGAGGTTGTCGACTAGTGGTGAGGGTATAATAAGTCATGTGGGGATACTATACCCTCTTTACAAGAGTAATACACAACCGAACACACTATAAATAATGAAATTAAAGTGAAACAACCAATAAACATGCAAACCAACATCTATCAAATTGGTACAAAACACAAATCAAATACAACCATGCCATGTTATACTAGTAGTGTCACAAGTGGTTAAAACCCAAAATAAAGATGAACAACCAAAACCTAAAGTGGGTCCCAAATCCAAGTCTGAAACCTATCCATGTACATCCCAAGCCCAACTCAACTCCCAAGCATAGGGTCACCTCCATTTTCCTGACTTGCAACCATGAAACTCCTTAGGTAACCAATGATGGCCTAAGCAGGGTATGAGTACAACTTAGTAGGCCACCACTTATGGTGTCTAAAAAATATGTAGTCTAAATAGATAGTGCATGACATTAATAGTTAAATTCCAAAAACAAATAAATGATATTTCAAGATACTAGTTAAAAATATTTACTTAACTATTATTTACTATATTCCCAAAGTGTATTTCATATCTTCTTCATTACTTAGTTCATCATAAACAAATAATCTATGGGTTGGGAATTTACATCATTAATAGAAAGGCTCATGGAATTTACCAATCTACATAAGGGAATAAGTCAAATACCAATCTCACTAGGGATAACACATCACAAAATCACCATATCCTCATCTCAAAGACTTAGTCTCATTAGAATGAAACTGTTAGGGGAATAGAGCTATGTCCCCTTCCTAACCCATGTAATTTGGGTGGAGATAGAGAATTAGTCCAACTCAACTTGTGGGAGGATACTCAGTCCTTTATCCCACACCTCAAGACATGTGCACATTCTTATCCATCCATTCACTACAAAAACTATATCACAACCAAATACAACCAATACATATAATAATCAATCTATAATAGAATAACATAACCCATATCAATGGAAATAAAAATATACAATAATCAACATGGTAATTAATACTATGAGATAACCCATTAACTATGTTCACTGATTACCATGCCTTAACCAACATTCAACAATTACCATGTATTAACCTTGTTATCCCTTACAATCATTTCCCACTTATGTATTTCAAGTAAAATTCTTATATCACTTAGCACAACTACTTTATGAAATTCAACCCATTAGGTGTACCTCATAATTCCCATGCATTTACCTATTCTGTATATTTATCAAATCCCTTATTAATTCATAACCCATTACCAATTTAACACGTTCATCATTTCACATATAAAAATTCTTTTGGTCAACTCAACATAATTCATAACCCTTTTTACATAATATCTTTTAACCCAAGTAACCCATTACTACGTCATTCCAAAAAACCAATTACTCCATTTCCAACCAAGGAATAACTATAAACAGTCCATTTACAATTCAAATAATCATATTATCAAGATCAAAAAGGTCTCTATGTTATCAAACTACAATTTCACACTTAAATTTACCAATTCCTTGTTCTGATAAGGTCGGTGCACCCCATGGGTGACCCTAAAACGTTCAATTCATCCTCGACACATCCCATGAGGAATGTGAGGGGTTACAGTAATCATTTAGACACCAAATTTACCAAATCAAACTCAAGGTAACAAATACACAATAAGAGGAAGGAAATATCTCAACACACATGCACAAATCTATATCAAAACTATGGGATTTACCATGTAGACCACCTACCTCAAATCTGATAAGGAACACACTGGTAATCATGGACTTGGATCTTGATTAAAACACCAATTGAATCCCCAACCTATGTTTCACTAGAACCAGAGTATTTTAGCTCTTTTCAAGGAGGTGGAAGAAACTAAAAACCCTAATCTGGAAAATAAAAGAAAGAGGAACATTAGACTTACCATGGGCTTCGTTCTGCCACCAATGACACTCCAAATGGACACAAATTGAAGGAGAACCGCCCTTGGGAATCTTGGGTCGTCCAATATCGTCACTAGGGTTTTATAGAGTGAAATAGAGGAGAATATTGAGTTGGGGTTTAAAATATTGAGATGAATTTTTTGTAAATTTACCAACTTTACTGGGCTTCACGGTTTACTAGAACAGTTTTCCAAATAGTGCGCAAACCATGCATGAGCCACTACCCCAAAATTACCCATTCACATGGATTCCTGGGAACTCCACACTATTAGATTAACCATGCGCAAGACTATATACAAGGTTGCATGATTACCTAGGATTCTCCATATGGTTTGAACTAATTGTGTGCAAACCGTGCAACATGCCCAAAAAACTCATTTTCCTCCTTTTTCATGTCTCAGACCCCTAGAACACCCCTGAGTCTTCTCATGACTTTGGAAAACACTTATTTTCCAAAAATAAGAGACTTAAACATAAAAATAAATTTAAAAAATACCTTACAAAATGATGGGATCTTACACAGGTCTCACAGCTAGGCATCCCTATTAGGGTAAACCCATTCACCCAGGTCTCATACCTAAGTACCAATTTTCAGATGTCTTGTGAATAGTTACCTCATTCACCTAGGTCATTCACCTAGGTTCCCAGTTATCTATAAGGTCCTTTTACTATGTGTAAAGCTACAAATCCTACCTTAACCTAAGTCACCCATCGGGTTAGGAATCTTTGGTAAGCACATGTGTAAGCCCCACACATATCTTTGTTGCCCCAAGTAGTATCTAGGAATCTTTAAATGCACTCCCCAATTCATCCATTATTGTTTCCCATTTAAAAAACAAATGTACTTAATAAATAATTATAAATTGATGTTTTTGTAGATAGTAAAAGTCTTTATTGGTCATATGAACAACTGAACTTTTATTATATTCAATTAATGATTTGTAATGTACAAGATGGTGAACAACATGAACTATGAACATATTTCTGAAGAATAATGAAAAATGTTTTATCAAAACCAAGAGAGGATCATTGTGATGAAAATTTATAAATAATTTAATACACAAGAAGAAATATTAACTTAGCATGGATAACTTTATTTATTGATGATGTTGATCTTCAAAACCTGATTAGTGTAATGTAATTAAACTTTATGGACCCTTGGAAGATCCCCTTTATCTGTAATCCATTTGTGGTCCTTAGATATCTAAACAATGGTAATGAATCTTTGGATGATAACCTAACCAATTGAATGTATTTCATTTCTTACCTTGATTTATTCACATTTCTTTGGGCATGAATGATTCTTTCTTATTCTTCTTATTATTGAGAGGAAGATATGAGGAGCAGGAAATAGAGAGGAATTTTTTCGAAAATGAATAACTTCTTTCAAAATAAACAATTGGTCTATTTTTAGAGTAAGTGTTAGGGTTGTATAATTTATTAGTTTCATAATGGCCCTTAATAAGATATTGAACCAAAAATGGAACCCCATTCCATGTAATAGAATAATAATATTTTTTTATTTAATTTTGTGCACTAACCCGCACATTGAGAAATATACATTTTATAATATGGTAAATAAATAATTATCACCATAAAAAATATGCTCCACTCATCCTCCCCAAAATTGATTGAATTTTCAAATAAATATTTAAATAAATATTTTCTATTAAATAAATAAATAATTATTCCATTCATAGTCTGGAGAATAAATTGTTATTTAATATTCATGTAGTGAAGTAAATTATTTATTAATGAAAAAATATTTATTATATTGAAAATAATAAGATATAAAAAAAATTTATATATTCACATAATAATATAATTACTTCATGAATAAATATATATTTAATATTTATGATCGATTAATAATACATGAATAAATTATTTCTTATTAGTATAGAAAATATTATTTATTCCAATTGTTAAATATAAATATTATTTAACTAATATCAAATGAAACATGTTATGTGTGACTCTTTAGGGATCTTCCTAAGTGGAATTTAGTGGGATTACCTAAAGACCATTATTACTATCTAGAAACTGGTCATGGAACCCACAGAGTAAGAAGATATGATGCAATGAAAACAACCACATATGAATTATCACTGTATAATATAATCACTTTCTAATTATATCTCATCAACAAGGTTAGAAATATATGTTATCAAAATGTATGCAAGATACATATTTTTTTGACCATATGAAATGAGCCCATCTCTATACCATTTCTATAGAATTAAATGGGGTTGTTCCATTTCAATCAAAGCGTTAGGAAATAATCTTCAATAAATATGGAATGGTCAAATCCTTACTCTACTAATTCTTTAATAATATATTATTTGTGATCCACCCAACATTCCTTACTTTCTTTGAAAACATGGTGTCCCATTTTTGGTCAGTACATAAAATTTTATGAGTCAAGTCCTGAATTAATAATAATCATAAAGTTAAGGGATCATGATACAAACTCTTATAAAAGAATATCCAATGACACATAAATATGTGTATTTCATGTAAGTGGACCTATTCTCAAAATCTAATTTCTTGGAGATTACCAAGTGAATACTTCATGAGATGAAGTCTCATCTGTATAAGAGTAATATCACCTTATAGTCAAGATACTATGTGTCCCATACTAGAATTTTATACAACTATATAATATGTTTTAATAAAATCATCATGGCATTTAAAAGTTCTCATCATAGTTGAGAACTTCTTTTCCATTTTCAAAGTTACATATATTCTAGAATATTATAACATTAAATTAATGCAGAAAGATGAGAAATATGTAATAAAAGATTTTATTAATATTCACATCATTGAATATACATTCAGTTTAAATTAAAAATAAGTGGTTTAAGGAAAACAACTCCAATAGACACTCAATTATATTAGATCCAACTGCTAACAACCTTCATTTCACTAGCTCTCACATGATGATCAGGATTTTTCTAAGATAATAATTTAGTTAAGGATTCTAATACATTATCTTCAGTGGAAAATATGCTTACTATGAAATAACCTATCTATGAAAAATCCTTCATGATATTATATTTACAATGTATATGATTTTTCTGTTGATGTGACCTTGGCTTATTTTCTAGTGCCACTGATTCAGTATTATCACAACATAGTGTGATAACGTCTTTACTATTAGGTAACACGTCAAGATATGAGATGATTTTGAATATCCAAACCACTCATTTTGCTACCTCATAAGCCTCAATATACATGGAATCTTCTATAGAATCAATGAATTTGCCTTGCTTTGAGATCTTCAAGATCACAACACCTCTATTGAGAGGGAATATATATCCTGATTTTGATTTCATATCATATTAATATATTGGGAAGATAGAATCTACATATCCCAATATTACTATATCCTCATCTTTGTAAAGTCTAGGAATACTTATTTTGTATGCCTCAAATACTTAAGAATATTATTGACTACCATAAAATGGAGTACAACTTGGTTTGCATGATATCTTCTTACCATAATTATTGTCTAGGAAATATCTAACCTTGTATAAAGAATAAAATACACTACTGAAAAAATCAATGATTCATATGGGGTCTTTACCATCCTCATTCTCTCCCCATGTGTTTAGGTGAGGACACATTTTATTGTAAAGATGAATTCAATTTTATAGTATAAATAATCCCCTCTTGAGGGTTTTCATACTAAATATCTTCATTATATTAACAATGTACATACTTTGAGTTAGTCCATCCATCGTCTTGGATCTATCATGACAGATCATGATCCGAAGAATATATGTTTTTTACCTATGTCCTTCATAGAGAGGGAATTTGATAACTAGGCCTTAACGAAATATATGACCATTATTTAATTTCTAATATGTAGTGTGTCATTGAAAAAAATGATTAATAAAACAACCGTAGTACCACTAAACCAATTATATACACAAGGATCACATTTTTTATTTATAAAACCAAATTTCCTCATTGATTATATAAATTGAATTTTACATGACGTGCATGCTTACGTCAATTCGTAAGTGGATCTATTAGAATCCTTTGTATTCACAAACCCTTTTTGTTGTATCATATAGACGCCTTCTTGAAGGTTACTATTATGGAGGGCTATTTTGAATTTTGTTTACTAAATCTCATTGGCATGATAAAATGATCTATCAAGTTGAATTTTTATGGATTTCAGAATACCAAATAGTGAAAAGGTTTCATGATATTCTATTCCTTGATTTTATTTGAAAACTTTATCAACCAGTAGTTTTATATAGGTACCAAATTTTCCAACAATGTCTTATTTCATCTTGAATTCCCATTTGAAATGAATGATTTTTATATCCACTGGAGGATATAACAAAATAAAAATGGAATTTTGGTACATGAAATCCATTTCATAATTCATATATTCTTTCCATTTATAAGAATCTATTCTACTTATTTATTCCTTATAGGTTATAGTTTCATTATTATATAAAAATAATTATTCACCATCCTTAGTGACTATAAAACCAGATCATTATGGTTCTCTATCATCTATTATAATTATACAATTTACTTTACTCTCAATTACATAATATTCAATGGGTATTTTTGAAATATATTCTGGTTCTAACACTTATGTATCCTAATTTAGGACTTCGTCAAACCCTATCTCACTCCCACTATCTCTTTTAAAGATGTGTACCCATTCATGGAATATGTAATGTCTTGGAATGACTCCCTTTTTCAAATGTGTTTTATGTTTAATATCCACTTATATAATTAGGTTATCCTATAAAGGTACAATTTGTGCCTCAGGGTGTATGTTTTTTACTTGAATATGAATTAATAAATGCTTCATAACCCCATAGATGTAAATTTGAGAACACAATTTTCCATCCACACCAAAGTTCATATAGAATATTGTTTGTCTCCTTAGTTTACAATTGGTTTGGTATATGTTCCATTGTTGGTAATGTGTATCCCTCGAAGGATAATGGAATACTTTCATGACTCGCCATTAATCTCACAATGTCTAATAGGGTGTGGTTCCTCCTTACACTTACACCCTTACATTATGTTTCATAATTAGTAGTGAGTTGATATAAAATCCCAAATTTTGATAAATATATTCTATTACATGGTATACTATTATTTTATTATTATTATTATCAAGATGGTTATCAAATTCATTCTTGTATTCCTTGAATATATCCAAGGAATCTAAGTTATACCTAATTAATTATACATATCCATTTCTAATAAAATAATCAGTAAAATTTATGAAGTAATAGCACCCACCCATGGATTCAAATTAAAATAGGATAGACACATTGAAATGAACCAAATCAAGAATCATTTTGGACCTTTCACACTTTCAACTAAATGGAACATAGATCATTTTCCTTAAAATCATGTCTGACATACACCATGTAGTTTTAGTTCAAATTAATCTAAATATTCATCTTAGTGTAATCTAGTTAAATAATTTTCCATCACATTTTATAGCCGGTGATTCAATAGTTCGATGTAGAATGAGTCACGTGAAATATTTTTTTGTTAATTTCCATTACCTGGTTCATGTAATCCAACACATGAATACCATTTTATAAATATTACATAAAAATGATTTCTTTGAAAAAGAAACACAAATTATCCCTGAATGTGAATATAAATACATCTATATTAAGTATGTAAATAGAAATAATTTGTTTTTACTATGGGAACATAATAACAATATTTCATAAAAAAATATAATTAAAATATGAAATTTGAGGTTATAGTTTTCAATAGATATAGAAACAAGTCTAGATCCATTGGTATCTTGTAGATTGACCTCACCATGGGAAATATTATAGAATCTACTTGGTTCCTATATTTAAATACATTTTTGAGAACAAAATGTGGTATCTAAAACCCAATTTTTAGAAATGGATAGATTGAACTTGATAAAAAAATGCAGATTTAGCTTCCCCTTTCTTCTTTTCCTAAGTGCAATTTTTATTCCAGTGCCCCTTCTTTCCACATGAGAAATAGATAACACTATTTTCATTTTCATTCCCCATAATACTCATCATCGTGGAAGAGATATATGAAGAACCATTATACATAGAGTTATTCTTAGAGACCTTTACTTGGGATTTCCCCTTATTAAAATAAGCACAGAAGGCTTTTTTTACTTAATACCCTTGTTAACGTGGAGGAGTATAGAGAGAATATATAGTAGAGACTTATCTATGTTGTTAATATTAATATTAAAAAGAAAACCATAGATTCTAAAAGGTAGTGATGAAATAATTATATTTATGTGTAATTAATCAAGTTTCAAAAGACCTACAACCTATAGGAATTAAATTTATCTAATAATTTTGAATAAATGAGTCCCAACATACACACCTTCTCCATGAATTCTCATCAAGAGTGCCGTGGATAGCTCTTACTCGATATCTCCTAAAAAGATAACAGAGATGATGGAGTATTATAAAACCATCTATATTCTACTGAGACTTCATGAGTTCAATAGACATTGATTAATCAATTAAACACTGAACATGTATCACATAGGTCATGTGTTTATCAAAGATAATGAAATCCGGATCACTGACCACCTTAGTAGTTGGATCGGGGATTGCGGATTCTATAATGTAAGGAATTCATGGTGTAGAACTACTTGTAAGAGACTAAAACATTCCTCGAAATTACTTCAAATTAATACATGAAGTTTCTAAAGAATTAATTTTTGGGATAATGTGGTTGATGAACTTAACATAACTCTAAAACAATATAAAATCATATTATTAGTACCTGTTTAGTAATTTTGGGGGACATAATATTTTTTATATACAGTCTCATACTATTTTATCAACTCTCAATAGCTCTCACCGTTGAACTCAGAATTACCCATTGTGTAGAGATTCTAACAGCTGAGATCCATATTTTTATTCTCATAACCAAAGAAATTTCATAGTCAATTACTCGAAGGTATTTAGTTAGGAAATATTTGCAATAGTGGGCTACTGGTTCCATGGTTTATTGAGTGGACTCCCCAATATTAAAATCATAACATATATTTTAAACAAACATGACTCCAATATACATCAATTCTAGAAAGATCTACTCAACTTGATGTTAATATGGTTAAGTCAACCCAAAACCATCAGTGTAACACACAGATAAAAGTATGTGTCCCAAAAAGGTTCAGTCAGACACTTAGTTCTATGGTTTAATTATAATTCTAATAGTGGAAGGCTTGTAAAATTAATATTATCTTAAGGTATTTTTTTTATTATTCAGGAATTCTATTGTTTTTTTCACTAATATGGATTTTTAATATTATATAGATTTTAGTTAAGTGATTAATCATGTGCTGATGAAATATTTACTTATAATTATATTATTTTAATTCCATCATTTCATACTAATCCATTTATTTACATGATTGTTGTTTTGCATACATAAAATAAATCATGCATCAAATAGAAATAAAATGAATAAAACATGGCATGATCATGTTATTGTACTAGCTACTTGATTATTAAGAGGAGAACAAACAAACCATTCACCATAGGGGGAAAACTCCTTGAGCTAGTCTGGTTTTGAGTTTCATAATTGCACCTCTACCTTGTGTATCTCCTTGGTTTAATGTCTTATTAGATCCCACTTGAACCCACTCCATGCACTTGGGAGATTTTTCCTTACAATGTATTTACTTCACAAAAAAGATAAGGGAATGATAAAGGGGGTTTATATAAAATAATTCAAGGGAACAAAGTCTCATACAAAATAAAAAGGGAGGGATGACACACATGCCATAAATTTAATTTAATAAAAAATTAAAAAAACCACATGAAATAATTAAATTGAATGAAACCATATAAATATAGAGGATGGTCTAATCTCATGATAATCCACTCGTGAAATGAATAAATATTAAATATAAATTGTTAGAATTAATTTCAATTTGTTCTTTTGTTTAGATAAATCATAACCAAAATAATCAAATCAATTACCTGATTAATCAATTAGTTCATTCTAAATTAATCTCTCTTCAATCTTTCTTGGACATACCATCCATAGTGATTTTAAATAAATTAAATAAATAATATTATTTACAATTTAGTAAAATAATTACACAAATATTACTTGGAATCAATTCCATAAGTACCTATTCTAACTTCTTGATGAGTATTAAGATCGTATATAGTCAACTCATACAACATATAGCATATAAATTTTTTCATGTTATTACATGTTTTTTATGAGTCAATTAATGGAACCTGAAACACATGTTCATTAATGTAGCTCATAATGATTTTAAGGTACAAGGAGTAGTTTCTGTAATTGATAATACATGGTATGTATTTGATAAATTTATTAAGAAATAAATTAATACTTATATATATATATAACCACTCACATGACATGTATGAGTCAATAATTGACACATAGAACACATCCTAATCAGATTTAAAGGTTTGATAAATTAAGTATAAATTTTCTATGTAAACACATTGGATACACAGCATGTACATTCAGCTATACACCATGTATTTCACTCACTGTATATCCAAGATACATGACTACAGACTGGGTGTGTATTTGTTTCGTGGAATTTTTTGAGATACACGACATATAAAACTGGTAAATGTTTTTAACTACATTGTTACATGGATTTCAGTCTTAACACATCATGTAATTTAATACATGATGTGTGTTTGACTACATGGTTTCCACTATGAAATTTTATTGATGAGATGATGTGTAACCTAGTTGTCCATTATGTGGTTCAACATTTAATGTGCCAATATGGCATGGTCAACACATGAATCATTGAAAACAATGTGTGTCCTTGATTACCTAACATGTAAATTTAATTTACTCAATACCCTAGTGAAATAAATTGGGATACATGGCACATAAACCTGATACACACCATGGAAAACCATCACTACTATAGAATAGTCCTTTAATAGCACTAGAAAAGGCCTTTATCCGTGCTATAAAATCCTAGACTATCTGAACAAGATTAATAGCCAAGGTCTTTTAACAGTGCTAAAAAGGGCTGATAAAGGGGTCATTTATCATTGATAAAAAAGTGATGATAAAGTTCACACTTTATGATCTCTTTTAAATGTGCTTAAAAATGTGGCCTTTATCAGCGCTTGTAAAAGTGCTGATTTTTTTTGTTCATCAGCACTTTTAAAATAACTGATAAAGATTCATACTACAATGTGATGGAAAAGAACACTATAGCACCAATTAAATGTTTCGTAACAACACACCACAACACTAGAAACACCCCAAATATAGAAAACACAAGCCCCAATACTAAATTAAAATAAAATTAAATTTATAACACAAATACAAGAAAAAACTATATTATAGACATTTAAAATACTTTTTTATACAATTATATAAATTCAAATTATTACATACATTCAAAAACATCAATTTCACATTTTATTTTAATACTGACCCTAACTCATGATATTACAGAATATATTACCCCTAATTGAGAAAAATAAAGCAGCTGTATAAGAAAATAATACTTACATTGTAATAATATAATTAAATAAATTAACAAAAAAGTGTTAATTTTACCAAAATTTATGTCAATTTTAAATAAAAAGATGTACTTTGAGTCATACCAGTCACACTATGCATCAGATTGAGGTGTGGAAGATTTCAAAAAATCTCAAATTACTTGTGTATCCTTGTACAAAAGTATCAAAACAATAAGAATGTGTTTTCTCTATTTTGAGTTTGTTAATTGTTTTCACTAAAATTTCATTTTCAACCAGAAACACATACTTTTGACTCATTCTGATCACATTGTGTATCAGTTTCACATGAAACTGATTCCTACACATCAAAAAAGACTTATAAAATCATTTTCCAAAATTATCAATATAATATGAGTGTGTTTGATCTATTTTCATTGAGTGACACTTTTTGAACTGAAATATCGATTTTAAACTGATAATAGACACTTTGAGTCATACCAGAAAAATATTATATCATATTTAGGTGGAGATAAATTCTACTTGTCCAAAATGACATATGAATCATTTTCATAAAGTATCAAAATAATTTGAATGTGTTTTATCAAATTTGAGTAGGTTAGTTGTCCATTTTACTAAATTTGATGCCAATTTTAATTAAAAATATGCACTATGAGTTATACCATTCACACCATGGGTCATATTGAGGTTCTTATAATTCTTAAACATCTCAAATAATTTATTGTTAAGTTTCCTAAAGTATCAAAACAATCTGAATGTGTTTGTTGAGTTTTGAGTACGTCGGTTTTCTTTTTTTACTAAAATGTTGTTTTAAATTAGAAGCATGCACTTTGACTCAATCCGATCACATCATATATGGTTTTTACATGAGACCAATTCCTACATTTCAAAAATTAATTAGTAACTGTTTCCCTAAATTATCAATAAAACTAGATTGTGTTTGATTGGTTTTCAATGAGTAACACTTTTTGAACTAAAATATCAATTTTAAACTGATAACGGGGACTTTGAGACTTATCGAAAAAAAATTTATCTTATTGAGGGGTGACGAATCCCAACAAGTCAAAAATGACTTATATATCATTTTAATAATGTATCAAGAAAATATAAGCGATTCTGATCATTTTTGAGTAGGTTAGTTTTCCATTTTATTAAAATTGATGAAAATTTTAAATAACAAGACACACTTGGAGTCATACCGGTCACACCGTATGTCAGATTGAGGTGAGGATGATTCCTAAACATCACAAATGACATATGGAACGTTTACATAAATTTAAAAACAATATTAATTTGTTTTCTCAGTTTTTAGTATGTCGCCTGCCTTTTTTTTCTAAGATTTCATTTTAAAATTGAAACACATACTTTGACTCATACCGATCAAATCGTGTTTTAGTTTGACATGATACAGATTCTTACATGTCAAAAATGAAATACTGATAAATTTTATAAATTATAAGTAAAACATGATCTTGTTTTCATGGGTTTTAGTGAGTGATACTTTTTGAACTAAAATATCAATTTTTAAATAATAACGAACACATTGAGTCATACCAAACACATCATGTATCAGATTGAGGTGTGGATTATTCCCATACATAAAAAATGACTTATATATTGTTTTACTAAAATATTTAGACAATATTAATTCATTTTTTTGGTTTTTAGTAGTTCAGTTGTCCTTTTTTACTATAATTGATGTCAATTTTAAATAAAATGACACACTTTGAGTCATATCGTTAACACTGTGAATCAGATTGAGGTGCAGCTGAATCATACTAATGTCAAATGACTTATGGATCATTTTCCTAATGTATAAAACAATATTAATGTTTTTTTTGGTTTTGAGTAGGTTAGTTATCGTTGTTTACTAAAATTAATGTCAATTTTAAATAAAGACACACTTAGTGTCATACTGATCACACCAGTTATTAGATTGAGGTGTAGTTTATTTATAAATGTTAAAACTGAATTATGTATTTTTTTTAAATTATAAAAAAAACTGAATGTGTTTGATTGGTTTTGAGTATTAAACTTTTCTTATTTACTAAAATGTCATTGTAAACTTAAAACACACAATTTGACTCATACAGATCACATATTTTATCGGTTTGATGTGAGACCACTTGCTACACATCAAAAATGATTTAAGGATCAATTTGATAAATTTTAAAGAAAATATGATCATATTTCTTGGATTTTAGGGAGTGAAACTTTTTAAAGTAAAATGTAGATTTTAAATTTATAACAAACACATTGAGTCATATCAGGCACATCGTGTATCAGATTGTAGTGAAACTAATTACTAAAAATCAAAAATGACATATGGACAGTTTTTTTGAAGTATCAAAACAATAGGAATATTTTTTCTTGGTTTTTAGTAGAAAAATTATCTATTTTAATAAATTTATTTTCAATTTTAAATAGAAAGAAGTACTTGGAATTATGCTGCTTACATCATTTGTTGGATTGAGGTGAGGCTGATTCATAGACAACATAAAGTATCAAAACAACCCTAAATGTCAATGTTACCATGATATTCATTTAATTTATTTTTTTAACTTTCAAAACTACATGAGCATCATTGAAAAAACCACCTCAACTTGAAAATAAGAATCCAACTATATAGAAAAATAATTATTATATGAGTAATACTGAAAAGAAATAAATTATTCCTAAATATTAAAAAATACATTAATTCTATGGAAAATTATTTTAATATAGAGAAATCAATATTACCTCTAATATTTAGTAGTGTAGGGAACTTGAAGTAAAGTGATAAATGTCAACACGGTAGGGGTGAAAGGTTTTGAGGGAGAATATGTTTGTTGATGTTTTGGTATATAATGGAAAGAAACATGGAAATATCACCCCAACTCAAACAAAATAATCTACTTGTATAATAAATCAATTATTATGTGAGTAATACGAAAAGGAAGTAAATTAAACATAAATATTAAACAATGCATTAATTACCTGGACAATGATTTCGTTATTCAAAAATAAAGATTACCTCTATGATTGAGCAGATACAACATAATTACTCTTCCTGAAAAGGCATGAATGATGGATATAAATCATCTAAAATAAATGAAATCTACAATAAATAATGAAAATTAAATCAACATTTCATTATATAATTTTTCGATAAAATAAATAACGTATATCGTAACATTATGTTTACATCTTTCCCAATGGTTTCTTTTATTATAGTTTGTTCTTATAAGGGATAGGTAACATTATCATGTGCATAAGATATTGTATTCATGAGTAGTAAAAAATTTAATTTAGATTATTCTAATACAGTAGAGAAAATATAATATTATGGGAAAACATAGTATATTAAAATACACTTTTACCTTCTCATTGAACTCTTTTTATTTTTTAAAATGTTTTGGGGATTTGGTTCCTCAATCGATAATCCAAATCCACTCTTTATGGTAACCTATAACATACAATACATTGTCTATATTGGGACCAATTGAAGTGATTTTGATATTCCAAATAAGGGTTCATCCTAAATTGAATTTTCATCTGACCCGACATTTTTTAGTCTCCTGAAATATAATCGAAATTTTTTTGTTAGTTGTGTCAAAGAAATAAAATACTTGTACAGCTTGTGATGACATTATAAATGACTCATATTTTTTCCTTCACACACTAAAATTTACCTATATAAATCCCATTTCATCAACTTTTACTACACTAATATGTTCAACCCATTTACAATGGAAAATCAGCACTTGAAATATTCTATAATATAACTTGTATATCTGTTCAATAATGCCAAGATATGACATATTTTCAAAATTTTCATTTCCATCCCTGGTGCCATATATGTGAATCAATTCAACCACCAGAATAACACCACTTTTTTCACTATTATATATTAATCATGTTCTTTTGTATAGAATGTATAACCATTGATTACAGAACCACTGTAAGATATAAAATTTTCATTAGGTCCCTTGGCAATCCATTGATGTAATTTGGTGATTGAATTTGGATAATTTTCAGATAACTCCTTATAAATTTGGTATGAAAACCATCATATAAACTATTAATTATATGTATTTGATATCTATCCTTTAACCCTTGATGGATTCAAACCACTATGATTTTTTTTGGCTTAAATGTATTAATCAACACATTCACTAATATGTAAAATATAAATGTTCTATTGCTCCCTCTATTTCAAGGTAATTGTAAAAACATCTCTTCTATAAATACCTTTGTGTATAAGGTTTTTTATATGATGAGACTTTGGGAGACTGATTCTATCAACATCTGATAGGTAATGCATACATAATTCAATAGCTTTATCAACAATATATCATTCTATAATACAACCTTATGGATGAAATTGATTGTTTAAAAACCATTTTAAAATCATAAAATATCATTCTATAGGGTACATCCATCTGTAATGAACATGAATAAATAGTTGAACCTATATAACCAAGTGATCCTTTAGTTGGACCACTATATCAATTAATGATGTTGGAAAATACATATCTAATTCACAAAATATGGTTTCAACCTCCTTATTCATGATGGGAAACTTTAATGGTTCTATAACATTAATGACTATGGATTTGATAAATAAGTAGGGTCTATTTAATGGATTTCATACATTTTGAGGCAGAATGAAATAGAAATCAGCATGCATTAAATGTTTCACCAAAACAGGGCAGTCATGTGATTTTAGTTCTTGTAACTTTAAATTAGTCCTTAACATTAAATTCATGGTATTTTATGAGTAACCCTGTAAAACATTTACACTATTAAGGGAAAAAATTGCAATTTTTTATATCTTTATAGAGTGTAAGCTACTAGAGAAATAAAACTCCACCTTTTACCCTTCACTGGTGGAAACTCTTCCCTTACACCCATTTCAATCAAGTCTGAAAAATCCTTCATTCCATCATTCATTTTTCTAGGAACATTTATTAATGTTCCAATAACACTATCAAATACATTTTTTTCTATATGAAGGGAATCAATAATGTTTCTGACATATAAACAATTCCAATATATTAATTCGAAGAAAATCGATCTCTTCTTCCAACATGATTTTGTAAGGTTTTTTGAAAATTGTTTACTGAAAAAATTATCAACATATTTTACTTCATTGTACAGTTGATTGCCTGTTTCTGGAGATAGTGTTGTACCTTGTTTGATAATCCCATCAAATTCTATTGTTGATGATCAGTAATTCTGTCTTCGAGGTAAAAATCTATGATTTCTTAAAAATAGAGACATCATGGAATGTTTAAACCGAACTGAGTATATGAACTTTTTACAAATGGGACACCCCAAAATTACTTTAATTGTATAGCCTGATAAATTTCCATGATTATGGAAGTATTTTATCATTCTGTATAAAATGGCCCTCAAGGTGAATTATTTACTTCTATGAGCATTATACCTTGGGACACATATATCCCACATCAATTTCTGATCTTCGATCAATAGATCCAAATAAACATCAATATTATTAATGGGTTGCATTGTTTTAGATATTATAAGAGACAACATGATGTATTTGCACCTCGTGTATAACCATGGAAGAAGGTAATAATTTACCGACATGATGGGCCATGTACTTTGAGTACTACTCTATACATCAAAAAGATTTATTCCATCTGTAGATAATGCAAGATGAAAGTTTCTCAGCTCATTTCTAAATTTTGGATACTCTTGAAAGTTTCAAGATAATCTATTGGATTTCATATGTTACCATCTTTAATTATTGTATTTCCATGTCATGTCAATTGTCTCGTGGTTTCTTAACTTCCTTATAATCTTCTAAAACATGGAATGATAGGAATATAGCATACATATTTCTATGTTCTTGATTCATTTGTAATGCATCGATCTATGCCACAGTTAGGGAATTTTATGAGTGATTCATAGTCCTTATGAAACAATATTCATCATTTAGACAAGAATGTATTTTTATAGAGATCATTCCCATTGAATGTAACATCCATTTAGCATAATATGTTCAACATGTCAGTTCATTTTCCTCTAGTAGAATATCATTCAGAAGACCAAGTATTTCTATAAAGCTGTTGACACTTTATCCACTACTATATTTCAAATTATACAACTTCAATACAGTTTATAATGTTGTGTATTTAATAAAACTGATATACAATGGTTTCTTTTCACAACTATTTAACTCCTAAAAAAACTTTTCAAAATCATGAAGTTCATATTCAATTTCCATTTTCATTTCTTCCATGCGATCTCTCTCATTATTTACACTGGTATTCATTTTAAATGATCCAAAATAGTAGTATAATCCCAATCGGTTTACACATTCAGTTTTTCTCCATTTTAAGTCCAATATTTATATATCTGATATATTTAATGACAAATAAAATATTATTACAAATATTCCGGACTAATGTTTCTTGAATAACAATAACACAAACACATATAGATTACTTGGGAAGGGTCGTATGCATGCTCTCTTGCAAACATGATGAACTCTTTAACTCAATCTTTATACTCTTGTCAAAATATTAGAATGCATCCATTTTTGATTCATATCCATCCTATTGGATTCAAAAATATTAATTTTGTATAATAAATAAATAAATACACATAGGACATTAATTATCAAAGTTGAAAGTTATAGAAAAATTATAATAAGGGAAACTCAACATTTGATTATTTCAAATAATTTTAGTATGTTGAAGAAAATGGGTAAATGAATCTAAGAGAAGAATTAGTCCACTATAATAGGGGTTATCATATAAACTCATTTAAAGTTTAATGTTATATACAATTCATACTCATCAATGCATCTTTCAGAAATTTATCATTTCATTTTTCTGTTGGAAACATCCTTCATTTCTTATGGACAAGCACCTATGTTTCTTGAAATACACTAACCCCTAGTCATCTATATGATGACTAATTATTAGAGTATTACAAGAAACATAATATAGATGGGGGATGTGTTTCTAGAAACAGATTTCAAAAAGTTTTATTTGGGAGATGAAGTTGATAAGGATGAAATCTTTCTTAAAAAGACAATATAGATGAGTCTCTAGACTGATAATTGGTTTTCTAAATCAATTTTCTCATTTGTTAAATATTTTTATATCCAAAACCTCCTCTGTATATACAGTGGAAAAACTATTTATTTAACTAGTTTATTTGCGGACTAGAGGTGATTCTCTAATAGTTTCAAACAGTGACAAAATTATGTTTTCAGAGCAAGCTAGGGTACAGATGTAGATAGTGAAGAATATTGATTTAAAACAACAATTTAAATAGACCAAAACAAGGATATACAAATCAGTAGTTATGAAAACAATGAATCATAAACAAATAATTTTTTTCATAATCTAAAATAAAAATAGTACATAATAATTGAAAAAAATACCTAATGACATCTTCAAAGAAAAAACAAAAAAAATGACAAATACAAAATGAAAATCGAAACCTACAAAGGAAAACACATTCCTACCTTGCTAGGTTGAAGAAGATCCAAGAACCTTAAATATAGATCATGATGTTTTCTTCGAACACCATAACTGCAAGTGAACATCAGATTTCAGATGTTGTTCGAGCAACTAGAGGCATACGAGTGGGTTTTTGTTATTAGGGACTTGATTCACCGAGGAGGAGTGCCTGTAGTGGGTTGATTTTGTGGTAAGCATTAGATATCTTTATGGGTTCGTGACTGGTTATGGTTTTTTTAAATTGATCAAATCACTTTTACCAACTCTTCCAAAAAAGAACTGATAAAGAGTCACTTTATCAGGTCATAAATAATAGGCGTTGATAAAAGGCATGTTTATCAGTTCTTTTTTAGCACTAAAAAAGGTTGGTCTCTATGAGTGCTAAAAAAGCATTAATAAATTCAATTTTTATCTGTGCTAAAACATTATCACTGATAAAAAATTGATTTTATTAGTTATTTTTTCGCACTGATAAAGAATCATATCTATAATCACTAAAAAAGCACTGAAAAAGATTCCTTTTATCAACTCTTATTACTTAAGCATTGCTAAATGATTTATAATTATAATTATAAATATTTTTTTATAAATATATATATACTTAATAAATATATATAAATATAAATATATTAAATTTATTCCTTATTTAAAGATATTTATTATAATTTTATATAGATTTAAATATATAAATATTTATTTATAATTATAGAAATATTTTTTAAATAATATTTATATCATTATATGTTTTTACATAATTATATATATATATATATATATAATTATAAATAATGAAAATATATTCATTATTTAGGAAAATTTATTCTAAATTTAGTAATTATTTAAATATATATAATTATTTATTTATAATTATATAAATACCTTTACAAAAATATTTATTTCTTTATAATTATAAATATATAATTGTATAAATATAGTAAATGTACACTTATAAATATATTTATTTACAATTTTTTATAAAATATATTTTTAAAATTAATAATGAATATCTAATTTTAAGTTCATGCATGCTAAAAATGAGTGAAATTGAAAAAATTAAAAATAATTACACTTTAAAAATATTGAAACAATGGATAAGTTTTGTCTGTGTGCATTATATATAAAAATAAATTAATTACATGTATAAGAAATCAATATAACACACATTTGATATATGTTAAATTTACAAATCCAACGACATTCAATTACTTATCAATTACTTTATGCGATTAGTTAGTATTTTTAATTCATATTAATTTTTAATTATAAACCATTATTCACTAAATATATGTCTATTTAATGAAACAAAAATATTTTTTAGTATATAAATCATATTTATATACATTAATATATATATATATATATAATATATATATTATTTGTTGACATTATGAGTAATATCTAATGAATAAAATGTTTAATATTTTTCTCAATTTATTTATTTTAAATTTTAAATTTTTTAATTTTCATTATGCATATATATTTATATTTAATACATACTACTTACCAGTATTTATAATTTTATAATAGTATGATCAATTTATTCATTTTTTTCAATAATTATTTAATCAATAAAATTTTTAATAATTTTTTAACAAAATCATTTTTTTATTTATTTAATTATTTAATTTTATTTATTAATACCTTTATCAACACTAAAAAAGAGCTGATAAAAGATTCCTTCACAAGCACTAAAAATATAGAGCTGATAAAGGGTACCCTTTATCAACCCTAATAATAAATCATCGTTAAAGGGTACCCTTTATTAGCACTAAAAATAAAGCGCTGATAAAGGGTACCCTTTATTATCCCTAAGAAAAAAGCATTGATAAATAGTCCCTCTATCAACACTAAAAAATTCTTATAAGGGGTTAAATTTATCATTTCATTCTTTAGTGGAGATAAATATTTCATTTATCAATGCTTTTTTCTAGCGCTGATAAATACTAGTGTTATTAAACGCCTTTTTTATAGTAGTGCATGCTATATAACTGGACTTCTCAACAAATCCAGATAATTTCATCAGAAGTTTATTCATTTATTATTAAATAGAATTGGGTTATATTAATGAGAAATGAAAATACGAAGAAGAGATATCGACAATATAATTAAAACAACATATTCATTGAAATGAAAAGTAACTTTTAAATATATAAACAATCAATAATAAATAAATAAATAAAAATTAAACATGACCAATCTGGTCCTACATGATGGTTCCAAACACTAAAGAAGCACCTATTGGGATCATACCCAACCTTTCTGAATTCAATGGATCATTCATAATGTACATGATTATGAACTTCATGACCAATGACTTTTTTTTTAAAAACAATGTGGAAATTTTTTTCCCTGGAACACAAAGTTGAAACTTTTCATGTTAATTTTTAATTAATTTAAAACATAATAAGAATTACTACCTCTATGTTTATATCTTTATTCATTGATAATATTGATCATTTGAACCTGATCCTTATATTTTCATTTCATTTCAAGGACCAAAGATAGAGCTTGTATAGTGGAAATCCACACGTGCTTCATTGATCTTCAAATAACACCAATGGAACTTTGGGTACTAGCTCAACCTATTGATTGTCTTTCTTTGTTCACTGTGATATCTTCACATCCTTTTAGGCATAAATAAATATCTCTTGTTATTCTCAGTCATGAGAGTAAATAATGAGGACGATGAATTAAAGAGGAATGTTTCGAATAATTATCTTCCTCTCCTAAAATGATAGATTGGTATATTTTTAAACCTAGAGTTAGTGTTTAAAATTTTATTAATTTCACAATGTCCCATAATAAGATAAAAAACCCAAAGTAACCCCATTCCATGTAATAATAATATTATTATTATTTTATTTCTTATTGTGAACTAACTTGTGTAATGATTGATATTTATTTTACAATATGGTAAATATATATTTATCACCTAAATAAATATTATATTCATATTCTAGAGAATAAATAATTATTTAATATTAACATAATGAAATTAATTATTTATTAATGAATAAATAATTATTTGTTACCTTGTAAATAATAAGAGATAAATAAATATTTTATATTCCTATAATTAAACAACCACCTTGAGAAAATATATTTATTTAATATTTATGATTGATTAATAAAACCTGAATAAATTTTACTTTTTGATTTAGAGATTAAAATTTAACTCAATTTTTAAATATAAATAATAATTAACTAACATAAAATGAAACACTTTGTGTGTTAACCACTAGGCCTCTTGCTCAGTAGCATTAGGCGGGATTACCTAAAGTTCAATATTTCTATATAGAAAGAGGCTATGGAACCCATATGATAAGAAAATATATTATAATGATAACAACCAGTTAAAAAGACACATTGTGTAATATAATCCATTTTTCATGATATCTTATCAAGCTGTGTTCACATCCATGTCGTAAACCTATATACTTGAGATGTCTTTCTTTGATTATTTTAAATGAACTCGTCTATACACTATGCACATGTAATTTAATATGTTGGTTCTATTTCAATCAAAGGGTAATGATATCATCTTCTATAAATATGGAGGGAAAAAAATCCTTCATCAACTTATTCATTAATAACATATCATTTATGATGTATCCAATGTTCCTTACATCCTGCAACAGCTACCCATACCTTGGATGGTGATAAAATATAGAGATCCCAACTATATGGATTTAAACAGTAGAATCACTCATTAATAAGTGAATTATCGATAACCTATAATAAATGTAGATTTTATCCTCAATTGATGGTCTCAATTAATAACTAGTACGATGGTAACTTGTCTCGTTCTAGGATTTGGGAAGGAATCATGAACATATCTTAAATTTATAAGAGATTCATGAAGTAGGTAATAATTCTCCCTAAATATTGTGATGAGTTTAACCGCTCATATTCTTAGCCAACACACATTTTAAATCATCACTAGTAAAGTCTCAACAATTTCCGACCTTTAGAAGAGATTCTATGATGACACAAATTGGCCAACACTGGGAAGTGCATCAGAGTTTCCATTAGACAAAATCATATTATACTATATTTTTAATACATTCATGCTAGTGAGAACAAAGTAAGATGATGTTATTTTGATAAATGTTTTAAACTTATTTTGAAAATCATTTTCAATAAAAAATGGGAAAAATTATTATCGGTTGAAAAATATTTGACAAAATTGTTGATTTTTATAATGTCAATCCTTAATCTCAAACCCCCATGACACATTAGAAAATAAGGAAATCATTCTATTCATTTTATTTTAGGATAGGGGAGAATGGAAATGAAAATTTTAAATCTTCCTTACCTTTAGAGTTATATATGGGTTCGAGGACCAACTCGACCTCATAATACAAACTCAAAAAATTTATTATTGGGCCAAATTTTTTTAAATTGAATATTAGATGTGTTAGTTTCAGAATCCTAATTAACATTTGAACCAGTCATGGGAAAACATTAGGGACTCGACTCAAACCTATCTATAAAAAATTTTGTATTATAATAATATTTTAAAACTAAAATATATTTTAATATAATTATTATTCTAAATCTGGATAATTATTGTTATTTATTAAATATAATATTATTTGCATGACTAATTAATAAATGGGTCGAGTTTTGAGTCAAATAATTTTTAATGCTTTAGGATTCAAGTAATTTTTATGGCCTGATTAATAAATGGGTCAATCCAGTACATGGAATTTTTCTCATTACTAACATAAGATCCCAACCCAAACCCAACAGGTCCTACCCATGTGCACCACTTTGGTCTCTTTGATACAAGGAATCATAATCCATGAACCATACTAGTTTTCTAAAGGTATAGAAAAGGTTATTCTAGTTTGGGGGGTATGTGAAGGTTATATCACATATGAAAACATGCATAGAATGACTAAAACACCTTTTAATTATTTTGTTATTTTAAAATTATCCTTTTATTTTGAAATATATAATATCATATTTTAATAAAAATTATTATAAAAAATACGTATTTTGATATATTTTATCATTGCTAATATTTTAAATCAAATTTGTTATTATTTTTTATAAAAATATTTCTATAGTCATTTTGTATACATTCCTCCATTTGTTTTTATTTAATTAAAAATTTATCAACCCGAATTGTCTTTCTTTCCCTTGAATTTCAAACACTAATTCTCATATTTTTTCCATTCATTTCATTTTTTTCATTTCTTTTCCTTTCAGGAATATAATTTTCTTCAACCAAACATGAATTCTTTTAATATTATACAAAATAGGTAGCAAATAAATACAAAAGAATTATAAATTTTTTTATGAAAGATATAAACATTGTATTTCTAAATTCAAGCCCTTTTTTGTAAACATTCATAGTAAGAATAATTATAAGAAATGTAATGAAAATTTAAAAAGAGAATAGACAAATAGAAATTGAGTTAGAAATAGAACAAATTGTGGGATAAATTATATTTCAACAAAAATATTTTTTATTTGTGATAAAAAAATAATATTTAAACTATGGTAATGTCTCCAAAATTGGTGAAAACTTAAATAAATTCAATTATATTTAATTTTTTCTTATATATGTTATGGATTGTATGTGGTATTTGATAATGAAGTACAATTGTAATAGTTAAATGACTTGAAATTATATTTTAATTATAATAACTATAATTATAATTAAAAAATGTTGAAAACATACTTCCATTATTTTGATAAAGTTTCAAAATATTTCCTTCATTTAGTTCAATATAAGTAATTTATAATGGTATAAATTTCCCGCCTGAATTTTTTAATTTTTTTTACTGATTCAGAATGTAATAATATAGGTTTATTTTGGAGAATGACTTAGACTATTCTCTTAATTTAAAGTTAGTTTTTACTTTATTCTATTCAATAATGGTTTAATTTATTAAATAATGTTTTGTTGAAGTTGAAAAAAAAGTCTGTTTTGAAAAAAATTAGTTTTTCCTTAAAAAAAACGTAAAAATATAATTTCATCATTGGCATAGTGTTTTATCAAGAAAATAACATTATAATTGAGTTCTAAATTAGGAGTTTCCTTTATATTATATTTTTATATCTTTTTATCGTTGTTTAAAATTTTAGTTTTGGTGGTGAGTGTTTTTAAATAAATTAGCGATATTATTTATTATTTAAAATAAATATTTGACCTAAAAGGCCTCTATATATTCATATTTTATGTTAATTTCCATGAAATATATGTTTATAATTTTACCTATAGTATTACTATGCTTTGAATTTACTAATTCTCATGAGAACATGGAATATATGGTGAACATGTCTGGTTCTTTGACCCGACACCCATTTTTATGAAATTAATAAAGGCCTTTTTATTTATATGTCATTATCTCTTCTATATATTTGAATTTTTAATGATGTATAATGAAGATAAAATTTTGATAAATATAAAATAATTTAAATGAAATCAACCCAATTTACGGATTGAGGTTATTTATAGCGGAAAGTTTCATAACAAAAAATCATATCTCTTTGATTTGAATTCTTTAAACATAAGTTAAAGAGACATAGATTATATTTCTGAATTCCTTATAATGAGATATTTCTAATGATATATTTTTTTCCAATTTTATGAAATCTAGTTATAGAGGAAATCCATATAGAAATTTATTTGAAACTAGTATTCTCTCTAACTATTGATAAACATTAAGAAATATTTTTCTAATAAAGTTTACATTTCTGTGACCCTTATGATGAGATGAATTCAATGATTTATGGTTTTTATTGATCCAATCCACATATTTTCATGAAATTTTGTTCAATAATTATGATTATATTTACATTATCCATGATTATCACTAAAATATTTGAGAATATAGGTTCTATGTAGAAGACTAAATTTTAAATTGAACACATAGAGTCTAACCCTAAAAATTAATAAATTTGTAGGTTTTTTGAAAAATTTGTTGTTTGTTAAATAAATTTTTAAAAAATAAATAAAAAAATTAAAATAGAATACGTAGTTTTGTTTTAGGCACCACCTCCTTATGATTTATATCAAATAGTTTTAAATATAATTAAGAATGTGTATATATATTTCTTTGTGATATATATGTATGTATATATATATATATATATGTATGTATGTGTAAATTTGTGTATGTTTGTATGTATCTTTTTAAAATATAGAACAATAATTCATCAAGAAGGGTGTGAACCTCCCCCTCCCCCCCTCAAATAGATTAACAAATTTGGTTTTACATATATAAATAAATGAATAGGCTCACATGAGGGATACAAAATTGGATTCCATGGCATCAAAGAATCCATAGTTATACCCTCCATCCAATTTTCCATTTTATATTTTTAATTAGACTTACCCCATCCCATCCTAATGTATTTCCCCTCCTCCCACCCCTCCTCATGACTAGTCTCATTCCCACCTTATTTCATACCCCTCCTCCTCACGATGCACCCCAATATACGCTTTCATTTCCCCCTCCCCATCCCAAACTGTTCAGACCCCCATACTAAGATATGATGCCAATCCAAGATATATCTACATATATTATTCACATGGTTTCTTTAATTATTGAAAAATCATCAATGGTTAATCCCAACTATATGTAATGGATATCAACATAACTAAATTCCAAGTGATGTTTTTTACTTAATAACATTCAAAAAATTGATTTTATATTTAAGTTCTTACAAAACCACTAACTTGTATTCCATGGATTATTCTTCCTAGATACTTGAAACAATAACCACATACATACATCTTGTATATTAATGGTTAGATTCAAATATTTTTATTATATAAAATAAAATTCTCATGTTTTCTCTTAATGATATTTTATATTATTACCATATTAATAATCCTACACCAACATTCACCAAATCCAAAATCAAACAATGAGAAGTGAAATACAATGAGATATTATTTATGATATTAAACTCTATGGATTGATCTGTTATATATATGACCAAATGTGGAAAAACATGTAAAGAACCATGGGACACATTATTATTAATGTTTTCTAAACCAAAATTATAAACCATATTTTGTAATTATTTTATATAATATTTTATTTGTAATAGGATTATCTGTTGATTCCACTATATTATAAATAGTGGAAACCCCTTTGAGATGAAATTATTAATTTATAGAATATTCTTAAAACACAAGAAGTGCTATGTTTTAAATAAGAAAAAGGGTTTATATTCTTACATCTTAATGGTATCAATAATAACCTTTTGAGAACTATTACATAGTTATTAGACATTACCGCAACCTTGAATTCCCCAATACATTATATTAAACTTGTTCAAGTAAATAAAACATAAAAATAAATAAGTGATAATTCTTCAGATCACAGTGTAATGGTTTACAATGGTAGTAATTGTGGAGGTGGAAGTATTGGTGTTCATGGCCATCACTCTTCAAAGAAACATTACACTCATTATGGTAAATATTACAACACCATTGATAATTTTTAGTAGGTTCATGGGTTTTGGGATGGCTCATAAACTATAATCCACTATTGTTATTCCCATGATATTATTTTAAACATCATAGAAACATAATATATATAACATAGAATTTATGTTTCTAATGAAGGGTATCTACTTCTATAGACTCAATGTGCTTATTCATTCTCCAGCGAAATAGTGTCCCATGGAACTGGTCCTACTATAAGTCTTTCCCAGCACCTAAACACATGGGTTATTCATTCATGTCCTACTAATCACATGACTAGGAATGAAGGTGTAATATATTTCCATCACTTAACCTTGACTAGTGGAACAATTATTATTATAGATGATTTATCTATTAATATTGATATCTATAGGAATAGTTTAATTACAAAAACTTTAACAATTCTTTCAATTACATTTATTTGGATAACAATTTATGTTATTATCGATTACTAATCTTACCTACAACCTATAGTGAAATTAAATTTTACCACTTACAAAAAAAATTAAGAGATATTATTGACTAGGGTGATTGGTAGTGGACATATTTAACATGGTGTCAATATTATGGACCTGATATCTTCCCATTTATGATTAATTTTCCCTAATCAATATATATAACTTTTTAACTAGATTTTCAATCCTCATGTGTCTATTCTTAAAAAATATTATCCTGAGTTAGATATTGTTTCTTCTTTTAATTATGAGTTATGTCAGTTCACTAAGAATCACTATGTATCCTATTTTAATTTAATGAATAGTCATATATTAAGTTTATTTTTTGTACAATTCTAATGCATGTGGAACCAAATCTATTATAAATAAATTAGTTTTCCATTATTTTGTCACATTCATTGATGATATTTCTTATATAACTTTGGAGTATTTATTAAATCATCACTCTCAAAATTTCCCTATTTTCAAATCATTTTTAAATTAAATCACAAACTAATAATCTACATCAAAAAAATTATATACCAACAATGGTTTTGATCATTTATCTACATTTTATAACCATTTATTGACTGTAATGGTATCTTATACCAATGTTATTATCCTGATAAACTTTAATAATATTCTGTTTCTGAATTGAAGAATTGATATTTTTTTGATGTTATTATTGTTATTCATTTTCAAATGAAATTAACAACTATTATTTAGAGTTATGTTACTCTCACTACTTCATACCTCATTAACCATATTCATTTGTTTGTTCTTAATCGGAGCAAATTATTCAAGTATTATGTCCTACTTCACTACCACATAAAAATCAAAATCCAATATTTAACTATAATTGTTAAATTCATGACATCTATCCTTAAATAATAAAATTTTATACATTTGATATGTAATAAATTTAGCTTATTTATTCAAGGACTTGACATAAAAATAATAATTTGTCTCCAAAAATGAATTATTATGTGGTGTATTTCAATGTTTATTTTATTGTGTATTCATATTTCTATTTATCAAGGTTACTCCCATAACCTTCCCTTTTGATCATGAGGACTACCTTCCATTAAAAAAAACTCTCATCACTAGCACATTTTGATTCCAATGGTTTCCATTTTGATCATTTCTATTCTTATAAATCTCTTCCTTACATCACCACCAAGACTGATACAAACAATACATAACATGATTCATCATATAATTATTATATGAATGATGATTTCCCAATTATACTATAAAAAATACACATATTTATTTTCAAAAATTATTTTAACCCATCATTATTATATTTTATTTATTTCTATTAATACTTTTTTTTTAGAAATTCTGAAATTTAAATACCTAAAATGGTGGACAATGAAAAATATAATATAGGATAGTTATTTTAAATGTGGTAAGAGTTATAGGTTTTACAAACAATCCATCTATGGGATCTCAAATCCATATTGGTAAAAATTTTAGAATGTAAAAAAATTGATCTATATTATTAATGATCATTTATACAGATCTCCAAATAAATAGTAATATCGTCTTTTGGATAATGTTTATACATTGATAAATATAATTAACTATTTTTATAAATTTTCTCTAGTGGAAAATGTGGATTCTAATTACCTCTTTATCTCATTAATAGACACAAAAGGTGTACACTCTATTATATTTATGTGAAAAATTAATTCCCTCAGGGTTTTTCATATTATGAATTCTATAAACACTGGTATTTATTATTTAGGGGGATTATCCCAAATTATTTCATATTTTGTACCTTGTACGAGCAGAAGAAATCACCATGAGCTAGTTTTTGATAATTCAAAACTTTTTTAAAAATATTTTGGATGCATTAGATCTTAAAGGTTCTCTTAATCTTTTAACACAAGTCCACTATATGATCATTAATCTATTGAGTTATGTTGATAATATTATCATTATTAGATGTGTTTTTTTGGGATCAGTTGGCTCAAATCATTGCTTCTTTAAAATTTTCATATAAATAATTTGATTTTTCTATGATATTTCATAGGTATTGAGTTTTATAAATGTGATTGAGGGATATTAATTTATTAGATGGAATACTTCCATAATATTTGAAAATAATTGTGAATGATATATGTAGGCAGTATTATTCATCTTGAATAAATTCAGCCTATTTTGGTAGATATTACGGAATAGAATTCTCTTCTATAGAGAGGTTTTTAATAGGAATAATATTTTATTAGTGTTCACCTACTTGTAGTGTTGGATAGATTCAAAAATGGTGTAACATGAACTATTTCACTTTATAAAAGTAAAAAATATATGAACTAAGTTTATTATAGAGCTGAAAATTTCATCTGATTAAGTTCTTAACTCATAGTATATTTTTACAAGTTGGTTTTATCTAAATGGTATTAAGGTTATACAAAATACATACACCTTGTCTTTGTTTTTATGGATGAGGTAGAATAAATTATCCTTCTAGTGATTAAATTTTTCAAACTAGGTTTTCATTTATAGGAAATATTTTGTGTATATTTAGAAAAAGAGAAGGGGGACTAAAAACTAGGTTAATATTTCAAGGGTCGATTAATGTTTATGGATTACATGTTTAGGTTTTCTTAAAATTGACTATGATATTATATAATTGGGTGGATGTTAGATTAGTGTTAGATTTATGTGTAGAAATGGTAATGGTTCGGTTGTTTCATTAGATAATAAATCCATCCAATGCAATTAGTTTCATTTAATGGAGGAAACTAAACCCATCTCAGAGGAAGTAATTTTTTCATGGTCATATGGTTTTAGGAAGATTGATTTGGAGTATGATTTATAGAATATAATTTACTCTCTTTCTCATATTAGGATAATCTCTCACCTTTTTGTTTTTTAGTTGACTAAATTCTAGGCATTTCAAATGGTTTTGATTTTTGTGAATTATGTGTTATAAAAATATATACGGTTATCCAGTTTAAAAATATCCTGATCATTATGTTTTTGATATAGATTATAGATTATGGTTTGGATGTGTTTTTAGGTGTTCACCAGTTTACAATTCTTGGCCTTTTTCATGAATGAATATAATTTATATTCAGAAAAACATTTTAATAGATTGAGATATAAATTCAATTATAATTATTTTAAAATTGAATATCATATAATTGAATTTATTAATGCATTTGATTATCATCATTCACACTTAGATGTTTAGAAACACACGGATGTGGGTCCTACTTCATCCTAAAATCCAATTCATTTAAATTGATGGAATTTATGAAAAACCATTTTGTATTAACCTATAATCCATTATATCAATAATAGTAAAATATACTCATGGAAAAGGAATGATATATATTAACAAATTATATACCTTAAATAGATAAGGATAATTCATAACTACAACAACTTCACATTTTCTAGGAAATATAATTTTTTTTCCTTGAAATATCTAATAATGTTGGGTCATATTTTGCATCATTATATTTCCATTATTTATATATTATTTTTTTTAAATCGAATAAACTTTCTTACTTATAAAATGAAATTGATTTAAATAAGGCACTGTCATCTAAGAGAAATGGCCATATATATATATATATATATATATATATATACTTTCTATATAAATAAGTAAAAAATGCATTATTGACTATTACTGAATTGATGCAAGATACCACACTATAAAAATAATTGTTTTTGGTTTTCATGATGAATAAAATTACCTAATCAGTGATATACATCAACAATGATCTCATGTTGGGATACCAATACAACTTCTTATAGAAATAAACAACCAATGTCTCCCGAATCATGTAGTGCTCTTATTAGAAGATCATTCCTTATGATATCCTGCACTTCAGATCACTAATTATGAACTTCATGATAGGATTTATTAATATTTATAATCCCCAACACCTAATACTAAATCATCATCCATGTATTGATAGATTGATGCATATAGGCTATATGAAATTTGTTTAATACTATTCTCATATTAACATGTTGTTCTCATTATAGTTGGAAACTGTTATAATATTTTGATAGGACATGTATTCTAAGGAAATTGTTGTATATAGTATGTAAATATATTATATTACTATCATGGGGAGTATAGATCATTCATATATGTTACTGCATGTGATACATGGTAATCCAAAATTATAAGTTAGAGTTGGTTCTAGGGAACGTACTATCGTACCACTCCCAATTTCACTAGAGACAATAATAAAATTTTTACACTCTGTAATCCCTAACATAAAAAACATGTTTTTACTAAGATATAAATTTATTTATCAGGTATACCATGATTTATTCTATATCTACTATGGTAATTTTTACTTCACCTCTTTGAGTAAAATCCTCGAAGAGATGATATTTATGAAGTATATAAATTTTGTCCTCAGTTATAACCAGGAGATCATGGTTAATATGTTTTCTGTAATATTTTAAAATTTTATATTTTTAAAATATTTCACTTTATTTTAAAATTTATATGATTTAAAATATTTTATTTTATTTTATAGTTCTTCTTAAGTTTCATAAGAATCTATAATATACTTCTATTTTCTTGAATTTGATAAAACTACTTATAATAAGTTTATCTTACTCATTAAATTTTATTATCTAAGATAATTGGTCATATTAATATTTTTAAAGGCTAGTTTTCCCCCCTTGATAACTAGAACTAATTTCTCTCCATGTAATAGGATCATATCCCTTGTAAATTCTCAAGTAATTTTGGATAGTTTTAAATAATTCCCAATGAATCTCTCCTAGATGTATTTGATATTTTATTCCCATTATTTATAAATTGTAAATATAAAATGTATTACATAAGATGAAATATATGAAAAATCTCATCACTTAAGCTCATAAATTTATAGTCATATTTTTAATTTCAACTAGTGTATTAAACACATCATCTTAGAAAAAATTGTTCCATCCGATATAAAAAACAATTACCTCTTAAATTATTCAATTTTATATTTTTTAAATATTTTGTAAATTTATATATGGTAACTTAGACTATGTAACTTGTAGATTAATCTCAGTATATCCTTTTCTATAGAACATGAGTTTTTACATTTTGTTATTCACATATAAATAATTTCAACTATGTTTTAACAAATTAAATTCTAACATAAAATTTCAATTTGATATAAATAAATATTAACTCTAGAACCATATCGATCCCCCAAACCTCTTATAGACACATGGAAAAATAATTATCTCATTATTTAATTGTATCTTTAATCTATAAATTTATACTTATATCATAAATTTTATATTTGATATTATTGATGTCACAAACCCTTATAGTTTAAACTTATCAATATTTTTAGGATCTTTATTTTAGGATTTTGAATTTGACATCTAAATTCCAAATATAATAATTATGGTAATATACTATTCCAATTAGAGTTGACATGGATTCCTATATATCATTTGGTAAAAAGGTTTCATCATAGTCAGCATCTTAACTTATCTAAAAACCTTTATTAGCCAATCATTTTTTTGTAGGTATTTACTTTACTATCCATGTCCAATAATTTATTGAGTATCCATGTTGACCTAGTGGGTTTATAATAAATTAAATGTTTAATAAAAGAATTGATTTTTGTAAATGGTTTTAGTTTCTAAGTTCATATATAACTTTCTTCTTTTACTTATTTTCCATTTATTGCATCCCTATAGGAAAATGATTTATTATTCTTAATGAAAATTTATAACCTAAATTAGTGATAATAAAACTGCCTCTCTTTTATTATATAGATTTCCTATACAATATGTGCCTTTAGAACTTTCAATTCTTCAAGATCTTGTGGAACTTGTTTCCATTCCAACATATTGTGCATATTGAGGCTTGAATTTATCAAAACATTACTTCCCCCACTATATTAATTTGAAATTTTCTCCCTTATTATATAAATAGTCATTTACTTGATTATTACTTTTAAATATTGTTGTTGTAATATCCTTTGTAAATTTAGTGTAATTTAAAGTTATTCACTTCATTTTCCTTAATATATATATATTTGTTGTTAAGAGAAATTATTGTTCCATTTTTAAAGAAGGCATTCTAATTTGAAAAATTTCTTTCCATATTATAACACATATGGGATAATATTTTCCATTTCATTTGGTATGTTATTATGTGTCAAGGTCATTATTTTGGAATCATATTCCAAAATAATAAGGAATTTATTTCAAGGATCATCATCTATCTCACCATGATAATAAATGTTTAATTCTATACATATACCATTACTCAGATGTGTATACAGAATTATTGGATTATTAATAATATCTATGGTACATTTAATGATCTATGAATGATTGGTTAAGATATTATTTAACCTAATTTGAGTAAAGTATTTATAACTTTTTACCATGATTATTATTTAATTCACTATTATATTCTATAAATCTCTTAAATTAATTTCATCTATGATTTATAAACTATATATGTCTATGTCTACTAATTATATCATGATTTTTCATATTGTTTGATAATTTACTTATATCTTACACTTAAAATAATTTATATTTATATTTCTTACACAATTCTAGAATATTTTTAGCATTATCACCATTTAATTCCAAAGCGTTCCATGATCATTATACCTTATACAAAATAATTTGACACACCAAATAGATTTAACTCAAATGATTCTAAAGACCCTTATTTATATATCATTGAAATTTTCTTTTTGATTTCTTTATCCACATATTATATTTCCACAATTGGGTATAATTTTAACCTTTTTTATACTCATCATTAATTTATAATATATAAAATATTTAATTAATATAAAATTAATCTATTCTTAAATTATGGTATACTATAATAAATTTTATTTCTAAACATTAAATAAAATACCATTTTACAAAACCTCAATAATAAGATTATTTTTTTAAAAAACACAATACATAATAACAATTTTCATAACTTTTCTACTCTGCAATGAGAGGATGTGATATTAATAAGCTAACATAGTATTCAAGTTTCATTAGTATCTTAATGATACACTTGTAATAATTATATGATGGGTTTATTGGGATATAAAATTTTTTGTTCAATTTTTTAGAAGACATTTGAAACTAACAATTCTCAAGATCTATAAGTATGAAACTAAAATCATGTATAAATAGAATAAGGAAAGTTTCAACTTACACCAAATTTATCCATTTATATTATATTTAATCTATATTATTGATCAATATCCCTTATAATCAGCCATAAAACTCCTTCCTCTAGGATGTATCCATGAATTTATATGAATCAGCTAATTATTGAGATGGATTCTCCTTCAAACCCACCATATGCTAGTACATATCATTCAAAATTGGTGGAGGGGAAAGAGATCTTTGAGGAGAGGGAGAATCATAAGGATGAAAAGAAGGATCGAACCAATATCTCAAGGGTATATTACTCCTTATATATTCTCCTTATGTACTCCTTGAGTCTCTATATAATTTACTCATATATTACATAATGTATGAGGTAGTTCTTTGGTCATTGATGAATTTGTCATAAAAATGAAACCATTGATTCTCCCATATGTTTTATATTATGAAATACTTACAATTTATAATAGATAATTGTGGACTATTCATAAATGTTAAAAAAATTCAGCCACATAATCAATAATATGGTGTTATATGAATCATACAATATGGTCAAATACACCAAAATATGCCCAACATGTACATTATGACTAGCCAATATCCTGAATATGATATCACCATATTGTACAAAACCATACGTTGACACCATTCATTACTACATTCCATGGATTATATATATCAAAACATAAAACATATCAAAATCATACAATATGATATTAGTATATACAAAACACACACATATATACGGATTTAGGTCTTAAATTCATCAATCTCCCACTTCCACTAAAGCCTCATAAACAGTGTACCATTTTGAATTATATTTTATGATATACAATATATCGATAAACATTACCCAAATATCATTTTGTAATATCTTAAATATTTTTTTGGAAATATATCATCAAATCCACCTTGTATTACATTATATGAAATAACTTAGGTATATAAATCCAAAACACTTTTGGATAATATATAAAAACCATTAAGAGAAACTCATTGAGTCTTGAAAAAAAATCCCATTCAGTCAACCACAAAGTGTTACCCCATGCGAAATTTTAGAATTTATAATAAATATAAAATCCCAAATCCATAAATGTATTAAAGTTGTTGAATCTAGAAAATAAGTAATGATACTTATACTATAAATGGATCTTGCATGATCTATATCAAACAATTGAATCTATATATTTATATCGACCAGTATCATATACATGTATGCATATACAAGACTTGAATTTCAATATAAAAAATGATTTTTCATATGATCCCTTTATCCAAGACATTGAGTAACCATAGGACATATAATATTCCAATCTCATATAATTACATATTTATTGCTGACTCACTAAGTATAGAATGGCCATGTTAATGAATACATAACATCTCATTCACCCATATAGATAAATGATGGGATTTTAAATTTCATACTTTTTTTATAGAATATCATTTAATTAAATCCCTATAAATTAATCATTTTTAGTGTATTAGTCAATTTTTATTAGTTTTATAATAAATTGGAGCTTAACTGTTAAATGGATTCAATTAATTAATTAATCAAGTAATTTATTTTGGGAAATATATTTCGAATAATCCTTAAAGTATATTTTAAATTAATTTCAGGTGATATGTCCAAATAGAATTAATTTTGAGGCTATACCTGATTAAATTGGATTTTCTCTAGATGTGTAGTATTAAACAAAAAATTTAAAGGCCACCTGTCAATAAAGAATCATTAGTGTGGATATGAGTTGGTATCTTAATTTTCTTTCACTTTGTATATAATATTTTTCTTTAAATTTTAAAAAATTAAATTTAATGGAATTGGTCTTTAACTCTACCTAAACTATGGAAGAGACTGTTACTTTATTTTCTAGATAGTTTATGGGAGTATGGATCTCACACTGTAGTGAGTAGGTGTTTAGATTTCTAATCAAGGACTATAAAGGGTACCTCTAATAGTAATTACATGAAGCCTTGGGTAGGGAGATAATTGATTTCTCCCACAACATCACAGAGATCTACCTATATGTTTCCAAGTAACACAAAGAGTCACTCTTTACTCCAATATATTATTAATAAATGGAAGAGGTATAACTATTTTGAATAATATTTCCCGAATTCTACAATAAGAATTCTTTTTAGTCATATTTTAGGAAGAGGAATAACTACAAGATGATCCAATGAAGGGAGTTGACCATACCTTTGATTTAATATCTTTTAATTAATCATTAAATTAATGACCTCCTTACACCATTGGTATTAAAATTTTAGGCCCCTTTTGATCCATACAAGGCCTTTGTGAGTGAAGAAGAAAAAGAATAACCCCCCACCCCCATAAGGGAGAAGATATAATAGATGTTTGCGGATAAAAACACCCAAGATGTAAGAATTGAAGAAGAAAAATAAGTGATCGAGGAGCCTTTAATGATTCAAATTACTCCTCTAAAATAAAAATAAAATATAAGAGAGGATAAAACTATGATGGTTGATAGAGATCCTAGTTTTATTCTCCCTCCCTCACCATACTTCTTTCCTTTTAATATTTTGGGGGTGGTATTGTTTTTATTTTTATATAGGGTTTAACTCTCTGGGTATCCAATTATGGATATTTGGAGAAATAAAGTTGAATAGTTATTATCTAAAAAACCCCATATACCTTTAGATTGATGTTGACCCATAAACTCCATGGGTTTACATAGTATAAAAACAACAACACTTAGGGGATGACCAAATGGTTTTTTCCATCTCTATTTCTCGTTTTATTTTATCTTTTCATTTGAATAAATTTATCATGTTTATCTTTTTTTCTTGTAAGTTTATAAAGATATAAATTAGAATATGAAATCATGTACTAGAAAATAACTTGATAGTACATTTACATATCATTAATTATACTACCTTTTCCCCCTCATTGTATAGTCTTTAACAAAAGGTAGTAAACGGTCAGTGTATGAGAATATGTTTCATTTTTTTTAGGATTTTGTATAATTTGATTTCTTTTATTTCATGTGTGTATTTTCAAAAATAGTAATCTTAAATAAATATCAAAATCATTTTTTCACAATTAATTTTATTTTGAAAATTTACCCAATATTTTTTAAGCAATAGATTATAAATTATTTTGGATATTAATAAATTTTTAACTTTTATTTTCAAATATTTTTATGAGTTTGAACAATTCTTATAATCCATTACCATGAGAACGGGAAAAAATAAATTCACCATCCTTAGAGGTTTATAAACATATTTTTACATATTCTTCCTCATACACTCACTTTCTTGAGATAAACTTGTATTTTGAGTTAACATTATAACTTGTAATGATGGGTTTTCAAAGATTTGGAGTTGAAGGATTGTTTTTTTAAAATTTATTGAGGAAAGTTTTTTTCTATCTCATGTTATCATTTGACCTAAACATTATAATAACCCTAGTTTAGTCCTTATAATCTTTGAATTTTTTTTTGGTTTGAAGCCACATTTCAATCCAAATATCCCTTACATACCCTTCAATCATAGTATTTTTCTAGAGTACTTCAAGTTTATTTTTAATAGAGGATTTCAGGTGTTTACTTTGCAAGAAGTTACATGTTATAGGAGATATGGGTTTGAGTAACCATTTGGTTCCTTATGAAAAGAAATTATTTGGATTCACACTCATTATTTTAATTTTTCATTCCATTATCCATGAAAAAAACCTATAAATGTTAAAAAAAATCTTTAAAAACATATAATAAAATATGTTCATGTGAAAATACTTTTTTTAAAGAAAATATAAAGAAAAAGGACAATAAGGATTGAATTTCATTAATTATTCTTCATTTTCTAATTCCTGACCCACTAAAATGTGATTTTATGAGATTAATTTATAAAGGAAATTTGGTGATGATTTTTTCAAAGGAATTACACGAATATTAATGCATTGTAATTAAGTGTTTAACCTCATATTTTCATCCTTTGGTGTATAAATAATTTTTACACCAACACTGAGATTCCAAATTAACCTTTCAAATACATCATGATAAATTGAATTATTATGTCTTACATGGTAGATAAATGATGTAATTTACAATAATATGGTGATCATACATCTTCAAAGTAAGATCATATCTCCACTTAAAATTTCTCTTTAGTAAAGGGTGACATAAACAAAAATATGAGGTAATAAGTGATTGGGTTATGGATGCAGTTTTTGGGTTGAAAATATGTAAATGTTAGATGAGAAACGGAAAATTAATTTTTTTTAATAAACAATAGAAAATAATTTTCATTTTTGAATAATTATTATATGTGATTATAATTTTGAATTTTATATGAATTTGGTTATGGATATAAATTTTAACCAGTAGTCAAAAGGATATGTGTGGGGGAGTGATGAAAGAATAATTTTCAAAAAACTATTATTGAGTTTAATTAAATCAAATCTCCATAAATTAATCATTTTTAGGGCCTTAATACAATTTTAATTTAGAATTAATTCTATCTTGAATTTTAAATGACTTAAGTTAAGAATTTATTGATTTATTTAATTGGGTAATTAATTTTTAAGGAAGCATAAAATATAATTTGAATGAATTCCATGTGATATGGCTTAATAAATGGAATTTTGAGGCTATGAATGATTAAATTAGATATTTGGTTCATGTATAGTATTAAACCATGAATTTTAATTCCCCATGTCATTAGGTATATCACATTACCCTCATCCAATAGATAAAAAATCACATGAATTATCTAGATATTAATATAAACACCATTATTATATCTCAATTGAGATCCCAAGTGTCATAATCATCATATTATAGGATAAATCTATCTTAGTTAAGCCTCAATAGATGACATGTATAGTAACAAACCCAAAGAATCCCAGATTATATAAGCCTGAAGACATGCATAAGAAAGGTATCAGAACAAGATGGTTCACGTTCAAGAAATTTTTTCAAATACAAGTAATAAGAATTACCAATATGAAGCATAAACTCTTAGTATACAAAATACATAGTCTATAGCACTCCATGGGGTATACTTAGGGGGTCATCTAAAACAAAAAATCAATTTTATACCTCATGAGAATATTCTATATATTTAAATGAAATCCTACTCACACTAACCTTGAATTTTTTTCACAACCTATAATAATATAAGACAAACATTAATTAGGGACATCTCAATGGGTTAGGTTTATATTTTAATTATCTTTCACATCATATAATATATACATCTAATATTAAAGGAAAACAAATTAGAGTCTTCCTTTTATATAACATGATACATTTAATATTCTTAAACTACTTTAATAATAGTAACAAAACAACACATAATTGTGTTACTAATGATATCCTATATGATTTCTTACTTGAATAACCTTATTCATGAAAATTTTAGGGTTTTGTTAAACTCGTTACATCTCAATGTATTTCCTACCACATATCCATGTAATAATCCGATAAAAGACTCCTACAAATGTATTTAGTAAGTAACACCTACTAATAAATATATTTTTAATAATAGTGAGACTTTGGAATAATATTCATAATGTTCAAATCATTGAAATATGTATTCAAACAGCTTTAATTCACAACATCCAATAATATGATATTAATAACTTTAATTTTATTCTTAAAAATCTTTCTAATTTCATCGTCATCATCATTCTAAGAACCTTTATATAAATATATTTCCTTGATATCATTTTTTAAAAAATATAACTCTTTAAATTATTTATTTACTAAAACATCCTAAAATACTTTATAATATATATCTATATTCACTTCATTATGGAAAATAAATGAATCTCTTAACATTTATATTTATCAAAATATCTTTAAATATTTTAGCACACGAAGTTGAATTCACTTTTAATTTTTGTTGACATAATATTTTATTTGTTACATTTTAACTTCTATTAGACCAAAACAACTCGTACAAGTCTCTTAGATACTATATACTTTTTGAAATATAATGTTTAGATACAAAAACTCCTTTGTGTTCAAGAAAAAACACTTATTTAATTTACGATGAATATTTATAAAACAATTATTTTTCCATATAAAATATAGTATTCTATTTTCCTATAGAATTATTCTAAAGTGACTTTTTTTCTTTAAAATATTCCATTGATGGGTTGTGGGATCATATCTCACCTATTTTAACAAATAACTTGGATAAATTCTTTATCTTGTATAAATCATTTTTATCCAAATTTTTCTTTAAATAATTTTATAAATTCAGATGAATTAAAAAAATATATATCAAACCCATAATCTATGTAACAACTTGATTTTTTAGAATAATATTATGCTTGATAGCTTACTTATCACACAACATCATGCTTTAAGAAAATTAGGATACCGTAAAAAAATATTATCATTTTAATTTGACCATTCTAACTTATACATTGAATTAGGGGGTTTGAATAGGATTAAACACATTATAAAAAATATATAAAGTTCAAAATAAATTAAAATTTATTGATGAATTATTTTTAAATAATCACTCAATTTTAGTAAATTCATTTTATTCTTCAAAAATATGTCTTCATGAAAAATGGGTTTTTTTTCTTTTTATGAGAATATTATAATTAATTTCTAGAACATTTAGAAATTTCATTTGATAAAAAGGATATAATTTTTTAAAATTATCATATCAAAATTATCTTATATTGAAATTTTGAGATTTTTATGAAAATTTTGATCTTTTTGAATGAATAGTCAAAAGTACTGATTTTTATTGAAAACTATTCTTTCTCTTAAAATATTTAAGAAGTAAAATTCTACTTTGGAATTTAATTAGTTTATATTTATTAATAATAATCTCTATATAGTCTTTGGAATTAATTTTATACTTTATTATTATATAAACACATTTTTATACTTAAAAAGGAGTTTTTCTTAAAAAACTATTTTTCATTGCGTTTTATATTCTAATCATAAATTAATTTCTAAAAATTATAGAAATTTAATCATGAAAAATTTATTCAATATTTTTAATGAAGAGTTTAAATTTTTTAAATATTTCCCTTTAATTTTTCATCATTATGAATAGTATGCATAGTAAATAATTTTCACCATAGTAAGGGTAAATCAGATAATTAAGGTTAACAGCAATATGATAAGGACTCAAAAATGACTGCTACACTTTACTTTACCCAATTGGATGAGTGGGATTCATACATTTACATCCCAAATTCAAAAATATAGAAACATAGTTCCATATTTCACAGATTTTGATCTTTATATTATTTTTTATAAATAGAATTCAAAATTTCATTCTCTGTTTTTTTATTAAATAGTTTCTTTTAGATATGGATAAACATAGGCTATTTTAGATTCTAAATTTTCATTTTAGAGAAAATTAATTTTTTATTTGGTAATTTATTTATAATATTTATCAATGAAATAATTTCCTTAAATGCCTATGAAATTTCTACACGACATTTATTCAAATAATAGAATAATAAAATAAATTATTCAAAAAATATTAAAAGTAACATAATTGGAAAGAATTATTTTATTCCATGATTTTTTTAGAAAAATATAAACTTTTAGGCATGTGTGAAAAGGATTATATTTTAATTACTTTTTTATGTTATCTCCAATGTCAAATTATATGAATAGTTCCATAATTGGCATTAATGATATTTTATAATAAATAATATTTTATTAAATGATTTAAAATTACAAAGAAATATAATATTTGACCAAATGATTTAAATATGACTTCAAATATCAACCATCATTCATTTTTAGGCCAAATTTTCTTTTATATTAATTTTCTTAACCCCTAAAGTGTTAAAAAATAATTATCATCATAATTGTCAAATAGGTTAACGGGGGATAAATGAAGTATAATGATACAAATATAGTCTACAATTATCCAAATATTATTTTATGTGAATTTTTGACCCAAACTCATCCTATATTATAAATATATCATTTTATATCCGTTTTTTCATGTGAAATTATTTATATTACTTTAATAATTTATGCAACTCCAAAAGTTTCCCACCACTCACTTATAAAAGGACTCCTCATCTCCTCTTTCCTTCACACTTAAAAAGCCTTTAATTTTGTCCACGTATTACAAAAAAATCTTAATAACATACCTATACTCATTATAGGGTTATTTTATTAGGCATAATACTAACCATTGAGCTCTAATGTAGTAAAGAAAAGGATATTTTCTAAATAAAAGTTATAGATTTTAAAGGAATGTTTTAATTATATTTATTATTCTATCTCTATTAAATATTATTAAATCCTGATGATAAAATAAAATTGTTATCTCACATATAATGATATTTTTTTATTTTAATGTTATAACCTATATACATATCCTCTTCCATAAAATGTTAAATTAAACCACCGTTCATGTATACGGGGAACTACCACCTCGCGAACCATTGTAATTCATTTTTTATCACTGCCTCTCAATACTATTTTATAATGATTTATTTAAATTAAATATAAAATTTTAATTAAAATTTTACCATTATTTAAAAGTAATATATCATATATTTTCCTACCCATCCATTCAATGAAAAATAATAATTTCATTTGTTCGGAGGTGTGGACTACCATATCCACAAAGCGATTTGATTCATTTTTCATTACCACCACACATAGATGGTATATATAAGAGAATTTGAAGAAATAATATTATATTTATGACATATTTATAATTATTAAGGAGAATATAATACTTACCTTCTTTCCATAATTACTGTGGAAGAATGAAAATTTTACCCATGCGTATGTACGACCTACAGTCTCTCTGATTGAAACATAGTTAATTTTTCATAACAATATTTCATGGTTGGTTTAAAATTACAATTGATATATAAAAAATATAATTATGTAATTATTATTATTTTTATAAGATTAAATAATTTTCTATATGAATTTATTCAACTTACCAAAGTAATTTTGGATATATAATTCTAATATTGTTAAATTGTATGACATCAACCTAAATTATTAAATAATTGAATATAACATGATAATAAATAAAATAAATTTGAAAATAAACATGAAAAATGTTCTCAAGAAATTAAATAATTAAAATATTTTTATTATTCAGGGATATAAAGAACATACATGATGAGTCATGCTCAATGAATGTGACTTTATGTTTTTTTAGAAAACCCATCTTTTAACATTTCCCTTCCAAATATTTTTCAACCATGTCCATGTTCTTTTAAATGTTACAAGAAAATTTTTATTTTGTCCAAAATGGATTCTAAATTTAATTTTTAACTATATTTCAATATATTTACAATATTTTTAAAAATAAATATTTTAAATGTTTTATTTAAGGGACACTTTACTTTAAAAACCTCATTTTAAATATTTAATGTTTTATTTTATAAATCTTTCTCTTCCATTTCCATATTATTGAAATTTATTTTATGGATGTATTAATATGTAAATAAAATAATTATAAAGTAACTTTTTTTGTCTCTCATTCAATTGTTTTCAAAAGGAATATTTTTAGATATTTTATACAAATATTTTTACACTTTATTTACAAATGTCAAAAAGAATGTTCAATTTTAATGTATACATTATATAAGTTAAAAGAAAACATTCCGTTAACCTTTTTTAAAAATTTAAAAAGCAACTCATTTGGAAAATAAAAAAATTCCTTTCAAACCATTTTTTAAAAACTAATACACGGTTAAAATTAAATTTAAAAAATCATAGTTTTATAGTAAAAACTTTATTTAAATCATTTTTAAGAACCATGTATATAGAAGAAAAAGGATTTTAGAATGAAAAGAAAATAAAGTATTCATTAAAAACATATTTTTAGTATCTTGAGTACTAAAGGTGAATAAAATACAAGGAAATTTTTTATTTTCAAGAAGTATCCAGAAGAGAATAAAATTAGTGAGTTTATTTATAGGTATATCATAATATTTCATCATTATAAACTAAATCATAAAAAATCCTAATAAATAATGAGATTATAACATAAAAACCTTACCACTTTGATAACATTTGAATCATAGACCCCATGAAATAATAAATTCAAATGACACTTTAATTGTTATTTACATAAGTATTATCATGATAAAAATTATCAAAGGGTAGTATATACACCTCATTAAATAATACAAGTGCATTACATAACATATGTTCCAAAAAAGATAATTTGAGATGACAAACACTTACCTTGGGTTTGACTTTCATCAAAATCACTCTAGTATTCTATTTAATTATTTTAAATTTATTATACTTCTATAAAAGAGTAAAATTCACAATTTTAATATCATATATTATCCCCTTATAATAGTTCCACATGTATTTATTAATAATTCCTTATTAAAATCATTATTTCAGGGAGAGAACTATTTCGATTTTCTTGAGACTTTCGGTTCGAAATTTCTGGTCATTATACATTGATAATTACTCAATAATATACATAAAATTAATCATTATAAAAATATAATATATATATTATATACATATTTATAAGCATTCATAATGTATATATATATATATGAGTTACACCATTCAAGGAGATGGTAGGTCATATGTACGCATGAACATTGTCTCCACATTTTGACAAATGAAACGAAAGAAACATAAATATTAATTATCCTTAAAATAATCATTATTATATAATGTATATCATATATATTCACTATACATATCCTTATTACCATCCATGTAAAGTGTAAATGAAAAATGAATCACATCGCTTCGTGTTACGGTAGTCCATATTTACGCATGAGTGACATTGCTATTTTCTAATGGATTTAAAGGTGATAAGCTAGATATGGTATCATAATTCAAGAATTTTAATTATTTAAAAAATGTCATATATAAATATTAAACCCATCATAAAAACCATCCATTAAATATGGTGGTTGAAAATGAAATCGCTCTGTGGGGATGGTACGTCAAACATACACACAAGCATTAGTTTCACTTCTCATTGGATGGAAAAAACGGTGGATAATAGTGATTTAATAAAAATAATAACATTTAATAATATTTAGTATACGTGAATTATTATTTTAGGAAAAATACCATATATTTATAGTAGGTAAAGTAGAATAAAAAAATAAAGTGATTGGTAAAGATGAAAACCTCTTTTTTAAAGAACCCCTTTAGATATCCTCTTAAGGATCTTAGTGTTGGTGTGTTGGGATGACCAGAGACTCTAAAATGTGTATAATTAATTTTAGAAGGGATTTTGGTAGGGTAAGGTCATGATATTTTTCTCAATGTGTTGTGAGGATGGAGAAGGAGGGGTGCCCATTTATAAGGGTGGAAGAGGACACCCTTGAAATTTCTTAAAATATTATAATATAATAAAGCCAATATCAATCCAAAATATTAAAATATTTCCATTAATTCAAATAAAGTTTTTTGAGGGTTGAAATAAAATATTCATAGAAAATTTATTTGGGTTTTAGATTCATTTTAAACATATATGTTTTATTAATCCCTTAGATAATTATCTATGACCATACTCGCGATAACATCTATTTTAACCACAACGGGTTTATAATGATATAATAAAAGGAAAAGTGGCTCATAAATATACCATAGATTATTATTTCAACTATATCCCCTTCACATGTCTGGATATTATACTTTTATTAATTTTAATCATTTAATAAATTATATGTTATTATAAAATATCATTAATCTCAATTTTGGAACTATTCATTTAATTTGACATTAAAGAAAAAAAATATGAAATTAATATAATACATTTAAAAATAAATAATATGTTATATTTATATAAAACAATATATGTAACACTATAAATTAGTCAAATGATATTACTTTAAATATTTATAAAATAATTTATTTTACTCTTCTATTATTTGAATAAATACTATATTAGCATTGCGCAAAAATTCAATGTAATTGTTTAAGCACTAAAAATTAGAAATAAATTCAAATCATAAATATAGTTTCATTTTAAAATTTTAATATTAATTTTCATTCATAACTACTTTTTCCTTAGGTGAATATATAAGCGATATTTAAAACTAATAGAGTGACATTTTATAAAATTCTTTTCTTTAAAAGTTATATAGGCCATTTTCATGGAAATGTGTCTCTTAAAAAACTTAATTTGAAGACTAAGGTGATTAGGGTACAATAAAATTAATCCAATAGTAACTTATATGAAAAATTGTTACCTTAAAACTTAGTTTTATCCTGGATTAACCTAATTTTACCCTTTATCGAGGTGATAAATTTGACCACAGTTGCTATTCATAATGCATAAAAATAAAAGGGACCTATTTACCAAATTTGAACATCCTAATTCAAAATTAAGAATCAATTTTATAAAATTAAATTCTTATATGTTACAGAAATAATTTTTAAATATAAATGTGAAAAATAGGATAAAAACTTCTTTTTGAAAAAAGAGAGCTTTAGGCATAAAATTAGACTTATTATTATCTCATTCATAGTAAAAAGATTATGTGAATGTTAAAAAACATGATTTAAAATATAATATAAAAATTTCATAAAAACAATTCATACAATGTTATTAATTTATTTTTTTAAGATAAAAATACATTGCACATATAAAAAAATTTCAAAAAAATATATTTTTTCAAATGTTTTTCTATTTTTTATTACTAATTAATTGATAAACAACAAATTAATTTTATATATATATAGCCATAAGTTTTCAATAATTTAGTTAATCAAATCAATAACTTCTAATCTAATTAATGTGAGATAACTATCAAATAATAACATATTAACTGTATATCATTATTTGTTTAAACTCAGTGTTGTGTGTAATGCGAGCAATTAGTGAAATATAATTATTTAAAGAGAAATATATTCTAAAATATTGGGGTGTTACACATGTTATAATGCTTTCTACTAGATAATAATAAAATTTATTGGGTAATTTGTTTTCTCACGAGACGTTATGTATGGGATTAAGGAGTAAATTTAATCCAAGATGGGGTTTTGTCCACCATGTGATGTTTTCTTGGATGTTAGCCTTGAATTTGTCTTATGTTCTCTTTTGTGTTTCTAAAAAATTTCATATTTTAAAATTTTATCTTGATTCCATTTTCTTTATTTTATGATCCCATTTGATTACTCATGAGCCTTATTTTTATGATATCATGTTATACCTTTGACTCACATGTTATGCTTCATTGTCATGTTTATTCTCTTACAGACATTTTTGTTCTCATCCTATGCTTTAAAATGTTTTACACTAGTTTTTCATGATGAAAACTAAAAAATATGTGTTCCACATGAAAATTGTTAATATATTTCATTAATGTAAAACTTTTTTATATCATAAAAGTTTTACTTTGTGGAAAAATAGATACTAAGTTGAAGTTCCCACTTTATGATGTGATATTTATTTATATGAGGGTGATGAACTGTTTCTTTAAAACTCTAAACTATAAATATTTGAAAATTTATGCAAATTAATTAATCACTTAAAATAAAATATTATTTAATGTTTAAGGCGATGTCTCTATAATATAAAACTGTTTATAAAAACAATTTTTTTATAAACATGTTCTGTTATCATATATGATGAATAAGATGATAAAAAATCCTTTATTTAGATTCATTTGAACATAAAATATAGAAATTAATTCCAAATATTCCTAATAAAAACATTTATTACTCTATTTTTACACATAATACTAGATCTATAAATTATTTCCTTGTTGTTGAACTCTTTCATATTTAAAACATTTAAAAAATATACATTTGGTATCATATACCCATAAAAATTATAAAATTGATTTATATAGCACTAATACCTATCATGGATATTTGATAAAGTTTCTTAAACCCTTTCATATATCCCAAATAATACAATGACATATATAAATGTCTCCCTTTTTCCTAAATCATGCTTTATGTTTCAATAACCTAAGTAGTCTACTTAAAAAACATGGTTTTAAATTTTAACTATTTTTCCTTCATTTAGTTCAAAATTTCACCCACTCATAATGTTAGTACTATATTATAACCTTGACATCATATTTCATGCTAGTTAATACTCAATAATTTTCAAAAATATGGTAGATATTTTTGAAAACCCATTCAAATTTTAAGAAAATATACTCGATCACATTTATTATATGATTGTAAAATAAATATCTTGTGGTAATTTTTCATATAATTCCTTTGAAACCTTGATTGAAATATTCAATGTTTATTGTAATCATTTAGATCAATTTTTTATCAACATAAATAATTGGTTTCTCAGGTAATGGTTCCTTTAACACATAGAATTATTTTATTAATTAATAATTATTGTTATGATTCTACCAATCATAGAAGCTGGTTACATTAAGTATTTACTTTATTAATATTAATCTCAAATTCAACATTGATTATTATGATTCTGTTCAAAAATATAATAGAATTTCATAAAAAATTGGTATCATGTTTTACATTCATTTAATAAGGACCTTTATTAAATGCACTCCAAGTAAAATTATAACCCATTTTAAAATCCATCATATATATTAACTAGAGAATATCTCTATTTCTCTAATAAGTTATTCTATTTTAGCATTCCTCTCACCACTTAAACAATTAGTTAGGATATCATTAAAATAATATCATATATGGATCTTGTATAGTCGAGTGGAAAAATATTTTCTTGATCCATAATATATATATACAATCATCTACATTATTATGTTAACATAATCCTATTAGGGTTTCATTACTATGTTTAACCCAAAAAACAAGAGAATTCAGGGGAATATGACTTTATCATAACTTAGTCGGCTAGATGATTGAGGTTATGAAACATGTTTACTTTGTAAGGAATCTAACACCTAGTGTTATTTTGAGGGGGTTTTAATCTCACCATATTATCTCATGTTATCCCATTTTATTGTATTCATTCTTATAATGATTTATTTTGGAATCATATTGTTTTTACCATAACAATATATTCAAACCATAATATGGTGTAACTCATTACATTCACTATAACATGAATTACTCATCCAAATTAAAATTTGACTATATTTATACATAGATAAAATAATCTCATGAATAGGTACATGAAAATATTAAATATAAATCTTTGTAATCATATGAAATCAACAATCCTTATAAGTGTAAACTTAGAGTGATAGATAGTGAAAACCCATTTTTCTAGATAATTCATAATCCTAGAGGATAATGAGCAGTTTGATCTAATGTCCTTATACCCCATCATAATTTGTTAATTTCTCGGATTTAACTAAAGTATGAACCATTTAATTTTTTTCCTTTTACTTAAAGAGGCCCTGGACACACACCACATGGTCTATTGCAGATCTTGAAAAGGAGATAATTTTTATTATTATTGCGTAGTATTTGTAAAAAATAATACGTCGCACCCTGGAACAATGTTGTAGGTTAGAAATAAGTCAAAATAAATGAAAAAGTAATCAAAATAAGTAATAAAATAAAAAATGATCAAGATAAAAATGAATATAATTAAAAATGGGCTTATCCAATTATTATTATTATTATTCCTTTCTCTTTCTCTTTTTATTTTAATTATTTTATTTTATTTTATTTTTTCCTTTTTATTCCTTTTTTTTATTTTCATTTCTTGTCCCTTATTTCTTTTATTTCCTTCATATTTTTCTCTCTCCTCTCATATCATTCCTTACTCTCTGTGTATCGCGCCCCCCTGTCTAGGTGGTGCCCCACCCCCATATCTCATTGTAAGCCCGCATCACCTCCGTTTATTCTCCATTTTCAACCCCGTTGGAAGCACTGTTAAGATATCAGTATGGAATATAATACACACTAAGAATATTTGAGTTTCATACACTCTTCGTCATGAAATCTTACGTGGAAGGTTTTCACCCAAAATTGGGGTCTTTCTGAAATCCTTATATTTATTCCATTTTAGGTCAAATAAATGGTTTTCATGGGACATGGGATATACTATGATTATGAGGTAGGTATTCTATGATCTTTCCCATAGTTTTTTTGCTTCGTTTAATTCTCACCTTTTTACCACTCGTCGGTGCCTACTGGAAAATCTCAAATAATGTGTGTTAATTTAATTAAACTATATAGCCTTGATATTTATGATCTTTTCTTAATGTGAAACCCTTACTAGGTTGTTTCTAGGCCATTTGAAACCCCTTTTGTTGTACTGACATGATTTTACTATTTACTATCATTTTGATTCTTTTATTATAATTTATAAGTTCCTGTGTAATAAATTTAGGTTGAAGTTTTGAATTGAAGAAAATATTTAGGAAAAATCATAAACCAGGAAATTGGTTTTCCTTTGAATTTGTTTGCCGAAATAATTATTAGATATATGCCTTATCATGCCTTTCTATTATTAAATGTCATTTCCTCTACTAACACTGATAAATTCCATGTTTTTTTTACATTGAGTTATGAATTTAGCATGAGATTTTTAATTAAATGGAATCATTCACGAATTCTTGTTATGTGATATATATATGCCTCTCTTATTACTTTAAATGAAATCAGGCTTGTGAGGGAACATGGATCCCATATTAAGAACCCATAATCAGACTCTCAATTCTTGATAGGTTACCACACGATGCGCCAGGGAAGCAATGTTCTAGGATTTCCAGATAAGGGATCCTCCAATATCTTTACTATACTATTAGGTAATACTAGTTCCCTAAGGGAAAACCTAGGATGGAACCATTGTAAAGTTAGCTATGCTAAGCCTTAGGTGATACTCGGTTCCTTATGTGTGGTACCCAGGATGGAGTCATGGTTTAACATACCATGAGTGATACTTGGACTTTTAAAAGGATCGCCTTAGATAAGCTTGGTGGTATTGCCTGTAATTAAATAGATGTACCGTAACGGTGCCTCTGGGACGGACTCAAACTCCACTTCTAAAATTTAAAATTTTAATATACATTCATGAGAGCCATATTAATACTACGTATATTTTCCTTATGATTTGTGATACCTCATTTGTGCCTTTAGAGTGCTTAGTTTTGACACTTGAATTAGACCCCAAGCCAAACCACAAGCTTAGGGTATGCTCTTCTTGGGTCTATAATGTTATTTTGGACTTTTATAAATATTATCGCTTATACAGGTTCTCTTTTAGACTCTCGTAATAGGCTGAAGCATGTGGTATGGGGTGGGTGTATTCTTGGGAACCCGAACCTAGTTGCAGTTATTTTTATTTATTTAAATTTTCTTCATTTATTATATATGGAACACTATTATTTTTCTACAACATGAAATGGAAAGGACTAGACACTATGGGTGCTAGCCTACTAAGATTATATATCACTCCCTACTCGGGTGTCATTTGGTACCAAAGTAGACTTTATGTTCGCTGGTATAGATACATTAGAGCGTGTCACATCTTATGTTTGAGTACTTTGCTGTCTTGGATAGAGATTTGGGTAAAGGGGAAAAAGAATTATTCGAGATGTCATGTGTAATTTTTTAGTATTTTGGAGACTTTGTTAGAATACATTCTAAAATTTTACATCGTACCTCTGCACTTTTATTTATCTACATTGTAATCATACATTGAGATCATTATGTTATCTTTTTGACTATTCTAATTCCGTAGTTGTTATTTATCCCTTTGGGTCATTTATCTACTTATGTTGTTGTTTGTTTATGCTCCATGCTTCCACTACTTGTTATATATATTGTTTAGCGCTGAGTTATACCTTATCCTATGATAGAATAGTATCCCCAGAGACTCATCCATGTCCCTCACTGTTAGTTGGAATCCTTTAGCATTGGGGGAGATACGCTTTAGGTCTTGTGGCCCACCGTCTCAGGATCTGTTTTAGTGGCACTCGAGGTAGGATGCTACAAATTAGTATTGGAGGGAGTTGATTTCCCCTTTATTTTCTTACTGTTTGGGTTAGTTAGGATACTAGGAAATATGAATTTGGAATATACCCTATGCTTGGATGTAGCTAACCTATATATAGGTGAAACCGAAATTTCCTAAAATTGGAATTTTAATTATTGATTATTCTATTTACTATTGATACAGCTTTACCATTGGGTGATGCGCTTGTTTTATGCTGGTACAAGTATTTTCATTATTGAGTTGATGGTTTTTACTATTCTAGCACAATGACATGAGAGAATTTCATTTACATGCATCATATTAGGCACCATAAGGATTAAAATGATATGCATATTTCTATACCATATCTATTTTCAGCATGCACCTACTTGTTTTCAAGTGAGTGTCATTGTGTTTAGTATTAATATATTTCATTACTTTAATGTTAATAATATATAATATGTACCATGTGTAAAGATGAAATGGGAACCTTAAGTGGAAATGTTATACCTTCACTTGACTCTACCAGGGAGGCCTTTCACCTTCCCTTTTCTTATAAGTCCCTTGTTTTTCTCATCTTCCATGGATTCTTGTCTGAGTTATGCCTTTGAAAATTGTAGAAGAATTCCACCAAAAATTCTTTGTTATGTATGATAGGAGAGAAGTGATGATCACATTCTGGAGTTAGTGGTTCCATAACCACCTGTAGTACCTCATATCGTGCCTCAAGTGGCACCACGACCTCTTGATCATCCATTGGGCATCGACGCTCAATTCAGGGATAGTCTTATTCAGTTTATTCAATCAGTTCAGAGTGTTCCCTGACATTCCTTGACTATGTAAGTGATTACATGGGACTTTCTCCGGCAGCATCCTCCAACCTTCTCAAGGGATGGTGGTCGCAATGCTGCATAGTCATGGATTGAAGCTATGAAATCCATATTTTACCACATAGATATTCTTCCATAGGGGGGGTCAAACTTGATTTCTGTATGCTTCGTGACTCTACCATGCATTCGTGGGATGTCATTTATTAGGTAGAGAAACTCTGAGATACATTTTCTGTAGACTTCTAGATGGCTTTTATGACCACTTCTTCCCACAGACTCTGAGATTAGATCAGGCTTGAGTGTTCTCACATCTTCAGTAGATCTATATGAAAGTTTAGAGTATTCTATACATTTCACTGAGCTCCAACTAATGACACATATATGACTGAGAGGTGCTTTGAGGATAGAGTTGGATATATTATCCGCTCGTAGGTGAACAAATTTCATTTAACGACTATTACAGAGATCTTGAATCATGCATTGATTATAAAACAAAATATCAAGGAAGATAATCTTGTGATCCAGGGTGATTTAGTTCTGAGGTTGGGTAATGGTTCTTTAGGAATTATGAAGAACCATTTTGAGGGTGTATGTGGGGGAAATACCATCCATCTAACACGTACTGATATAACTGTCATATGTCATTATTGTGGAAGGATCAACCATTAGATTCCCTAGTGCATGAGAAACCTAATGGAGTGCCGAGATTGTGATAATGGGGGTCACCTTAAATGTTTATACTATACTTTTCCTTCAACATCCTGTGGCAGAGGATCTGTGCCAACGCCATCATCAAGTATGGGATATATGGCTCTATGTCAGGCTGGGAATTCATTTTCCACTGACAAATCAGGCTAAGGTAGTGGAGGTCGTGGCTGGGGCAATCAAGTTCTATAATACCATCATCGATAGAATGGACCTAATCAGGCTAGTTAGGTGGCATGTCAGGGATGAGGATCATGACATATGTATATAGTTGAACCAGTACTTGTGGAATAGATTCGAGGTCCCTCTATGGTTGGAGGTATATCCTTGTAGCATATCCTTTAGTTTCTTCCCTTTTTGATTATGGTCATTCACACTCTTTCATATATACTTAAACTATATAGAGTTTTGGTCTTTCCATCGATTATGTCTATGGAATCATGTCTCTTAAAACTCTATTAGGGGTCAAAACAGAGGGCATACACCAGTGAAAAGAGTTCCCCCAAGAGATAGGTGGGTACCGTTTCTTTTGGAATTTCATCATCCTCAAGATGAACAACTTTGATATCATTCTTGGTGTGGACTGGCTCATTCTTTATCATGACCTAGTAGAATTATAATGATATCGGGTGTCTTTCACAACACCTAAGGTTGGAAATATATACACAAGGGAGAATGGGATATCCACGAAGGTCGAGATGGACCAAATAATTATGGGTTGGATTGAGTGAAAGATCCCCTAGAAAGTCTCTTTATGAGCGATCAAGGACTATAGTCAGTGGAATTACCCCTCATTTTGAATCATTTCAGGGATGCATTTTCTAAATATTTCTCTAGATTACCTCCTATGAGTGAAGTTGATTTCACTCTCGAGCTAGTTCTAGATGTGGAACCATTATCAATTCCTCATTATAAGATGGAACCAATAGAGATTCAGGAACTCAAGAAGAATCTTGAAGACCTCAAGGCTAAGGGTTTTATCAGACCTAGAACATCACAGTGGGTTTCACCTGTCCTTTTTTCCAAGAAGGTAGGTGGTACCCTCAGATTTTGAATTGATTAACGTTAACTATACCAACTTATGGTAAAGAATCGATATCCGTTGCCTCATATAAATGACCTATTCGACCAGCTCCAAGGAGAAATAGTTTTCTCCAAGATTGACTAGAGGTCAGACTGTCACTAGGTGTGTGTGTGTGTAACCATCCAAAATCCCACATACTAATTTCAAGAACATGTATAGCTTGTACGAGTATCTTGTCATACCGTTTGGACTCATTAATGCACTAAGAGTTTTCATGGATCTGATGAATCGAGTTTTCCACATGTAACTTGATTCCTTTGTGGTAGTCTTTGTACATGATATCTTGGTGTATTCTTAATCCAGACACAACCATGCAACCCATCTTGAGATTTTGATGAGTACATTGAGAGAGAACCAACTTTATGCAAAGATCATTAAATGAAACTTTTGGATTGATAAGGTTTGCTTTTGGGTCACAAAATATCTAAGTTAGGCATATCAGTTGACCCAAAAAAAGTGATCGTAGTAGTTTCTTGGGAGAATCCTAAGAATGTATATGATATACACACCTTCTTATGGAATTTTGGCTCTTAAAAACGTTTCATCCAAGATTTCTCCTACTTAGCATCACCTCTTATGACCTTTATTAAGAAGGTTGTGTAGTTAATTTGGTCTAAAGTTTATGAGAATTATATTCATGAGTTAAAAGGATGACTAAAATGAGCTCCAATACTAATTCTACCTGATCTAGGTAGAAGTTACATTGTTTATTATGATGATTTAGGAGTCTGACTGGGTTTAGTTCTGATGCAGGGTGATCAAGTTGTGGCTTATAGATCCTGTTAGTTGGGGCCTCATGAGAGGATCTATCCTACACACATCCCCAAATTAGATGTTGTGATTCAAGACTTGTGATGTTGTAGACACTTCTTGTTGGAAGAGAGTTTCATCATTTACATGGATCATAAAAGCTTGAAATATATCTCCACTCGACAAGATTTAAATTTAAGGAAGTGATGGTGTGTCGAATACATGCTGTCATTTGAATTTGATATTTCTTATACCTATGGTAAGTTTAATTCCATTGAAGATGTTTTGAGCCACAAAACACAGAAACAAGCCATCTAGGAAGCCAGTAGTGAGTGGAAAATGATGGATTTGTTTTCTGTGATGCATATAGAGGTTCAGGAGAAATGTGGAAAAGTAGGTCTAGTAGCTTTTGTAGTGAATTCATATCTTCTATAGAAAGTACACAAGAAAAAATTATCTGATCCGGAGGGGCTCATTTTGAGGGAGAGCATCATAAGAGAGAACACGCCTCCAGGTAGGGTTATTTTTGGAAGTGAAACTCTGCTCAACTGTGGTAATGTATGGGTGCCTTCTGATATTCAAGAAGAGATAATGAGGGAATCTCTTGCCTATGATTGGGAAGTTCATCATAGACATACCAAGATGTACAAATATATGAATCGTCAATACTGGTGTCTTGGTATGAATAAGAAAATAATGAGTTTCATTACCTGGTACTTCACCTGTCAGTAGGTGAAATTAGAGCACTAAAAACCTACTAGACTGCTATAACCTATTTCATTCATCAGGGGAAATAGAATGACGTCACAATGGATTTCATGGAAGGATTTCCGAGATCTCCTTTAGGTACTGATTTAGTACGGGTGATCGTTGATAGGTTGAAGAAAGTCACACACTTCCTACCCATCCAGGATACCTTCACTATTGATGATTTAGGGAGGCTATATATTCTGGAGATAGTTCAAATTCATGGAATTCCCCATTCTATAATGTTGTATGGAGACACCCATTTCACATCACAATTTTAGTAAGGTCTATAGAATTCACTGGGTTCATAGGTTCTTTTGTGTACTTCATATCACCCCCAGACTGATGGATAGTTCGAGCGGACTATTCGGGTGTTAGAGGATATTATGAGGGCCTGCAACCTTTATTTTAGAGTTTATTGGGTGAAACATATTCTTTTAGTTTCTTTTTATTATAATAACATCTTTCAAGAAACAATTCAAATGCATCCATATGAATCCATTTATGGTAGGACATTTCATTCACCAATATGCTGGCTCAAAGCATACGAGGCAGCTCTTCTGGGTCATCATCTCGTTTAGGAGACTTATGAGAATTTAGAACTAATTTAGAATCATATGGCTACAAATTAGTCGAGACGAAATTCTTAAACTGATTTTTGTCAAATACCCTTAGAGTTTTAGGTGGGATATTAGGTCTTTCGATGTGTTTTGGTGAGGTTGGGTCACAAATGAATCACGATATAGGGGAGTCATCACTGAAATATTCTGGGTCGTTTGAGAGAGTGGAGAAATTTGGGATGTTAGCCTATCAGTTTCTATTAACTCAGAGGTATTGTGCAATGCACATTGTATTCCATGTATATCATCTTCGACAGTATCATAAAGACCAATCTCATTCGTTTAATCTAGATGACATCAAGCTTGAGGAAGATGCATCCTTCGGGGAGAGTATGATTCATATAATTAATCATAGCATGAAGGTCCAATGAGGTAGCCTCTAGTCTGAGGGCCATGGAAGCACAGAAATGTTCCAGATGAGGCCTGGGTGTGGGAGACCGATGTTCATGTGCAGTGGATGAAACTTTTCCTAGATGAAGTTCCACTACCCTTGGAAGGGAAAATCCGGGATGATTTTTCTTAAGGAGGGGAGGTTGTAACATCCTAACATTAACTAAGCCACAAGCCATTTAATTTTTTGTCCTTTTCATTAAAGCGACCCAGGAAACATGTTGTGTGGTCTGATTTAGGTCCTGAGTAGTGGATTATTTTTATTATGATTGTGTGGGATCTGTGCAAAATAATATATCATGCAATGGTGCAATGATTTGGGTTAAAAATAATTAAAATGATTATAAGGAATAAAAATAAATTTCAATAAATCAAAATAAATGAAAAAGGAAATAAAATAAATAATAAAATAAAAAACAGTCAGGAGAAAAATTAAAATAATTAAAAATGGGCTTAACACATTTTATTATTTTTATTTTTATTTTATTTTGCACATTTTATTTTAATTATTTTATTTTATTTTCCCCTTTTTCATCCATTTTTTTATTTTTTCCCTCTGCCCTATTTCTTTTATTTCCTTCTTTTTTTCCTCTCAACTTTTCTCCTCCCTCTCTCTCTGTGTGTCGCGCCCCGCTGTCCAGGTGGTGTGCCACCCACCGTCTCTGCTTCAGAATCCCACTACACATCTATTTGTTTTATGTTTTCAATGTTATTATAAGTGATGTGAAGATCGTGATAAGGCTTATTATTGAAAAATAATATTATTTTAGTTTCATCAAATCTTCATTTCACAATCATCCATGGAAGGTTTTTACACGAAATTGGGGGTTTTCTATAATCCTCAAATTTCATCCATTTTAGGTGAAATAAAATTTTGTCGTGGGATGTGCGATATAATAAGACTATGAGGTAGGTAATCTATGATCTTTACTATCATTTTGTTTCTTCATTCAACTCACACCATTGTACCACTCATTGGTGCCTACCGACATATCTCAAATAAGGTATATTAATTTAATTATACTATTTGGTCTTGATCTTTGTGACCTTTGCTTAATATTAACCCCTTCCTTGGTTGGTTCCTTGCTGTTGGAAACCCCTTTGGGTGTATCTACATAATTGAGCTATTTAATTTTGGCCTTCATTATTTAATTGTCATTTACTTGTGCATGTGTAACAAATTTAGGTTAAAGTTTTGAAATGAATAAATTATTTAGACTGAATCATAAACCATGAAATTGGTTTTTTGTTGAATTTTGTTTACATAAATAATCATTATCTATATGTCTTATCATGCATTTATATTATTAAATTTCGTTTCCTCTACCTACATAGATAAATTCCATGTTTTGCTTAACTTTGAGTGATGAATTTGGAATTAAATGGTTCATTAAATGGTTGTAGTCATGAATTATTGATAAGTGATATATATATATATATATATATATATATATATATTCCTCTATTGTTGCCTAAAATGAAATTGGGATGGTGAGAGAACGTGGGTCCTGTATTAAGAACCCACAATCGGACTCTCTATGCTCAATAGGTTACAAAAAAATGTGTCGGGAAGCGATGTTTTAGGCTCACCGTGAAACGGATCCCCGATATTTTTACTATACTATTGGGTGATACCTGTTCCCTAAGGGGAAAGCAAGGATATACCCATTGGAAATATGGATACGCCAAGACTGGGGTAATACTCGGTCCCTTATATGTGACTCATGGGATGGGCTCATGGTTTACCATACCACGAGCGATACTTGGACTTTCGAAAGGATCTCCTTGGACTAGATCTATGGTATTCGATATAATTTAATGGATGTACAGTAGGGATACCTCAGGGATGGTCTCGAAATCCACCATTGAAATTTTCAATTTTATTATAAATTCTCGAGATTCCTTATTAATACTGCATATATTTTCCTTATGCTTTGTGAAACCTCCCTTTCACCTTTAGTGTGTGTAGTTTTGACACATAAATTAAACCCCAAGCCAAAGAAAAATCGTGGGGGTATGCTCTTCTAGGGTATACAATCTTATTTGGGCCTTGTATACATATTATTCCTCATACAAGTTTCCTTTCAGACTCCTGACATTGGCCGAAGTAGGTGGTATGGGACGGGTGTCCGCTTTGGAACCTCAACCAAGTTACATTTATTTTTGTTTATTTAAATTGATTGTATTTATTATATATATAACACTTTTATTTTTCTATACCACGAAATGGAAAGGTCTAGACATCATGGATGCCGGACTATAGATATTCTATCACACTCCTTGATTGGGCGTCCTTTGGTACCCAAGTAGACATTATGTTTTCATGTATGGATATAGGTAAGCATGTCACATCCGATGTTTGATTGAAATGTTGTCCTGGATGGAGATTTGGGGGAAGTGTACCGAGTATTACTTGAGATGTTGTGTGGTTGTTTTTTGGCCTTTTTGTGACTTTGTTATCATATAGTAAATGCTTGTACCTTGAACCTCTGCACTGTTATATATCTAAATTGGAATCATACATTGCCATCATTATGGTATATGTTTGACTATTCTGCTTCCACAGTTTTTATTTATTCCTTTGGGTCACTTATCTGGTTCTTCTGTGGTTTGCTTATTATCTATGCTTCTGCTACTTGTTACATATATTGTTTAGAGATGTGTTATACCTTATCTTATGATGTAATAGTCTCCCCACAAACTCAATCAAGTCCCTCAATTCTAGTGATTTGGCTTTGGAATTTGGGGATATATGCTTGAGGTCTTGTGACTCAATGTATCGGGACCCATTTCAGTGGCACATGGGGTGGGAGGCTACAACTTAACTCAAGGGAGAGATTAATTTCATTACAATTATAACACCTAATATGTATTAAAAACAAATAAGTCTTAAATTCAAGATCAAAAACAAGTACAAGCCAATGTCAACGTTGAATAAAACTAATCCACTTATCACACCTAGCATATAAATAATTATTTACACGTCTGATAATTTATGGAAGCATGTTTACTATTTAAAGTAATGAAAAAAATATATAATATAAAAATTATATCTATGAATAAATTATGGAATAATAAATAAATAAATAAACAATTCATAAGTTTAAACATGAGATGTACATTTATCAATAATTAACGAATAAAAATAATTATAAGCACTTCATAATTTAGCCTTAGATTATGAATATTTTATAACTAAATAATTATAAAAACATTATATTGATTCTTAATGTGAAATCTTCAAGTTATCATTTATATGTAATTTAATAAAATATATGACATTAAATTAAATTTAAAAATTTTATATTTCAATTATAGTATGTAAACAATTCACATAATCACAATATCAAACAATTAATATTATTTAAACATGGATCATATCAATTATTAGAACTCCTTTTTATATGGTTCAAAATTTTCACAAATAAGGAATTTTAATTTGAACAACTCAAATGAATAATTATGAATAATTCATTATATTATATATAAACTCTTTTATATTTTTCTGTATTATAAAATTTATAAATACTTTATAAATTAAACTTACAATTTCAATATAAAATATATATATATATAAATTACGACCCATGCCATATAATTGAAAAATGTATTTTGGATTAACAATAAATACGATGGATATTTATTTAATAAATGTTTCATAAACATTGAATTAATTATTTTTAAACAATTTTTAATTAGTTAATTTATAAAAAAATTATAATTTAAATAAATATCCCAAAATAAATTTTTCTTATAATTTATAAATATTTTATAAATCATTTAAATCAACTCATAATTGAAATTTAGAAAAAAAATAAAATTTTCCGTTATAATGTTTTTAATGTTATGGTCATATCGTAATGTACAATAGATATGCCGCAGTGCTCCAAACCCCTTTAAGATCTATCAATCATATTTTATGATTAATAATACCCAGTATTGAGTGCCAGACATTTCACTACATAGGATATGTTGATATGTTTCATTACAGGAAATGTTGATATGTTTCATTACATAAGTGATAATCATCAATCAATGCTTCTGATAAGACTAGAAAAAATATTAATCTAGTGGAACAAGAATTAACTATTGTACTCTTATAAGATAAACTTATAATGATTAAAATCATAGAATATGATAAACTATTATGTAAGAGTGAAAAGTGAACCATGAATGTCTATCATGTTATATGAGGAACACTAATACTACTTTTACGACACGATGTTCAGTTATTCATTAATATTTTGGTGCCATCTTATTCTATGACTTGCTATATTGTATGATACGATATATAAAATATAGAAGAACTATATTATTTCACCACCTATAAGATCCTATATTTTTTGGTATGACTGTATCACAACATATGACATCACATATCAAAAAACCTTCAACATAACAAATATATTAATCGTATTAGATGATATGAAATACAATATATATATATATATATATGATATATTGTTTTCTTTTTTATAAATATATTTTCAATAATTATGAATCATGGTAAAACTATGATTCAATTTTTTGGATTCCAAGTATCAAACAAGACATATTTAATATAGCCACAAACATTAGAAATAAAAAAATCCCAATATCACTATGAATGAAATAGAAAATTACAAACATTGCACCTTGTATTGAAGATGGACACTATTGTTTTCATCATTTCATATGATCGATGAAGATCCCTTAAATGTATCCATCAAAGTTGATTATTCTTAGTTTATCTGTGGTTTGAAATGAATTAGGTGACACTCGGGTGGGGTTCTCCTTCACTCCCATAGTATGCTAGTACCTCTCGATGGAAAATAATGGACGAGAAAGTGAACATAAGGGAAAGGGAGAATTAATATGAAGTAGGGTAGGATTGAACCAATATCTCAATGAGGGTATTCATCCTAATATATTCCTAATGGATTCTACCAAATCATTTATGGAATTTACTCATACATTACATAACTCTTCAGTTAATTATTTGATCGTTCATGCCTTAATCATATGAATACAACCTTTCATTCTACCGTGTGTTTTTTCTTATGAAACACATATAATTGATAATATAAATTTGTTTAATATTCCCAATTTTTAATACATTTGGAAACCTCATCATTCATAGGGTGTCATTTTAATCATATGATTCAATTTAGTACTATATTCATGAGTAATACATTACAACTAGCAATGAAAATGACTACAATATCACAACATTGTACTAAATTATATTCATAAACCATGAAGTACTAAATGACTTTGTTTTTATACACTGTTCCATATATATATATCAATATATTAAACAATTATATTGGAATATACACAAAACACACACATAGATAAGGATTTCGGACATAAATTCATCATTCAAAACATAGTTCATATATTTAGATACAAATATTTGAGTTGAAAATTATATATAATACTCAATAATTTAAAATAAAAATATTATATGAAATTATTAATATAACATAAGTAAAATATTCTACTTTCTTGTTTTTTTAATTCATTTTAATTTCTTTTCCAATGGAAGTTCTTACCATACACAAAGAAAAAAGCCTCATATTTTATTATCTCCCTCTTAATCTTTGGTTTCATAGAAGGACATTATAAAGGTGAATCTAAAAATTTATTTTTCAAAACCATTTCACATTTTATTTATTTCTATTTAACATAAGGATAAAATAATTTTATTTCTTTATATCCTTACCAAAATTTTTAACTATAGCAAAAATATATTTATGAAATTCCACTATATAGTTTATCATATAGTGTCTAATTAAATTGTAGTTTCTTAATGATAAGGATGAAAATATGAGATGTGTGAATAGATATTTATTAAATGTAAATAAAAAATCTACAATAAATAAAAGTAATATATCAACTTTAACATTTGAGAACTAACATGGATTATATATTTTAAATTATATGTGTATAGTGTATTGATAATCTCATTGATTTCCTACCTTACTTAGTCCTTGTAAATTTCTTAAACATTTGACAACATGCATTTTCCATACATTTACCCATATTTATATCATAAATCACTAGAAATTGATTGTAATATGATGATATAAATATTTAATGAATTATCTATGTGTCTTCTGTAGGTATCATTTTCACCATCACTTGCTTCCGGATGTACCTCATATAGTATTAGGGAACCCAAAAAATTAAATTTACTTTTATATAATAGAACATTGTGTAATTTTCATTACTATTCAAGAAAATTTATGTTAGAAGGGATAAGTCCATTTTATAAAAGTAATCAAAGTTTTTTTTGCATTATTTTACAATTTATACAAAACAATTATTCATATTGGTATTTTTAACTATTAATTATTTAAATATTATTCATTTAATAATCTTAAATGAGTACTATAGTTTTATTAAATTCATATTTTCCATTATCCATTAGATTCAAAATATTCAGTCACTTGAACATATTAGTGGTAAATGATCCTCAAAACCTTTCTTTATAGTGCAAGCTATGACTACACCACTACGTAAAGAGTTTTAAGATAAAATTTTGGATGAAAAAATATATTAAATGAATGATCCTTAAACTTTTTATTGTATTCTCATCTCTTTTAAATCATAATATTCAATTTACAAAAAACATTACCTATAAAATTTAACCAAACAATCTATGATTACATCTTTGATACTAAATCTAGGCCAGTCAATCCACCACTCTTTTTTTAACCCCCATATAGTGGAATGTACCCTCAATTATGGTTGAAGAAAACCTTGGACTATGGTTTCATTCAAAATTGAGCGATAAAATAAAATTTTGATTAAATATTACATTGAATGTTTTTAAATTTATTTGTTTTCATAGAAAATGAAATCCAATTCTAATTATCATGCTTTTAATTACAAATTTTGATCACTTTTACAAAATTAACCATGCTTAAATAAAAAAATCATTCTTATTCATTAATTTTTATCTTTTCATTATTGTTAGATACTATATGTGATCATATATCATTCATATATATATATATAATAAATTGTGTAAAATAAGATCCCAATACACCCCCTATGAGGTGGGGGGTGAATTAGGGGGTTATGAAATTTCTCCTGGAATCATGTTTGATAGGATCATGACCTTATATAATACCCAAGATCATGGCGAGGTACAAACCTATTTGAATATTTCTAAATATATGTATTTAAATATTACAAAACTATTCTATAATTGATGGGTTTTTGGGAAAGGAAATTTTGTATTGATATTGGAATGATTATGTTTCTTTGGACCCTATTAAGGTCACATAGGTGTCATCATGGGTAGAGCGTTAAATCTTAGGAGTTGTACCAGGATTGGGGTTGAAATTATACAGTTTGTAGAAGTATGGAAGAGTTTTTGGAATTATTTATTGATAATGTGTAATTTTATGGATTTCCATAGGTGATGAAAATGATTTTAAAATTTTATTGGGATGTATACTGAAATATTTTTTAGTTGTAATGATTTATTGGAAAAATGGAAAACTCCTTGATGTAAGGGTCATCGTATGAAAGGTTCATAGTACATAAGAGTTAACTATTATGTGTAAAGGACCACATATGTAAGGGTACCCAACTCTTTTGAAAATTCAATTAATTCATAATGCATAAGGGTCACTATTAAATATATTTTACTCTTATGTATGGGTACCCTCATCAGTAAGAAACCTCCTATTTTAAAAAAATAATTTAGGTTTCCAAGTCACCCTGATATGTAAGGATTTATTTGATGTTATGTAAAGGTTACTCTGAATTTACTTATGATATGTAAAGGTTGGTTAATGGAGGATTAAATATGTAAGGGTGACTAGTATTAGGCATAATTTTCTCCCTGATGTGTAGGGGTCTTACTATTTAGAAAAAATAACAAAGTATTTGAAGCCCATAAGATACGTAAAGGTTTCATTGGTGATACGTATGAGAAACTAGAATCCACCTTATGATATGTAATGGTATAATATGTAAGGGTTTATATTTACCCTGGGATGTATAAGGGTCAGGAAAATGTCTATGTATCTAATAGATAAGGGAATTTCTTTAAATACATAAGGTCCATCCAACAGTTAAATTTGATAATGTGTTGGGATTTCCCTTCAACAAGTAATATAAAATACCTAGAATTTAAAGGTAATTTTATATGTAAAGGTAAAGAAAAATGGTAAATTATAATATGTAAGGGTGATTCCTATTAAAGATGAAGGTAACTAGAGTACCAAGTGACACATAAGGGTTCTAGACATTATAAAAATTGAAGTACTCTTATTAAGGGATGATATGTAAGGGTTCTTAAGGGGATACTTGTAAATGTTTTTTTTATTAAATATAATTGAAATCAATAATAGTTTTACTCTTACTTATGGTCTCCCCAATACATAAGGTCTAGGAAATGCCATAAATAATGTATTTTTTTATTTTGTATAAAAATATAATTAATGGATTTAAAAGAATATAAAAGTGAGATTTATAATTTTATAAAATAAATACATTGAGGTTATCCTAATTCTTCTCTCTCCCCACCCCTCTATCATTAATCCATAATTCTAGAGAGATATTTACCCATTAATGTTAGTTTTTCATATCATCCATTTCATATAGATTCCACATGTATAACTAGATATCATTATGAATATATTCCCTATTTTATCTCTCTATTTAATATATTTTAACTGTTTATTATTTCTTATGGCTATTTAAAACCTAGGTTATGTTTTAATGGAAATGGTTCCATTATTGGGATCCATTCTCATCATTATTATGAGATGATGGAATTTTTTTTTGAGGTGGGGTATTATTCCGTCCTTGGTAATAATGTGTCCGAGATGGTTCTAGGATGGATCACCATTCCCACCATGGTGATGAGATATTAGATATGGTTTTGGGGTGGGGTACCAATCCCCTAGGATATGATTTTCAAGAATTGGTTTTTGTGTGGGGAGTCATTCCCTATAGGTGTTGATATGGTGGTGTTTATTTTGGTGTAGGAAATTATTCCTCCATAGGTGATGAAATATTGTAAGATGTTCTATGGTGGGACAAAATTCCCTTTGGGTGGTGATGTATTATGCTCATAGACATATGAAACTAGATGAATAAACGAAAGTTGATCCTGAGTGTGACCATAGAACTAAAGGACCATCAATAGATTATTTTATTGAAATTTAGTTGTTTTAATAATGTAAATAAAAAGTAACTTATTCGGACTAGATATATTTAGGGAAAACATTAGTTGTTGCCTACTGATTTAGATTCATACCCTACTAGGGCCTCCATGGGAACCTATAAAGACTTGATGGTTTTATCCTCCAATAAAAGAAAGGGTCCTATGCATGATGGTTGATTGGGTTAGCTTGGATAGAAAATGGTTTATTGGATCGAGCTAGGATGTGGGGAAAGTTTTGCAGTCTTTTCTTAATTTTATTTAGTTCTTTCTATTTTGGTTCATTGTAGAAAGGATCAGACTAATGAAAATCTTATTTATTTATGTATTCTTTTATGACTTTTACTATTTTTCATATTGATATAAAATTAAATGGTATCTTTTTTGGGGGTTATATCCTTAATGTATTTTATTTTTGTATACTTGGATGAATGATGTTTTTATTACTTAATATTATTTATAGTTACCTGATCTGTGGAGTATAGTTTTCCCACAATGTTGTTAAATCCCCACTTTTAGTTGGTATCCTTTGAAATATAAGGAGGTGTTCCTAAGTTATGTAATGATTTGGTGTATCTAGAACGGTGGTAAAATAGTTTAGGGACATTACAAAGTGTCATTAGAGCCTTTCTTATATTCTTTTAATTTAAAAAAGAAGTATCATGGGTCAGAGAAAGGGTGTTTCCATATCATGGTATGGATCTTGTTCCTATGATTATATAACCCATATATAAGTTACTTTCATGTTACCAGTGTCGGGACTGTTATTATTGATTTTTACATTTATGGTTAGGTTACTTTACTAAATATAATACCTTTGAAATGTGATTTATGGATTATGGGATTTAATCTTTGATCTAAGTGGTAAGAAGGTGTGAATTCATTAATCATGGAAGGTATTTAATATTTAGATGAAATTTATTTTCTTAACTATGATTGGTTTCCATCATTACAATATAGGGGATGATTATTTAAACTGAAATCAGAAACCTATATAGTGATTTCTTATATAACATTATGGTGTCAAATTTTTTAATTGAATATTTATTAGGTTTCATTAATATTTCAAGGGATTAATTACCCTATTTATTAATTTCATTAGTTAAATAAAATGTCAATGGAATCTTATAATGTTCTTTCTTATACAAATTTTTGTTTGAATTTAATTTAACTAAATCAAATATGTGATACTCTTATTAAAATAAAAGGAAAATGAAATGGTTGTAATCCTATATATATTCGATAATGACCTATGTAATGGGTAGATGATGCTAGAGAGGCTAACTAGTTTATGTAATATGAATGATTTGGGGAGTAAATATTGAGTACAATAATTATATGTCAGTTAAATATTAACCTAATAGAGATATTCAAATAAGTTATAGAATGTTTTTTGAGGTGTATGTTTTAAATTGTAGAGACATGACACCATAACTACATATAGTGGAATGACATGGGGGTGGGAGTGATCATTCCCTGGTCCATTGAGATAGAACCCCCCATCATGCAAGAAAAAATGATGAATGATCAACTCCAAAATAGATTATTACAGGTTATGAAATCCATGGATAGAGAGGCTTTATGAACTGAAATATCTATGTTTGACCTAACATGATATTTTCATATACATCACCCACCTTTTTTAATGGGTGACGGTGGACACAAGGCTACTTAAATTTAGTTGGAGTTGATTTAGAATATTTTTGATCATTTGGAGATACCCCATGATAGTTGGGTGTAGTTCATAGTCTAAATGGTATGAGGGATTGCAAAACCCTAGTAGGATATTCTGGTATAGAAAATAAAAAATATGGTGTTGTCCTTGGAGGACTTTTAGGTCTGGTTTTATGACCATTTATTTCCAATGACCATGAGGGAGAATAGGGAAGATAATTTTATGCATTATACCTAGAGAGGGATGATATTCAGGGATTACATAGAACATTATATAGATCACTAGAATTTCGACTAGATATTGGTTAGGGATGAGACAACTAGTGATAGGAACTTTGAGGATGGGTTAAGATAATATATCTTGGTAAAAGTGAATATTTTTATTTTATCTTAATTTTATGAGGTGTCAAATCAAATCCTTATATATGAGATGAATCTAAATGTGGAAAAATATGTAGTAAAAGCAATTCAATTGAGGGGAATAATAACAAATCCTTGAGAAATAATAATATCCCTCTTCATGGTTCATGATAGTGTGGTGGGGGAAAGAGTCACTAAGGTTGTATTTCATATCATCTACCTAGGATAGGAGGATCATTAGAGAGGTACTAGTGTATTATGTTTGGTAATTTTCAATCCTAGTGTACCCAACCACATATCAAGTGTTGATTATTAAGGAAGATGAGGAAACTTTAGTGGTATTCAAGGAGTGAACAACAGTCATCCAGTGGAAATGAATTTGTAAAGGTGCATGTTTCTATATAAGGTTTGTATTTGTCACAATAGAGTAGTATATGGAGTTTCAAAGGTTATTTAGTTTATGATGGGGGATGAAGATTATTGTGGTAGGGGAAAGAAATGTTAGTATCATGGAGATTCTCAAGGGACTCAGGTGGGAGATAAGGTTAAATAAATATACACGATATTGATCCTAATTCTTCTAATTAGGATTTTAGGAAATATACAGTTCAAGGTGTGGTTTTGATAGCATAAATTTCAGAAATTTTTTATTCGATATAGTTGTGTCGCTTGATTTAATATTTACCCAGTTTTTTAAAATCTTGATGTTATACATAGATAACATGTATGGGGTGATGTCAATCGATACACCTTAGGGTTTTGATTTGAGGGAATTATAAGGTGTTAATCATGTTCCATAGTCATTAGAATTTACATATTACTTTGTAATTTATTTATAATAATTAATACAAGATTTTACATGTTATTTAAAATGGATAATCTATCTTGATATCAATCCCATATCAACTATGATGTCAATGAGTACCATTTATGTTTCTTAAGGGAAAAGTTTCTATCTATATTGTAGAGTTTTATATATAGATAGGTCATTCAGGATTTGACCTTTAGTTATTGATTGGGATCATGACCCAATATTCCATTGTCATTATGGATAATAGGGAGGCACAATAGTAATTATTTCCACCCATAGTTAACTAGTTTTGTGATATATTTCATAAAGATTTATTTGGGTTTCCACTTCAGTAAGAGATTTAGTACATGATTGAAGAGTTTCTGGGAATGTTGTTTTGGGGATTGATAACGTGAAACCATTATAACATTGAAAATTAAAACAATGGTCCATAAAACATTAATCCATAATTACTTCAATCATCAGAAGTCATGAGTCCAAAAACAAAATACTCTTCCATAGAGATTAGTTCACCAGAACTTAATAAGATGATGAAACCCGAAATCAGTGCACTATGTTTTCCAACATTCCCACAGACAAACAAAATCATAAATCCAGGAAAAAAATAAAAAAAGTAAATGAAAATTTTCTTTTATGTGGTTTGGACACTAATTCCTACATATATGCGGGAACATTGTTTAATTTTATTACTTGACTAAAATATATAAGAGTATATAATCACTTATGACCAAAAAAAATAAATAATTAAAATTAAATTATTTAAATTTTGGTATAATAAATGTGAAGGTTGTCCCACATCACTTTTATAGAGTGGTCTAGTCTATCAACTAATTGGACCGACCTCTAACTTTAATGGGGGGTCTTCCCTTAAACTCACATGAAAACTAATTATAGCATTACTAAATCAACTGATGATATACATTAGAAGAAGTCATCACCCCTTTATCCCCACTAGTATACTCACACAACTGAAATTTCAAATGAATTTACCTCTCATATCATCACCACAAAAAATTACAAACTTTTGACCAACCTTACACTACTTGGGTTTTTGTTGTCACTGATTAAATCCTCAAAGTTGATAAACCTTTCAGATCGTCTCCTTTAAATGGATTCAATATGGGAATAGAAAAACAATATTCATAGAAACTAATAATATCACACTTACAATATTATTTTCATGGAATTTTTTATGCCTCTAATACTTAGGTAAATTTCAGCATTCACTCTTCCTCCATAGAATGCATTACTCTCCAGAACATTCTGGTCACCCCAATCCAACCAAGACACAATGTTTCTTTATGATTTCATAGAAAAATAGATTAGTACAAATATAAAACACATTCTAATATACAAATAATTTTTACATCTCTAACTCTCCATCCTCCAACAACTTCTGAATTTAGTATTATTTCAGGTTAATATGTTTTTTCCTTGAATGAAAAACTACATTTTCTACTAAGTGTATGAAACTATAGCTATCACAATACATTATCCCACATTACTATCCCTATATAAGTTCCCCTAATAGATTCCTCAATCGTACTAACTCTTTCATCGCTTTCTTTACTGCCACGTATTTAGTTTCTCTTATAGAGAGTGTGTAACACCCCATTATTTTAGTTTGTATTTCCCTTTAAATAAATCTTGTTTGTTCGATAACATTTGATACATATAAAACCAAAATAAATTGAATAAAGCTTTATTATAATAAAACATTAACTACATTAAAATATATTTATGTGAAAAATTATTATCAAAATAAATTATTTTTTTTAAATAAACGAGTTCTAAGTCACATAATTAAATAACATTAATTTGAAAAAATTTTCTTTTATGATTTATATATTTTTTATATTTTTTACTTTTGAATAATATTTTAAAAAAATATATTGATTAAATTCAAATAATTATTATTAAAATAAATTATTAACATCTAATAAATAATTAAGTTACAATAAAGAGTATAATTACTATTCCTTGAAAAACAAAATTGTTTTTTGAAAAAAAAAAATTATTGTATGTTATATATATTTTTATTAAATCGTTAAATTTATCATATTTTATGTATGGGATTTATTGAAATTAATTATTTATATTTATATTCAAAAAATGTAAAAATAATTTTATTATTTTTATATTGTAAATAATATGTATCAATTCCTTTTGATGTATAAAAATTAATTTTATAAAACTTATTTTTGTTACGTTATGCATACTTTATATTAAATTTATTTTTCATCACATTTAGAAGTTAAATATATTAAAATGGTTTTAATATTTTTAATTATCGCTTTAAATTTTGTTATTAAGGTCAATTTCATTTTTAGGCATAAAAATAATGTAGTAACATAAAAGGATGTCATCATGGGAGATACAAAAATAAGGTTAGAATGTAAAATTCGTGAATAAGGTCATAAAATATCAAAAAACCATATCTTTAAATATATGGATAATGTTATGTTCCACCAATATTCATCTATTATCTATTATGTTTTCACCTGTGACCATTTTCATTTTTAAAATGATAATCGCATACATTAAGTAATCGGTATTTGGGAAAATACCACTCAAGAAAATCTATAAGTGGAACTCACCTGTACTCACCTAAACACACAAATTTAATTTAAAATTATATTTAATCCCTACCCTAATTATCTCCCTCACAAGACTCTATTATGTTTTTGAACCTTTAGTCCCTATAAGGATTCCCAAACCCCTCATTTTGAAGAGGCCCTCTAAGAGGAGATTATAGTATTCCATGTAAGTGTTATATTTTCCGTAGTCATTGTTCTATATATTATTCATCCATCATTAAATGAATCTATTTTAATAATTTAAAAAAATCAATAGTATTTTTTAAAAGTTATATTATTACTATAAAATAACATGTTCTCACTCATTAAATCGTTATAACATGTTCTTGATTGGGTCAGTTTTAAAACTCACATAAACTATGTTATAACATTTGCATAATTAATGATTAATAATACATAAATAATTGTACTAGTATGTACTGGTGATAAATTTAAGATGTTTTTATAATTCTTTAATGGTAATATATATATAAAACTAAATTTATTAATAAAATAAATTCATATTTATTGAACCAAAATTCACAAAAAATAAAGATATTTCTAGTGTTCCATGTGAACCATCACACTATATTCCATGAAATGACTATATAAATCCATAAGTATATAAAAATTTATATTAAATTACCTTGAACATTATATACTTGATAGAACCATGACCAATAAGCAAGGACCCGAACCACTAAACTTAAGCATGTGTGGAGAAATAGAATAGTTGACTCTCGAATATTAATTGTATCTTTAAATAGAAAATATGAGGGTAAAAAGTATAATAAATGAATATAAATAAGTAAAATAAAAATGAGTAATTTTCATATTAATATTAATATAAAACCTAAATTTATAATATTTAGATTTACAATGTGTTCGACCAAGCGGAAGTCTTAGGTAATGGTTTCTTTTCCAATATCACTTTGAATTCGAGAATATTTTTTTCTAAACAAATATTTTAGGAAATTTTATTTTATTTATCTATAATATATATATATATATATTTGTCTTGTTTTTTATATGTTTTAATTGTCTTCTTATCACTTTCTACCCATGGGTTCATTATTCAACTGAGAGGATAGTTGTAAGTGGAACCCAAATTAACTCTTCTTTATGGTCGATAATCTTTATCCCCCTTGAATATATTTCTTATATTTTTATTAATATTTTTATATATAATTAAATTAATTATTAAGGTCATTTTTCATTAACCTAAACATATTTAGATGATTTTAAATAAATTATTTTTAATGTTTTGTACACAAGTCATTTTTCACATTTTTTACAAAAGTCTGGAAAGAATTTATTTTTAACACTTTATTCATGTATTTGTTTTTCCATTTTTATATAAATTATACTTTATGAATCATAATTTAAAATTTTTCATGTTTTTAAAAATTATTTTTAATTCCCATTTTTTGTGTTTTTTTCTTTTTAAAATAAAATTTATCAAAATAAAAGTATATTTCTTCTTATTTTTCAATTCAATTCTGGAAAGTTCTTATAAAAGTGTTTTACATATAGGTATAAGTACTTTAATGTTTTTTATAATTCACTATAAAAATGCTTAAATGATACCATACACATTTATTCTCTAGAAGAAACATGAAAATTCCTCATCGATGTTTTCATGATACCTGTTTCTTTCTCACAAGATAATTATGATATGATGGAATTGTTAATGTTTTCATATTCATATAGAACACATGTATAGTTTTTTATTATGTGATGAGTGGGTCTATTATATCCCTCTATTGTATTGGGTAAATATTTATATATCGGTATATGACATGTAAGGGTATGGGGAGTGAATCCAACTCACTATTGGACTTTATCCACTATGTTTATGAGAATTAGGAGTAATCCCAATCCACAAAAGAATTTTATACACAATATAATTATTTTTTAGGCCATCCTTAGAAAAGGAAATTATTTTCTATGAATATGTTTATTTCACACTCTTATAAAAATGTTTTTACCTATGTTATGTTTTCAAGTCCCATGATTATTGACTTATATCTCCACACCGATATTACACATGTTTTATTTTTTTAAAGAATTATTCCATGACTCATGGTTTATGAACATTGTTTTATTAGGTATGATTGTATTATATTATATCCAATAACGTTGATTATGTTCTCATACCAATATTATTATCTTATTCTCACTTATGATATTTGATTAATACCTCATATGATTACACTTACTGATAATTTCATCTGACCCTTTTTTATTTTTATATTCCCTAGGTTAAGAAGAATATTATTTTATATAGTAGTTATAGAATGATATCATGTGTGAATAATGTATCTTGGATAAGGTTAAGATGTTGTAAATGGGTTTTTTGTGTATATAATATTGAGATACCCAAAATTAAAGGTTATACAGTGTGATTTGTTGTGATATGTAAGGAATAATCATATAAAATGATGTAATATGCATATATGTTATGGTTGAATTATATGAGTTATTATTAGAGAAGGGTTTTGTTTTTTTATGATTATGACAAAACATAAAACAAACTTTTTTGACCAAAAGTTATGAGATATGAACATAAAATTTCGTTGGTTAAAAAGATGATGAAATAATTTAAGATATATTAGGATTGATTTTCCTTATTATAAGAATTTTTAATTTAATTATTTCGTGATAATCATGTTAAAAATGTTTGTTTTAGAATTGAATTGAATAAATAATCATGAAATTAGTGTAGTTACAAGTACACTGGATATTTAAAATATATTATCTTATTCTAGTTCTATGGATTCCTTCATATCGTGAATTTTCTGTGAGAATATTAATTATTATCCCCAATGGATAGATCATTAATTATCAGTGAATTATCCTAATGGATTGATGATTTTCTGTATAGTATAAAACTCTTCTCTCATATCCATTTCTGGGAATGTGCTTCCTCCAAATATTAATATTTCTATTTATTTGAATTTTATGTGATTATGGGAATTGATTAGATATCTCAACATAGATCCCAAATTAATAATGAGGATGGGAAATCAAATTTCATATTCCAAATCAACCCATCATTATCTATCAATGTGAGGATGACTACAACTTCCCATGGAAGTTACTTACCTTATCTGTGTGTTGTTACATTTAAATGAGGGATATATGGCTCAAATGGTTAGGTAAAATTAACAATTGAAGACATGTATATTATTATAGAATATATCAATATATTTCTATTCCATTAGATAATGAGATTGAGTTTTCCATAGAACTCAAACCTGGTGGTACGTCTATATCCAAGAAGCCTTATTTAATTAACCCATTTGAATTAGAGTAATTTAAAAAGAAACACTAAGATAATTTGGATACAGGTTTCATATGCCCACATGTTTTATAATGGGTTGAACTGATCCTCTTTGTTATGAATAAATATAGATCAGTGAATCTATAAATTTATTATCATGAACTTAATAACATCATGATTATAAATAAGTATCTTATACCCCATATTTATGACTTCTTTTATCTACTATATGGGGATCAATACTTATAATATATTGAAATTCAATTGGGATGTCATCAATTAATGGTGAATATGTAGGATGTATCCAAGACATCCTTCAATACATTATATTGAATTATTAATTCATAGTGATTCCATATGGACTTAAAAATTCCTCAAATATCTTCATTTATTTTATGAATAGATTCATTGGATATTAACTTGATCAATTTGTGGTAGTATTTATATATGATATTATAATATATTCAAAGGGAAAGGGAGAATATGGAGATCACGTGATGATTATGTTGATGACTATGATATAGGATAAACCATATGCAAAATTTATAAATTAAGAATTATTGCTATAAAAAGTATCATTATTTGGTCATGTAATCACAATCAAGGGTATATATATGGATCCATCAAATAAGTAATAAATAATGTTCCATACCAACCACTATAAATGAGATACATAGTTTTATTTTATTAGATGGATATTATCAACACTTAGTGGGAAATTTCACATGACATTAAAATCCACTATCCAAAATAACTCATAGGGGAGTCAAGTTCCATTGGATTTATGAATGTAACGAGAATTTCATGGATCTTAAAAGAAGGTTGATTAGTGAACCTATACTCACACTAAACTACATTGGATAAGGGGTTATGAAATAAAATGATGCATCAGAAAATGGATTGGGATGTGTTCTCATACAAAATTACATAGTAGTAACATATTCCACAATTCAATTAAATTTTCATGATAAAAAATACTCAGCACATAATTTGGATACAGAAATTGTAGTATGTTTATTAACTATATGGAAAAATTATCTCTATAGTGAAATGTGTTATATATATATAAATTACTAGAGATAAAATTATATATTCATGTAGAAGGAGTTGAACATACACTAAAGGATACAGTTGGAGTTTATCAAGGACTATGACTTCTTAATACATTACCACCTTGGAAAAGTGAAAAAGGTGGAAGATGGCGTGAGTAAAAAGGATCATGCTACCTTATCCATGATGAAGACTAAAAAATATCTAATAATCATATATTTTTAAATAATGGGCCCTTAAATAATAAAATAATGGAATATATCCTATCTTTTCCAAATTACTACTCAATCCTCCATCGATATGAAGATCAATGAGAAAAAAATGAGGATATATATCTATAGAAGAAGGTAAAGAATACTACAAGTTTAACCATTAAAAGGATGTACATAAAATATATATGAAATAAATATGTGTCCCATGAATACTATAATTTAATGATCTATTGGATAATGGGTATATCTAATCATTCATTATCTTGTTTTGGAAGAAAAATATATATAGAGACCTTAATAATTATTTCTAGTAATAAAACATAAAGAGAGAGATCATAGAGTATGTTTCTTGTTTCATGGTTTTCTAGTATGCTAATGTAGAGTGAAAGAAGAATACGGTAATGATGAAACCATTTCCCATACCTATGTTTAAATGGGATAACATCACTATTGATTTTTTATAGGTATTCCCAAGACATTTAAAGGATAAAATTCCATTTGGGTTGTAGATTATTTTCTTAAAATTTGACATGTTTCCTTAATATTTGAGAATATTTCTCACTTTATAAACATAACATAATATATTTAACGGAAGTGGTAATAATTTATTAAGTAACACTTTCCATTGTATTGGATCAATATCCAAGGCTTACCACTAAATTATAGGTATGTATTGAACAATCATTATACAATGAGCTAAGCTTTAGAATTTTTTGTCATCCTCATAATGATGATAAATCTGAAAGGATCATTCAAACTATATAATATATACTGATATCATATTAAATTAATTTGAAAGGGGTTTGAGATATACACCTTCCATGGGTAGAGATTTTATTTAACAATAGTTTCCATTCCATCATTCATATGTCACCATATGAGGCTATTTATGGGTAGAGGTTCCTAACTCCAATATGATGTGATTAAGTTTAAAAGTATAATATATTTGGAACAGATCTTTCTAAATAAATGTTAGTAATGATTCAAACCATATAACAATTAATTAAAAATACAAAAAGTTGATAGAAAATATATGCTTATAGTCAACAAAGATATTTGGAATTTAAGTTTGTACGCAAGGTATTCCTTAAAACCAAGTAAGTGGTTTAGGAGATTCAAGAAAAAGGGAATTTTAAACCTTATATATTATACCTTTTAAAATCATTTTTGGATGGTTTTTTATCATTTTCACTTACACATAACATCTCTAAAGTTTGTGATGTATTACAGGTTTCCATTTTGAGGGAGTACATACCAGATATATCACATGTTTTGAACAAAATGTTTGTAGAACTGGAGCATGATCTCTCTTATAAGGAATAACCCATAGAAATATTAGATCTCATAGATACATTACTATGAAACAAGATAATTCACTTGATTAAATATCTATAGAGGAATCATATGTTTGAGTAAGAAACATGAAAACTCAAAGATATCATGAGGGAAAATTAAACCAATTTTATAAATCAGGGTAACGGAATTTAAAGGGAGAAATTATTTTAAGGTCATAGAATTTAAAAATCTATATTTTAGTATGTGTTTCCATTTAAATAAATCCAATATATTTGATATCTTGTGATGCACACAACACCAAACAAAATTGAATAATGATTTATTATAATAAAATATAAAATACATTATAGGATAGTAAAATGAAAACATAATAGAAAATATATGATTTTGTAAAATAAAATGGTTCTAATCCACATAGGAAAACACCATTGATTTAAAAGAAATTGTTTTTATGAATTACGTATATTTTGTTAAATTTATAAATTTTGAAGAATTTTATTAATAAAATTAATTGATTAAATTCAAGGAACCATTATTAAAATAAATTTGTTATTTCCTTTAAATAATAAAGTAACTACAAGGAGTACTACTATAACCATTCATGGCTAAAAAGGTTTTGAATTAAAATGATACTTTAATAGTATATTATATATAATTCTATTTAAAATTTCATTTTCTAATATTTAATATATTGATTATAATTATATGGATTTTTTATATTTATATTCAAAAAATTACACAAAATTTAGTAATTATTATATGGTAAATAGTACGTATAAATAAATATTTTTTTTAGAAATTCATTTTTCTAAAAAATATTTTTGTTGCGTTATGTGTACTTATTTTCAAATTAATTTTTATCACCTTTATAAATTGAATCTATAACAATGGTATAAATATTTGAAATAAAAATTTATCATTTTTAATGGTTAATTACATTTTTAGGTAAAAAAATAAGTTACTATGGTAAAATTTAGTCATCACGGTAAAGGGTAAAATATGGTAAATATATTAAATTAAGGGATAAGGTCAAACAAATGTCCTAAAATAATATCTTTAAATTTATGGATAAGGTGATTATTGACATACTATAATCTATTATATATATTTTTTTTATTTCTTTCCACTTTCCTTTTTAAAATGATAACATTATAAATTAAATTATATGTATTTGTGAAAATACCACTCAAGATCACCTATAAAAGTCACTCTTCTATACCCACCTCAACACACACATTTCCTTAAGAATTTTCTTCAATAGATACCAAAAATTTCTCTATAATAATCTTCTATCCCATTTTGGAACCTCTTTTCCCATGGAGGAGTCCCAAACATCTCATTTACAGGAGGTTTTCAATGAGGAGATTCAAGCCATCAACATATGTGTTATCTTTTCCTTAATCATTATTCAATATATTATTTATCGAAGTATTATCGAATCTATTTTATCACTTTAATACTATGCACTTTAAATTAATAATATTCTATAAATGTGATATTATTATTATACAATAACATGTTCTTTCTCATTGAATCATTATAATTTTTTTTTTTTGATTTTACCAGCTACACGAATGATGTTATAACATTTACTTGATGAATGAATAATAATATATAAATATTGGTATTATGATTTTTGTTAAAGGTTGGGGACGAAGCCTCAATTTATTATTAAAGCAAAGACCTCTTTAGAATGGGTAGGGGGTGACCCATAACATAGCTCGAATGCCCAAGGCCAAGTTGCCTGAATACAAGGCTAGAAAGCCCATTTTTTGGCTCAAAGGACCCCTCGGTGAATAGTAATGCTACAGTACCACACTGCTACAATACCTGCTACAGTACCACAGCCGCTATAGTGCTACTACTGCTATAGTCCGCCGCTGCTACAGCACTGCTACAATGATCTGATACAGTGCTGTTATAGTTTCCCAGTGTTTTCCATATTTTGGGGTCTCAAATTTGTAATTTTTCTAGAATTTTGAAATATTTATTTCCATGAAGATCTCATCAAAATATAGAAAATGCATGAGTTTCGTGAATATGGTCTTTAAGAAGAGTATTTGTCAAAGGATTAAATAATTCTGACAGTAATCTCTACAATTACTACGATTATCATGAATACCGAAGTTGAGGCACATAAAGATTGGAGAATCATGGTGGCATAAAGTTTTTATGGAAGGATATGTGTTTACAATGAGATTTGTGAGCAAAAAAATTCCATGGGGCTTCGCAAAAAATGGAGCATTGTGGAGGAAAATTGGGATCTTTATGAAATGGTTTCGACGTGGCTTGTAAGGTTCTAAAGTCGGTGTAAAAGCCTGTAAATATGAATTTAACCCATTCATAAGATCTATCAAGGCTCAATGAGAATTATAAGTCTCTAGGTTTGAGAAGGTGGTTCATAGAGGTGGTTCGGGAAGGTGGGTTGCGAAGGTGGTTCACAAAGGTGGCTCACAAAGATTGTTTTCAAAGATGATATTGAAGGTTGTAAAAGACAACCGAATTATTTTAGATTTATGAAAGTAAGGTAATTCATGAAGGCTAGTTTGAGATTCACAAAATAAGGAGCATCGCGAAGGCCAATCGAGCTTTGTGAAAGAGGTGTACTTCACGAAGGCTAGTTTGAGCTTCATGAAATAATGAGATTCACAAAGGTAATGTTCTTTGAAAAAGTGTTTTTAAAGGGATTTCCAAATTGCTTTGGGGTAAAGTGGTATTCATTTGTGGTTGAAAGTGGGAAATCATTAGAGAATCTACATATAGTGGAGTATACATTCATTAGAGATAATAAAGGGACCTACAAGTCTTTAAATTGTTAGTGGATCTTTTGAAGAAGCAATGAGCACACTTCAGTTGAGAGAGCATAGAGCTTTCATATTGTGATTGGTTGTAAACTAAGAGGGAAAATGAGTCTTTTTCAAGCATTATAAACAACATTTCTCTTATAGTGGATTTGGTACATCGTCACATCACCGGTGTATGCTCCTTGGATGTAGCCCAGTGAGGGTGAACCAAGTAAAATTGATGTGTCTTGTGCCTACATTAAGATCTATTCATACTCTAAGATGGGATGGAGAGAAAAAAGAATTTAGATTAATAATGAAACAATATTAGAAAGGGATAGTTGTTTTAATCTGTCATTCCCTGATTCACGTCCCCTCTCAGGGTATTTTACCCAGTGGACCAAACCATTAGTATCAGAGTGAGAATGTTAATATCGTTGTTTCTCCCTCAATGGAGGTCATCAATCTCAAAGGGATTCCAATATTCGATGGGAATAATTTTTAGTTATGTAAGAATTAGATGAAACACTACATATGATCATTAGGAATGGATGTGTTTATAGTAGTGATGTAGGGTATTTAAGCCGATATCATTAGTGGTTCTTTATTAGAAGATCAAAGAAGGGAATTGGATGCTGATGCCAAGGGAATGAATGATTTTGGGGGATCTCTATCCAATGAAATATATATGATGGTGATGTCATTAAAAACATCACATGCTATGTGGTAAAAGCTATTAAATATATATGATATATATTAAAAGGTCCGAGAGGCCAAGCTTCACATTCTATGGAACATGTATAAAGATCTAAGAATGAACCTGAATGAGTCTTTTGATGCATTATTTGATAGTGTAAATGTTGTAGTGGATGACATGTGTGGTCTTGGATAATTCATTGATGATATAAAGATAGTGAAGTGTATCTTGAGGAAACTTACACCTTGATTCAATCCAAAAGTATTACTATTGGAAGATAAATATTCAAAAGAGCTGACACTAGATAACTTACATAATACCCTTGTCGCATATTAAATGAGAATTGATGATAAAAATTCTATGGAAAATGGGAAATCTAAAGATGTGGAATTCAAGGTCTTAAATAATCTCATCATTGAGGATTCTCAAGAAGAATAAAAGATAGATGAGGTGATTTCATTCCTTTCCAAAAAGCTTCATAGAGGAAGAGTAATGATCAAAGTAAAACATCCACTTGATTTTTTAAGGTGTGGAAAGGTTGGTCATCTTGCAACAAGATTCCCCAAGAAGTTCAAAAAAGATGATGAGTATCAATTTGAAATTCACATAAAAAGTATTCATACTATGTGAAGCGAAATAAATAGACCAAGATAGATTTCTTTAAGAAAAATAATCTTCTTTCACAAGAATGTGACAGTACAGATTAATTTGTGGTTGAAGAAGTTGAGCAGATATAGAACTGTTAAGATTTTCGAGAAAATGCTATGGTGGATATTGTAGGTAGTGCTTAGAAAAAGGAAGAAACCGATATGGATGAGGAATAAGTTGAAGGAACATTTGATATAGAGATTGAATTATAAGTATCTCTTGAGGAAATATATGTTTGGGGAGACAAAATAAATAAATACAACAAATTGGTTCATGATTCCAAAATCTATATGCAGCAGCAATAAGAAGATAAGTCTAATCTAATGATATAAATTGAAAAAAATAAGTCTTCAATTCCAGAGAACCTAGAGAAGGATGTTGAGTAAAAGATAAAAATAGTGGAATAGAAAAGTGAAATTTATTGTTTGACTAACACTAAAAGGGATCAAATCAATTATATCTATGAACTTTAAGAATAAGTAGTATGTCTACAATTAAAAGTTAAGGATCAAGAAAAACTCTTGAATACCCATAAGATATTTGAAATGTAGATCACTCAGATGATGGAAAAGTTGGAGGTGGAGCATATAGGATTATAAAAATAGAAGAAACATAAAAATCTAAATGAAAGGCTGGTATGGGGCTTGATCAAAACCATAAATCTATTATGGTTGAATTCAAACTGCACACACCCACTCCAAAATTTAAAATTGATTTGGGTAAAAAGAAGAATCACAATATTCAGAGAACCTAAGGGAATACTATCAGTATAGAAGTGGAACATAATAATGCATCCTACATTAGGCGTTATTTTCATAGAAAAAATGGGACACTCACAAAATGTATGTTATATATCCAAGAGATACCAAAGGGTACAAGAACAGCAGTGGTGGCCAAAAAGAGAAAGGTAAAAAAGAACATCTTTTGATGTACATTAATTTTTGTGAGAATAATTTGTGAACATGGCTAGATATTTAACATCAACCATGTAGATGAATGTTCCAAAGTAGAATAAAATTGGTTACAAGTAGAAAATAAAAGAATCAACTGGTGATCTAAAAATTCAAAATTGATTTGATGCTTTACAGGATGAAGTTATTCTATAATAATCTGAGGGATGTCAAAGCTATTTGTTTATATTTATGATGACATTAAAAACATTCATAAAAAATAAAAGAGTATAGAAGTAAGAGGTTGAGGAAATTTTCCTTCAATCATCAGATCGTTCTGGTGTATGGATCCCTGACAGCGGTTGCACATCCCTTATGACATGAAATAAGGATTTTGTTACAAAAATATAATATGACAAAGAAATAGTTGTCATGTTTGGAAATTATGAAGTCCTAAAGATAATTGGATTGAGAAAGACCAAGGTTGGGTAAAAAGAAATTAGACATGCTGATGTCTTAGTAGTAGAAGGTCTCGGTAATGAAGTATGTGACTAATGGAATTATATAATATTTATTAAGAAGATGTGTATCATCAAAGGATGATATGGTGAATTTTTTCTATAGAGAAAAAGAAAAATGGAAATATCTACCATGTAAGTGGGGAAGAAGATATGTGCATTTTATCCATAGAGGAAGAAAAGAAGATGTTGCACAAAAAACTTGGTCTTCTATGCCAACAATCCCTAGAATATCTAGTAATGTATGAAGAAACTAGAGACCTACCTAAGTTATCACATGATCATACTCATACGTTTGATGCATGTCAACAAGGGTAGATAATAAAAAAGACATACAAGACAATGGAAAATAGGTCAACATGTCACGAACCAGGCCAGGTCGCCATTGGACCCGGCACTCGACCCGGTCCGCAGCAAGTCCCAAAGGGCATTAAAGATCCCCACGGGCTGGCACAAGTGCCCGGGTATCAAAACTAACACATGGGAATGATTTACCCTAAATAGTGAACACAAAACCACTAACAAGATAAATAAAATAAAACTGTGAACTGACAACCAAAAAGACCCTTAAACTAAAAATCAAATTTAATGTTTTACAACTTGAGCCAACATCCAAAAATAAACGACAAAAAAAGAAACTAAAACTATAACTCAAACCTCCAAGCAACGAGGAAGGTACAACATCCATACGTCACAAACACCAACCTGCACAGGAAGACCATCAACAACCAAAACCACCATCACTGTGCACGATGCCTCAACCTGGAATACACAAAGAACAAGGTCTACATACACCCAAAGGTGTATGTAGGGTGTGAGCCAAGAGACCAGTAGGACGTCACCCAATAAAATGGTTCCACGCATAATTATTAAATGACAAATACATTTACAATATTAACTAAATAAAAGAAATAAAATCTTGAACAGTTTAAAAGAAAACGGAATGAAAGAAAACAATTTCAAATGGAACAACTTAAATTAAAACACACACATTGACTTTTTAAAATAACCAAAGTGTCACACTGACAAGCGTAAAGTAACCAATGAGCACCAAATATAGGATATGCCTCATGGTTGTTAGCTAAATTGGGCCCCTAGATCTTTGTGTCTCGATGAATCGTGGCTTAGAATGACACGACCCTCAAAAAACATGGCTTAGAAGGCCATGACCCTCAAAAATGTGGCTGAGAGAACCATGACCCTCAGAAAAGCATATGTTTAGTTAGTGTTTCAATTTTCCATCCTGTCAATCAAATTGGGTCGAGTCACCTCCGGAACACTAGACCACTAGTCTAGTCCACCCTCCTAGCTACCCGAGCTTCTCAGTTTGTGCTCAAGAAAGTTTTAAGTTCATGTCACACGTCACACTTTTGCATAAAATCCCAACAGGGTACTTACACACGCAAAATCACCATTTTCACACCCAAACCCTTTTTTTAAACCATATGCACACAAAAAATCTTTTCAATACATAATCTTCATTGGTTACATACTCAATTAAACCATATGCACAGTTTAATGTCACTTATCATTAAACAAACCACCACTTATAAACATAAATACCCTTTTGAAATAAAATGCACACTAAAACATTTTTTTTCAAAACGTTTCACACCATGGTCATGATTTAATAATCCATTTCAAAAGTTCATAAAAAAATAGAAACATAGTTTCACATGGCTTTACACACACTAAAGTAACAATTTCTTCATTCAAAACACATTCTAACATCACACAAACTCAAATACCATTTTAAAGTTTGACCTGAACCACACCAACAATTTTATGGAAGACCTTACATCATATGTAAAATATCATTTCACAAATCACATAATTTAATAATCCAAAAATAAATTCATATGAAATAATTTAAATGAAATCACTTGGAGTTACTGACTAAACCCAAACCAAAAACTTCTTTGGAAACCAGACACACATGACGCCATTTCAAAAATATAGTTTGCACCACTTGCACAGATTAATAACCTAACTACACAAAAAAAACAACAACTAAATATATATGAGTTTTTAAGCAGAACGAACACACATAAAATAGACATGCTATTAAATAGTTCAAATGTGTATCAAACATCAAAGAAAAACAACTTTTCAATACAAAAATCAACTAAATGATATGCTAAACAAACTAAACATTAAAATTAATTTATCAAATAATAACTAGACATGGAACCACCTACCTCGAACCAAGAATCCTTTGAAAATTTGGTGTGAAATCTTCAAATTATTGCATGAAACCTCAATCGCACCAAAGATGCATCACAAGAGGATTGAATTGAATCCTAAAACAAAAAACTAAATCAAAAGTATCAACAATTAACACTAAATCTAGAAACTCTTCCCATTATAAAGAAAAAAATCCAATTAATAAGAACCCAAAACCTTGAGAAGAAGGAACAGGATACTACCGGGGGATGGCACACCGGAAGAATAGTCGGTGGCTGGGGTCATGGATGCCGGAAGAGGCACCAACTGCAAAAGAAAGTGCATCAGAAAGAACTGACCAACAGGGGGTGCACCTGGAAGGGCCACAGACAGTGGGGAAGTGTGCAATGGATTGGGTTCATCGGATGGGAGGAAAGAACTAGAGGAGGATGTGCCAAAATTTGGGGGCTCGAGATGGCTAGGAAACTGGGGTGCGGAGCGAAGTAAGGAGGCCATCCGGGAGATGGGTGGGGCGACGAGGGAATAAGGGAGGTCCGGCGGCCAGTTCTGCTGGCTGGGAGGTAGGGACGTGGAGCAACAAGTTGGCCGATCAGGTGTCCGACAAGGGATGAGGAGGGCCAGACCACATGGGGCTCTTGGGTGGGGTGGAGAGGATGGAGGTGGGGCGTAAGGGAGGTGAATGGACGGGAAATGAAGGGGTTGTATGAGTGGAGGTTGCCGGTGATCTGGATTCTATGCCTGGTAGGTGGGGTGCGATGCACCAGGGGGATAAGTGGTCTTCAGCACGCAAGGCAGGGGGAACCCACAAGTGCGGCGCAACCAAGACCCAGGGGATGCAAACCGTAAGGGGAAAAGACAAAAATAAAGAAGAAAAAAAGACAAATAAATAAAAATGGATAATAATAATAATAATAATAAACTAAAATGAGAGTGATGATAATAAATAGAGTAACTTAATTATCATCATTAATATAAATAATAATAATAGACAATAATAATTAATAATGTCCTCAAATAATAATATTACTATTATCAGTAAAACAATTAATTAAGTTTTTATCTAACTCTTATTATTTTGTATTAATTTTATTTTACGACTCATTTAATTTTAGTTCTTCTTTTTTAATTCATTTCATTTAATTAATTGAACATCGACAAGTTACTCTGTGTACCAGGCGAGGCAGCGCGGTATCAAAATCGTGCCTCGCTCGAGACCATGCGGTCTCAATTTTCATTTTATTCTCATTTTATTATTCATCGCATAATTTTCATCTACCTTGAACATCAGGCAAGTCGTGTGGTGAACCGGAAGAGGTCACACGACGACCTAAGCGAAGTCGCGTGGCTTCGACCGCGGTGTGCTAGATGTAACCAAGGAAAAAACATTCGTTTTTAAATATGAACTCAGAAATTTTATATCGGGCCTCAACCTGAACTACCTGATACCCAGAAAATTAATAAAATAATTTATTTGAAGATGATGGGTGTGACAATTCTCCCCACCATAATGCTTTCTGCCCTCGGAAATCCACAACTGAGGCTGAGACCCAAAGTAGGAAATGGCACCCCCTTAAGGTTCAAAGAGTATCCCCACAAACAACAAGCGAGAAGAGGAAAACGCATCGTGATCAGAGAAGGTGACTTAAATGACAACCTTAAGAAACCCGAAAAAAAAATATTTTCCCTCTAAGTGTCATCCACCTCAAAGAGTTAGAACACCTCCAGTTTATTGATCAATGATAGGGACTCTCGCACTCGCCAAAACCAACTTCACAAACTGAAACACCTTAAGTACCATTGAACGAAAACCACATTGTTTGACTGGAATAGTCAAACAAGAACAACCACGTCCATGGAACACTCTTATTACCTACCACCAAACCATCTCTAGAAACAGAAGCAAAAGGTCAACATAGGAAAATCCCAAAGGGGCTCCCCACCATTAGAAACTATCCAACGCCTGTGACGAGATTGAAAAATTGTCATGAGGAGGCCCGGATCGACTCCCTGCCATTATAAAGAAGGGCCAACCCATTCCACTCTAGATACTTTTGAGCGAGACCCAACGTGGGTCTCCCCACCATTAGAACTGATATAGGATACAAAACCTTGAAAATTTCCTAACGGTGACCAAGCACCCCACCACAACAGGCGGGGAGGGCCGAGCCCAACTATTGGGTGTCAAAACTATGACCTGATATAGACAAACATCTCCAAATCCTTGGATGAGAATTATCCACGTTTGAGACTGTTTTACCCAAATGACTCCATGAAGACCACTAAAAGCGATTACACCTGGTGGGATTCAACCCCAGGACTTTAACGTATGAGACGACCACCCTTCCTCATAGCCACAAGAACCCCCACGCACCCAAATGGATCATTCGGAACAGAACCACATAAAACAATTTTAACTGCCATTACATTCAGCACCAATGACAGAAATAAAGTTGGGGTCCCACACACTCTTGTGGTTCCTGACCACGTGCCAGCTTCACTACGAGGACTATGGCTGGAGCCCTAATGTTTGAAGCATCTCTTGCCTCGCAGTCAAGTATTGAAGACTCCCAAACTGAGCTTCTCCTTTTGGTGTCACACACAACCACACCGCAACCAAGACAACACCAACAAACACAATACACCACGACATCCAACTACTCCCACACAAAGCATTTACCAACACAGGGGCTTAGATGATGCACATGCATCACCTATTAACCTTAATTAAAAACATAATAAAGAAAGATACACGAAAAACACTCCTCTTTCAACAGAAAAATAAAAACTTCCCAAGAGGAGGACACACTCCTATGAAAACAAGGATACTCGATGGGTTCCATGATATCCACCTTTCTCTACAAGAGAAATCAGGATGCAAACATCACCAAACATGACCCTTATGGCTGATGGAAGCACTAAAAACCTTTCAAAAAATCGTTTGGTATAGATATTTCTGAACTGCCTTCACCCTTCCCCACTGGAATTCTTTTCCCCATTTCCACGGGAACCTTCAAACACAAAAATGTCAAACTTCGTACCCGACAACTCACACAACTAAAAGAGAAAAAAATTCATATCAAATCCCCTCGCATTTGTCATCCCACTATGAGAGGATCCTTCTAGTTGTAAAAAGGAGAGGTTGGTTCAATTCTAGAATTCAAGAAGACGGTCATCTGATCAACTGGAGGGCTGGCCAACGATGAATTTCCCATGGCCACACTTCAATCTCATGTTAACGCTTTATGGGGGGGCATAAAATGGTCAAGAAAAAAACCACGGACCCAACCAAATTGGTCCAATGGTCAATACATACCACAAGATAACACTAAACGTGCAGAGGGAACCATTATAAGGGCTTCTTGAAGCACTTTTCAAATGAATTCACTAAATACATGCTTGCATACCAACTTACAAATAAGAATTCAAACTTAGGACACAAATCATTTAGAAAGGATCTTTGGATCAAAACGCCTCACATCCAACATTTCCAAAACACTAGGACACACCACACAATCATTGATTAATAAAACACAAAAATCTCATTTAACAAAACTTTTGAAAATAAGCAAAGATGGTAGGTTGCACAAACACCAATGGTGTCCCATGGTCCTTGCACATGCATGTTCTCATGCCACACTAACATCCACCTCATGTCCATCCAGGAACTCATACACTCATTCCATTAACCATTTCTCTTTCCATATACATTAATGCACGTGGTTTCCCAAGAGAACACCAAGAATCAAAACCAAAGCTTTCCATTTTTCAAAACCAAAACATTGAACCCACACTTTCCATACCTCATAAATCCTTTTCTTTTTAAATCACTTCATTTCAAAACATTTTGAAAGACCAAATAATTTTTTTCTTAAAAACCAAATTTCCACAATTCCAAAACAAAGAAATGAGGAATGGTGTAAGAGAAAACTAGTGTCTATGAGTGACTGGAACATATGTTTAGTGTCCATACGCCAATCATGCCACCACCACAGAGGGTATTCTAGGACAGCATCCCCAGCTCCACATGGCTTGACAGACCCTGCGAGCTCACTAGGACCACTGACCCTACTCCCTTTGCATTTCCCCTAAAAAAGATTAACCGCAAGGACCAAAGACTCTGATAAACCTCAACTTACATTGGTAACTTGAGTCCCTCCATGAGGTGTGCTGGCCAGGCACCGTACTCATAGCCAGGACGTCGAGTCCTGACAACCTTAACTCTAGTTTACTACGACTCTATCCCAAAAGAACACGACCCAAGATAGAAAACCTGCCTCTGATACCATTTTGTCATGAACTAGGCCGGGTCTCCATATGACCTGGTGCCCGACCTGATCCGCGGAATGGCCTAAAAGGCGTTCCCGATCCCCATGGGCTGGCCCAAGTGACCGGGTATCAAAACTAACACAAGGGAATGAATTTCCTGAAATAGTGAACACAAAAACACTAACAAGATAAATAAAATAAAATTTTGAACTGACAACCAAATAGACCATTAAACTAAAAATCAAATTTAAAGGTTTACAACTTGAGCCAACATCCAAAAATGAACGAAAACAAAAGAAACAAAAACTCTAACTCAAACCTTGAAGCAACAAGAAAGGTAAAACATCCACACATCACAAACACCAACCTGCATTAGAAGACCATAAATGACCAAAACCACCATCGTTGAGCATGATGCCTCAACCTGGAATACACAAAGAACAAGGTCTAAATACACCCAAAAGTGTATGTAGGGTGTGAGCCAAGAGCCCAGTAGGACGTCACCCAATAAAAACGTTTCATGCATAATTATTAAATGAAAAATACATTTATAATATTAACTAAAGAAAATAAATAAAAGCTTGAATGGTTTAAAAGAAAATGAAATAAAATAAAATAGTTTAAAATGGAACAAATTAAATTAAAACACACAGACTCACTTTTTAAAATAACCAAAGTGTCACACTGACAAGCGTAAAGTAACCAATGAGCACAAAATATGGGAGAGGCCTCATGGGTTTTAGCTAGATTGGGCCCCAAGATCTTAGTGTCTGGGTGAAATGTGGCTTAGAAGGCCACGACCCTCAGAAAACGTGTCTTAGAAGGCCAAGTCCCTCAAAAATGGGTCTTAGAAGACCACGACCCTCAGAAAAGCATATGTTTAGTCAGTGTTGCAATCGTCATTCCTACCAGTGAAACAGGGTCGAGTCACCTCCAGAACACTATCCTACTTATCTAGTCCACCCTCCTAGCTACCCGGGCTTCCCACTTTGTGCTCAAGGAAGTTTCAAGTTCATGTTGCACGCCGCACTTATGAAAAAAATCCCAACAAGGTACTTACACATGCAAAATCACCATTTTCACACCCAAACCCTCTTTTAAAACCATATGGACACCAAAAATCATTTCAAAACTTAATCTTCATAGGTAACATACTCAATTAAACCATCTTCACTGTTTAAAGTCACTTATCATTAAACAAACATCCAATTACACACATAAATACCCTTTTGAAATAAGACGCACATGAAAACATTTTTTTTCAAAACATTTCACACCAAGTTCATTATTTAATAAACCATTTCAAAAGCTCATAAAACAATAGCAACAGAGTTTCACATGTATTTACACACACTAAAGTAACCATTTCTACATTCAAAACACATTCTAACATCACACACACTCAAATACCATTTTAAAGTGTGACCTGCACCACACAAACATTTTGATGGAAGACATTACACAATATGTAAAACACCTTTTCACAAATCACATAATTTAATAAGACAAAAATAAAATCATATGAAATAATTTAAAAGAAATCACTTGGCATTACTGACTAAACCCAGACCAAGAACTTCTTTGGCAACCACACGCACGCGGCGCCATGTCAAAAATATAGTTCGCACCACTTGCATAGATTAATAACCTAACTACATAATAAAAAACACCAACAACTAAATAGATATGAGTTTTTAAGTATAAAGAACACACATAAAACAGACATGCTATTAAACAGTTCAAATTTGTATCAAACATCAAAGAAAAACAACTTCGCAATACACAAATCAACTAAATGGTATGCTAAACAAACTAAACTTGAAAATTAATTTATAAAATAATAATTAGACATGGAACCACATACCTCAAACAAATAATAATCCAAAATTTGGTGTCAAATCTTAAAATTCTAGTACGAAACCTCAATCGCACCTAAGATGCACCACAAGCAGATTGAATTGAATCCTAAAACAAACAACTGAATCAAAAGTATCAATAATTAACACTAAATACAGACACTATTCACATTAAAAAACCACAACTCCAATTAATAATAACCCAACCACTTAGGAGGAAGGAAGAAAGGACTACCATGGGATGGAGAACCAGAAGAGGTGTCGGCGGTTGGGGTTGCGGTTGTTGGAAGATGCACTAACTGTAAAAGAAAGTGCATCGGACAGAACCGACCAACATGGGGTGCACCTGGAAGGGCCGCAGCCAGTAGAGAAGTGTGCACTGGACTGGGTTCTCCAGATGGGAGAAAATCACCAAAAGAGGTTGCACCAAAATGTGGGGGCTCAAGCTGGCTGGAAAACCGAGGTGTGGTGAGAAGCAAGGAGGGAAGACGAGAGATGGGTGGGGCGACGAGGGGAGAGGGGAGGTCTGGCGGCCAGTTATACTGGTTGGGAGGCAGGGTCACGGAGCAACAGACTGGCTGGGAAAGTGTCCGGCATGGGAGGAGGAGGGTCGCACCACATGGGGCTCTTGGGTTGGGTGGAGAGGATGGAGGCATGGCACGAGGGAGGTGACCGGACGAGAGAGGTAGGGGTTATCCGAGTGGAGGTTGTCGGCGATCTGGAGGTTACGCCTGGGTGGTGGGGTGCGATGTACCAGGGGTATAAGTGGTCTTCAGTGTGCAGGGTAAGGGGAACCCACAATTTCAGCACAACCAAGACCCAGGGGATGCAAACCCTAAGGGGAAAAGAGAAAAAACAAATAAAAAAAGAGAGAAAATTAAATATAAATGGAAAATAATAATAATAATAATAATAATAAAATGAGAGTAATATTAATAAATAGAGTAACTTAATTATCATCCTTAATATAAATAATAATAATAATACACAGTAATAATTCATAATATCCTCAAATAATAATATTATTATTATCAGTAAAACAATTAATTAGATTTTTATCTAACTCTTATTATTTTTTTTACTTTTATTTTACTAATCATTTAATTTTATTTATTCATTTTTAATTCATTTCATTTAATTAATTGAACATCGGAGGTTACTCAGGGTGCCAGGCGAGGCCACACAGTTTCAAAATCATGCCTCGCCTGAGACCGCGTGGTCTCAATTTTCATTGTATTCTAATTTTATTATTCGTCACGTAATTTTCAACTTCCCGAAACCTCTGGCAGTTCATCTGGTGAACCAGGAAAGGTCATGCGGCAACCCATGTGAGGTCTCGCGGCTTTGACCGTAGTGTGCTAGATGCAACCAAGGGAAAACATTCATTTTTAAATAAGAACTCAGAAATTTTATGTCGGGCCTCGACCCGAACTACACGATACACAAAAAATTAATAAAATAATTTATTTGAAGATGATGTGTGTGACACAACAAGAGTGATTGAATTGGTTAATTGTGATATTTGTGGACCTATATAACCAAGGCTCGTTGACAGGAATAGATATTATGTTCTTTTCATTGTTGACTATATAAAAATGGCATGGGTATCTATCATTTACCATAAGTACGATGTGTTTAGTTGCATAAAACCTTATCAGAGGGGATCTGAAAGGATTATTGTGTAGAAAAATCTGAATTTTCATACTGATAATGGTATGTAATTCACAAATATTCAGGTAGAATAATGTCATGAGAAACATAGGACAATGCATGAATTTTCTTCATTGTGAACTCCCCAGCAAAATGGAGTGGTTGAAAGGAGTAATTGGATCATTAACAACATGGAAAGAATGATAATTATTGAAAAAGACCTACCCGATAAATTTTGGAAGGAAGAAGTATTAACATTGGTCTACATTTCCAAAAGGGATCTATTGTGCCTCTAGGAAGGAAAGACATTGTATGATATGTGGTACGTAAATAATCCAAGGATAAAATACATTTGAATATTTGGAAGTAAGTTATTTATTCCCAATAAATAAAAAAATATAAAATTTGAGTCATGTGGAGATAAGGGGATATTTATTGGTTACTTAGGAAAAAGAAAAGTTTTTAAATTCTTTAATAAGATGTTGAGGAAAGTTTTTGAGTGAAATGATTTCACTGTAGTTGAAAATTAAGAGAATATTCAACAACATAGTAAATAGTTTTCTAATGAAAGTGATGAGGAGGTAAGAAATATTGGGGGAGCAGAAGTGGTGGATGTTGATTCAGAATAAGATATACATGCAGCTTTCATATCTCAGGTAGAGCCTAAATGTTTTTCTGATGTAGCTAGAGTTGATAATTAGGCTCATGCTATGAATAAATAGTTATACCAGATTGAGAAGAACAAAACATGGGATATTGTTTCAAGGCCAACAAATAAGAATGTCATTGGGACTAAATTGGTCTTTCAAAACAATATGAATGAAAATGGTGTATTGATTCGAATCAAAGAATGACTAGTGTGTAAGGGTTATTTCTAGATATAGGGATTCGATGTCAATGAGACATTTTCACCAATTTCAAGGATGGATACAATCAAATTATTCATGGCCATTATATTGAAATGAAAGTTAAAAGTTTTACATATTGTTTTCAAGTATGAATTTTTGAACGGGGTTCGATAAGAAGATGTGTATATTAAGAAGATAGATGGTTTTCTAATTCATGAAGATGAGAACAATGTTTTTGGGTTGAATAAGGCACTATATGGTTTGAATCAAGCACTAAGAGCATGGTATTTGACATTAGATCATTATTTGAAAAATCTTGGATTTCAATATGGTGGGGTTGATTACAATCTATATGTTAATATTGATAGTAATCAAATGATGATGGTGTTGTTTTATGTCAGTGACATAATATTTGGTGGATCAAATGAAGTACATTACATATTGTTTTCCAAATTCATGAATATCAAGTTTGAAATTTCAATGATTATTGAGATGATGTTTTCCTTGGTTTACAGGTGACACAAGGAAGGAATGGTACATTCATTTCTCAATCCAAATATGCCAAGGAGGTTCTGAGAATATTTGGAATGAAAAATTCCAAGGAGATGAAAACTACGGTTGCAACCCAGATGAAACTATCAAAATATGATGATGAAAAGGCATTTAATATCACATAATACAGAAAAATGATTTGAATATTAATGTACTTACAGAGACAAGACCTGATATTTTTTTTCCACATTCCATGTAGTGAGATATCAAAGCAATCCCAATGAAATCCAAATTCTTATAGTAAAAAATAATACTTCAGTATATAAAGTGCACTGTGTATTTCAATTTGATGTATAATAACAAATCTCCGCTAGAGATATTGGTATATACAGGTGTAGATTGAGCCAGTTCGGCAGATGACATGAAATAAACATTAGGAGGTGCTATCTATCTTAGTTGATTATTTATTTATTGGGTAATAAAGAAACAACATCGCATTTCATTGATCACCAAATATTCTATGTTTATTGAGTCCACTCAAGCATGCACACCGTTATTGTGGATGAAATAGTATCTTGATGACATGGGAGTTGATGTGATGTCTCAGATTAGAATCCACTGTGATAATTCATGTTTTATAAATCTTATAAAAATTTATTTCCATCACTCATGGAAATAGTACAATAGAATCAAATATCATTTTATCATGGAGAAGGTTTAGCAAGGGATTTTGATATTGGAGTATGTGTCTATAGAATAACAGTTTGCTGAAATTTTGACAAAAGCCTTACCCAAAGAATCATTTTAAAGGAACCAATTGGATATGGGAGTTTAATTGAATCCCCACACATGAAAAAGTGTGGACGTGGGACCCCTTATCCTTGAGGTATGGTGTGTTTTTCACTAATGCACTGATCTATGTTCTTTACTCTATTTCAATCCAAAAAGGAGTGAAATTTGGGTTCATTGACAAAGGGGGAGAAAATGAATTCATCACTGACATGGGGAGAAGCTGATAGGAGGAGCATCGAGAAAGGGGGAGTTAATAAAGACATGTGGAATAGTTGATATGGGTAGTAACATGGTGAGTAAATAGTCAGAGTGTATCTTGAACAACATTAAGCATTCCAAAACATGATAATCCAAGCAGTGAAGTCATATAAGTTTTAAATCTGATGATGTTCGAAGTTTTTGATCAAAGAAGATATATCACGACATCTGAGGTACATGATAAAAGCAGTTGTTTGGCAATTTGGTTTCAATAATTAATGTCAGGAATGATGTGATTTATTGATGAAAATTTCATTATACACTTGTTTCTTATGCTGATAATTTATCATATTGGCTTAGAGTACATGTTGATTAAATTCTTATAACTATCTAAATCACATGAAAAAAATGATGGTAGAGGATGGATGAATATATAAAGAGATACCTTTTTATAGATGTAAATAAACCAAAAGGGGGATATTGTCATTAAAAAATACCTTAAGGATTTATCTCGGTGTTTTTGGATATGATTGTGTTTGTTAACAAAGCCAGATGACTGGGAATGAGGACGGTTGGTGTTTGAGGAAGCACGTGTCTAAGGTGGGCCAGTTTTCCAGTGTTTTCCAAATTTTTGGGGTCCAAAATGTGGAGTTCTTCTAGCATTGATAAATATGGATTTCCTTGAATATCTCATCAAAATACGATAAATTCATGAGTATCGCAAAGATTGTCTTAATAAAAAGTGTTTCACAGAGGATTAAAGAATTATGATGGTTATCATTGTGATTACGACGAGCATCGTGAACAGTGAAGGTGAGGCACATTGCGAGTGGAGCATTGTGGCGTTGTGAAGTTTTAGAACAAGGATCTGTGTTTACAATGATCTTTTCAAATGAAAAATGTCTGTGGAGATTTGCGAAAAATTAAGCATTGCGGTGGAAAATTGGGATCTCTGTGAAATGTTGTTGATGTGGCCCAAAAGGTTTTGAAGATAGTGGAAACTTATATAAATAGGCCTATACCCCCTTCTTATGATCGATTGAGACTCAACGAGAATTCTATATCTCTAGGTTCATAAATATGGTTCAGAGAGGTGGTTTTAGAAGGTCATTTATAGAGTTTGTTTGCGAATGTGGTTTGAAAAGAAGTTCATGAAGGCTGTAAAATCCAACTGGATGATCTAAACACTACAAATGTAAGGGAATTTTTGAAGGATAGTTTGAGCTTCATGAAATAAAGTTCTTTATGAAGTCCATTTGAGCTTTTCAAAATGGGTGTAATTCACGAAGGCTAGTTTGAGCATTATGAAATAAGGAGATTCATGAAGGAAGTGTGCTTTTAAAAAGTGTTTTAAGGTAAAGTGGTATTCATTAGTGGGTGAAAGTTATACATCAATAGAGAATACATATACAGTGGAGGAAGAATTCATTAGTGATAATGAAGGGACCCATAAGTCTTTAAACTATGAGTGGGTCTTTTGAAGAAGCAGTGAGCACACTTCATCTGAGAGAGTGGTGAGATTTCATATTGTGATTAGTTGTAAACCAGGATGGATAGTGAGTCCTCTTGGAACTTCGTAAAAAAAAATGGGCTTATAGTGGATTTGGAACATCACCAATTCGCCAGTGTTTGATCCTTAGACATATCTTAGTGAGGGTGAAGTAAGTAAAATTTTTGTGTCTTGTGCATGCTTTAAGATCTCTTCATACTTTAAAATAGGAAGGAGATAGAAGATTGTTTTTTTAACAACGAAACAAAATAAAAAAGGGTTATTTTTTTTATTCTGTTATACCCATATTCACCCCCTATTTGGGTATTTGACCTATTGGACCTAACATAATATATATATCTATATTCATCAATAAAATCAATTCTTTTTATTGAATAAAAATTCCTTAGAAAGGTATTTTTCATCTGTTCTATAAGAACCATCACTATAAGTTCAATGAAATGACCATGGAACTATAGAAATATATAAAATATATATATTAAATCATTATGATAAATATGGAGGTTATAAATCTATGTCCAATGATCAAGGACCAAAACTACCACACCAAACCATGCATGGGAAAACATAACAATTGACACCTTAATATAAATTTTAACTATTAAAATTTAATATGCCGAAAATAAGGAATAATAAATGAATGTTATTAATCAAAATAACCATTAATAAGGTTCATATATATATAAATAATAAACCTAAATTTATTATATATGGAGGTTGAGTGCATCTGACTAAGTGAATGTCTAAGGTAAGGGTTTTTTTTCAATATCACATAGAATTCGAGATTTTTTAGGTCAAAATTACTATTTTTGGAAGTTATATGTATTTTATATCTATAAAAATCAATATTTTATTCTAATATAGTTATTTATTGGGTTTTAATGTATTTTTTCCTTTTAAATCCCTTTGGTTCACAATTCAACGGAAAGGATGCCTATAAGTGAAACCAACCTTATCTCTTCTTTATAGTCAAAAATATTTCTCCTACATTTCCATATTCATCACATTATTTTGTTTATATTTTTACCTATACTTAAATATTTACTTAAGGTAGTTTTCTATTACCTTGAAATTCTTTACAACATTTTAATAGAAATATTTGTAACATTTTCTGCATGGATCATTTTTTACTTTCATTAAAAAATATGAAAATAATATTTTTTTAACACTTACAACATGAACACTTTTTCATTACATTATATATATTAATCTTTATTAATCATACATTCCATGATTTTAGGGTTTGTAAAAATAATTTATTTTCCCATTATTTTTTGAATTTTAATTTTAAGATAAAACATGTTAATAGAAAATGAAATTTATTCTTGTTTTTTAGTTCTTGTAAAGGTGTTTTCAATATAAGCCTACATCCTTTAATATTTCTTATGATTCACTAGGTATATTATATAGTGATACCATCCAAATTATTTCTTATGATGGCTTATGAAAATTATTATGGAATGTTTCATGGTACCCATTTTCTCCGACATGTAAATTAAGCTATGATGGAATTATGAATGCTCTCATATTCACATGGGACACACATTTATGGGTTATTATTATGAAATAAGTTCAAAATTATATTACTCCAATTAATTGGGTAATGAATTATATCTCATGATGTGGAATGTAATAGACTAGAGAGTGAACCCAATTCAATGTGGGTCTATGTCCACTATGTTTATAAGAGTTGGGAATGAAACAAATCCACAAAGGGACTCTATCCACAATATGATAATAGTCTAGGAGGTTATCCTTGAAAAATGAAATTATTTTCTATGATTACACTCAATTTTAAAAATTATTATATATATACTATGTTTTCATGGATATTTATTATTGACTTATGTCTCCACACATCTGTTATAGATGTTTTATGTTATACCATAACTTTATTCCATGACTCATAGATTATGATATAAGTTTTATTGGGTATGATTATATTATATTATTTATATGATATTTTGTTTTGTTTTCATGCCCACTTATTAATCTTGTTTTCCATTATGAACTTGTATTTATATCTTATTTCTTTACCCTTACTAAGAATTTTAGCTCACCCATTTCATGTTTCCATTCTATGGGCTAAGAAGAAGAGTATTTTTTATGAAATTTTTGGATGGGTATTACTTGTGAAGAATATATTTGGGATATGTTTAAGATGTTTTAAATTAGTTGGTTCTGTATCTAATATCAAAATTCATTTATTAAATAGGTTATGGGTGTGCTTTTTTTGATATGTAATGAATATTCATCTAAAATAATGTAATATGCATGTATGTTAAGGGTAGGTCATCCTAGAGTGAAAACACTGACTATAGCCTTGACCTCAAGTTAAATGCCTTCACTCTAAATATTAAAACATATCTAGTTATACTATTTTGAGTGTTAGAGTCACCCCCCATAAAATTATCATAAATATACCCTTACAATGCATTAAAAAACCCAAATCATAATTTTATATCTTCTATTCATTTGAGTTAATGGATTATCTATTTGATGGTTTACCAGTGTTCCTTCTGGAGATTTTCCATATACATGATGTCAAATTCAACTAAATAGGAAATGTTCGGATGATTTCATGTCATAACATAAATCAAACTTTTGATTGAAAAATGAAACTATAAATTTAGATTTGTACATCCCCTTATCTTTCGATCATAGTGTGTTCCCTTATAAAAAATTAAAGTTCCTAAATAGAGGAGTTAAATTTTCCTTTCTTCTGGCCTTTAAAACTACTCGATGACCTTATAGATGTAGTCCCATTGTGAAAAAACTAAAACTACATATTTCTTGACTATTTAAATCCTCATCCAATGAATTTCCATGGATGTTTGAAAATCAATCATTTTGAAATATTAATATAACTCATATTTTATCCCCTAAATACATGGAATGTATGGTATTACCAAGAAATTTTCCTTGATATAAATATAATGGATAATGAATAAATAGTCCCTAAATAACTTCTAGTATAGATACTGATAAAATTTTCTCCACATGAAACCCTTTGCTACCATAAATGTGTTTAATTTCTTGTTTCTTTGTCATGGGGATTATTTTAATCTATAGAGGCCATGAATTAGCTTACACACCGACTTCTTTTTTTGATCGAACATGAAACTAGATGGTTTCTTCATTTAAATTTCATCCTCTAAATAACCATGAATGAATTATGTTTTTAGATAAAAATTTTCAAAATTTAAATCATCATAAATAACCATACATAGCACAATCCATATGGTTGTGTTTAACTATGAGTGAAAATATTTCTTATAAATCTATTTACTCTTTCTATTGGAAACCTATTAACACTAGCCTAGTCATATAACTTTTAATTACATAACATCTTATTTTAACTATAAGACCCAATTATTCTCCCTCACTAACTTACTTGGTGGTAATATTTTTATATCCTTGGTTTTATAAAAATTAATTGAATCTAATTACTCTTTTATAGATAAATATCAATTTCTAAAGTCATTGAGAGTATGTGATTCTTATAGTATTTTAGGTTCTTCTATATACCTAGAAATTAAGTTTCTCAAGTCATAAAAAGGACTTTGTACTATTAATCTCACTTTGTATGGTCTTCACAACTCAACTTTTGAATTTTCTCTTACTTGTACTATATCTTCCAGTGTTTTAATTTATGAATTCATACCTTCCAGGGTTCTAACTCATTAATTTATATACCATATTATTTCAAGTACATCCTATACAAGTATATTTTTTGGGAAATATATTCCAATATCTAAATATTCTATTAAATTTTTTCCTTCGAAGCTTCGATCCATATAAACATGAACATGGAAAGTTGTCTCTCTATTATACATTTTTTCCACCACCAAGTTCCAATATTTTTACAAGACCCTGTTGTTAAAGAGCATTTTTTGTGCATTTAATGTCTTCTAATGGAAATAAAAAAATATATAATAAAACATTTTCATCACTAAATCCCATAAAGAAACATAATTGGGATTAACATTGAGATTTCCCCACTGTTTATCACCATGGTGTACATAACAAAAACTATCAAAAACTTTTTAGTGATTAATTTTTAATGGTTTAGTGGAAAAATATTGATCGGGAATCGCCTACCCCATTAGTGAAAATAAACTTTTATCAACTATGAATGAAAGTAAATTTAGTTCGTATGCTCAAATTTCTTTGGACATAATGGAGTATAACCTCATTATTAATTATTTCTCAGTTAATATTCTTTTCATCCTATTATCCAAACCATTTTATTCTAGTATTTTTATAATATTATTATCCTTTAAAACTCTATATTCTCAAAGTATTTCTTGAAACCATATCCAATATATTAACCTCTACTATTATACATTCATAATTTTATCATTCATATGACTACCATTTCCACCATGTATTTCCACTGAATGAATACTCCGAACACATATGAATTTTGTTTTATGATGTAAACCCAAATATTTCCATTTTATAATTAATAAATTTGAAAAAATATTGGTATCCTCTATGATATTCAACTAAGGTTTTTCCCTAGACATCTGATTGAAAATCTTCTACTTTCTAGCTGTGACACTTATTACCATTTAAGTTAAATAAAACATTATTTTTTTCTCGAGTATATAAACTTGAAAACTTCTAAATCTAGTATGATCAAGATTAAATAAGCCCTTTTCCTCTAGAACATTCATATTCTTATCACTAATATGACAAAGTTTATAGTTACATAACTCTAGACTTCTGAAAGTTTTCATTCTCACCATCGTCAACCTTAAGACCTTTCCGTAAAATAAAAGGTACCAAACTTCACTCCATTTTAAACTACCATGGAACTGTGAGTAAATTTAAAACATTATTATAAAAACATATTCCAAAACCTTCATCATATATCTATCTTACAAAAGTAATATTTTTATGTATACTTGGGATGTGTCAAATTTCCTTAAACTTTTAGAAACTCTTTTTTGTTATCTAAGTACTAACATTTTTCTCCAACAGAACATCATGATACTTTTCATCCTCCAAGTGAAACTTTCCAAATCTATCAAGTACATAATTCACCATACACCCATTCTCTGTCAAGGATTAAAAGGACTTACCAAAATCTAATATCCATGATTCTATAAGAATATTGATATTCAATAACAAACTTGTAATAATTTCTTCTAAATTAATGGATATTGAAATCCTATAATATTTCCTTATATAGTTAATGCTTTATTCTTATAGTACTTATTGAGAATCATTTTCTTTCTAAAATGACAACAAATAGTTCTGAGTCCATTTAATATAACTCCAAAACTATAAATAGGCTTATCTTTCACTTTCTTCTAACTTGCATTCTAAATGGGTGACCTTTATCTATCTTCATCATTTAATTCATTAAATATATGTTATTTAACTTCCCTTCATCATAAATTCTAATTAATTATTTGTTTTATAATATCGATAAACACTAAGTCTTATTTTATTCAAGAATTACACATAGTAGTTATCATTGCCTCCCAAATCTTCAGTAGCCATAACAGCACAAAAAACACCAAGTCGTCTTCCATGAAAATTACCTGCAATAAATATATATAAACCATGATCATGTAGAAATATTTAACATTGTATAAAACTAGTCTTCCTTCCAATAACCTCATGCTGAACAAATTATACATCATTAATAATTTATTCGAAGTAATATGTTTTCCAAACATGCCTGTCAAGGACTTCATAGGCACTATTGTAGTTTTATTTTACCAAATTTTGAAGTAAAAATTCATCTCTAAATAAATACAGATGGAAAAAGTTCTATATGATCGAAATGATCCTATTTTACATTAAAAAAATTTCTGGTTTGATTCGAGTAAATAAAAAATTCATGTCCCTTTTTATGGTATAATATTCTATTTACATCCTCTGAAAATGATATTATATTCTATTGAGCTTATTAACTCAAACCTTACTATAATCCAACAAAAACCTTATACAAATAGAGAACTCCCAATAAAAATGAAATAATGGAAATGAATGTTTGAATGAATATACCTAAGTATACTATGAGTGTTCTCATGTCTATAATTAGAGCATTGATACAAATTTTTTGGGAGTGGAGATGAAAAACCATGAGAACACTATAAAATAAATCATTGGTATAAGATACCTCAATCCACTAGAACATTAATCGATGGAATCCAATTATAATAGAGCATTAGCCTCCTCCACCAATCTTAGTGAACCTAAAATTAGGAAGTTCATGGAACCCAAAACAAATACACTAAGCCTACAAACATTTCCTAACACATGTAAGTATACAACCAATTGAAAAATAATAAAAGCATAGGAAACCTTTATTTTAAATGATTCAGAAATTATGTTCTATGTCCACAGGAAAATACTGTAGTATTTTATTACGTCTTTAGAATATAAATGAGTTTACAATGACTTGTGAAAAAACTTCAACAATGATCACTAAACTTTTATTATTTACTTTGTGGTATAATACATATAGAGTATGTCCCTCCTAACATTTATTGAGAGGTCCATTCATTCAACCATTACATCAGAACTCATAATTTCATTGGGGTACATACATTAAAATAAAATGATAACCAATCTATTATAGCATCCCTCATCTCAACCATTGATAATAGTTAGGAGAACTTATCAACCCTTCTTCCAAACTAATTTTCTTGCACAACCCTACCTTCTGATGATTTGACCTATGTAAACATCACTATCGAAAAGCGCAGATATACAATCAACCTACCATTTTTGGGATTTTTTTATCACTGAGATAATCTGAAATTCCAATAAACCTTTAAGACTCTCTCCTTTTGGTGTATTCAATCGAAGAACATAGAAATGGTCTTTAAAACTCCAAAAATATAGTCTATATCTATTATCCCTTTTAGGATTGTCTTACAAATATTTGAGATATAAAGTCTTAGTTAGTTATTTTAAAGGATAAGTGGATTATACAACCTAGTACAACCCCTTGGGGTGCTATAGTTTTTTTCACCAAGATGTTGGGTGATTATTTGATATTATATTTGAATTATAAAATCTTGAACTTGGTGAAAGTGTAGAACTAGTATCTGATTTTTTATATTGATTATATATTTGACTAGCTAAGAGGGGTTAGATTATTCTCTAAGATTCATTTTAGATAAGGTCTAAAACTACAACCTTTTCAGGAGATGATTTTGGATCATTTATTGGTACTCTATTAGCTAGTTTTGAGTACCTTATGTTTTGTTTTTATCTTGGGTGTGTTTGGGTAAAAATTTGAGAAATTTAATAGGAAAGAGGGTAGTTCATCATAGGTTCATGGTTTTCCCAAAAAGTGTGCCCCATCCTAACAAATAATGTAAACCCAAATAAAGGGGATTCACATGGTTGGAACACAGTTTATCAAACTGTGAACCCAAAAAGAGAAACCATGCACCCCCTAGAAGAGATTTGTGATTAAGGCACATGGATAAGGGAAACCATGAACCCTGAGTAGAAAACTATGCGTAAAAGAATTTAATCCCCAAAAAATGATTAAAAAAATTCCTAAACCCATGTGTTATATTGCCAATGTCCCCATCTCGACCAAAAATCATTTTATCTTGATTAAAAAGCCTCAATAAGGGATTCCAAGGCCCTCCGAAATCTATTCATGGTGATTCAAATACTAGTTGGAATATTTTCACCTCATTGGGTATGTTGTTTCTTCCTGATTAGTTTCCCATATCTCTTATATTCTTTTTGTTAGGTCTGAAATACTATAGTGATAACACGAGAGGGGGTGAATTGTGTTCTTTTAAAATAATTCACAATTCTATCGATCAACAGTAGATAGAGTTGGAGATGTTTTTGTATGAGAGTATATGCAGTCGATATGAATAGAGTACAAATCAAAACAATTTATAGTGGTTTGGGGCACGAAAATCACCTTGTCCACTCCACTAATCACCCTCTCAACAGGATTGGCGAATTTCACTAGTAAGGTCCTCATATCGTAAGACTGATCCACAATGGAGTGTAGGAAGTTGTCACCCTTACAAAAAAATTCTTACAAAATAGAGCCTTCTGGTTCATTTACAGGGAACCGATAAAACCACAGTTTAGTGTGAGAAGCTGAAAATACACCTTGGGTGAATATGAGAAGCTGAAACTAAAGATAGATAAGATTTAGTTTGATGAGAAACAGATATAACTTGAAGTTGTAGTAGCACACAACTAATAAAAGATGGATCTTTTCTTCAGAAGGAAATAAACATTGAAATATATTTGAAGAGATCTGGTTGCATAAGAGATCTTCGATTTTAAAAACAACAACAAAAACATAGCATAACTATTCTAGGATTAAACATGTATATCTCCAAAATGTAGTCCTTGTTTATGAAATGATAGGTCACTATAGCACTGTAAAATAATTTGCATAAAAAATCTTGAAGAATAAAAATTATCAATACAGGAATGAAATCTAAAGATCTTTGTGTCTGTAAATATTCGATGCAGAAAGATATATATATATATATATATTAAAATATATCATGCAGTATGATTTCAGATCCGCAAAGGATGCTTGATAAATCGAGTGAATTAAAATTCAACGAATACAGCTCAGAGTAGTCGTAACTTCCCTTAATAATATGAGAGAAAATATCTTCTCTAAACGGATCATTAAATAATTTAAAACACGCTTTGAATCAATAAAAATCAAGCTTTAAATTAACCTTCCATTCTGCAAAGACAATTTCAAAATTCTCTGACAAAGACGTAAATTCAAATATCTGATTTTGAAAAGTCAAACGTAAGGTTCCTTCACAAAATGACAAAATAACAAACGTAAGGTGAAACTTCATAACGTATGGTTAATGATCCATACGTTTATCCACATCAGCATAGATTTTAAATGTAACATTAATTATCTATTCATTAAATTTTCCCAAACATAAGGTTAACAATGTAACGTTGATCACAAAAGTAAGGTTGATGATCCATACTTTTGTAAATTTTCATACTTACGAAGGGTTTTTTAACCATACTTTTTCTTTCTAGAAAACATAAGGTTTTTTCTCTAAACTTAATGTTCCTTAACCATAAGTTTCTTTAAATTTAAGGTTGATTAACCATATGTGATGATCCTTTAAAATAAATGTACGGTATGTTCCATATGTTACTTTCTTCAACGTATTGAATAAATTGTAATTCCAGTAAGTGATAAATGGTGAACAATGTTTCCAGAATACGCTTAAGAGCATTCCGAACAATTTAACAAATATTTCTCAAAAATAAATAGTTGAATATTATTTCAAGATAAGAATATAAAGAATACAAATATCCTAAAATATACTCAAAATAAAAACATTATTAAAACAAACAAGGGTATTTGTGAGCATAAAAATCATTAATATTATAGAGTATTGTTGAGATAATACATGTCCAACAATCTCCCCCTTTTTGATCATCACAAAAACCATAAATTAAAACTATAATATTAGATAAATATTATTGAATTTTTTAAACATTTAAAGAAAATAATTTTGATATGATATAATTATTTTGATAAAGAAGAAATATTTTAATTTCTCCACCGAAGATAAATTTCAATGAAATGTTTATGCTTATCTGAATTTCTCAAATAAAATTATCTAAATTTTTCAAATAAATGAAATGTTGTATTACCTAAATTCCTCCCCATTTATGTGATATCAAAAATAATGGATATAAATATTTTAAAACACATTTAATATTTAATTGAATGATAAGTTAATGTTATAAGTAACTATAATGAATAAAGATAATTATATTTTGGCAATCAGACAAAAATACAAAAACAGATGACATAATGAAATTTAATATAGAGATAACATAGAAATTCATTGATCAATAAAGAAATTAATACAATAAATTTTTTGATTGAGAAACAAAAACTATCATTGTCATGGTTCAAGGTTGGAAAAATAATGAAGGCTAAGGATTGGCTGGGTTTGATTTTTGTATGGCCTCAAACCTCTCCTTCAGATCAGCCATCTACAATCTTATCTTCCTCGTAAAACTATCTCCTAGATGAATTATCAACATCCTAGAGTCATTATTGACATGTAGATTATCCAATATATTAATCTTCAGAAACTCATGAATACTTTCCTCTTGATTCTTGAACATCTCTAACTTCACTGAAAACTAACTCAATATCAATCTAATGCTAGGTGCTCCTTGAGTTAACTGATCAACAATAAATTTATGATTGTCTAATAAAACTGATAGAGGTGAACTGTTGCATTGATGGTCTTGAATCCAATCATTCAAGTCTTCCATAATGGATGTAATAACTTGAAATCTTCTAATAAAATATGGACTTATTTAAGTGGAAGGAATACATGTACTGGCCTGATTTACTGAACCTTTTACAGATTCAAACTGACTTCCCAAATACAACTTTAAATCTGAAAAATCTATCTTCAAAACATCTTTAGATATGATCTTCCCAATCTAATTTAACATGTCCCTCTTAAAGTCAACAAAATCCCTTCTAGAAATAGTAATCTCATAAGATCTTGAATCTTTTTCTTTTGAATTTCAAGATCAGGCCACATAATGGCATTCTATTCTTGAGACTTGTTGATTTTAATAACAATTTCTTCAAATTGATTAGATAATGAATTAGATTTCCCCGTATATACATTCATAGCCTTATTTTCACTATTTGTAGGAAAATGATCTACCACTGTTTCTTTATTGATTTTTTACAAGAAAATCATTGATTATCTAAAACTTCTGTCTGGTCACCAAAAATATGAGATGATTGTCCCACAGTTTGATCTACAACTAAGTGTTGAATTTTTGTTACTGATTCCTATAAAATATTTCCTTTTTTAATAGCATTGTATTTAGTAACTTCTTCTCTGACTATTTGTGATTGAACATTTTCAGATGGAGTATTCTGTTCTTGAACTATTTCTACCAGAATTATCTCTTTTACTTATTCACTTACTATAGGTGCAATATAATGCTCTCTAGATTAACTCTCCACTTGAATTTCCTCTTCAATAACAGTTCCTTCCAAATGAACCGAGCACTTTGCTTCTCTAGAATCCTACATCTGTTCTTAAAATTGAGGATCATTTTTTTTCTTGGTTTCATAACCAGTACCAATTGACTCTACTCTTCCTCTTCTTCTTATGAGTTAAATCTAATCATCCTTTAAGTCAGTTGTGAAACTGCATCTGTTTGTGATTAAACTACACCATACTTTTTAATAGTTGCTTTCTCCCCCTGAGCAAAATCTGTTGAGCTCTCTTATTCCTAAGCTCCATCTTGAAAAAAAATTCTTTTATAGTTCTCCAAAAAAAAATCCAAGTTTTCTTAAAGTTCCAGCATTCAAAAATTTCTTTGATGGCATTTAACTCTTGCCTCAAAAAATCTGATCATTAATTTATTAAATAAAATCCTTGAAATTATCTATCCATACTAATAGATATTTATTCTTGCATCCAGTTAATATAAATAATGAAGATACCGAAATAAATACTGCGGAAAATTCAATTTGATATCACTTAGAAAAATAAACATGATACACATGTCTGGGTAAAAACATTTCTCCATCTCGGCCATCCTTGGTGCTATTCCTATCTGAATAAAATTCACCAAAATCTTATAGTCATGTTCTAAATCCTTAAAAATATCTTTTTTATGTGCTCCAAATTGAATAGAAAAGGCATGATATCTATAGAAGAATGTTCCATATCACCAATCAATTTAATATCTAAATGGAAAACTCCTTCATGTGAGAAGTTCAAAATTTTTGTAACTTTAGTAAAAGAAATAGAAAATTACCAAATCATTGATACTAGAAAAAATCATATCCTCTATATATCAAAAAATAAACTGCACACTCTTATAAAACAAATTTAGTTCTACCTCGTATAGAAATTATGAGTTGATGTCCTTGAAATATATCTTGAGTCCTTGAAAAGATAGCTCTTGTTTCAAGAGTAAGTTCATTTGGTATAACCATTTGAGATAAATCACATTTTCATGAAGAATTTTTCTACATAAAACTCTTTGAAGTTTTGGTTCACATGCTTCTCCTTCTTCGATTCACTTGGTTTTCATCATTTTTAAAGATCTATGGATCTGAGGTTTTCGAATTCTAGGGTGTGGAAGGATGAATATTGAGGGTTAGGCGAAATGGGTTTTTTTGTGTTGGGTAAAAAAACGTTTGGAAGATGAATGGTTTCTCACAAATAACACATGTCCTCATTTCTCGTGTCGTAGAGTTATTATGAAATTTTTTTTAATAATCATGCAGCATAAATAAATTTTAAATAACATAGATTAATTGAAATATTGTTAGATAAAATAATAAAAGTAAATTAGATTGATATAAATAAATTAGACATAAAACAATTTAAAATAAAATAAAAGTAAATAAAAAAATATTTAATTAAAAATTAAATAAATCTAACTCCCCCTTAATAAAATCAAAACAAGTAGTGGAAAATGTTTTAGTAAAAATATTAGCTAATTGATATTTAGTTTTAAAAAAAATTCAAAAGCTATATATTTTTTAAGAATATGATCTCTTAGAAAATGATATCTAATATCAGTATGATTAGTTCTAGAATGGCTTATTGAATTTTTTTGAAATGTTTATATCACTTTTATTATCACATAAAATATGTGTATTATTAAAATTAAGTCAAATGTACATTAGAGTGTTTTTCATCCACATCACTTGTGCACAACAACTGCCTGTAGATACATACTCTGCTTTAGCTGTTGATAGTGCAACTGTGTGCTGATTCTTACCTGACCTTGAGACTAACGATTTTTCTAAAAAGTGACAGGTTTCTAAATTGATTTTTATATCTAATATACATCCACCAAAATCTACATCTTAATATTATAATAAATTAAAAATAATAAGTTTTTGGATAAAGAAGATATTGAACAATTGTCCCTTTTAAATATCTTAAAATCCTTTTAATAGAAACAAGACGAGATTCTTTTAGATTTTTTTAAAATCTAGCACAAAGACATACTAAAAATATAATATCAGGTATTCTATTAGTAAGATATAGTAAAATTCCAATAATACCTCTATATAACTTGTTATCCACTGGTTTTCTAGATTCATCCAAATCATGTTTAATATTAGTACACATGGGAGTTTAATATGTATTGTTGTTATTAAGACCAAACTTTTTCAATAAATTGGTAATTTATTTACTTTGATTTAACACATTTACAAAATATTTTTGATTAATTTTAAGTCCTAAAAAGAAATTTAATTCTCCCATCATGCCCATTTGAAATTATTTTTGCATAAGTTCATAATAATCACTGTAAAGTTTTTTATTTTTTGATCCAAAAATAACATCATCAAGAAAGATTTGAACAAATAATAAATTAGAAAAAACTATTTTCTTAATGAGGTTTGTGTCCTAATAACCAATAGTAAAACCATTTTTCAAAAGAAATGAACTTAATATTTCATACCAAGCTCTAGGTGATTATTTAAGGCCATAGAGAGCTTTAGAATGTTTAAAGACAAAAATATGGTTTTTGGGAATTTTCAAAACCAGGAGGTTGCTCAAAATAAACTTCATCCATTAAATATCCATTTAAAAAGATAGATTTTATATCCATATGATATAATTAAAAATTCATATGAGATTCATAGAACAAAAAAATTATAATTTATTATAGTATAGGTATGGGAGAAAATTTTTCATCATAATCTATACCTTCTTATTTATTATAACCTTTAGCTACTAGTCTAGATTTGTTTCTAGTTATAACACCTTGATCATCTTTTTTATTCCTAAAGACCTATTTAGTTCCTATAATTGGATAATTCGATGGTCTTTCCACTAATTTCCATACTTTGTTTCTTTTAAACTGATTTAGATCTTCTTGCATTGATAACATCCAACATTCATCTTATACGGATTCTTCAAACGACTTAGGTTCTAGATGAGATAGAAAAGCAGAAAATTACACTAGGTTTTCTACACTTCTTCTAGTTTTTTATTTCTATGTCTAGATCCCCTATAACAGTTTCTAAAGGGTGATTTTTTAAGATTCTAGAATATCTTGGAAAATAACTTTTAGGTTCATTAGTATCATGTTCTTCTAAACTGGGATGAATTTTATTTATATTTTCAAAATCATTTTTCAAGTTATCAAGTCTAATGTTGTTAGAAGAATCATTAGCTTCATCTGTTTGTTCTTTCTATTTGTTAAAAGGATAAATTTCATCAAACCTCACATGAACTGATTCTTCAACAATCCTGGACTTCTTATTAAATACTATATATTCTTTAGTAGTATCAAAATATCCTAAGAATATTCCTTCATCGGCTTTTGGATCTAACTTTCTAAGATTATCCTTGGTGTTAGAGATATATACCTTGCATCCAAAAACATTAAAGTACTTTACCTTAGGCTTTTTGTTATTCCAAAGTTCATAAGGAATCATTTTTAAAATAGGTCGAATTAAAACTCTATTTATAATATAGCATGGTGTTCTTAAAAATTCTTCCCAAAAGTAGGTTGGAAGCCTCATTTAGCATTTTTCTATCCATTTATTGAATAATTCAACTTTTTATTTCAGCAATTCCATTTTGTTCCAATGTTATTGGTGTAGAGAAGTTTTGTTTAAATCCCATATTTGAAAAAAATAATTAAATTCTTGATTCTCAAACTCTCCACCATGATCACTTCTTAATGAAATTATCTTAAAACGATTTCATTTTCAACACTTTTATAAAAACTTTCAAATACAGAAAAAGCTTCATTTTTTAGTTTTAGAAAATATACCCAAGTAAATATAGAATAATAATCAACTAAAACATGTATATATAATTTATTAGCCAAAATTTCTATTCTATATGGTCCAAAAAATCCACATGAATAAGTTCTAGGTGTTTTGAATTTGGAAATTTGTTAACAGGTTTGAAGGATGATTTTTTGGCATTCCAATTTGACATGCATCATAGAATCTATCACTATCAAATTTGTGACATGGAAAATTTGAAATTAATTGTTTCTTAGATAACTTATGTAAAGAAAACATATTACAAAGACCAAGTATTCTATGCCAAATACATGACTCATTTACATTAGCTGTCAATCAGGTCACTTTATGTTTACACAAAGAATTTAATTCCAAAGTGCAGACATTATCTCTTCTGAGTGGTCTAAATTTAAATAAATTATCTTTAAAAACTGAATAATTATTATTATAAAAATAAACATAGTATCTATAAGGCCCCAGCCTTAAACCTTACTTAATCTTGAGTTATTACATGATTACACATTGGGGATCTTTTTGGGTTTAGAGTTTTAGAGAATTAGATCATAAAACTTGCATTACATTCTACATATAAACAAAGTGGTTACATAAAGATACTATTCTTCTTTCCAATCAATGGATATATATTTAAAATAAAACATGGATTCTTTCTTGACACTTCCTTGACACTATCATCATATCATGTATCATTCCCTTGACCTGTGAAAAACATTTCAAAAAAACTTGGGATGAGCATAAAAAGATCAGTAAGGGATATAAAAATATAGGGAAAGGAAACATGGGTACATATATACATAAGAATGAAATCATAATTTACCCATAAAACATAAGCACTTCAACATAACTCATCAAATCATGAATAAATCATAGAAATCATAAGACATAAAGGTAACTTGAGGCATTCATAACATTCTTACATAGGGAGTAACCCTCTTGGTTACGTTTGGAATACCCATCACAGTATATTCCCTAAATCTTTTTGGAGAAACCTTAACTCTACACTCCTTCATGTTACCCAATGCATTGGAGAGCTATATCGGGCTCACCTGCCCTTAGTTTATCACGGAACCACCCGTCTTCATAATAATGCCCAAGAACCATAACATAATCGTATCACATAAAACGTACATAAAGAAAACATAACATTTCCACATTTCAATCACAAGATATCAATAAAACACATTGATATAACAAAAACATTATGAAAACCATTTTCAATACCAAAATAAAAGAAAATTAAAATAGGGTATTTATTTTTCTTTAAAAAAACGGTATGGCTTGTAGAGGAAGCCGAAACTCAAATAATGGTCACGGCGGCGAAGAAGTCGTTGTCGCCGCAAACGTACGACAAAAACATTCCATTTTTCATTTAGTAAACACTTCGTATAAAAAATATTCCTTTTGAATAAATGTAAAAGTCAGAGGGGTTTATACACCGTATAAAAGAAGGTTGTGTATAAAACAAGATATGCCTCAATGAAAGGAGATTGAGACGAAGTCCCATACCTCAGATCCGACTTGACTCGATCGTTCTTTAATGTCCTGAATAATAAACTTGACTTAATTTATACTTGCTTAAGAACCTTTTTCATGTTCATTATTACTTTTATATTACTTACTTCCATGTCATGAACACTATGTAATTATTTAAGTTAATAACGGTCGTTTTAACGATCATTGGTACTTGAGTAAAAAATAAACCCTTTATAATTACAAGTTGTTCATGTATCCATTATATCCAGAATTATAATCATTATTTATATATCATATATATCCAGTATATACAAGAATTTATAATATTACATAATCATTTAGAGGTAAGAAATGAAATGCACCGTTCATGGAGACGGTAAGCCGTACGTACGCATGAACGCTACTTTCATTTCTATTTCGTATTTTAGAGAATGGAATCATAATGATATAAAGGTATATTATAATTCCAGTATAATAAAATATATAATATCATATTTCCATCCTTTATACGTCCCATATATGGTATTTATCGAATCAAATCACTTTGAGGGGGTGGTAGTCCGCACTTCCTTAAATGAAGATATCGTGTTTACCCATAATGGAAACAATAAAGGTATTCCCAAAATGAAAAATACAGAAGCTTAAGGAAAACATAAACATATTATATATCATATATAAATATATTGACATCTTAATGGCCATCTTTGAAGGTGTTAAAAGAATGTTGAACAATCATCGTTTCGGGAGGCATAAATTCACCATCCACGGAAACAGTATATCCTTTAACCATTAGATGTAGGTGTGTGTAAGTGTAGCTCGAATCCTTCTTATAACAAAATCCTAGTATATTGAAGATATATTAGCTGTTACAAAATGAATAAAAAGAATTTAGGGGGTTGGAGGAGAAAAATAAAACAAAAGGACTCAAGTGAAGACATTACCTTAAAATCGGGTAACTCCCTTTGGTTTGAGCTCAAAGGCTTACTTGGGAAGACTTATGCTCAAATTGAGGCTTCAAGGAGTAAGAGAGGGAATGGAGTTACAAAATGGGCAGGGTTTGACCGAGCCAAAGGCTTTGGGAGTGTGGGTAACGAGGTAGAGGTGGGGTCCTTTTATAAGAGGAGAGGAGGTGCACTCTTGGAAGGTAAAGAAAAGTCACTTTATTTTAAAATGGTATTCGGATTTAAGAGGTCCCACATTGATGTGTTTTGAGGATAATGTGATAAGGGTTCTAAATCCACCCATCAAATAGGTTTTGGCCATGTGTAGGTCTTAGATTTTACATTATCATTCCATTTTATTTAAATCGTTAAATAATGAGGTCATCACTGCATCATCATGATGTCATAAATAATTTGATTTATTTAAAGTCTAAAATTTATAAAAAAATACTATGATGTATTAAATATTATTATCTTTCCAATGACTATTTATAATCAAAAATATGATCTTAATAACACCACGTAAAAATTGTTTTAGTAAAACATCTCATGTTTGTGTCATTTTTACTTTTACATTAAATAAAAAGTTATTTATGTCATTTCCCAACCAAAGTGGCTCCATGGGGTCCCCAAGTTGACCCATGGATTGTATTGGTCGGACATGACACATCCAATGAGGGTAGGACATGTTTCAAGCTCATATCATTTTATTAAAGCATTATTTTTACCTTAAACTACACTAATTACCTCTAATCGCGATTAAGAACTTAAGAGTTACTATTCAGCAAAAAATTATTTTAATCTCATTGAACCACATTTTACTTCTTAATGACAACCATGTATGTCGGATTTTTGAAATTCAAAACACAGAAGTGGTAAAATTTCATTTAAACGAAAAATCAGTTTTTATAAGTACCACTTAGTGGTTTCACTATTCATCAAAAATTGAAGTTTTTCAGAAAAATACCAAAAATTCACCCTAAGCTATATTTGATATTCCGAATTAAAAAATGAAGTCTATTTTAAAAAATTCAAAACATATATGTCATATTAATTAATTTAATAATTAATTCCCGCTGTCATGACAAATAGCATGTTTTTATGAAACAATAAGTATCAAAAGATTGACACCAGTTTAAGTCCAATTTCAAAGTGAAATTGATTCCAATTACCACCATTGGATTAAATGGTAAAAATATATTCTAATTTCACTTAAAAACCAATTCAAAAGATAATATAATCATATAAATAAATTAGATTAAAAATAAGTTTTGATGTAAAATGCAGTATTTTTCACTATTCATTAAAAAATGAACATTGTCTGAAAAATACCAAAAATTTATCCAATGTAAATTTCAATGTCCCAATAATAATGAATATGTTTATTTTGACAAATATAGATTATAAAATTGTCAAAAGTTTTATTTAAAAAGGGTTTGCCGTCAAAAGGCAGTAAAACAATCTTTTAAGAATATTAGTGTATTCCATGCATAAGATTGTATTTATTTTCATTCTAAGACTCTAAAACACTATATTAATCATTAATAGACATAGATAAAAATATCTATTATTCATTACTTACTTGTTATGTTACATCCTTCCCCCCTTTTAGAAAATTTCATCCCCGCAATTTATTTACTTATCGAATAAATGGGGGTACTAATCCCTCATTGCATTTTCAGATTCCCATGTTGCCTCTTCCGTCATATGGTTTTTCCACAAAACATTTACCTGATTAATCACCTTATTTCGTAACACTTGCTCCCTGTGGTCAAGAATCTGGACCAGTTGTTCCTCATAAGATAGGTTCTCTTCCAGCTGAACTACCTCTGGACTCAAAACATGAGATTGATATGGCATATACTTTCTCAACATCGAAACGTGAAAAACATTGTGTACCTGAGATAAACTCAGAGGTAAAGCCACCCGGTATGCAACTGATCCAACTCTCTCCAGAATTTCATATGATCCAATAAACCTTGGACTCAACTTTCCTTTATTACCAAATCTCATCACACTTTTCCAAGGAGAAACCTTGAGAAAAACATGATCACCTACCTCGAAAGATAGATCCTTCCTCCGGTTATCCGCATAACTATTCTGCCTACTCTGAGCTGTTCTCATGTGCGTCTAAATCAGCTGAACTTTTTCTGCCATCTCTTCTACCAATTTTGGTCCCATCAACTTCCTTTCACCCACTTCATCCCAGAAAGCTGGAGTTTGACACCGCTTCCCATATAACGCCTCAAATGGTGCCATCTGTATACTGGAATGAAAACTGTTATTATATGAAAATTCAACCAAAGAAAGATGTTGGTCCCAAATTCCCTGATAATCCATCGAACAAGCTCGTATAATATCCTCCAAGGTCTGAATTGTTCGTTCCGACTACCCATCTAATTGAGGATGAAAAGCTGTACTAAAATTTAATTCAGTACCCAACGACTTCTGAAGGCCTTTCCAAAAGTTAGAAGTGAACCTGGGATCATGGTCAGATACAATGGAGAGAGGAACTCCATGTAACCTGACTATCTCTTTAAGATACTAACAGGAAAGTTGATCTAGGGAAAACGTATCTCATATAGCAAGGAAATGAGCAGATTTGGTCAAGCGATCAACAATAACCCAGATTGCATTATTACCTCGAGATGTTTTCTGTAATCCCACAACAAAGTCCATGGATATATTCTCCCATTTCCACTCTGGCACTGGTAAAGGATGAAGCATCCCTTTCGGTAACTGCCGCTCTGCTTTAACCTGCTGACAAGTCAAACACTTCACAGTAAAATCAGCAATATCGCTTTTCATTCCATCCCACCAGTAATACTCCCGCAGATCTCTGTACATCATAGTACTGCCAAGATGAACTGAAAACAGAGAACTATGAGCTTCACATAACAACTCTCTCTTCAACTGTGAATCACAAGGCACACACAATCTCTTCCCAAATCTCAAAAAACAATCATTATCAATGTAGAATTCAGGAAACTTACCCTTCTGAACCAGCTCTACCTTTTTCTGCAACTCACTGTCTTACTTCTGTGCTTGCTTGATTCTATCTGATAGAGATGATCTCACTGATACCTGAAACAAAACAGAAGAACTTCCTGCACCAACAACTTCTATGCCAAAGTTCATCAAATCCTTAACCAAAGGATCACGTTCCAAACGCAGCATTGCTAATGAAGCATTACTTTTTCAACTCAAAGCATCAGCCACTTTTTTTCTTTTCCCAGATGGTAATGAATTGTACAATCATAATCCTTGATTAATTCCAGCCATCTCCTCTGTCTCATGTTTAACTCTTTCTGAGTGAATATATACTTTAAACTTTTGTGATCAGTATATATTTCACACTTTACTCCATACAAATGATGCCTCCAAAATTTTAAAGAGAAAACAACAGCAGCTAATTCCAAATCATGTGTAGGGTAATTTACCTCATGAGTTTTCAACTGTCGTGAAGCATAAGCAATTACCTGATCATTCTGCATTATGATGCAACCAAATACTTTCAATGAAACATCATAAAAAACTCACCATTCCTGGAAGTTAGTGCCAAAACTGGAGCATTCACCAATCTTATTTTCAATTCCTGAAAACAATCATCACATTCTTTTGTCCATATAAACTTAACACCCTTCCGAGTTAGCTTAGTCATTGGACTAGATAATCATGAAAAATTTCTAACAAACCTTCGGTAATAGCCTGCCAAACCAAGGATGCTATGAATCTCAGTTACATTTGTGGGTCTTGGCCATTCTTCAACAACCTTTGTTTTTGCAGGATCAACAGTTATCCCATATTTAAAAACAATATGACCAAGGAAAGAAATTTGTTGCAACCAAAACTCACACTTTCTGAATTTTCCATACAGTTTCTTTTCTTTTAAGGTTTGCAAGATAACCCTTAAATGTCTTTCATGCTCCTCTTTACTTTTAAAAAACACCAAAATATCATCAATGAAAACCACCACAAACTTATCCAAGAACTCATGGAAAATTATATTAATTAAGTCCATGAATACAGCAGGTGCATTGGTTAGACCAAAAGGCATTACTACAAATTCATAATGGCCATATCTTGTACGGAACGCGGTCTTCGGAACATCTGCTTCCTTTAACTTCTGCTGATGGTACCCCGATCTCAAGTCAATCTTTGAAAAATACTGAGCTCCCTAGAGCTGATCAAAAAAATCATCGATATGAGGCAAAGGATATTTGTTCTTAACAGTGATGTTATTCAAGGATCTATAATCAATGCAAAGTCTTATTGAACCATCTTTCTTTTTAACAAATAAAACAGGAGCACCCCATGGTGATGTGCTAGGTCGAATGAAACCTTTCCCTAATAAATCTTGCAATTGCTCCTTCAACTCTAAAGGTTCAATTTGAGCCATTCGATAAGGGGGTTTTGAAATTGGATTAGCATCAGGAACTAAGTCAACATTAAACTCAACTTCCCGATCTGGTATTATTCCAGGCAACTCATCAGGAAAAACATCAGGATACTCATTTACCACTGGCACATCATTAATCTGAACAGTTCCTTTATTTTCAACTATGTGTTCAAGGTAACATTTATTTCCATCTTTTACAAGTTTCTTGGCCTCTTGATAAGTTATCAACTGTAAGGGTTCATTCTTGTACACAAACTGAAAGTCTTTCTGAAAAGAAACTTCTTTAGCTCTATAGTCAATCTTAGCATGGTAAATAGAGAGCCAATCCATACCCAGGATAACATCAAACTCTACTAGAGGTAGAACAATAAGGTTTTCAAGTAGGTTCATTCCACAGATAAGGATAGGAAGATTCTTATAAATTATTTTTGCCTAAACATTTCCCCCAGGTGTTTTTACCAAAAGTTCAGGAGTCATTTCTTGAGATAGTATTCCCATTTTACTATAAAAGGTTTCAGAGATGAAAGAATGTGTAGACCCCGAATCAAAAAACACACTGGTATAATCTGAAAAAACAAACAAAGTACCTGATACAACTTCATTTGATGGCCCGACATCTGCTGAAGTAGTTGCAAAGGATTTCACCACCCCTTTCTGCTTGTAGTCTAACTGCTTCCCATCACTCAAGCTCTTTGTCGGACACTCGTTTGCATAGTGACCCATCTCATTGCACTTATAACATTTCACTAACTGTAAATCAAATTTGGTCTTACCATCACACTGATCTTTTCCAGTGCAATCACGAGCCTTATGTCCCATCTTACCACATCAGTAGCACTTTCCAGAACTCATAAGACATTCCCTAGCATGCCTTTTTCCACATTTATCACAAACTGGAAACTTAGTTTTCTTACCGTCAGACTTTTTTGAAGAATTCTTACCTTTCTTCTGCCACCTCGGTCTCTTCTTCTGTTGGTTGTTATAGAACACGTGATCATCGGCAAACTCCATTTCCACCTTCTCAGCACATCGAACAAGATTTTCATAACTTTTAAACTCACTAGAAGCTAATTCCCTTCGATATTTTGGCTTTAATCCTGAGTAAAAACAATTGATTTTACTATCAAGGTCTCGGATAAAATTTGGATCATACCTTTCCAATCGAGTGAACCTTTCTTCATAGGCAGCCACTGAGTCTTCCTCTTGCCTCAATTCCATGAATTACTTTTCCATCCTAAGTCGACCAGCCTTAGGAAAATACTTCTCAAGAAACATACCTTTGAATTCATCCCAGTCGAGAGCATCAATCTCATCAGCATCCCTGATATTTTTAACCATCGACCACCACTAATCTGCTTCACCCTCCAAACGATAAATAGCAAGACTAACCTTTTGATGGTCTGAACACCCCATGACATCAAAAATCTTCTCAAGTGCTTTAATCCAACCTTCAGCTAGCACAGGGTCAGATGATCCTCTGAATGATGGGGGATGTTACCTCATGAAATGTTCCACCACTGACATGTTCCTCTGCGGTTGATCTGGCTGATCTCGTGTATGGATACCACCGCCATGTATCGCTTGATTCAACTGCGCCATTACTGCAACAAACTATTCAGTTTCAATTTTGACCATCTCAGGATGCTGATTCGGAAGGTTATTTCCTTCTCCATGCCTTCCTAGCACTGCTTCCCTGTTTCCTCTGTGGAAAACCATTCTGAACAAACATGTCTTAGATGAAAAAACATGGTAATCTTCAAATACTATATCACTTCAATTTGACCATAAAAAAAATATTTTTGGATAATCATTTAATATAATTCTAACTCCTAATGTTATCTAAACCGACCTCTGATACCAACTATAAGGCCCCAGCCTTAAACCTTACTTAATCTTGAGTTATTACAAGATTACACATTGATGATCTTTTCGGGTTTAGATTTTTAGAGAATTAGATCATAAAACTTGCATTACATTCCACATATAAACAAAGTGGTTACATAAAGATAGTATTCTTCTTTACCATCAATGGAAACATATTTAAAATAAAAATGGATTCTTTCTTGACACTTCCTTGACACTATCATCATATCATGTACCTTTCCCTTGACCTGTGAAAAACATTTCAAAAAAACTTGGGATGAGCATAAAAATCTCAGTAAGGGATATAAAAATATAGGGAAAGGAAACATGGGTACATATATACATAAGAATGAAATCCTACTTTACCCATAAAACATAAGCACTTCAACATACCTCATCAAATCATGAATAAATCATAGAAATCATAAGACATAAAGGTAACTTGAGGCATTCATAACATTCTTACAGAGGGAGTTACCCTCTTGGTTACGTTTGGAATACCCATCACAGTATATTCCCTAAATATCTTTGAAGAAACCTTAACGTTACACTCCTTCGCGTTACCCAATGCATTGGAGAGCTATATCGGGCTCACCCGCTCTTAGTTTATCACGGAACCACCCGTCTTCATAATAATGCCCAAGAACCATAACATAATCGTATCACATAAAACGTACATAAAGAAAACATAACATTTACACATTTCAATCACAATATATCAATAAAACACATTGATATAATAAAAACATTATGAAAACCATTTTCAATACCAAAATAAAAGAAAAGTAAAACAGGGTATTTATTTTTCTTTAAAAAAACGGTATGGCTTGTAGAGGAATCCGAAACTTAAATAATGGTCACGGCGGCGAAGAAGTCGTTGTCGATGCATATGTACGACAAAAACATTCCCTTTTGTTGTTTAGTAAGCACTTCGTATAAAAAATATTCCTTTGGAATAAAAGTAAAAGTCAAAGGGGGTTATACACCGTATAAAAGAAGGTTGTGTATAAAACAAGATATTCCTCAATGAAAGGAGATTGAGACGAAGTCCCATACCTCGGGTCCGACTTGACTTGATCGTTATTTAATGTCCTGAATAATAAACTTGAGTTAATTTCTACTTTATTAAGAACCTTTTTCAAGTTCATTATTCCTTTTATATCACTTACTTCCATTTCATGAACACTATGTAATTATTTAAGTTAATAACGGTCGTTTTAACGATCATTGGTACTTGAGTCAAAAATAAACCCTTTATAATTAGAAATTGTTCATGTATCCATTATATCCAGAATTATAATCATTATTTATATATCATATATATCCAGTATATACATTCATTTATAATATTACATAATCATTTAGAGGTAAGAAATGAAATGCACCGTTCATGGAGACGGTAAGCCGTACGTACGCATGAACGCTACTTTCATTTCTATTTCGTATTTTAGAGAATGGAATCATAATGATATAAAGGTATATTATAATTCCATTATAATATCATATATAATATCATAGTTCCATTCTTTATACGACCCAAATATGGTATTTAATGAATCAAATCACTTTGAGGGGGCGGTAGTCCGCACTTCCTTAAATGAAGATATCGCGTTTACCCATAATGGAAACCATAAAGGTATGCCCAAAATGAAAAATACAGAAGCTTAAGGAAAACATAAACATATTATATATCATATATAAATATAGTGACATCTTAATGGACACCTTTGAAGGTGTTAAAAGAATGTTGAACAATCATCGTTTCGGGAGGCATAAATTCACCATCCACGGAAACAGTATGTCCTTTAACCATTAGATGTAGTTGTGTGTAAGTGTAGCTCGAATCCTTCTTATAACAACATCATAGTATATTGAAGATACTGGAGTTGTTACAAAATAAATGAATAAAAAGAGTTTAGGGGGTTGGAGAAGCAAAATAAAACAAAAGGACTCAAGTGAAGACATTACCTTAAAATCGGGTAACTCCCTTTGGTTTGAGCACAAAGGCTTACTTGGGAGGACTTATTCCCAAAGTGAGGCTTCAAGGAGTAATATAGGGAAGTGGAGAGACAAAATGGGTAGGGTTTGGACGAGCCAAAGGCTTTGGGAGTGTGGGTAAGGAGGTAGAGGTGGGGGCCTTTTATAAGAGGAGAGGAGGGGCACTCTTGGAAGGTAAAGAAAAGTCACATTATTTTAAAATGGTATTCGGATTTAAGAGGTCCCAAATTGATTTTTTTCGAGGATAAGGTGATAAGGGTTCTAAATCCACCCATCCAATATGTTTTGGCCATGTGTAGGTCTTAGATTTTACATTATCATTCCATTTTATTTAAATCGTTAAATAATGAGGTCATCGCTGCATCATCATGATGTCATAAATAATTTAATTTCTTTAAAATCTAAAAATTATAAAACAAATACTATGATGTAGGAAATATTTTTATCTTTCCAATGACTATTTATAATCAAAAATCGGATCTTTATAACCTCATGTAAATTTTTTTTAGTAAAACATCTCATGTTTGTGTCATTTTTACTTTTACATTAAATAAAAAGTTATTTATGTCATTTTCCAACCAAAGTGGATCCATGGGGTCCCCAAATTGACCCATGTATTGTCTTGGTCGTCCATGAAACATCCAATTATGGTAGGACATGTTTCAATCTCATCTCATTTTATTAAAGCATTATTTTTACCTTAAACTACACTAATTACCTCTAATCGCGATTAAGAACTTAAGAGTTACTATTCACCAAAAAATTATTTTAATCTCATTGAACCACATTTTACTTCTTAATGACAACCATGTATGTCGGATTTTTGAAATTCAAAACACAGAAGTGGTAAAATTTCATTTAAACGAAAAATCAGTTTTTATAAGTACCACTTAGTGGTTTCACTATTCATCAAAAATTGAAGTTTTTCAAAAAAATACCAAAAATTCACCCTAAGAAATATTTGATATTCCGAATTCAAAAATGAAGTCTATTTTAAAAAATTCAAAACATATAAGTCACATTAATTAATTTAATAATTAATTCTCGTTGTCATGACAAATAGCGTGTTTTTATGAAACAATAAGTATCAAAAGATTGACACCAGTTTAAGTCCAATTTCAAAGTGAAATTGATTCCAATGACCACCATTGGATTAAATGGTAAAAATATATTCTAATATCACTTCAAAACCAATTCAAAATATAATCTAATCATATAAATAAATTAGATTAAAAAGCAGTTTTGATGTAAAATGCAGTATTTTTTACTATTCATTAAAAAATGAACATTGTCTGAAAAATATTAAAAATTTATCCAATATAAATTTAAATGTACCAATCATAATGAATATGTTTTTTTTGACAAATATAGATTATAAAATTGTCAAAAGTTTGATTTAAAAAGGGTTTTCCATCAAAAGGCAGTAAAACAATCTTTTAAGAATATTAGTGTATTCCATGCATAAGATTGTATTTATTTTCATTTTAAGCCTCTAAAATACTATCTTAATCATTAATAGACATAGATAAAAATATTTATTATTCATTACTTACTTGTGATGTTACAGTATCCATCATCACATATTTGAGAGATACATATCATATTGTGCTTCAATACCTATACATAGAGTACTTTATTAATTGAGACAGTATCTAGATCTCCAACTATTCTGATTCCAATAGTTTTTCCTTTGGCATTGTCACCGAAGGTGACTAGGCCACCAACTATTCTAGTCAGAGTACAAAAATTTGATAAATTTCCACTCATATGTCTTGAACATCCACTCTTTATATAGAATATATCGTTTTCTATTCTATGGCTTGTTACCTACAATGTCAAATTAAAAAAAATTTGTTTTGGTTCCCATATCATTTTGGGTCCAGTGGTGATATCTATCAAATATTTAAGAATCCAAACAGATTTATTTTGATCAACTCTGTTATAATTAAAACTAGTTAAAGATTTTGAATAATGAACATGTTTGACACCACATAATTAAGGTTTTCATAAATATAAGCCATTAGTATAATGTCCATTAATACCATAATAAAAACATTTAACAGTAGACATGCCTTTTCTGTTGGATCCAGGAACAAAATAGTTTCTGTACCGTTTAGGTTTTTCACCCTTGCTTCTGATACCAAATTTTTCCTTTTTAATTACATTTTTACCAAGAATTTCATTTGTTATATTTTATTATCTTGTAAATATAATATCAGAACTTTTATAGGTTTCTACATCATCCTATAGTATTTTAATCTTATTTACATGGTCAGCATTGTTTGCAGTAGAAGAATTATATTTCTCAAATAAATCTTGACAGTGTTTAAGTAAAGTATCCCTTTCTCCTAAAATAGAATTATGAATATTTTTTAAATATTTTTGTTTCTTTAATAGGGAGTCATATATTTCTTCTTGCATAGTACAATAGGCAATAATTTTATCATTTTAGTAACTAGAATCAGTATCAGATGAATAGTAGGTTTTACCTTCTCCTCTTCAATCATAAAGCACATATTAGCTTTCAGATTCGGTTCTTCCTTCTCTGAATTAGAGGCTGATGAGCATCTAGTGTATTTAAAAACGCTCTAAGTATCCTTCATAGCTCTTTTTTCATTTTTCTCGTAATTAGCATTATTTCGATATTTATTTTCTACTTTTCTCTTCTCTTCTTTCAATAGAAGAAAATAAGGTCTTATATGACCCAATTCTTTTCACTCATAGCATCTAACTTCCCTTGATTCTTTCTCATCATTTTTGAAGGATTTTATGAATCCTCTATTCTTCCTATATAATTTACTGAATTTTCTAGGTAATTGAGCCATCTCAATTTCTAAATCAGATGAGTCAGAATTTCTTCATTTTTATTTCATTTTTCTGTTCTACTTTTGGAATGTAACTTTTAGAGTAATGTTATCCATTTTTACTATGACATTGTGATATTCAACTTAATTTTCCATTTTAGACTCATACATAATTAAAGCTCCAACCAATTCTGTAATTTTCAGATTCTTAACAGGTGTTTATTGGTGGATTGTAGCAGAAATTCCATTCCACTTCGCAGGTAGAAATCTTAGAAAATTAAAAGCATGCTCATACTGACTGATAGGCTCACCTAAATATGTTATATTATTAACAATTTCTGTCATCCTTCCATTAATTTGTGTGATTCTCTCTCCACCATACATTCTGAAACTATCAAACTTTAATTTCGCTGTATCATATCTCATTTGTCTAACATTGTCAATACCTTCATCGGATACTGCATTTTTATTCCACGTTTCATAAGCTATTGGGAATTTCAATACACGGTTGAATTCATCTAGTCCAAGACCAAAAATAATGGAATTCATTGATTTTGAATTCATATCATACTTAGCCTATGTAGTTGTAGACCAAGTTTCATGTTTTTTAGGAATTGTGTAATGAGTAGTAATCTTTGAGTATATTTTAAATCCAAGATTTTTTAATTAGATTATCATTCGAGACTTCCAACATCAATAATTATCACCATTGAAATGTGGAGCAGGAACCATTGACATTCCTTCCTTGAGATTATCCATTTCCATCATTAATATAGATCTTATGCCTTTAACTTGTTATAACTCGGTTGAAAAGCTCATCCTCTGATACCAAATGCTAGGATTACAAAATAGAGCCTTCTATTTCTTTTATAGGGAACCGATAAAACCACATCTTAGTGCGAGAAGCTGACACTCCACTAGAACTGAATACAGGCAACCAAAACTCAAGATATATTATATGTAGTTTGATGAGAAACAGATATAGCTCGTAGTTGCAGTAGCATAAAACTGATAAAAGATGGTTCTTGTCTTCAGAAGAAAATAATCTTTGAAATATATTTTAAGAAATATGGTTCCATAATAGATCTCCAATTTTAAGAATAAAAAAAACAGATCATAACACTTCCAATATTGAACAAGTATATCTCCAAAACGTAGTCTTCGTTTATGAAATTCTTGATCGTTGTAGCACTTTAAAATAATTTTCACAAGAATTATTGAAGAATTGGAATTTTCAATATAGCCAAGAAATCTACAGATATTCATGTCTGTCAATATCTGACACAAAAAGATATATATATAACAATATATCTCACAATAAGATTTCAGATCCACAAAGGACGCATGATAAATTGAGTTAATTAAAATTCAAATAATATAGCTAAGGGTAGTCATAACTTCCCTTAAGAATAGGAGAGAAAATATCTTCTCTAAATGGCCCCTAAAATAATTTAAAACGAGCTTTGAATAAATCTAAATAAAGCTTCAAATCACCCTGACATTCCGCAAATACAGTTGAAAAATACTATGATAAAGACATAGATTAAAATTGCCGACGTTGAAAAGTAAAAAGTAAGGTTCCTTCACAAAATGTCAAAATAAAAAACTTAGGGTTCAACTTCATAATGTAGGGTTGGTGATCCATATATTTGTCTATATCAGTATAGATCTCTAAACGTAACATTTATTATCCATTCGTTCACTTTTCCCAAATGTAAGGTTGATCACAAAAGTAAGATTGATGATCCATATGTTTGTAAAGTTTCATAATTATGTGGGGTTTTTTAACCATACTTTTTCTTTCTGGAAAATATAAGGTTTTTTATCCAAACTTAATGTTATTTAAACATATGTTTCATTAAACATTGTGTTGATTAACCATATGCAATTATCCTTCATCATAAACGTATGGTATGTTCCATATGTTACTTTCTTCTACGTATTGAATAAATAGTAAATCCCTTCAATGAAAATTGGTGATAAATGTTTCCAGAATATTCTTAAGAGCATTCTGAACACTTTAATGAATATTTATTGAAAATAAATAGTTGAATATTATTTCAAGATATGAATATAAAGAATAATTTTTTTTTTGAAATATACTAAAAATTAAATCATTAGTAAAAAAACAAGTGTATTTGTGAGCATCAAAATCACTAATATTTATAGAGTATTGTTGAGACAATACATGCCCAACACTTTTCCCATTCAATTGTTGGGTTTTTATCCTATGTTTTGTTTGATCTAGATATAGATTTTTGGAATATATATGTATACATTTTTATCTAGATCTATACTTCGGATATCTTGTATCATTTGATCATGGATTTTGGTTTTAGATCTAAAATGTGTTCTTCGTCGTGTTCTTGATTGATCTGCATCGAATTGTGGATTTCTGTTGGGAAATCGTTTGTCAACAAATTGAGGTAGGTGGTCTATTTTTTAAATCTCATTTTCATGATTTCAATTACATGTATATAATTATAGAATTTCTAGATTTTGGTTATAAATTGAAATTCATATTTGAATCAACTAATTTGGTGAATTAATTAATTAAGGTATTGTGAAATTGGGAATAATTAATTATTGACTCAATTATCATAACAATGAAATGGTGGGAGTAGGGGATAATTAATTATTCATTTAATTATAGGAATATTTAAATGGTGTTATTTGGTGATAATTAATTATTGAGTTAACTATTGGGATATTGAATTTTCAATTGAATAATTAATTATTGAATTAATAATGGGATATTGAATTATTATTTGAATAACTAATTATTTAATTAATTATGGAAAATTGAATTTTGAATTGAATAATTAATTGATTAATTAATTATGGGATATTGGGATAGTGAAATTATGATTCATTAATTTTTGAATTAATTAATGAATTTTTTTGACCAATTAGTTGTAGAATTAATTGAAGAGATTTCTACTATTAATTAATTATTGACCTAATTAATTGAATGATGTGAATAGGAAATTGTTTAAATGGATTAATTAATTTTTGAATTAATACATAGATGTTGGGATCATGGAATATTATTAGAAGGCTAATGTTTATTAACCTTTATTGAAGATAAAAATGTGTAATTGTGAAACATGTGATTATTGTGATATTTGTGTATAGGACAAGGCATGTTGTGTCAAAAGCCCATATTGATAAATTGATATTCACATGTGGGACTAGGACTTCTACATCAAAATAACAAAGTGAAAAATTTATTAATGGGTGTGGGAAAAGGACTGCTGTATCAAAAGCCCATATGAGTGATTTATTGATTAATGAGTATGGGACATAGTCTGCTGCATCAAAATCCAATGGGGTCCTAGGAATGGTGACATAGTCCCAAAAGATAAGCATTGGAAAATGGTTTCAATTAGTTTTATTATGAATTCAAATGAAAAGGATAATTAAATCACAATTGTGATAATGAATTGTAAATTGATTGTGTGATATGGTTCATACTCTGGCATTGGACGAAGTAGGTATTGTGGTTCGGGTGTCCTCAAGAACCTAGAGAATATTTTTGGTTAAATAATGGATAATTGATTAAATGTAAATTGTTTAATTTATTTTTTAATTATTATTTATATAAATTCATAAAGTTTTTTCACTGGATATTGGTTTAGAATCCATTGTTGGTGGCCTACTAAGTTATAATCACACCATACTCAGGCTTCTTGATCGGTACCCGAATAGATTCCATGGTTACATGATAGGTTAAGGGAAATGTCTTATGTTAGATGGATGATTTCGGATGGATCATTTATGAGAGTCCTAGATGTGGTTTGAGACCCACTTGGGTGTTTTCAATGTATTTACTTTTGGGTTTTTATTTTGAAACTTGGAACATACTTTAGAATGGTCGGTCTATTGTTCAGTTTTGATATTGTATTTCTAGTTTTGGTCATCTTTTGATACTAGCATCATTCAGGTTATAGTTATATATTTTGGATATTCTTTTTGACTTATTCTATTTTTCTACTTTGATGAAGTAGGTATAGTCTCCTCATGATTGATATTAGAGCCTCACTACTATTTGGAAGCCTCTAGCATACAGGGAGGCATGTCTTAGGTCATGTGACCGACCATTTCAGGGAACCAATGTGTGGAACATGGGTTGGGATGTTATGTAAGGATATCATCATTTTATAGAATTTTATTCTAACATAATTTATATTCTCTTCAGTAGAAGTTGTGGCCTATATGATAATCTTAAGATTCTTTTTGGTTTGTTAAATTCACCAACTATGTTTGTAGTTCGGATGAATTAGGTCTTCTATCGATTTATGTATTCTCTTTTGGCGATGTTTTTTAATGATATTATTATGTATACTCAGTTGGGGGATGATAATACTCAACATATGGTGGTTTGTTATTACAATTATAGAGAATTGTTTGTATTATAATCTCTTAAAGTGTTACTTTTTTATCAATCAAGTGTATTTATTAGGTCATGTAATGTCAGAGGAAGGTGTATCAAAGAAACTTGTAAAGGTTGATATAGTGGTTAATTGGGAGTGACCCTGGAACATTTTTGAGATGAATGGTATCTTGGTATTGGATGGTAATTATTTAATTTTCATATAGAACTTCTCCCAATTATAAATTTTTATGATGAATTTTACCGAGAAGGGGGGAAGTTTCCTCTTGTGGGATGCTTTTGAGAGAGCCTTCAATGAGATGAAATAATGGCGAGTGACTGCATTGATCCTAACCATACCTAAGCTGGGTATGGTGTTTACACAATATTTTTAGGCTTCTGGAGTTGGGATTCAAATATTTATGATGAAAAATTATCATTTAGTTTCTTATTGGACAATAAACGTGATGTTTCATGATTGAAACAAATAGAAACATAATATTTGGTTGGAAACAGTGGTGCATGACCTTGGGTGTCAGTGTTAAAATCTTATGGGTTATAGGATTACAATATTTTCTGAACATAATCACTTCATATATATTTTCTCACAACATGACATGAATCTTAGATAGTGAAAATGGGATTATTACCCACAATATTTTAATTTTGAGGTGGAATATACCCCCATAAAGGGTAACTATATCGGTGATGATCTAAATGGGAACACCCAAGCATATGTGGTGTAAGATTCAATCAGTGGGTGGTGGATGATGACTCTATTTTCATAGATGTGCGTTTATGTTCATGAATATTAGGGTAAAGTAACCCTTATATCCTTTAATATCACCTCCTCACTCCTCTGGTAAGTGAAAGAGAGTAAATTACTAGATTCAAACTCTCTAGTGATGAGGGAAATTACATAAAGTGGGGATCCACCACACTATTTTTCTATTGATTTTGAAAACAATATTTATGTCTCAGTTTATATTATAATCCATATGGGTATACATGAGAAGATGACGAGGGAGTCACATAACTCAAGATTGGATATTTACTCAATACTTACAAATATATAACTTGATATTAGAAGGTTGTTTTACATTCATGGGATAAATAAGTATATAGTGATATTTATTGCATAGTGATCCACCTGTCAATGGGTGAAGGATTAACTATAACATCATGTGGGTCTTATTAATTCATTACCCATTCTCAAGAGGAAATTGTATTATGTGACTATATATTTTTTAATGGGTTGGTCAAGGACACCCTGAGTTAGTGATTTTATTTGTGTTATTATGGAATTATTTACTATGGGGAATATTTTCTACTGATCCAAGCGACCTTCTCTATTAAATATCTAGGAAATATCTATGTATAATAGATATTACAGCGATATGGAATTCCACGGTGTATTTTTATCTGACAAGAATGACCATTTCATGTTGGTCTTTTTTTGAGAGTTGTAGGAGGAATATAATATATTGGTGCCTCTGAGTACTTTTTTATTATCATCAAACAAATGGGAAATCAGATCATACCATTTCAATATTAGGTGGTATCATGTGTCCATGTTTCCTTGATTTTGTGGGTTCTTAGGAGATCCAATTATCTCTTACGAATGTTTCCTATAAAATTTTTTATCAGGAATCAATTCTGATGGTTCCTTTTGAGGCCTTTATAGTGGGACATATCGATCACATCTATATTTATCGTAGGTCATAGAGTTATTGTTTATTGGTGCTAGTCTCGTGTATGAGATATAAAAGCACATGTGGATGAGTAATAAGTTTTTTGTGACTGCTTAGAGAAATTAGAGTTCATATACTGATCGATGATGCTATCCTCTAGAGTTTGAGGTTGGAGATTGGGTATTCTTATGAATGTTTCCTAGATTGGAATATCATAATATTATGTAACAAAGAAACTTTATTCCTAGTTTTATGGGTCTATTAGGGATTTTGGAGAGAATCAATAAAGTATTATCCCAATTGGACCATCCTTAGTGTTTTTTTGTTATACATGATGTTTTTCATATAATAGTTCTTCAACACTATCATCCGGAACCTTCACATGTGATCAGTACTAATGACATAGAGATCACGTCTAACATGATTTTTGAGGAACTAGATTCTATTGTGGATTGGATTGAGAAAACTCAAAATGAGAGGATGGTCCCTCTGGTATGTGTGTAGTGAAACACATGCATAAATAGAAGGCAGTAAATTTGTTCACTGATGTGTCCTAGAGATGTTTAGGAACGTATCTTAGGGATGTGTATCTATATGGAGGGGAGTTTATAACACCCCATACTGTTTCAAGGTACAAATCTATTTGATTTTTTTACCAAATATGCATTTTTAATGTTTTTAACTATTATGTAATGGTTGGGTAATTGAGAATGGAAATTTTGGCCATATCATGGATCCACCACATGTCTTTGGACCATGTTGAGGTGTTGGGGTTGTTGGCCTAGTCTATAAATTGGATCTTTAGAGTTATCCCAAGATCAAGGCTGAAATTATGCAGTTGACATATGGTTAGAGGATATTTTATAATGATTTTTCGATAACTGGAAGTTTTCATGAATTCAATATGCGTTAAACAAAATTTAGAAGTGTTTTAGGATAAATTTCAGCATATATTATAGTTAAAATTATTTTTTGAAAATAGTGAAAAACTCATATATGTAAGGGTACTCATTTCATGACTCGTCCACCGGGGCATGTGTCGTGACTACCCCAAGTCTGCCTTCCATAGACCAGGGATTGGCGACTAGCACCGGAAAGACATAATCCAAAAATGGTAAGGCATTGCCTAAAAAACCTATACATAGACAGACATGGAACACTATTCACAAGTAAACATAATGGAAAAAAGAAAGGTACAACCACAAATAAAAACCACAAATGAGTTTAAAAGTGAGTACTAAAATTAATGGGGCCAGAATACAAGCCCAACTAATATGAAAGTACAGGAAAAAGGGGAAAAATCTCTTGAAGTCGTCCGCCAAGGTTCCTACCTGAAGGGAAAGTACAGCTCGTCACCGCATCACTCCACATCTACCAGTCACCTAGGTACACCGTATTTCAATCAACTATGAGCACTTTCAAGCCCTAACTCCTCAAGACTCAGACTAGCTATTTTTCTTTTTCCCAAGACACAACAAGGTGCGGCCAAAGCCCATGCAGGGGTGAGTATAACAATACCTAGTAAGGGCCCAGAGAACCATGGTGGTCTCCCAGAATTACACAAAGGCAAATCCAAAAATCATGATCTTAATCACAAAGCACAAATCAAAAGATAGATAACACCAGGTATAAATTAAGTACAGATGTATAGATGATTAGTCATAAAGATAGATCATTTTATTCTTTCTAGAGGCACTACTGCTGACCCGCACAATATCGTTGGGTGCAGACCCACAGAGGATCACTCAGAGCTGACCCACACAGGATCGCTCGGTGGTGACCCACACAGGATCGCTCGGTACTGACCGACACAGGACTGCTTGGTGTTGACCCACACAACATTATTCAGAGTTGACCCGCATAGGATCGCTCGATGCTGACCCACACAGGACCATTGGGTGCTCACCGACACAGGATGGCTCAGTGTTTACCAACATTGGATCGCTCGGTGCTGACCCACACATGATCTCTCAGTGAAGACCCACATAGGATCTCTATTAGTTCTTCACATCAAATCCATCCATTGGATTCCAGCACATAGCACACTTGATTCCGGAAGGATCCTCTCCTCAAGACATCTGTCGAACCTCAACTACCCTGAAGTCCCATGAATAAGTAACCAGATGAACTTCCATGTCATTAAGGTTCCAACGCATCAGACAACGCATCAATCGGATGCCCGGTCTGTGAGTTATAGGAATTTAGTGTCGAGGGCCTGGTTGGATTCATGGTCTATCCAATCCGGCCATTATCCATATTTCTAAAAAACTCAATTGGATTATCTCAAAAGTACTGACTCGTCCCAAGGGATCTGACATCACAGACGGATCGTCAAACGAGTGTTCAGTTTAGGAGATATGCCCATTTAAGTGTAACTGGGCTGAAAAACGGTCTTGGTCCGGTCCGACCCGGTCGGACCAACCCACCCTGACCCACTGGGGCTGACCCGAAGGGGCTGGTATTATCTCAGATTGGTTGTGCCTTGTCCATCCCACTGGGCCACGGGTTTGTCCCGGCCCACCCGACTAGGCACAGCCCGCTATCCGGGCGTGGGGGGTCTACTTCCCTTTCGAACAGCCGAGCCATTTGGGTCTTCAATGCAGCGGCGCTGGATGGCACCACACCACCTGGTTGGTCCTACTATACTTCTCACCTGCGGAACCTTCAGACCGCGGGTCTCCCCTCCACCGCGGCTCAAAGCCTCGACCTCCCACCGTGGCGCGCCGTCACAGTGCGCCGCCCTGCTCTGATGATGTCGGCAAAGGCAGGTCACCCCTTTTTTCACTGCAGCGCCTTCAGGCACCACCCCCTCCTCGCGGCCGGTGGTATCTGGCTCCCGCCTCCTCTTGTTTGCAGCGCTGTCACACCAGGGATGCTTCTGTGGGCCACTAAATAATCTATGTTGGTCCGATTTTATTCATGTTTGTGCCTATGGGCTTCCCTAGACAGTGCTTACACTACGTGGCCCTTGGTTCCACCTTGCCTCCATATCTTCTGGTTTCCCATGAAGAACACAACCAATAAAAATATCTAGAGAGTGTCGGGACTTTGTTCATTTGGTCCATGACTTCCACGTTATCATAATAACAAGGGAATCATTTCTAGAATGAACAACTCTTAGTTAAACAATGAGACCCCATACCTCAAGTTCATTGGTAGTCGCTGCGGATGAGGAAGGAATGTTCACGTTCAAGGGTGTTGCAGAAGAAGGAGAAGGTTCATGTCTTTCGGAGTTCATTGTCGAATTTTCCAACATTCATCGAAGCTCCTTTCTACATTGGTGGAATATTTCACTGACACTTTATCAGAGGTTCCACTCTTCAGTGTCAAAAACCCATGCCAAATATTTGTTTAAATATAAGAAAAGAGGAGATCAACCCACCTCAAAATAAATGAGGTTCATTAATGAATTTAATTAATGATCTTATTAAATCTCCAAATGGTGCAGTTACACAACCAAGTGTAACCACCCAATAAATGGTCTGACACCCTAGCGGTCACACCACCGCCACTCAAAAGTTACAAATAAAGAAATTAATTAACTTTTTATGTTATTTTATTATTTTTAGTAAGGTCCAAAAATGAACATTTTCATCAAAAAATTTTCTAACAAAGATAATATTCCCTTAGTTGAATCCCGACACTGGGAATTCAACGGTGCCCTCTGATTTTAAATATGATCACCGGTTCAAAAGTTAGAAATCGCTGCTCGCACGTCTACTGAAAGTACCTTAAAAAAATTCAAAAAAACCGTTATGTGCTCTCCGGGCCTCGGAATCATGTGCCATCAATTTTCACAGACTCATAATAATTCCATTTAATTAAAAAAAATTAATTTAATTTTTGGGTCTTTATATTCTCCCCACCATAGGGATTTTTGTCTGTTAAATCTACAAAAAAATCTAGGGAAACAATGGGGGTACTGAGCACGTATCTGAGCCTTCCTCTCCCATGTTCTCTCTTGGAGGTTCTCGTGATTCTGATGAACTCGCCCTAGAGGGGTCGATCATCCATGAAGGACCCACTCCTGTCGATGATCTATCTCTACTAGGAACTCCGTGAACATCACCCCATCATCAATGTACAACTTGCCCTAGTCCATAACGTGTGATGGATCATGCACGTAACTCCTCAACAACGACTCATGGAAAACATTATGCACTCGGTGAATCTATGGGAAAAGAGATGGGCAGTACGCCACTTCTCTTACTCTGCTGAGGATATTAAAAGGTCCAATGAACCTCGCAGATAGCTTGCAACCCTAACCAAATCTCTGCAATCCTTTTCAGGGTGATACTTGTAGGAAGACATGGTCTCCCTCCTCAAACTCCAAGGGTCTCCATCTAATATCATCGTAAGACTTATACCATCTCAGTGAAGTCTTTATCCTCTCCTGGATGATTTTCACCTTCTCAGTTGTAGCCCATACCAACTCTTGGCCCATAAGTGTTGAATCCCCTCGGTCTGTCCATCATAGAGGTGATCTACATGGTCACCCATACAGGGCCTTAAATGGATCCATTCCAATGGTGGAGTTATAAATTTTTTTTGTATGAGAACTCCACCAGTGGTAGATGGACCTACCAACTACAACCAAAATCAAGGATACAAGCACAAAGCATATCATCAATTGTCTGTATGGTCTGGTCAATCTGAACATTTTTCTGAGGATGAAAGGCGGTGCTCAAGCATAACTGAGTCCCAAACGTCTCCTGTAATACCTTCCACAAGAGGGATGTAAAATTTGTGTCATGATCTGAAACAATCGTCTATGGCACCCCGTGAAGTCATAAAGTCTCATGTACATAGAGACTCCCTAATCCCTCTACTCATCCCTGCTCTCAGATGGGTAGGAATTGGGCGGACTTGGTGTGTCGTTCAAAGATAACCTAGATATAATCATGGCTCATAGACATACATGGTATACCTATCACGAAGTCTATGGATATTCCATCCCACTTCCACTCTGGCACCTCAAGTGGACGATTCAAGCCTGCTGGAACCTGTTACTCAGCCTTTACTTGCTAAAAAGTGAGGCATTGTGAAATGAACTCTGACACTGCTTTCTTCATCCTTGGCCATCAGTACTGATGTCGGAGGTCCTGCTACATCTTTGCCACACTAGGATGTACTTACAAAGAGTATGTGTGTAACTCCGTCAGCACCTCCTCCCATAGCTTCACTGGAACCATGGTACGTCCTCTTAAAAAGATGACGTGCTCCCAACTTCATAAAATCCTTTAGGAGCTCGTCCTAAGGATATCTAAGCATGTCGGGACTCATAATCAATGTTCCTAAGATATTCCTCTTATACTCGCTAGAGGTTTGGGGGAGTGAAATTCATTTACTAATGGTATGATTCTCCATTTCTATCCACGAAGGATAACTATAACGTGGCTAGCTGCTATGTTGCCTCACTCAGCAACTGTAATCCAGACCTCCTATTGAGTGCATCTGCCACCACATTCCCCTTCCTAGGATTATAGAATATCTCAAATTCATATTCCTAGTGGAACTCCAGCCATCGACATTGTCTCAAGTTTAGGTCCTTCAGTGAGAATATATACCTGAGACACTTGTGATCGGAGTAGACGGAAAATTGTTCACCCATCAAGTAGTGTCTCCACAGCTTCAAGGAAAAGACCACTACCACTAACTCCAGTTCATGGGTAGTGTAGTTATGCTCATTCTTCCTCATATGTCGTGAGCCATAGTCGATCACTGTTCACTCTTGTATTAGGACATACCCTAGTCCACTCCTTGATGCATCATAGTAGGCTGCATACCCAACGACATATTCTGCTAGCCTCAAGATGGGGGCACTCGTCAATCTTCACCTAAGCTCCTAGAAACTCTGTTGGAACTTCTCCATCCACAATAAAAGTTGTCCCTTAATCGAGAAAGATGAAAAGTGTGCTTCTAATATGGAAAAGTTAGGTACAAATCTTCGGTAGTACCCTGCCAATACTAGGAATATTCACACCTCTGTCACACTCCTGGGTGGCTCCCAAACAAGAAATGCCCCTATCTTTTCTGCATCCACTACCACTCCAGCCTCTAAGATAACGGTCCCCATGAAGTGGAACTCTCGTATCTAGAAATGACACATCAAGAGACTTCCATAAAGTTGTTGCTCTCATTGTGTATTCAGAACTATTTGGAGGTGTGTGGTGTGCCCATCCTCCTTTGCCGAGTACACCAAGATGTCATCAAAGAAGAAAACCACGAAGCGATTGAGGTAAGGCTAGGAGATCATGTTCATGAGTCCCATGAACACTGTCGAAGCGTTGGTCATACTGAAAGGAATCACCAAGAACTCATAATGGCCATACCAACATCTGAGGGTTGTCTTAGGTACATCCTCATCTCGTACCCTAAGATGATGATAGCCTGATCTGGGGACTATCTTTGAAAACTAATGATGACCCTTAAGCTGATCGAAGATATCATTAATCCTCCGGAGTGGATACTTGTTCTTCATGGTCACCTAGTTCAGTTGTCAATAGTCCATGAAAAGCCTCAAATTCCCATCTACCTTCTTAGAGAACAAAATCGCGGCTGCCCATGGAGAAACACCGGTCCTTATTAACCCCTTACCCTAAATGTCCTCCAACTGTACCCTCAACTCATGAAGCTCTACGGGAGCCATCCAATATGCTAGTGTAGATATCAGTGTCATCTCAGGGTACAAGTAAATGTAAAAGTCTACCTCTCTGTGAGGAGGTAGTCCCGGAACATCATCAGGAAAGACATCAGCATATTGGTCCACCACTATAGGATAACCCGAACTCCTTCGATCAACTGCTATGTGGTTAAAGCTAGTCAAATTATGAGTGATCAGCTGCACCCTCCTCTAAGAAATTCAATCCTGAGCTTCAAAGGTTCCCTTCTCTCCAATAAAAAAAAACCTGGTCCCATCCTCATGGCCACACTGCACTTTGTGCCTAAAATAGTCAATCTGAGCATGGACCATGGATAACCAGTTCATACCAAAGATGACATCATAAGGCCTCAACACTGCTACTAAGAGATCCCTGTCGAATCTATCGCCTCCTAGAGTAATCTCACACTACCAGCACTCTAATCATATGTATTGAGCCAACGACTCCATCAGAATCTTCGAGCTCCATATGAGAGTCGTGGAAATAAAAGATTGACTGGGACCTATTCCTATAAGTACTACAGCTATGGTGGAATAGACACATATCATAACTTGAATCATCTCTGGAGCACCGTGATTGTAGGCCTCAGCTGCCTAAAGCAAAACTCGTCCCTGTCCACTTACTCTCTGAGGCCGGGGTGGACCTCCTAGAGGTGGTGGTAGTAGAACCACAAAACACTGCCACCACCTGCTTCTCAGCCAACTCCTCTATCACGGCCGTCACCCTACGGACCTCCTCACTGGAATCTGTGTCGTTATCTTGGCAGTTCCTCAACCATTAGATGATCTTCCATGTGGGGATTCAGACATTCGCGATCCATGTTCCCCTATCCACTGTAATAGAAACATTCTCTAGTCTTTAGATGACCTCCTCTACCCAGCAAGCTCTACACCTCCAATCTTGCATCCTAGATTCATCCTCCGGATGGTCTGGCCTGATTGGACCTTTGTGTAATCTGCCTAGTACCTGCAGTAGATGACTCAACTGCTTTTCATCCAGCGATGGCTCTCACATTCGGTTCCTTCTCATCTAAGAATCTCTCCACCAATGATACTCGCTCGAGAACTCCATCCTGCATCAAGATATTGAGCGATATCATAGACACATTGATCTCCCACTAGAGACCCTTCTCAAAGGTCTGGGCCCTGAAGAATGGGTCTCTTACCATGTCGGTGGAGTAGATAGAGTGGTCAGTGAATCTCAATGAGTACTAGGACACTGTCAGGTTTCCCTGCTTTAAGTGCAGTATCTCCTAGATACGCACAAAGCATAAAGTCACTGGTATGAACTCGGCCCTGAAGAGGGTCTCAAAGTCTAACCAGGAGAGTGTCATCTCCTCATGCATTGGGAGCGTTAGGCTCCACCATCTCCCTATTGTGCCCTGGAAGAGGCTAGCATCTAGGATCTCCATCTGGTATGCTAGTGTCTCGACCAAATGTAAAACTCATGCCACATCCTCCATCTAGTCCCCAATTTCTTGGGGATCTATCTCACCTTGAAACCTGTGAGGCCTCTTGTTTGCCTCATACTTCGGGTATGACCTCCTTTGATGGGAGGTTCAAACATTCTGATCGGTTTCTAACGGGTTGATTCGTAGAACTGGAAACATCAAGTGATTCCACATCAATTTGGACCTACTTTCCAAAGGTAGGTCCTCATTAGTTTGTGGACTGGTGAGGCATAGGAATTTTCATTGGTCGAGAGGATGGGAGGTCGGATTCATCACACCTTTTTGAGGGGAATTATTGTCTACTCTAGGACTCTCTTTATAGATTTAAGTTATGTTGGTGAATCCTTATTACATTACCAAATATAAAATGATTTTTCATTCAGATCTGACAATCAATGATCGATAAGTAGGAAATTTAGGGAATCTTTTATATGTATTTGAGGTTCTTAACTAATAAAGAATCATATGTATTTGTTAGAGATTCTTATTTAATGGTATCCTTTGATATGTAAAATTCTCTTGGTCCTTATGATGACCATACTGGTTTTAAAGCCACTTAGTGGGGCACTTGAAGTTTATTGTCATTCAGAAGGACATGAATTATTTCAGAGTTGGGATATAACCTGCAGATAGGCTACCCACGTATCCTTTGTTTATAAAATGAATCAAAACCCACGTAGTTCAAGTAAGGGAGTATGATTTTTATGATTGATGGCTCAAAGAAGGATGTCATAATTACTTTTACACTCTAAGCTCACGTGAGTCATGCTCGGTGTGAGAAAAGAGGTATTAGTAAAAATCAGACAATTGTGCCATGAAAGATGCAATCATAAGAAATAATGTGGGGCTTATGTATGTATGATTTCCCAGATAAATTAAGTTTAGGATTTACTTTAGGGAAGAAATCTAGGAACATGGTCCATAAAGGTATATGTGCTTCATGGAGATTTTGAATACTCTAACATGGGGCTTACTCTTGAAAAGGAGGCCAAAATTAGGAGAGGACTTATGATTGGGTTTTAATCCTGAAAAGGAATCCCAGATAAAAGGTAAATTAGGACTGGTTAAGAGAAAATAAGACTGGGGATTACTCCTGAAAAGGAGGCCCAGGTTAAGAGACTTAAAAAATTAACGGACTTAGGGCTTACTCCTGAAGAGGATGCCCATATTTGAGACTCAGGCTTACTCCTGAAAAGGAGGCCCATGTTAAGAGAATTATGGTTGGGACTTACTCCCGAGTAGGATGCCCATATTTGATAATTATGACTGGGGCTTACTCCTGAAGAGGATGCCCATATTTGAGATTGGGGATTACTCCTAAGGAGGATGCCCAGATTTGAGAATTATGACTGGGGATTATTCCTGAAAAGGAGGCCCAGGTTAATGAGGACTTGGGGCTTACTCCTAAGGAGGATTCCCAAATTTGAGAATTATAACTGGGGCTTATTCCTGAAAAGGAGGACCAGGTTAATGAGTTATCTCATCGTAAAGGATGAGGTTGAATGAATGAAATATCAATCTTTAGTGACACGAAGATGTGTAAATAACTACATTTTGAGAGTTATTCCACAGAATTACTTTCAGATAAGGATTTCAAATCAAGAAATCATGTCATAAATGTCTTTGAAGAGTGTCTTGAAGATAGAATCTTGAATAGGAGAGGTGGAATGAAATAAGAGGGGTGAAATGGGAAAGAAGAGCACCCATGGAGGCAGAGGCGTGCAAGTCTTGGAATGTGCGCAAGTACTGCGTGGGTGAGCAAGTTCCGGTCGTGCAGGTATACCTGCGCGACACATGGGTATTTCCGCGACAGTTAACCAGCAGGGTAATACTTGAGAGACTCTTGGTTAAAGCCTTTAGAATCCTCTTGAGGTTCTTTCAAAAGAGGGGCGCGCAAGTTCTATTGAAGGTGTAAGGCGGCGCGCAGGTGTGGCCTTTTCCCTTAAGGGATAGCCACTCAGGCACGCAAGTGTTGATGAGTTTCAACACTTAGGCCTTCCTCCCCCTCTTTAGATTTTCCGTTCTAGGTTAGAAATTACCTTAGAAGTGTTTCGGAAGCTTTGAGAAGAGACTAGGGCACCGGGAGATCAAATCTGAGTTTCTGGAAAAATTACTCTCTTGAATGGGGGGCCCACATGTTCTATTTATATGCTGAAGAAGACCTAGGCGGTTATACTTTATGGCACGCAAGTCACTTGCGTGACCATTAGGCGTCGCGCAAGTGGACTTGCGCGACCATGAGGGAACTTGCGCGACCTCTGGGTAATTTTCTCTTGGTTCATCCCTTTTTCGATTTTTTGATGTTTCTCCAAAGGATGAATCAATTTGGACTAAGGTATTTTCATTTTCCAATATTTATATTATGTGATGAAAGAAGCGTCAACAAAAGCCCTCCCTCAGAGTTGGATCTGGAGAGAATAGAGGATTTGACTCTGAGGAAAAGAAGCAAACTCAAGGAAAGGTGGCGCGCAAGTGTTCAGTGCGCAACACTTGGCATGCAGGTTCGAGTCACGCAGGGCTGGAGCTCAGGGGTACGGCGTTCAGGGTTCCAGCCGCGTCTATAAATATATGGCCTCACTTCAGTAAAAAGCATCCGGATTTTCGGATTTCAAACCTTTGAGCTCTCACCGCGCAAGTTGTATTTTCCACGCAAGTTGCTCTCTTTCCTGCTATTTCCTTGATGTCGCGCTACTGTATAGGTATCTAGACCTACACGGTGATACTTACGCGCCAAATACTTGCGCGACACCTCCATACTTGCGCGCCAAGTTTAGACTTGCGCGCCTTAATGCCTTATCCAATTTTCTGAATTCCTTCACAAATTTTATGAAAACATAAACCCATTTAAGAGTTAGTTTATTCAACTTTTGTGAAGAATCAATGGCTCTTAGACCCGGAACGGCTGATGAACTGGCTAGCAAGCGGATTGATGACATTATGAACATCATTGGCCATGATTACTATGATATCTACGATAACACTCTCCCAGATTTGGCTAAGTACTTGAAGAAATATTATCTTAATTTCCCACAGAGCATCTACTTGCCTCTATATGGTCATGGTCATCAGCAAGGGGTCAATGTTCTAGATGCAAAGAACTATATGCCTGAGATGCAGCGGCACTACTACTCCTCTATTTCGGTTATGCTGTGCATTAAGAGCAAAAACAATGGTGTGAACTTTCAAATTCTTCCTCCATGTCATTTCCTTGAAGATATGAAAATGGAAAACCCATGGGCTGAAATGTTTTCCACTTCTGGTTGGTGGAGAGAAGAAAAACATGGCATTGGAGAAATATCTAAAAAGAGTACTCTCTCCAAATGGCTCTTTACTTCCGATGCTTCATTCTCAAATCCATGTATCCATATTCCAAGTCTCTTGGACAGAAACAGAGTCACTGTTTGATCAGTAGAGAATTTTCTCAAATCACACTCAAGAACATTCTTTTACAATTGTTCCAAGAAGAACTGGTATCATTGCGTCTCTTATGGTATCCAATTGAAGGAATGACTTCCAGGTGGCTGCTAATGACGCTCGAGATGTTGTAAATCAAATGAAGAGTTACATTGAATGTCTTTTGTCATTCCTGAAAAAAGAGAAGAGACTCCAGTCTGTGGATGTACTTATAACTCTTGTGCATCAATGAAAAACACTTTCACCTTCAATCATTTGTACCTTCATTTTATTGCTACCTTCCTTAAATTTTACCTAAGCCAATGGGCCTAGTAAGAATAGTTTGATTTTTATTAGGATTAATGTAAATAACCCTACAAACTTTAAACCTTTTAATTGCTCAATATTACCTAAATCTTACAAAATGTATGTTTAGTGAGCTGGAACTTGACTTTTATTCAGAGTTCCCTTGTCTTTTGCGGGCAGTTTAAAGTCATGCATGTCGGATATAAAGAGGCTAATGTTTTGACCGAAATGAATTAAAATTGACTCAATTCCTTGACAATTCATCTGAAAACAAAGTACCATACTCAAGTATGAGGGAAAAAATGTAAACTATGACTTAAGAATATTTGAATCCGAGGAATGATATGAAATAGAGCTAAAAGTAATTAGAACAAGTAGTTCCCAAGAATGAAGTTACCATTATTTAAAAAAACCCATTAGGGGGTTGAATTATGCAGGGCCACCTAAGGGCATTAGATGCATAGTCAAATAAATAGTATCTTTTGGCTAACAAGCCTGTTATGTAGACTATTTATGCAAGGCCGCTTATGGGCACGTGCTACATAGTCCGGAAAAAGAACTCTCAGAAATTTACTTTCCTAGTGCTAAAATCCAGTGAAAGTTTATGGAGATTCAAATTTTCCAATGTATAGAGTTTTATGTATGGAAATAGGTACTTGAATATGGAGTAGATATTTCCAAACAACATTATCGAAGAACTGGATGGATATCACTCCTACGAAGGTCTGACCCAAACGTAGGGAAGGAGAATATAAACCATATACATGAATACTTTCAGATCATGAAAAAGGATATGGGACAAATATGTTAAGGATGGTTGTTTTTGCGGATCCTTAAATACTATCATTTAAGACAAATAAGGACAAAAGAGGCATTCTTCCCAAGAATGAAGTTACCACTATATGACAAACCCGTTAGGGGGTTGAATTAGGCAGGGACACCTAAGGGAATTGGCTGTATAGTCAGATAATAGTATCTTTTGGCTAACAAGTATGTTATGTAGATTGTTCATGCAAGGCCGCCTATGGACACATGCTGCATAGTCAGGCAAAATAATTCTCAGAAGTTTGAAATTTTTGTGACCTAGAAGTCATGAAAAGGGTTTATGAAGAGCTGAAAATATTTAAGGTTAGTATTATGACACATAAAGATGTGTATTGTTCAATGTATATAGAGATACACAGATCAATGCTAACCATAATCATGTTGTGTCTGGGTCCTGAATTGAAATGTTGGACTTCACTACATATCCCATAAGGATGGGAATCAAGCTCATACGTAGTTCTTAAATTACAGTTTAACATCATGTGGGAAAAAATGATTAGAGATCTTAGTTTAGGGTCTTAGATCTTGGACCATTGTAATAAATACACAGTGTGTGTTTTCATAGGGACTTTTTAGCCAGGGAACTGAAAGTGGAATTTGGGGTTAGGCCCAAATAATTGGGGCTGGATTCAAGGGACACTCGAACATTCCTATGTATCCCATAAGGATGGGAATCAAGCCCACATAGTTCTATAAATACCCTCTGTACAAATGCGGTTCGTACATGTGAAGGGTGAAAGGGGATTTTAGTACAATGATGGTTTAACCCAAGATAAAAGGTTTGGGCGTTTCCATGTATGCACGTAGTCTTTGAAATGAAACATGATTGAAAAATCAATGTAAATAATGGTTCCCTCTCAGGTGAGGGTATCAAAGAATATTGTAGTTTATTGTCATACTGGACAAAAGTGTTGTATAGTTTAACGTCGTATAGCAAGGATGAAAGTGAACCAATGTAAAGATATTGATTCTAGGGGAGGTTTCACGAATCAACATCATATGAGATGGAGGTGAACCGATGTGAAGAGATTGGTTTTGGGCTTGAACCTTGGGAGTTTTCCTACGTACCCAGCCTGGAAGGCAAGGATAAAAGTCTGCATAGTTCAATTAAAGAATGAATTAATGATCAAGTTGTTCTTGGGGACAACGACCTAAAAAAATGATGTTGTTGGGACTTACACATGGTTAGTATCCCAAAGAGAGTGTTATGGTTGAGGTTTTCTCTAAGCTCACGTGAGTCATACTCGGTATGAGAAACAAGAGGTAACAACAACCTTAACGATTCATAGTTTAATGTCATGTAGGACATATAAATGGACTATGCAGTTTAAAGTATTGCAGTTAGGACTATTGGTGATGTAAAGTTTAATGTCATCTAGAAGGGACAAAGTAAATTTTAATGTCATGTAGGACATATCAAGGACATTCTGTACAGTTTAGCGTTATGTAGTTAGGATGATGGGGACAATATAGTTTAACATCACGTTGGACGAAAGGGGGACTGTGCAGTTTAATGTCATGCAGCGAGGACAAAAGAGTACACCATTTAACGTCATGTTGGATGCATTGGGGATTTATTCCCCAGTTTAGCATCATGTTGGATGAAATTGCGAATAGTTTAAGTTCATATGCATGGACTGTGGATGGTGCAGTTTAATGTCATGCTAGACAAAAGTTTAGTTTAAGGTCATACAGGACCTTTGATGATTATGTAGTTTAACGTCTTTCCGGACGTAAGGTACTTCTATATAGTTTAGCTTCATGTAGTTAGGACATCACAGTTTAACATCTTGCTGGACGTAAGGGACACACAAATAGTTTAGGTTCATATGCATGGACCGTTGATGATGCAGTTTAAGGTCATACAGGACCTAGTTGCAGTTTAAGGTCATATTGGACCATTTAGGGAACTTTTTCACAGTTTAATGTCGTGTGGGACGAACGTAATAAAAATAGTTTAAGGTCATATGTATGGACCTTTGCTGTATAGTTTAACGTCATATAGCAAGGAAAATGGAGGTTTTGTGTTTATACAAAATACTTCTTCAAAAATCTGGCATTGGTTGGAGTAGTGATGAGTTCTCCATCCATCGAGATTAATGAATAAGCTCCATTGGAGTAGACCCTATGTATTGAATAAGGTCCTTCCAATTTTGGCTCAAGCTTGGGAGGTTTCTTTCCTAGTATCATTGGAGTTCTGAGAACTAATACCAATTCTCCCTAAGTGAATGAATGAAGACAAACTTTTTTGTTAAAATCTCGTGCTATTTGATTCTGATAGACTTCCAAGAGGTGCAAAGTGCATAATATTTTCTCATCTAATCGTTCCAATTCATTCAATTGCTTTTGAGATTGTTCATCTGTAGATAATTGATCATAAATGGAAACTCTGATCGAGGGTAGTTGAACTTCAATGGGCAATATGGCTTCTGTTCCATATACCAATGAATATGGAGTTAACCGAGTTGTAGTGCGGGTGGTAGTCCGATAAGCCTATAAAGCATGAAATTGTTTATCAGGACATGACCTCTTATCTTTATCCACCATATTTTCAGTATATTTTAAAGAGTCTTGTTAAATTCTTCTATCTGGATGTTGGCCACTGCATGATACCAAGATGAATGGTTGTATTTGATGTTGTATTTTTGATACAACTTCTTCACTTAGGATGAACAAAAGTTGGTGCCATTGTCCGTCAATATGGTATGATGGACACCAAATCTGGTAATGATGTTAGACTTGATGAAGCTAACAACACATTTAGAACTGACTTCTTTGAGAGGTATTGCCTCTGCCCATTTGGAAAAGAAGTCAGTAGCAGTAAGAATGTACTTAAACTGCTTGGCCGTAGCCGAAGGGTAAGGTCCCACCACATCCATTCCCCATGTGAAAAATGGCCATGAGTATTTAGCTGTATAAAGAAACTCTAGAGGTTGATGAATGACGTTGGCATGTACTTGGAATGAATGACCCTTCTTTGTGAAATCGACACAATCTTGTATCATTGAAGGCCAGAAGTATCCAAGCCTTCGAATCCAATCAGACAGTCTATGTCCAGACTGGTGGGCACCACAGAATCCTGCATGCACTTCTTTCATGACAGCCATTGTCTCTTCACCATCAATGCATCTAAAGAGAACTCCAAAAAAACCACATTTTTAGAGAATTTTCTCTAGGTTATCTTGGCTATCATAAAGAGTAAAATTGACCACACGTCTCTGGATTTGTTCTTTCTCAACTCTATCAGGTGGAAGTGTTCCATTTTGAAGGTATTCCCTGATAGGTGACATCCATCCTGTAGTATGACCATATGGTTCATGAATGAGACTAATTTCATTAATTTCCTCTGTTCTGATTCGAACATAAGGTGAAATTTCACGGCGGTGGGCAATACTGATGGTTGTCTCGTCCCGATTTGGATCTACTAGAGATGTGGCTATATTATCCAGTGCATCAGCTTGAGCATTTTGTGATCTTGGGACATAAGAAAATGTTGGTTCCAAATGGAATTCCTCCATTAACTCTATGATGTAATCATACAAAGGGATTAGTTCTTCTTTTCTGATGGCATAATCCCCATTGACTTGTTTGATTACCAGGTCTGAATCACCTTTCACCTTTAAGTGATTCACTTGTGCTTGAAGTGCTAATTCCAAGCCTACGATGAGAGATTGGTATTCTGATTCATTATTTGTACCACCTTCCCACAATAAGAAGGAATAAGTTAACACTGCCTTTTCTGGAGAAATGAGCACAATTCCTAAGCCAACTTTTTTGAATTTAGGATTTTCCATTTTCCTCCCTTTTGGACTTCTGGAAGCACCATCAAAATACATTTCCCAGGCCTGAGGACTTTCTTGAATAGAGAAGACTTCCTCATCAGGGAGTTCAACATCTGAAGATGTGTCTTCCACTGAAGGGTGTTCAGCTAGGAAATCAGCCAGAGCTTGGCCCTTTATCACCTTTTGAGACACATACTGAATGTCGAATTGCTGCAAAATAAATTCCCACCTTTCCAGACGTCCTGTAAGCATTGGACGACTAAGGATGAATTTGAGCGGGTTATTGTGAGATACCAATTGGACCTTGTGATGTTGCAGGTAGTGTATCAACTTCTGAACTACAAAGATTAATGCCAGGCAGTACTTCTCAATACTTGAATACCGGGTTTCTGCTTCAATCATAGTTCGACAGAGATAGTAGAGGTTGTTTTCATTCCCAGCATCATTCTTTTGAGCAAGAAAGGCACCCAATGATCGCTCTAGAGCTGTCACGTAGAGGATAAGTGGTCTTCCTTCAACAGGTGGAATGAGTACCGGTGGACTCAAGAGGTATTTCTTGAGAATATCGAATGCTTATTTACATTCTTCAGTCTACTAGTATGTGACTCCCTTCTTCATCAATTTGGTGAAGGGTAAACTTTTTCCTGCTAAATTGGCGATGAAACACCGAATATAGGCTAATTTTACTTGAAGTCCTCTTAATTATTTCAAATTTTGAAGAGGTCACATACCAAGGATTGACTTTGTCTTCTTAGGATCAACATCAATACCACGATAGCGTACAACAAAGCTGAGAAATTTTTCTGAGGTTACCCCAAAAGCACATTTTAAGTGGTTCGTCTTCAAATTATGTTGTCGAAGATTGAGGAATATGACTTCCAAATCAGCCAAGTGATTAGAACGTTGTTTGGATTTAACCACAAAATCATCTACATAGAATTCAAAAAACATCCCTAAGAAGGGTTTGAAGATATGATGCATGGCACGCTGATAAGTTGCACCTGCATTCCTTAAGCCGAAGGGCATTAACCGGTAGCAAAACACACCCTGAGGGACTCTGAAGGGTGTAGATTCCTCGTCTTCTGGGGCCATTCAGATCTGATTATATCCAGAATATCCATCCATGAAGGAAAGTGCTTCATAGCCAGCTGTTGCATCAATTAAAAGTTCTGTAATCATAACTGGGAAATCATCTTTAAGACAATGCCGATTAAGATCTCTGAAATCGATGAAAACTCTAATTTGTCCATTCTTATTTTTTACAGGGACAATATTATCCAACCATTTGGGATATTTAACTTCTCTGACAAAGTTAGCTTTGATATGCTTATCCACTTCATATTAAATTTTGGAAGCATAAGTTGGGTGTGTTCTTCTCACGACTTTCTTAAATCCTCGATGTTCTTCTGGTAAACCCAAATGATGAGTAGCAACATCAGGATTAAGCCCAGGCATTTCTGTATAGTTCCAAGAAAATATATCTCTATTTTTCTTTAGAAAAGAAATATACATCTCTTACTCTTCAAGATTCATGGACGCACTGATTAAAGTGGGGTGTGGATCATCTTTTGTACCCAGATTTATTTCTCTGAGTTTATCCACAGTGGTAGAGATACCCTCTTCAAATGCTGGAGGAGCATCTCTGAGATTTTCCTCTTCTTCTTCATCATGTATTATTTCTTCCGTTTCTACTTGCATAGTAGATAATAATGTATAATTTTCATGATCAGAAGAGGTGTCAAAATTTTCATATCTTGAAGAAGAAGCTTCCATTTCCGACCCGATTGATGATGAAGGGTCTTCTTTGGGTAATAAAGAGGAGATGATGGATTGATAATCGACATCATTTTTTACCTCCGATGTTGATATAACTTCTTCTGGCTTAATTGGCGAAGCATAGACTTGTTGGATTTCAGCAGATGAAATGAAGACGTCACTATTTGTGCTTTCATCACTTCTTGGTAGATTACCAATTTCTCCCTTGTTGTCTGGCTCGATTGTCGTAATTGACATTATGGATATTTCCATAAGAGTATTTTTATTTGGGTATATCTTTTCAATTTCATTGATAGGCAACACATAATCTGTACTCACATGTGTAAATGGATTTACTGGAATTTTCTCCAAACCATATGGAGCATTAACTTTGGAAATCTCCTTTGTTGTGGATTTCTCCCTTCCCTTCATGTGATAGAATTCCACCTCAATGTATTGAGACTCACATGTCTTGAACGGGGAATTATCACCATACAATGTCCCAAATTGACCATTGAAACAATATTTGACACATTGATGGAATGATGAAGGGATTGCTGCAAGTTGATGTAGCCAGGGTCTTCCAAGCAAGATGTTGAAGGCTGAGTCTTGATCAAAAACCATGAAATCTGAATTGGATACAAGATCACAAAACTGAGTTCTGAGTGTAACTTCGCGCAGTGGTTCTTGTTCATTTTTATCATATCCTTGTAACATCATGGTAGAAGGAGATAAATCAGATTCCGTGAGGCCCAATCGACGAAGTGTACGAATGGGCATGAGGTTGACTCCTAAACCATTGTCAATGAAAGTTCTTCGCACTTCTATGCCATTGACCTTGCCAGACAAGTACAATGGTCTAATATGACCTTGCACAACATCATCTTCATATTCATCAGTAAAAGATATTATTTCATGGAATTCTGCAGGATTATTCTCTATGTGATAGACTTCAGCTACTGCATTTTCAGTTTCAAACTCCTGAGGACTTGACAAAGCCTCGATGAGTGCTTCCCGAAGATCTTTTGACAGATTCAGAGCATCCAAAATTGATAACTTGGCTGGTACTTAGGCCAAGTGTTTCAGTATATCAAACTTTTGATCCAGAGGTCTGTGTTTCCCAATAGGAATATGTGGTTTAGAAGGTACCTTGGAAGCAGATTCTTTGGAAGTTGATGCATCTTGTATCAGGATAGGAGTTGGCAATATTCCTAGTTTTGAAAGATTAGACCGATTAGATCCATTTACTTGCTGAGAGGAAGAATATGGAACCTTCAACCGGTCTTCCAAAATAACTGTTCTAGGAATGAATTTGCTATTGGTAGAAGAACTTTCTTGTTCTTGCTGAGCTCACTGAAGAGCTCTACCATGAGTTTCTGCTGCGTACACAGTTCTAGCAGGGGTAGAATTGGAATGGTGGCTTTTGAAAGATCCACGTCTTCCCCTGTATCCTGAGCCCCTGGAACTTCCTCTGATTCCCCTGTTTGATACAGGGAATTCAGGCTCACTGAAATTGAAATTGCGACTGGCATATGGATCTGTTAATTGAATCATATTAACAGAACCAAAGATTAAATCTTCATCTGATGTAGACTCTGCCTAATTAGCCTGTTTAGGTTGTGCCGTTTGGTGGGGCGGTGCCCTTGGCTTTGAAGTAGATGGCATGAAATCCGCCAAAGTCAAAGACAACTTAGGCTTTGACACATACTCGTCTTCTTCTGATTCTTTTTCTTTCTTTGAATCATGTCGTTTCTTTGAGGACTTTCCCTCTAATGAATAGGGTTTTACCTCAACATTCATGGAAGAAGACACAATTGGTTTCTTTAATTGTGTTTAAAAAATAGCATGAGTTCGATTGATTGTATTTCTGACTATCCAATCATCATACTTCTGTGCATTTTTGTTTTTGACTTCTTGTCATTCGCCTTTCTCCTCTGGAACTGTAGCAGTAACACATGCTACCTGAGCTGAAGAGCCTTTCAGTTTGACTTGTTTCGAGTCGACCATCTTTTGCAAGAGGACTTTGAATACAAAACACTCATGGATGGGATGCACCAACATTTGATGAAAAGGGTAATAATTGGGACGGCCTTCATCTCCTTTCTTGTTTGGCCTCTTGGGAATTGGAAATTGAACCAAATTGTTTTCCAGAGCCGAAATGAAATAACCAGGAACTTGTTCATTTCGGAAAAAGTATGTTTTTCTCTTTAGATCCTCAAATTGTTTTCGTCTTTGATATCTTTGATCGTCTAGACGAAACGGCTTTTATTTTTGGTGCTCAGGAGGTGGATCCCTTCGAGAATATGAAGGTTTTGAGGTAGAAACAGGTACAGGTGCTTGTTTAAGCATAACTATAGCGGTTTATTATTTACCCATTCTCCTTCCTGGAGTTGATGGAATTACACGATATTTAGCATTAGCCTGTATAAGGGAATATTCAATCTGCTGAGCGATTGAAGTAAGGTCTCAAAACCCTCCTGTGATTTTCATAGGGATTAACGACGTGCGTAATTCGTCACGCAAATTTTCCACACAGATTGGAAACAATTCTCCTTGAGGGAGTGCTAAGCTCAAGGAATATGTTAATCCCTTCCATCGATCAATGAAATCAGAGACCCTTTCATTCTCCCTTTGCTTACAGTTTTTAAGATCAAAATCTATTGTCTTTGGAAAAGTTGATCTGAACTGAAGGAGGAATTTTTGGCAAAAATCCTCCCATCTGGTAATTGACCGGGACTGCAAGCTTGTATACCAGACAAAAGCTGTTCCTTGCAAGGTTCGCACGAAGCATCTGAGTTTCACTACTTCTTGCTGCTCCGGAGTTCTCATCATAGGATCGCAACAAGACACGTAATGCATCAAATGTTGTTCATGATCGCCTGATCTATTGAAAATAGGGAATACAGGGTTCCCAAAACTAGATGGAGGAGAGATTGAATCTACCCATTCTGGGTAAACTTTCTTTTCTGGTTGAACTTGCGAATGTTTCCCTTCCATAGGTTCTAACTGAGCTGTTAATGACTCAATAGTAGTTATTAACTTTTGAGAAACATTCGGTTGAACTTGGACTTGGGTAGGTGCAATGACTGGAGATTGGATTGATTTGGTGGTTGGTGCTACAACTGATGGTAGCACTGCCAACTGTTGTTTCACTTAACCTGTAGGATTAGACCTATGAGTGTGTACTGATAGAGGAGGATATTCTTGATCCATCTCAGTAGTTGCAACAAATTCCTTTGGCTGACTGACTCCAGCATGCTTAAGAAGAAGACTACTCTGAAGTAGTTCTGCATTCAACCTTCTTAATTTCTTAATTTCTTCCTCTTTTTGTGCAAACCTTTTCTCTAGTGAGAGCGATTGACCTTCTACAGAGGAAGGATATGTAACCTGGTTCTTTCCCTTCCCTTTGTTGGATCCTTTTCAGAGAGGGGGAAGTGGTTTACTCTATGGATTACCTATGTTCTGAGTAATCCTTTGACTTCGTGTACGCACACCTTCTTCATTTGTGTCGGTGCGTACATCTTCTTGAGCAGGAACCTCTTCATCTGAGTCCCTTGAGTGAGCCTCATCTAGAGGATCAGCAACAATGGCATTGATGACATTGATTGATGCATAACTCATCGCATACCTTCTATTAGTATTTCTGTGATATTGTCTTCTTCCATGTCTTTGATGAGACATTGCCTTTTGTTGATTCGATCCCTCAGAAACTTCTTGACAAACCGTAATTTGGAGGGAATCTCCTGATAATTTAGCTCTTCATTCCTCTTGAGGATTCTTCCCCAATCGAGAAAAGACCGACTTTCTCTGAGGAGGGGATTGATGATTTGAAAAAGTCCCCAGTCCGGTGGACTGGGGCTGTTCCTTCTCAACTCCTCGAATCTTATTTGTTGATTCCGAGGGTTGGTTTAAAAGAGTCCCCAGTCTGGTGAGCTGGGGTGGATCTTGACATGCTATGTTTGAGAATTTCTTAAAAGATCTCCTGATCTTGCGAACCTTAGTCCAGAAATTAGCTGGATGCATTAATATGTATCCACTTTTATCACCCGGTTCAAAAGAACGTTGGACGATTTCTGACACTTCTTTCACTTGGTGACGTGCTTGCTCCAAACGAGAGGCCTATTCAATATTCTCGTTTGCTTGATGCAAGAGTAATTCAACAAATTTTTCTCTGTATTCTTGATTTTGAGAGGAACTAGTTGAGGCATGTTCTTGGGCAAGCTTTTGATTACAAACAAAGCCTGGTATTTGTGCCCGGCCATGGGCAATAACATTACATGAGACCATTTTCAGTAGGCTTTGATGAATGTAGAGAACCGTGAAATCTAGTGCTCCATGAACACCTCATCATCTAACATGAATTCCAGATGGGGCATTGTCAATTAACTGATGCAATCTTCTTAGCGCGCCAAGGCATGAACGTTGAAGGGATCTCTACTGCTTTTCAGCCTTCGGATATTGAGATACTGATAGAGATGCCAAATCAATCTGATGTTGTAACCCTTATATTATCCTAATATGATTTTCATATTCATCATAAGATAATACTTTCTTTTTCAACTAACAATGATTTTTCCATATGTTGAGACGAATATCATGAATTTCATCTTCTGTTAACATTTCTGGAATGTCATACTAAGAGTCAGCCATAGGCCAAAACATGACTGGCAATTCACCCTTCGCTAGTTGTTTTCTCATGTTCAACATTTCCTCTTTATCATTTGATGAAGATTCTTCTACCTGATTTGACTAGAGTTGGTGTTTCCTTTATTCTTCATTGGATTCAACATGATTGGTAGAGAAATCATTGATCATACTAGAGGATACATGACTTAGGGGTGGTTCGGAGAATGACCTACACACTGGGTTATCTTCTGATTGAGAAAGTATTTCACCTGCTAGCGATGAAGCTTCAGACATGACTAGTTTTTCATTTTCAAGTGCCTCAAGATAAGAGGGCTTTCTCGGCACTACATTTTCCACTGGAGCATTTTCCAGGCAATGTGAATCATTACTACAGAGAGTAATTTCACAGTGAAATTAATCATCATGGGGAGGACCACTATAATGGGTTATAGAAAAAGATGAGATCTCTTGATCCTTGGTATTCTGACCACATAGAGGGTTCCTGTGGCTCTAATTTGAAGATGAATTTTCAAGATCGACCGAATTTTCAGGAAGTAAGCCTTCATGAGGATGTGTATGTTGAAGACCTTCGTAATTAATGTTCCCACTATTTGTAAATGAGGGAGTAGAATATTGAATTTCAACAAATAATTGTCTGAGGGCTTCAAGAACTCCAGCATCGATCAAGGCCTTGTTAAAGATTGGCTCTTCATCTCCTGACTGTGTTGGGTGGGTCTTTTTCTTAGATGCCTTCTTACTCACTTTGGAAACCACTTGTTGAAAAAAGTGGCTGCTCTGAGAAAGTGTATGTGTCTGATCAGGAAAGATGGCCAGGTTAGGCTGACGATCTCCACTCAAATCAGGTGTATGTTCCTGACTTGGTTGTCCATATGATATGGGGGAGTATGCCCCACAACCCTCTTGGACTAGGACAGATGTTTGTGTCTATTCCGGAGTGAACTGTTGATGTGTCACTCCACTCGTAGGGATATATTTATGTGTCTTTCCCTGAGATTCCGCTGAAGTTGTTATAATATCCTGGAAAGCATCCAGAATATGAGCAGGGATTTTCTTCTGCTCTTTCACCATTGATAGAATATTCTTGGTGACTTCAGCTGCCGGGGGAATATACGTCCATTCCGGGCTTGGAGTAGGTTTATGTGCCTGCTCCTGTCCTCCTTTTCCTATCAGTGAATCCTGCCAGTACTCAAGTGTAGGGGAAGAGAGTTGAGTCTGCCTCTAATTTTTTGTCGGGGCTTTACGACTAACTTCTCCAAATGCTACCAAGTGAGGCTGTTGGTAGGATTGATTAGTACTAGTAGGTGTATGTGCCTGCTGATTACACTTCTCCGAACGTAGTTGATGGGATCCATCATATGTAGTCAGACGAGCCTTCTAACTAGCTGATGATGTATAAATAGGTGTATGTTCCTGCCTATAGTACTCTGCCAGAATTGCCTGGCCGGATTGGCATGATGCTGCCAGACGAGTCTGCTGGACAGCAGAATTAAAACGGGTAGGTGTGTGTGCTTGCTCATTGCTTGCCACTATGTTAGGTTGGTGGACTTCTCTAGATATGGAAGAGATGAGAACCTGCTCACTATTAACTGGACTTCACCTCTAGCGAATCGTCTTGCCTGCTCGGGTTCGAGGAACCTGAGCCGAACGCCTGGAGTCAGTACCCTCATCATGTTGATGGAGCACTTCCGCACGAGTCTGGTGGCGATTTTTGGTGGGATCCCTCAGGAAATACTCTTGTTTGCTTCAATTAAGGCCATGTGGGACCTGCTCATTCACCTCCCCAGAATAAGGGAGCGAATGGTGATTGTGTTCCGGGGATAACGACCCGAAACGGTTGGAGACGGTAGTCAGCACCGCCTGCTTCTTGATCACTGGTCGTCGTTGTCCGGACGACCGGTGTGAGTTGTTCACTTGGAGGGCTTGTCGAGCAGCCTTCAGAGTTGGGATGGTACCGTGTTGATGGTACTCCTTAACCAGTGCGTTTGATACCCAGTGTTGTAGATACTGAGTAGGTGATATCGTCCTCAGAGTGGACAATGATCCAGCAGGAGTAGCAGTAGTAGCATTTGCAACAACAGTATTCACAGGTGTGAACTTGAGAGCAGACATTCTAGAAATGCAGAAGATCTTGGAAAAGAGTGCCTGTTTGATATAACAGACGTACTCAAGATAAATTCAGCCAATAAATCTTTTGGATGAGCACATATGTCAATGATTGTTTAAGTTGGCCCTCTTATTGAGTTTTAAATAGTGGCCTAACAAATAGGTAAAACATCAGTTTAACTTGGTTAAGGATTCACGTCAGGTTCACCATTTTTTTGTTTCCCTCGGACTTCGGGGATGACCTCCTTTGATGGGAGGTTCAAACATTCTGATCAGTTTATAAAGGGTTGATTCATAGAATCGGAAACATCCAATGATTCCACATCAATTTGGACCTACTTTCCAAAGGTAGGTGCTCATTAGTTTGTGGACTGATGAGGCTTAGGAATTTGCATTGTTCGAGAGGATGGGAGGTCAGACTCATCACACCTTTTTGAGGGGAATTATTGTCTACTCCAGGACTCTCTTTATAGATGTAAGTTATGTTCATGAATCCTTATTACATTACCAAGTATAAAATGAATTTTCCTTTAGATCTGACAATCAATGATCGATATGTAGGAAATTTAGAGAATCTTTTATATGTATTTGAGGTTCTTCACTGATAAAGAATCATCTGTATTTGTTAGAGATTCTTAGTCAGTGGTATCCTTTGATACATAAAAGTCTCTTGGTCCTTATGATGACCATACTGGTTTTAAAGCCACTCAGTGGGGCACTTGAAGTTTATTGTCATTCAGAAGGAAATGAATTATTTCAGAGCTGGGATCGAACCCGCAGATAGGCTACCTACATATCCTTTGTTTATAAAAGGAATCAGAACCCACGTAGTTCGAGTAAGGGAATATTATGTTTATGATTGATGGATCAAAGAAGGATTTCATAATTAATTTTACACTCTAAGCTCACGTGAGTCATGCTCGGTGTGAGAAACAATAGCTATTGGTAAAAATCAAACAATTGTGCCATGAAAGATGCAATCATAAGAAATAATGTGGGGCTTATGTATGTATGATTGCCCAGATAAATGAAGGTTAGGATTTAATTTAGGGAATAAATCCAGGAACAGGGTCCATAATGGTATATGTGCATCATGGAGATTTTGAATACTCTAACTTGGGGCTTACTCTAGAAAAGGAGGCCCAAATTAGGAGAGGACTTATGATTGGGTTTTACTCTTGAAAATGATTCCCAGATCAAAGGTAAATTAGGACTGGTTAAGAGAAATTATGATTGGGGCTTACTCCTGAAAGGGAGGCCCATGTTAAGAGACTTGAAAAATTAAGGGACTTGGGGCTTACTCATGAAGAGGATGCCCATATTTGAGACTAGGGCTTACTCCTGAAAAGGAGGCCCAGGTTAAGAGAATTATGGTTGGGACTTACTCCTGAGGAGGATTCCCATATTTGAGAATTATGAATGGGGCTTACTTTTGAAGAGGATGCCCATATTTGAGACTGTGGCTTACTCCTAAGGAGGATGCCCAGATTTGAGAATTATTACTAGGGATTATTCTTGAAAAGGAGGAACAGGTTAATGAGTACATGGGGCTTACTCCTAAGGAGGATGCCCAGATTTGAGAATTATGGCTGGGGAATATTCCTGAAAAGGATGCCAAGGTTAATGAGTTCTCTCATCGTAAAGGATGAGGTTGAATGAATGAAATCTCAATCTTTAGTGACATGAAGATGTGTAAATCACTAGATTTTGAGAGTTATTCCAAAGAATTCCTTTCAGATAAGGATGTAAAATCAAGAAATCATGCCATAAATGACTTTTAAGAGTGTCTTGAAGACTGAATCTTGAATAGGAGAGGTGGAATGAAATAAGAGGGGTGAAATAGGAAAGAAGGGCACCCATGGCGGCAGAGGCGCGCAAGTACTTTGTGGGCGCGCAAGTCCCGGTCGCGTAGGTATTCCTGCGCGACACATGGGTATTTGCGCGACATTTAACCTGCAGGGTTATACTTGAGAGATTCTTGGTTAAAGCCTTTGGAATCCTCTTGGGGTTCTTTCAGAAGAGGGGCGCACAAGTTCTATTTAAGGAGTAAGTCGGCACGCAAGTGTGGCCTTTTCCCTTAAGGGATGGCCACTCAAGCGCGCAAGTGTTGATGAGTTTCAACACTTAGGCCATCCTTTCCCTCTTTAGATCATCCGTTCTAGGTAGGAAATTACCTTAGAAGTGTTTCAGAAGCTTTGAGAAGAGACTAGGGCGCCCGGAGCTCAAATCTGAGTTTCTGGAAAAATTCCTCTCTTGAATGGGGGGCCCACAGGGTCTATTTATAGTCTGAAGAAGACCCAGGCGGTTATCCTTTATGGCGCGCACGTCACTTGCGCGACCATTAGGCGTCGCGCAAGTGGACTTGCGTGACCATGAGGGAACTTTCGCGACCTCTAGGCAATTTTCTCTTTGTTCATCCCTTTGTCGATTTTTTTATGTTTCTTCAAAGGATTAATCAATTTGGACTAAGGTATTTCCCTTTTCCAATCTTTATATTATGTGATGAAAGGAGCGTCAACACCTCTCTCTTTGGAACTCATACAATGTGCTCAGTCGGCGTGCATGGTTCACTAGTTGGGGTGGTGGGATCTTCTTCCCTACAGGCAGTGGTGCTACTGGTACACCACCTAAAGGCGCCATCGTTGTAGCAGGACCCTGAACTGAAGCCCCATCGCTCGGTTGGCCATCATCTTGTACTCTCTCTGGAATCCTAGATGGATGTCTACACGAAAGTATCCTAAAAATAAATAGGTCCACCATAGTCAATAAGTTATACATGTTGAGCTGACTCAAAAGATATCAAAAGAAAAACATTTCAAAAACACACGAAATAAATGTTTTTGTGTATCAAGTTGGAAATCATAACTCAGGGACCTGGTGTGTGGATACGTTGGTTGTCACGCCAACACTAGAATCCCTGAACTGAAACCTGAACTCAAAACACTTGACACTATTTCTCCATTGAAAACATAGAATCTTGGTTCTTCTAGTAGAACGAACCAACCTTTGATGCCAATTTTTCATGACCTGTCCCACGGGGCCCGTGCTGTGACCACCCTAAGCCCACCTTCCATAGGCTAGGGGTTGGTGACTAGCACCAAAAAGGCATATCCCTATAATGGGAAGGCATTTCCTAAAAAACCTGTACACACATAGATAAGGAAAACTACGCATAATTAAACACAATGGAAGAAGAAAGGTACAACCACAAGTAAAAACCACTATTGAGTGTAAAAGTGAGTACTAAATGTAAAGGGGAAAAATACAAGCCCAACAGGAATGAAAGTACATGAAAAATGGAAAATATCTCTTTAGGTCATCCGCTAAGGATCCCACTTGAATGGTAGGTACATATCGTCACTGCAGCTCTCCACGTCTACCGGTCACCTCCGTACACCGTCTGCCAATCACCTATGAGCATTTTCAAGCCCTGAATCCTCAAGACATAGTCTAGCTGTCAATCATCTGCATAAGACACAACAAGGTGAGGGTGAATCTCATGCATGAGTGAGTATAAAAATACGAATTATGGAACCCGAGACCCCCTGTGGTCTCCCAAAATTCCACAAAAAAATCCACAAAGCATGATCTCAATCACAAAGAAAAAGTAAAAAAGACAACTCACACAACTTACCTGGACGGGGTCAATGGGTGATCAAGAAGGCTCATGGCCTAGTTCAGTGACCTCCATTGCACGCAGGAGAGGCACTAGCTTAACATCTCCCCATGTGGGTGAGTGTACGTCATTATTTGTGGCAGCGGGGGCCTGCATTCGTGCGGACCATATTTATAAAAAAATAAGAAATCTCACAAAATGTATAAATTAAGTACAGATGTACAGATTATTAGTTGTAAATATAGATCATATTTTTTTTTTCAAGAGGCTCTACTACTGACCCACACCAGATTTCTCAATACTGACCCACACAGGATTGCTCCGTGGTGACCCACACAGGATCACTCGGTTCTGAACCACATAGGATCACTTAGTGCTGACCCACATAGGATCCCTCATTGTTGGCCCACATAGGATCACTATGTGTTCTTCACCTCACAACCAACCACTGGATTCCCGCACATTGCACACTTGATTATGGGAGTATCCGCTCCTCAAGCCATAGGTCATACCTCAACTACCATGAAGTCCCATGAAGAAGTATCCCAATTAACCACCATGTCAAAATGGTTACAACGCATCAGATGGCGCATAGATCAGATGCATGTTCTTTGAGTAATAGGCATTTTAGTACCGAGTACCTGGTTGGATTCGGGGTAGATCCAATCCGGACATTCTCCAAATTTTTTCAAAACATGAGTGGAGTATCTCAAAAGGACCGCCTCATCACATGGGTTCTGAATCCATAGACGGTTCATAAAATAGGCATCTGGTTTAGGAGATACACCCATTTAAGCGTAATTGGGCTGAAAAAGGGTCTGGGTCTGGTCCAACCCAACCCGGCCCGCTGGGCCTGGCACAGTTTGGTTTGGACTAGTCCAATCCACTGGTCCATAGGTTTTTCTTGGATCACCCAGATGGGTGGGGCCTTCTGGGCTGCGGAACCTCCCGGCCCACTGGTCGGGCGTAGGGGGTCCACTCCCCTCCCGAACGACAGAGTCGTTTGGGTCTTCAATGTAGCGACGTCGGATAGTGCCCCACCACCTGGCCAATCCTGTAGGCTGGTCACCTACGAAACATTTGGACCATGGGTCCTCCCTCCTTCACAGCTCGAAGCTGTGACCTCCCACCGCGAATCAAAGCCGAGGCCTCCCACCACGGCTTCAAGTCGCGACCTCCCACCATGGTGCGCCATCGCAGCGCGGCACCCGACTCTCACATGGACAGCAAAGGAAGACCACCCCTTTTTACACAGCGGCACCATCGGGCACTGCCCCCTCCTTGCTTGTGGCAGTATCTAGCTGCTGCCTTCTCCGATTGTTGGCGACGTCGCGCTGGTTATGCTTCTGAGGTCCGCCGATGAAGCTCTGGTGGTCTGATTTTATTCTTGTCTGTGCCTATGGGCTTCCTGGGATGGTGCCTACACTTCACGGCCTATGTTCCTCCTTTTCTCCATATCACCTAGTTTCCCATGAAGAACACAACCAATACCTAGATTGGAAGAGGTTCTGGGCCCTCTTCATTTGGCCCACGCCCTCCATGTTCGCATAATAACAAGGGAAGCCTTTCAAGAATGAACAAGTCTTAGTTCAACAACAAAACACCCTACCTCGAGTTTGTTAGAAGTTGCTGCAGAAGAAGAAAGAGCTTCCACATTCGATGGTATTACAGACAAAGGAGAAGGTTCACATCCTTTAGCGTTCATCGTCTAATCCTCCCTCAGTCTTCAAAGCTCCGTTCTACATTGGTGGAAGACATCGCTGACACATTCTCAGAGGTTCCTCTCTTTAGTGCAAAAAACCCAATCCCGATATTTGTTTAAATAAAATAAAATAGGAGATCAACCCACCTCACAATTAATGAGGTTTATTAATGAATTTAATTAATCCCCCTACTAATTATCCCAATAGTGCGATTACACAACCAAGTGTAACCGACCATTAAATGGTCTGACACCTCAGGGGTCCCACCACCGCCGCTCAACAGTTACAAAGAAAGAAATAAAAAACATGTTAAGTTATTTTATTATTTTTTTGTAATCTCTTAAAATTAAATTTTTTGTCAAACTTTTTAAAAACAAAGTTGAACTTCCCTTAAGTGAATCTTGGCACATCTAATTCAACAGTGCCCTCAGATATTTAATCTGAACACCAATTCAAATGTTATAAATTGTTGCTCCCACGTTTACTGAACATACCTTAAAAAACATTCCAAAAACCGTAAGGGGTTTCCGGGCCTTGTAAACATGTGCCGCCAATTTTCGCAAAATCATAATAATTCCAATTAATTAAAAAATTACATGGAACATACGACTCTTTACGAATCATATGTAAGGTTCATCAAATGTAAGGTTCATAGTATGTCAAGGATAACTGTAATGGGTAATGGTCCTTATATATAAGGGTACCCAACTCATTTGGAAGATTATTTGAGTCATATTATATAAGGGCCCCCATTTAAAAGAGTTACTCTTAGTTATTGACACCTCATAAATTATAGTACACTTATTTTTAGAAAATTGGATAAGTGTTGGAGTCACCCTGTGATATAAAAGGGTGCATTTGATGATATGTTAAGTAAGATATAAACTTACTCATGATATATAAAGGTTTATTTGAGACAAAGTCACCTGATTCCATATAAAAAATATTGAATTAACAAGAGTGGATGTAACCTTAGTGTGTTTTTAATACCCAAGTGGAGATTGTTGAGATCTAGAGTGGAAAAGTATTCCCCTATAATTTTAGCATTTTTCAAAGGTATAAAAATTATATAAGAGAAGAAAATATGGTTCTTGTGTTATGTTTTTTCCATCATATAAATCATGTTTATACTCCCATATAATAAATTTTATAATGTGATCTAATGGATGTTAATAAGTTTTGAGGTTTCTGAAAGAGATTTTATGTTTTTTGGAACAAGTCTATAAATATTCTAATGATGTACAGAGATATTTTTTTAGAGGTACTGGATCATAGATATGGAAAAAGTAATATATAATAGTAACTTTACTCAATATGTAAAAATAATTATGGTGTTAAGTATAAGTCTAAAATTCAGAAGAGTAAATATATAAGACTATCATTCATCATTATGAAAAGTTAATTCTAATGAGACTTGGTTGCGAATTTGATAAAATAAATACATAAAGGTATAATTATTTATATGTAAGAGTAACTCTGAGCATATATAAAAAATATAAATAAATACATCAATATGTAAGAGTGACTTTTCCTAATATTTATGAGTAACTCTGTGTAGATTGGCCAGAAATTTGGAAAATTCCTCAACACAAATATTGATACATAAATTTATATTTGTCGAAAAATAAATATGTAAGAGTAATTTTATAATATATAAATCTAAATATTATAATCCATAAAGTTTGATTCATAAGAAATGGAAATATATAAGGGTCATTACAATGATATGTAAAGATCATTTTTGTGATATTTAAGGGTTCCATACATAGCTGAAAATGTGATATTTCCATATGTTAAAAAAAGAGATTTCAAAGAATTGTTTTTGAAGTTAAGGATAATTTATAACATTAGATATGATGATGCTAAATTAGTTTGGTTATAGATGAAATATAATGAAGAATATTTTGATACAAGTTGCTGGAGAAGAATACTTGTGATGTGGAAATGATAATCACACTATGGTGAAATCCATGGATGAATAACTTGTTATAAATATCTGTATGATATTATAGATAATTAAGATATTCTGAAAGTCCATGATACACTAAAGAATGAAGATAAGTTCACAGGATGACGACATGTCACAATATGGAGTCATGATTATTATTATCCACATTATTTTTATATAGTTAATCATTTCGCACTCAAATGAATGTATCACATGATGATGTATAAAGATCCATGAATAGAATAAAATATTATTTATGTTAATGAAAATTTCAAATAATATTTTAAAGGATATTTCCTATTTGAATTTTTAATTTCAAATTCAATTTTGAATAAGGAAAAGATTTTTTTATGTCTCAAGATAAAAAGAATCAAGGATCTTTCCTGGATTATAATGAGTGATATAATAATAGAGAGGAATATTTAAGAGATAGGTAGATATAGTGTGTGTGTGCATAGAATAATGTGCTTAAAAATAATATATAATAATAATAAGAGCACTTATGGTTATTCAAGTAGAATAATATGAAGAGAAAGACAACACGCTTGGTTTGTTTGTTTGATTATCACACTTGTGTTTTATATTGAGGAAGAATGAAAAAGTCATAACTATTATAAATTTTGATTAAGTGTGGGAGAACTATATATTGTTTATAGGGAAATAATATCAAATAATTAATGATAATTCCTACAACATGAAAGTGAAAAACAACAATGAAAATTATTTGGGTACTTTTCGGGTGAAAAAAATGTCGATATTCTAATATCATGAGTAAAGGATATATCCTACTGATTTGTATCCATGATGGTAATTATAGTGGATCATTTCACATTTGGTGATTCTAAATCATTCCAAGTGTTAAATATTTTTTTTCAGTAGTGAACCTTGTACATTAACTAACAATACATTTTTTCATTCCATAGTGTGTGTATGTTTAGTAGATAGATCACTCTCTTTAACAAGTGAATGAGTATAATTTTGAAAGAGATCATAAACGAGAAAATGAGAATATTTTTTGCTACTTCAAACCCTTTCAATGAACCTATACTTTGATTAGGTACATCTCAAAGACAATCGACAAGTGTAACTATTGTGATATATAACGGTTACCCCGATATATAAGGGTAATTCTACTTAGAAAAATAGAGAAGTGTTGGAAAACCCTAAGATATGTATGGGTTACCTTTTTGACCCCTAAGGGTGACTCAAATCTTCCCCATGATATATAATATTATAATATGTAAGGTTTGAAATTCACATTATGATGTATAAGGGTTGGAAAATTGGCTATGCTTTTGATATGTAAGGTTCCTCCCCTAGATACGTAAGGGTTATTATGAAGTGAAATTTGAAAATGTTTTAGGGATTTATCTATGATATTTAAGGGTAATTCCCCAATATATAAATCCCATTTTATATGTAAAGGTTTTGAAAAATGATAAATTATAATACATACGGATTATTCGAATTGATACACAAGGGTAACACGAGTAACCTATGATACAAAAGGGTTTAATACTTTTCAAAGATTGATCAATGATTCCTAAGGGTTGATATTAAAGGGTTCTTAATGGGTGATATCTAAATGTTATTTTAGTTGATATGTAAGGGTAATGTATACGGGTTTTACTTTAATGTATGGGTACTATTATATGTAAGAGTCATTGACATTACCAAAAATAATGTTTGATGAAATTTTTCAAGTTTTTTTTAAAATGGATAATTAATTTATTTAAATGTGTATAAAATGGGGATTGAGCCTTTTGGACTAGAAGTACATTGAGTACACCCTAATTCATATATCTCTCATTCTTCCATAACACCTCATATATCTTTACCCATTGTTGTCTATTATTCATGCCTTTCATTTTAGGATGCAACCAAAAGTAAGGATAGTTTTTATTGAGAATTTATTCCCTAATTTATCTATATTTTTATATATTTACACCAATTTTTAATTCTTATTCCTATTTTTAGGGATTTCTCTATTTTTTAATTTATCCATTTCTACCTAAATCAACAAAATATATTCACTGAGAAGCCTCCTAATGGAATATGATAGGTAGACATTAAGTTATCTATAAGTTATAAGCTTGTTGTTTTTTAAGTATGAAGTGTGGACATGTTGTCCAAATTTTCACTTGACCAAAAACTTAATTAATTTGTATATTATTCCATTTCATGTGTGATTCACATTATTCAAGTCGTGAGTAGTCCACAAGTAAATATGAGCCTAAACCTTTTCCTACAAAGTAAGTTGTTCATCTAATTATTAAATTGTAATTTTTAAAGGAAAACTGAGGGGTGATTTAAGATAAATTATGACCTAGTAAGTTGAATATTTATATCCTAGGATAATCCCTAAGTTGTGAACATGTGGTAAATTTGGAATGTGAGAATTGTTATAACCTGGTAGTATTAAATAGTGGTATTTGGTTGATTTCATTCATTAAACTATGTTAATTGGATAATTTTTATAAATTGATAATGTGTTGGGTGCTTATCCACCAAGTTATATTTGAATTGGTTGCAGGGTGCGGAACTATTTCCCCCTTGGGTGATGTTGTCATAGAAATGGTTCCAATTTTTGGTTGAATTGAATGAAATATGTTCTAAATCTATTGTCACAAATAATTATTTTTGATGGATATGTCCTTGAGGTTAAATTTCCAATTAAAATGTTCTTAAGTATAGTCTTGAAGATACTTTCCTATTTGAGCATCCTTAATAAGGAACTTAAGATTTTGTTGGAATTAATTTATTGTGATATGCATAATATTCATATATGAAAGATATATTATCTCAATGTATAATGAGAAACTGAATGATAATGGTTATCATTCGCATGGATCATCCCATGTATTCTATTATTAAACCAACCATTTCATAAGATGAAACATATGGGAGGAATTTCATTCATGCATATAATGGATGAACTACTTTAGGAATTAACTCATGCATTATAACACCTGATTAAATTCATGCATCACTAAGGACTATAATTTTGTATCATGGTCCAACCCAGTTAAACCATCCACCAGATACCCATTTTATCTAGTTTCAATATCAAGGGTATTTACCAATCCCCATAGGCGAAAAACTACTGTTGAGGCATTAGAGATACATTAATTCGAATGATTTCTCCTAGATAAATTATACTCAACATGAATCTTCCACCTAGAAGTCTAACATGTCCACTTCGTTAATTATAGTTCCATGTGAAACAAAAAAATAAGAAATAAATGATAATGGAACAAATAAGGAATAACTAGAAAACTTATCCATAATAAACTCAAAATAAATATTCTACTTCATTAGAACTACACAACATAGAGGATATAGAATTCCAACATGGATGTTATATATTAAAAACCATAATAAAACCAAAAACCCAACATCATCATCATGTGACCTTCAAGATCACCATCCAATATCAAAACCAAGTCACTCAACGAGTGATAATAACTAAACATAAACATGCCAAAAAAATTGGGTCTACAGTTGTCAAGTATTCTAAGAAAGGTGTGAGAATAAAACAACTTAGTAGGTAATCACCATGTACTCCGTAACTTTTGTTTCCAAAACAAACATAAATTATTTTTTGAAATACATTTATTAAAAATATGATATTACTTATTTAAGGGGAAAATCAAGATCATTTATAAAATTATTATTTTTCTAAAAAAATGGCATTTAGGAGAACCTTTTAAATATCTTTTAACTAAATAATTTAAACCATTTATTTAGAAATATCCTTTTTAAAATACTTTTTACTCTTCCTAAAAATAAATAAAAATTAAACCCAAATAAAAATCATCCAAATAAAAAAGTATGGATAAAAACAAGGGTAGAGAAATAAAATAACATAACATGTTAAGTACAAAAAACTATGATTTGGATGAAAATTTGGTAGAATATATCACGAGGAATCAATAATAAATAGAAGGAAAATAATAATTAACAAATTTAAGATATAGTAAATGGTTAACAAAATATAGAATATGTAATAATGAAAGGTTTTTAAACTTCATATGAATAAAACCTATGTATAATTGTGTTAGAACCATCTTTTGGCCTATAGATACATTCCAATGTTTATAAATAACCAAATTATCTCAATTAGAACCACTTATGGAACTCCCATATGGCCTCTGACACCATAAAATATCTAGTTCATCTAATCAAGCCTTGATAATTACCATATCTCATACCCCACTAAGGCACCTTTCATCACCATGATGATTGTAATAATAATGGGAGGTGAGGAAGATTTAGCACATAAAATATCAGTTTGAAATAAACATAAGTGAAATACATTCTCTCAACCCGCCTCCCTAAACTGATCCAGGTGAAACCAATCTCTAAAAGAAAACAACAATGTCTCATCAAAACTGAAAGTTATAGGGCATCCATGAAGGTGAAATTTTTTATGAAAATCCATTTTCAAGTACCAAACAGGTCATAGAATTTGACGGTAACAATAATTTTCTATGAAAACCCTTCTTATTTCAAAGTTATTCAAAAAACTAATAGAAATATCAAATTAATTTATCAAATATCCATGTTGAATACAAATTCATTTTTAATAAAACATGGTTCTAAAATCACTTTTTTGAAAGGAATTTGGAAACAAAGAGACAATTTAAAAAAACCATGTTTTAATAAAGGAATCCTATGAAATATATATATATATATATATATATATACACACACAAATATCCATGTTCCTTTTTATATATATATGTGTGTGTCTGTGTGTTCATCCATTGTAAATGACAGGGGGAAAACATGGAGATACAATACAAGTCAATAATCAAGATATAAATCCTTTATGTAAAACCATTAAAATGTAAAAAAATAGATATAAATTAAATAAATCTTGATATAACATCAACAAAAAAATAATGAAAAAAATATTAAAGGGAAAGGATCATTTAAGACAACAAACTTATTTGAAAAGAACTGCTAATACATTTTAGCATAGCCATAGCATGCATATATAGATTTAACATAGGAATATAAATACATATATATATATATATATAAAATCATGGAAAATACACCCTCTTATAAAAAAATATTCTTTCAAATCCAATATATAGATTTAAAAACATAGTGAATTTAATTTAAATAAATTTCATAAACTTTATATGTAAGGAACCGACCCCAGTTCCCCAGAGCCGGTGCCTTATTTGATTACATTGGAATATAAACAAGGAATAAGCATCCTGAAGGACTGAGTAGTTTAGTATTATTGGAAACAGGATACATATATAACTTCAACATTACAACATGAAATGAAAAACAACATAGAAACTCCTTAGACAACATCCATAACTCCTAGGTTATTTCAGTATATCATTCATAATAAAATTCTTTATGTCCTAAGAAAATAAAACATAAGAAAGGGTTGATCTCAAATTTTCAGTATGAGTAAGAAATACAGTGGGGGATATCGTAACATAAATATTATCCATGTTGAATAAATAAAAACACATGCCTTTAAAAAATAATAAACCTGATCACAATTTGGCAGGAATAAGAGTTGAGTAAATCTTGACATAACCTAACATAATCATGGGTATTATACTAGACAAATAACCATAAGAATCATCAATACTATTTTCATAATGATGGAATGTATAATGGACGGAAATATAACCATATCATCAAGTCCTCGTGCCAAGACCATAAATAATCATTTTGTCAAGGCCTTATGCCAAGACCGTAGTTTGTCTCATAAGACATCCTGATGCACCGAGGGGCTATAGAAGGACCCACATGAAACTTAAATTGTCCAATGTATTCCTCATAAGAACAGGTATAATCATAAACAACATATACATTCATATTGAAATTAATATATGAAATGAAAATAACTTTCCCCGAACATTAAGCATAAATACTAACCATTCTGAGTAAATTGGTGAATTGTTTTAAGATAGAACATCTATAGACAAAATAATAATAAAACATTAAATTAAATATGGTAGATTATAACATGTAATACTAATCCCAATAATAAATAATAATCAATAAGAGTGGTGAAATAGATCAAGATACTCTTATAAAATCTTCGAGTAAATCTTGAGATAAATACTCTTACTTTGAAAAGAAGAGTTATTTTGGAAAATTATTTTGATAAAACCAGAAGTGAAGTAAGATAGTATTTTAAAAATAAAATTAGTGATTTTATAAATAAAATGGTTTCCAAAAATTGATTATATAGTTCCCTTGAGAATAAGTAAGAAATAGAGAAATTCCCCTGGATCAGGCTTGTATTTCAGAAACAATTTCGAAAGTTCCTTTAAAAACATTTAACAATTCATTAAATAAGGTAATATTATGGTTGGTAAACATATATATAAACCAAACACATAATTTATTATCATTAAATAATAATACACAAGAGTTTCATTGAGGTAATTAGACAATAAAAGTAACCCGAATGAAAATGGACGTTCGGGTGGAAAAACCCTTACCTTAAGTCTGAACGTGTTTTGCTATTGAACATAATATCCTAGAATATGAAATTAGAATTAATAATAACTTATTTAAGAACCTATTAGACATTTATTTATTTTATAATAATTCTTTTTAGTTCATTTATGCCCTTAGTGATAAGTTATTATATTGAATTTCATCATTCCAGACTGTTTGTTTTCTTTATTTTCATAATCGGTTCACTTGTTCTAAAGTAATGGAGTGGAATGGATGTAAATATCCAGAATTTAAATTACATATCATTTATGAAAATAAATAAGTGTTAATGGTAATTTTTATCATTTGTTTTCATGGAAATAGGATGAACCGTTAGATTAAATATTTATAACATTCACTTAGATTATTTAGCGGTATTTTGATTATTAGGAACTAGTCTGGTCATATGATTTAATAATATATATGTATACTGGTTACTGAATCTTAATTAGGTTATAATACATATATTAATGTTTTTTTCAAACATAAAAATGGTTTCATGACCATTAATGAAGGATAAATTGAATAATTAAACCTCTTCACCCACAAAGGTTATAAATTGGAACCTCATGGATGTTGATTTCGTTTATAAAATAAAAGGGAGAATAAGAATATTGATGATGGTTCTTACATTCACATAATGTAATTCTAGTATATAGATGATAATTTACTTATCATGGTCATTTGGATAAAGGAGTTTAGGATAGGATTACAAAAGAAAGGAACTTGAAAAGAAACTAAACGAAAAAGAAAGGTGCTTTACCTCTTCTTATAACCTCCTTGGAAACCTCCTTAAGGGAAGGAATTTTGGTCTTTTGGAAAGACCAAGAGCTTCCTGGACATGGGAAGTGACTAGATAATGTTATTTGGTTAGAACTTTGAGGATATTAATTTATTATATGAGTTAAGAGAAGAGGGAGTGGTGGAGGGTTTTTATAGTGGAGGAGAGGAGTGAATTTTGAATATTTAATTCATTATTTTATTATTTCCCTCTAGACAACCAATAGTGTTGTTTCATGTGACACCTAATAGTAATATGTTCTTTTTAGTTCGAAAAAAGTGTCCTTAAATCAATTATGATATCATAAATAGTGTATTTAACTGATAATTTGTATATACGATATTTTACCGTATTTCACTATTCATAAAAAATTCATGAATTTCAGAAAAAGCCCAAAAAGTCATCCATACCATTTTTCGATGTATAGAATTCAAAAATGAACACCATTTTTCAAAAATAATTTTCTAAATATTTTTAATTTATTTTTTAAATAAAATCATAATTAATTCGATAAGTAACAATTTTAAAGGTATATTTAGTTTTATATAACATTGAAAAATTATCTAAGATCTCATTATCATATTACCTTAATAAAATAAAATATTTTCATTATTTACTATTCATAGGGGTCATATTACTATTCATAAGGGTATGTTACTATTCACCAAATAAAGTTTGTTCTATCATACTCCAAATGAATTAATGATCACAACTCTAGATGGATGTTTTTCGAAATTCAAAACATATAAGAGGAAAAGTTGTGTTTAATGTCTAGAGTATAAAATGAATTTATTTCCAAAACCTTGGGGTGTTACATTATCCCCTCCTTACAAAAAAATGATCCTCAAAATTCACATTATGTTACATAAAAATATTCAGGTATGTCTTCGACATAAGCTCCTCAGGTTGTCATGTTGCTTCCTCCATCTTATGGTTCCTCCAAAGAACCTTTACCAGATGAGTTTTACAATTTTCTAATACATGATCTCTAGTATCAAGAATATTGATAGGATCATCACAATATGCCATATCAGGCTCAAGTTCTATTTCTTCACAGGTGAGTACATGTGTTGGGTCTAGCATGTATTTCCTTAATATTGATACGTGGAACACATTGTGAACTTTGGAGAGACTTGGAGACATTTCCAAACGGTAAGCTACGAATCCAATTTGATCAAGAATTTGAAAAGGTCTGATGTACCTATGAATTAATTTTCCCTTCTTAACGAATCATATAATACCCTTCCATGGAGATACCTTTAAGAAAACATGATCTCTTTCTTGAAATTCCAAATCCCTCATTTGGTTATCAGCATAGTTATTTTGCCTACATTGAGATGTTTTGATATGGTTTCGGATAATCTTTACCTTTCCATTGTTTCCTCAACATGTTTTGGGCCTACAAGATTTCTTTCACCAACATCATCCCAACAAGTTGGTGTATGACATATCTTTCTATACAACGCTTCATATAGTGCCATATGAATACTTGAATGGAAGCTGTTGTTATAGGAAGATTCTATAAGAGGTAAATACAGATCCCACATGCCTTGAAATTCAAGTGAAAAAGACCTCAACATGTCTTCCAAAGTTTGAATAGTCCGTTCTGATTGTACATCAGTTTGTGTGTGGTAGGCAGTGGTCAAATGAAGATCGGTATCTAGGGCCTTCTGATTACTTTTCCAAAATTGTGATGTAAAATGGCGATCACGATTAGAAACAGTTGATATGGGTACACCATGAAGTCTTACAACTTCATTAATATATAGTCTTTCTAACCGTTCAAGTGGTAAATCTTCTCTTATAGTAAGAAAATGTGATGATTTTGTAAGACGGTCAACAATGACCCATATCACATCATTATTTCTTAGAGTCTTTGGTTTCCCCATGACAAATTACATCGTAATATCATCTCATTTCCACATAGGTATAGGAAGGGGTTGTATGACTCCTCTAGGATGTTGTCTTCCATCCTTTACATGTTGACAAACCAAACATGTCGACACATAATCAGAAATCTACCACTTCATATTTTCCCACAAAAAATGTTCCTTTATATCTCTATACATCTTTGTGCTACCAGGGTGTATAGATAAATTAGAGAAATGTGTATCATTCTATAGTTCCCTCTTTAGCTTAGAAATAGCGGGAACACAAAGCCTCTTTCCGAATTTCAAAATTCCACCTTCATACATGAAGTCAATCAACTTCCCATCATTTACCGATTTAATTTTCTTTTGACACTCCTCATCATCATCTTGATATCTTTTTTCCATTCCAGTAAAGAAGGTTTGGAAACCATTTGAAGAAGTTGGGATGTGTTACCTTCCTTGATAATTCCCATATCTATATTTACTATATCCATGAACATATGATCTCTTTCAGCTCTCATCTTGTTCATAATTTTGTGGTCCTTTCTACTCAAAGCATCTGGTAACTTATTTGCCTTCCCCAGGTGGTAGTGTATTGTGAAATCATAATATTTGAGTAGCTCAATCAATATTATTTGTCTAATGTTGAGTTCTTTCTATGAGAAGATATATTTCAAACTCTTATGATCTGTATATATCTCACATTTTTCACCATAGAAGTAATGTCACCAAATATTCAGAGAAAATATTACCACTGCTAACTCAAGATCATGAGTTAGATAGTTTTGTTCATGAATTTTTATCTGCCTAGATTCATAGGCAATCACTCGATCATTTTTCATAAGGACACAACCAAGTCGTTTCTCTGATGCATTGCTAAAGATCACTAATCCATCATTACCTGATAGTAGAGTCAATATTAGAGAATTCATTAATATTCTCTTCAATTCTTTAAAACATTCTTCACATTCATTTGTCCATACAAAATTAACCCATTTTCGTGTAATCATGGTCATTGGGTTGGCTAAACGGGTGAAGTTCTGAACTAAATTCCAATAATAACCTGCTAAACCAATAAAACTATGTACCTCAGTTATGTTCATTAGAGTAGTCCATTCATGCACGGCCTTTGTCTTCATATGATATACAGATATTCCATCATTAGATAAAATGTGTCCCAGAAAGGAAACTGATTGGAGCCAAAAATCACACTTTCTAAACTTCCCACAAAATTCATTTCTTCTCAAAGTATTCAGAATAGTGCGCAAATTATTTTCATGTTCATCATATCTTTTAGAGTATACCAGGATACCATTAATAAACACCACCAAAAATTCATCAAGATACTCCTTGAAAACGCTATTCATTAGATAAATGAAAACACATGGTGTATTAGTTAGTCCAAAAGGCATTACTGTAAACTCTTAAAGTCTGTACCTGGTTCAGAATGCTGTTTTTGGAATTTCTTCCATCCTCACAATCAACTGATGATATCCAGATCAAAGATCAATCTTCGAAAAATATTGGGCTCCATGAAGTTGATCAAATAAATCATCAATGTGAGGTAGAAGATACTTGTTCTTTATTGTTATACCATTGATCTCCCTATAGTTAATACACAACCTCATAGACCCATCTTTCTTCTTTACGAAAACAACAGGGGCTCCCCATGGAGAAACTCTAGGGTGAATAAATCCTTTATCACTCAATTCCTTTATTTGTTTTATTAGTTCCACTAAATCCACAGTTCCCATTATATAAGCGGTCATTGATAGGGGCCTTGAACCAGGAATTAAGTCAATGGAAAACTCTATTTACTACTTTGTAGGATGTCCCAATAAATCCTCTGGAAAGACGTCAACATTTTCTTGCACTATATGCACATCTTCAATTTGAATATTTCTTTCATCGCCCATTGATATTGAGTTCCCTTCCTCCCCAATAATTGAATTTAGTAGAGCTATTGGGGGTGGGTCTAGATGAGAATAATATAGTGATGTTTCTTCCCTAAAGATAAGGGATTCCACACCATTCTCAAAAACTTTAACTTCTTTCTTCTTAAAATAGATCTTCACATCATAATTTGACAGCCAATTCATACCGAGAATTATATCAAATTCAGTCATTGGTATGATGATAAGTCCAACAACTAAAGCATGTTTATGTGTCATAAGGGGGACTAATTGGCATGCCTTTGTTGAAATGATACATCCACTAGGGGTTTTGACTGATAACTCCTTTATTAAATCAAATTTGGAATATCTAATTTTCTTGGAAAACTGGGATGATATAAATGAATGTGACGATCCAAAATCAAATACAACATTGGATAAGTTTGATGAAATGATCAATTTACCTAACAACACTTCGTTAGGAACTTCAACCTCTGTGGTTGTGACTGCATAATCTTGGCCTTGATCCCTTCGCCTTCTTTTGGGAATGTTCCTCTTTCTCCTAGGAAATTAATGTGCATAATGTCCCATATCCCTACAATTGTGGCACTAAACATTCGTAGATTCTTTCTTCCCCTTCCAATACTAAGTTAGGTGGCCTTTTGCTCCACAATTCTAACATACTCCCATTCCCTTCAGGAAAGTTCCAGGGTGTTTCTTTTCCCAATTATCACAGTTTGGAAATTCAACTCTTCCATTTTTCCTTGTTTCCTTATTTACTTTCCTAGAGTTTTTAAAATCCATATTTTTTTATTGCTTTCACTTAAAGTTATTATACATAGAGAATTTATTTTCCGTCTTGATATCACGTGAAACTATGTCTTCATATGATGAGAAATTCTGGGACACTAGAGCCCTTCGGAGTAATGGTTTCAAACCCTCAAAGAATCAATAAATTTTTCTCCTCGAATTTCTTATATAGTCCACAGAATGCCTTGATAACCTTGTGAAGTTAGCTTCATACTTTGGAACATTATAATATTCATTTTGCTTCAAATTCTTAAACCGCCTTTCCATATCCGCATTCTTTTCACAAGGAAAATGTTTCCCTAGGAAGATTTCCTTAAATTCCCACCATTCCATCTCTTTTATCTCTTCCTCTTCCTTTGGGTTTTGGATTAACGACCACCACTGATCCACATCTTCCAATAGAAAATAAAATTCCATGAACACATTATCTATTTCCTTACATCCCCAAGTGAGAAATTTGTTCTATAGTGAACATATCCACTTCTCTTCTACAAATGGGTTTGTAGTTCCATTGAATGATGTAGGTTGTTGTCGCAAAAAGAGATCTAACATAGCTCCTCCATGTGGTGGATCTGAATTATCCATATGGGTAAAGTTATTATTTATAACCTGAGTAAGTTGTCCCAGTATAGTTATATGTTTCTCAGCACCAGTCACAACACTATAGCCAACATCATTATCTTGCATTGGTGTGAAATCCCTACAGGGGACATGCACGTTCGTGTGGTTTCCATTCCTTCCAATAGGATCGATTTTTAAATAATGTAATACACTAGATTATGGTATAAATCATAATGTATAATCTTAAATTAACAAAATACTTAGCATAAATTAAGATCCTACAAATGGGTAATCCCATAATCAAAAAGATGGTTTCTTTGAAGAAATATTTACATTTAAATCCTTCATAATTGCTTATAATGAAAATTAAAATTATCCTAATCATATCCCCCGAGAGTGTCGTAAACAAGAGTAAAGCAATTCCCACTGTCGTGTACCGGGATACCCTGGGTCAAGCTCGAAACTCCTTCTCGGAGATTTCACTCCTAGATATATATATTCTAGATACGCCTCTACCTGCTCATATCTAGAAAGGGATGTATTTCTTGAAAGATCCACATAATCTATTTCTTACCAAAATACTAGGATGTTCTTGTATGCTTATCCTCAAAGTATATCTAAGGGATTTGTCCCCTAATCAACATTTTCTAAATCTAGTTTCCAAATTTTTTACTAAACTTGCTCTAGTACCAACTGTAAGGACCCAACCCCAGTTTCCCGGAGCTGGTTCCTTATTTGATTACATTGGAATATAAACAAGGAATAAGCATCAAGAAGGACTGAGTTTTCTAGTATTATTGGAAACAAGATACATACATAAGTTCAAAATTACAACATGAAATGAAAAACAACATAGAAAATCATTAGACAACTTTTATAACTCCTACATTATTTCAGCATGTCATTCAAAATAAAATTCTTCATGTCCTGAGAGAATAAAACATAAGAAATAGCTGAGCTCAAATTCTCAGTAAGATTAAGAAATACAGTGGAAGATATCACAACATAAACATTAGGCATGTCGAATAAATAAAAAACATATGCCTTTAACAAATAATAAACATGATCACATTATGGTAGAAATAAGAGTTGAGTAAATATTACCACAATATAAAATAATCATGGGTATTATACTAGTTTAATAACCACATTAACCATCAACGCTATTTTTATAATGAGGGAATGCATAATTTGGGATAATATAACCATACAGTCAAGGCCTCATTCCCAGACCATAAATAATCATTTTGTCAAGGCCTTGTGTCAAGACTGTAGTTTGTCTCATTAGACATATTGATGCACTTAGGGGCTATATCATGCCCCACAAAACACTTAATATGTCCAATTAATTCCTCATATGAATGGGGATAAACATAAACAACATATACATTCATATTGAAATTAATATATGAAATGAAAATAACTTTCCCCAAACATTAAGCATAAATACTAACCATTTGGAGTAAATTTGTGAATGGTTTTAAGATAGAACATCCACATCCAAAAAAATAATAAACCATTAAATTAAATATGGTATATGATAACATGTAATAATAATCCCAATAATACATAATAATAAACAAGAGTGTTTAAATATATTAAGATACTCTTATAAAATCTTCGAGTAAATCTTGAGAGAAATACTCGTACTTTGAAAAGAAGAGTTCTTTTGAAAAAAAATTTGTATAAAACAAGAAGTTAAGTAAGAAATTATTTTAATAATAAAATGATTGATTTTATAAAGAATTTATTTTCCAAAAATATATTATAGAGTGCCTTTTAAAATAGGAAAGAATTAGAGAAATTCTCTTGCATCAGACTTGTATTTCGGAAACAATTTCAACACTTCCTTTTAAAATGTGTAACCATCCATAAAATAAGGAAATATTATGGTTGGTAAACATATATATAACCCACAAACATAGTTTTTTAGGAGTAAATAATAATACACAAGAGTTTAATTATGCTAATTAGAAAATAAAAGTTACCCAAATGAAAATGGATTTTCGGGTGGAAAACCCTAACCTTAAGTCTGAACGTGTTCCGTTCTTGAACTTAATATATTGGAATATGAAATTTGACTTATTAATAACTTATTTCAGAACCTATTAGAAATTTATTTAGTTATCTTAATTCTTTTTAGTTCATTTATGCCCATAGTGTTATGTTATTATATTGAATTTCATTGTTTCGGAGTGTTCGTTTTCTTTATTTTCATAATTGGTTCACTTGTTCTTAAGTAATGGAGTGGAATGGATGTAAATATCCATAATTGAAATTAAATATTATTTATGAACATACATAAGTGTTAATGTTAATAAATATTATTTGGTTTCATGTTAATATGATGAACCATTATATGAAATATTGATGACATTCACTTAGATTATTTAGCGGTATTTTGATTATTAGGAACTAGTTTGGTCATAATATTAAATAATATATAAGTATACTAGTTATTGAATCTTAATTAGGTTATAATACATATATTAATGTATATTTAAACGATAAAAATAGTTTTATTACTAGTAATGAAGGATAAATTAAATAACAAAACTTCTTCATCCATGAAGGTTATAAATTGGAACCTCATGGAAGTTGATTTCATTTATAAAATAAAAGGGATAGAGTAAGAATATTTATGATGGTTCATCAATTCACATGATATAATTCCAGTATATAGATGATACTAGATTTATCAGGGTTATTTTTACAGAGTTTTTGGGGAGATTATTACAAAATAAAGGAACTTGAAATGAAACTAAACGAAAAATAAAGGTGCTTTACCTCTTGCTATAACCGCATTGGGAACCTCCTTCAGGGAAGAAATTTTAGTCTTTTGGAAATACCAAGAGATTATTGGACGTGGGTAGTGACTATTGAAGGGTAATTTTTCAGAACTTTTATGAGCTTCAAGGCTTAGAGTAGTGAAGAGAACAGGGAGTGGGGGGGGTTATAGTGGAGAAGAGGAGTGAATTTTGAATATTTAATTCATTATTTTATTATTTGCCTCAAGACAACCATTATTGTTGTTTAATGTGACCCATAATAGTAATAAGTGAATTTGAGTTCTAAAAAAGTGTCCTTACATCACTTATGATGTCATAAATTGTGTATTTAACTGATAATTTGTATAGACGGTATTTTACTTTATTCCAGTATTCATCAAAAATTCAAGAATTTCAATAAAATCCCAAAAATTCACCCCTACAAATTTTTGATGTGTAGTATTCAAAAATGAACTCCATTTTTCAAAAATAATTTTATAAATATTATTAATTTTATTTTTTCGTAAAATTATATTTAATTTTAAAAATAACAATTTTAAAGGTATAGTTAGTTTTATATCACATTGATAAATTAATTAAGATCTCAATATATTATTACCTTAATAAAATAAAATATTTTCATTATTTACTATTAATAATGGTCATATTACTATTCATATTACTATTTATAAGGGTATGTTATTATTCACCAAAAATCAAGTTTGTTCTATCAGACTCTAAATGACTTACTAATCACAACTCTAGATGACCATTTTTTGAAATTCAAAACATAGAAGAGGAAAAGTTGTGTTTAATGTATATATTATAAAATTCATTTATTTCCAAAAGATTTGGGTGTTACATTAGACCTCTCATGGTATGTAATGGAAAGGAAAGGAAAAAAACACCTTCATCAATGATGTGCATATGTGAAAATCTCATGGTAATGGATGGAACTAAGCCTGATGAACAAATCACACACCCTAAAATTGATTGAAACAACATATTCCAATAAATACCATACCCTATAATTCAATCAATATGAAATTAATGAAAAAAATAAAGGTAAAAAGAAAAAAAGAAATATGGGAGGAGAAAAGGGCCTTACCTCAAGAAGGATCACCAAGAAATCAAAGAAGAAATCCTAAAAAATCAAGGTGAAGTTATTTGGGATATCCATATGGATTCATCACTGTGAACCTATGTTAAGTGAGGATAAGGGAGACCCAATTTGGTTTAATGATTAGTGAGAAAAATAGAAAACCAAAAAATTATAAGCACATATATAGGTCGTATAGTTTGGTCGCCTGGTTTTCAAATATGTGCAACCACACTATAGTACTCCTATAAAAGGTCATAATGAATGGTTTAGACATAAATTATAACTAAATTTTCAACAAACCTGAAAAATTAATCTTATAGAAACTACAAACATTCATATTCTTGATGCATAGTAAGTACAAACTATATGGGCTAACTGTGCACCATGCACTAAAATCTCGAAACTTCAAAAATTCAAACTGATTTAACCTATAACCTAAGGAAAAATAAAATATCATAAAATAAGTAAACAAATAAGAGAAAAAATGGTTAGGTTATGGAAATTATCCCCACAATAAAACATTTTTTTCCTTTGAAATTCATCAAATTTATATTAGATAATGCATAAGAACTCTCAAACTGGAAATAATGAACCCCCCAAATGGAACCTCCCAACTTATGTAAGAATAATAAAAAACAAAACTATATTTTAACTTTTAGCTCCACATTTCACACCCAAAACTTCTATGGAGTAACTCAAATATAAATACATTTAGTGGATCTCTCTACCATTTAAGTATTCAACTATCATGATGGTTCAACAAGACAAAGCACTAGAGAGGGACAATTCACATTACAACATGGGATTCTAACCAAAAGAAATAAATCAAATCAGATTATTAGAACAGAATCCATTATTCAAAAATGGATCCATCTCTCTAATCAAACACAAGGTATAGAATCACAAAAAATAAAACCCACGAATCAATGATAAGAAATGAAGTATGAAACAAAAAAGGATAGGGAAATAAAAGCTAATAAGTAATAATTTAAAATAACTATAGGAATGTGAACTGATATTATAGAGATGATAAGAACTTCTTATACATCTTAATATATTATAACCCTTAGATTTTCTAAAGGTTTTTTAGTCAACCATAACAATGGTAAGCCATCAGAACACTAGAGTAAGAGGTCGTGGAATGCCCAAGCTGACCAAATAGGTAATATATGAGTGAATTCTTATTTTTGGAAGAAGAAAAAAAATAGACTCATCGAAACCTAGTTCCTCTGATTTCTAATCATCAGCATATGGGGAACCTTCATGAACATCACTTGAAGTAGGGTTTCCACCCATCGTGAGTTTCACTCTAGATAGAATATCAGTCATGAATGCCTCATGCACCAGTTCCATAAATAAAACTATGAAGGATAAAAGTACTTGATCACAGATATCTGGGTGGAGACCCTTCATATAATTATGTTACATTAATGAATCACTAGGAACCATCTCTGGGGAAAAGTTAATCAGATCATTAAGGAGGTCAACACACACCTTAATTGTCTGTTGGAATTGATGAATAATTAAAATCTCTGTCAATATCTTCACCTTCAGTTCCCTAGGGAGAAACCACTATAGAAACATGATCAAAGAAAATCCTGACATTATTTCATAATACAGTTAGGATATAATGACTATACTCCAATGATCTAAAACTAACCCTTTGAATATACCCAATACATCTCATACCCTCAATTATTTTAGTGTTCCCTAGGACCTAAATTTTATCTCAATTTCTCCTAGATATTCTATATCCTCATTCAGACCACAATCACAATGAAAGACCAGTAATGATCGAGACCGATTTGGATTTACCACTCTACTTGATGTTTGGATTGAGTATACCACTAGAGGGAAGACATTGAAATTATGGGAATAAGACCTCTTTTGATCCTCTAGGATTTTTTGAGAATCATATTTCAAAAAATAATAATAACAAAAAAATATAATCAATTAAAAAAATAATCCTCAAACCATAAACATCCAGAAAATAATTTCAATTCAAAATTTTACCCATAAAATGAAGTCACAACACATTCTAAGAAAACCAAAATATAGGTCTGAATCAAAATCTTCCCTCAACCATTTTTAAATTATCACATTTTAAATTCATATCCCAAACATCATTTGAAAACCACTATCATAATTCCAAAGTGTCTTTTTCAAATATCAAAACCCCACATTCCCTTTTAAGAAAAATTTTCATCATAAAAAAATCCATTATCAATTTTCTAATACATATAATTTATCTTTAAAAAACCCATTTTTATCATAAAAAAATCCACCAAAACCTAATAAATAATATTAAATAACATCAAAAATATATTTGGAGAAACTAGTGGTTGTGCATGACTTAGACAGATGGTTTAACAGACCAAGTAAGAATCTTCGGACCACTACAACTGGAATTCATGCCAAACCATGAACTCTAGATCCACAAGTATTTCTAGGTTTTGTGAGGTCACCACATGCTTCTAGTTCAATTCCCATTTTCATCCCTCAAAACATCTAAATCTTGTAAAAAATCTATACTTCCATCAGCATAAATAAAAATGTACCAAAAAGTAGAATCTGAGAATCAAATATCTAATTACCATGATAAACCAAGGTTAAGTACAAGAAATAGTTGTCTAAACTCTTCCCACACCTACCACTTGAGTTCCTAAAGTTTTCTATCTAATATATGAGACACACCCAAATAAAATGGGAACTTTGATACCATTTTATCACAAACCAACATAATTCATCGATCCATCGGACCCTCGATCTAACCCATGTAATGGCCCAAGGGGAATTACTAGTCCCCACATTCTTGAAACCAGTGTAAGAGTATTATAGATACATGAATAGGAATGATTTAACCCAGATAAAAAATAATCAATATGTAGATTCCACTCGAAAGTATGGAATGACCACTTAATACATCAGAGTTCCATGTGTAGAAAAATAATGAGAAAAAAATTATTACAAAACAATTGTGGTATATCAAAAAACATATCCAAAATAAACTCCAAAATAAAAAAATAAAAATTGTGTGACTAAATAGAATCCAGTATATATACTTCCAACATGGCTAATACATATGTGGAACAAAAATAAAACCGAACTCCCAACATCATCTCCATGTGATATCCAAGGTCACTATCCATACTCAATACAAACTCACTTCCCTAGATATCATAATGAAACCAAAACCTACTAAACAAACTCGAGTCTACGGATTCCGAGTTTCACAATTAGTGTGTGAGTATAAAGTAACTCGTTAGTTAATCAACAAAAGGCCATGAATTTACTTTCAAATTAATATAAAAAATATATTTTGAAAGAAAATTTTTCAAAATATAGTTTTATGCACTTAAAGGGAAAAATCACCCATTTTTCTAAAGGTCCCCTTTTCCTAAAACACAAATTCACTTTAAGAAATCATTTGACAATATCCTTTAAACAATAATTTTAAACCATGTATTTAAAAAATTCATTTTTAAACAACCCTTATAACGTCCTCAAAATAAATGAAAATGGAACCCAAATACTCTTCCACAAAATACACAAGTAAGGATGGTAATAAGTGTAGTGAACTAAACGAACAAAATAATTTAGGTACAATAAACTATGATACAAAGATAAATCTAGAAGAACATGTTAGATGGAATCAATAATAAATGAATGGTAATTAAAAATAGAAAACTAAAGTTATAAAAACATTGGAAATATATAATATGTAATCACAAAAAAACTCCTTTAAATCCCATGAGGAAACCATAGATATACTCGAGTTGGAACCATATATTGGCCCATCAATGCATTCTTAAGTCTATAACGAATTGAATTCTCTCTATTAGCCACACTAATGAAACATCTCTGTAGCCTACAACACTATGGTGGATCTAGTTCATTTAATAGGTACTAGATAGCAACCTTCTCTAATCCCTAACTAAGAACCTAATATCCCCATGACTATAGTAATAATAATGGGAGGTGAGGTAGAATTATTTTATAACAAATGTATAAAACTTCTACATAATCTAAATACATTTTATCAACCCACCTATTAAACTCATTCATGTAATTTCCCTTTATAAAATAAATAAATTACATCTCATCGTAACCAGATGGGATATAACTTCTATATAGGTTCACAATTTTATAAATTTTTTTAAGTACAAAATATGGATTAAAATTAAAAATTAGATATAATATTCTAAGGAAAAAATAATTCATTCAAATCCATTAAAAACTAAAAAGGAAATATAAAATTATTTTCCTAAAGATTCAAGTGGGCCTCTGAGTCTTACTTTAGAAAATACACTTCTAAAATACATTTTGGAAAAACGTTGGATATCAAGAGATAATTTATAAAACAAAAGTTTTAATAAATGAATCTTATAAAATCCCTATCTATATATACATATATCCAAATATATATTTTTATACATGTGACCATATATATATATATAAATGTACATCTCGATACACACACACATATACGTGTGTGGAATTCCTTGAAAACTCTAATGAAAAAAAGAGATACAATACAAGTCACTAATCAAAATATAAAGGATCCATGTAAAGTATTAATACCCCAAAATAGCCATAACCCTAATAAATCGTGATAGAACATTAAAAACTAACTCTTCAAAAATATTAAATTACAATGATCATTTATATTATCACCATTATTTTAAAAGAACCTCTTGTAAATTTTAGCAAACACATAACATGAATATATACATTTAATAAAAGAATGTGTGTGTGTATATATATACTAAAAACATTTTAAAATGCCATCATTATTGAAAAATTAATCTTTCAAAACCAAAAAAAATATATTTAAAAACATGAGAAATATAATTAATTTTTTTAGTAAAACTCAATAATATCATGGTATGAAATGGAAATAAAAGTAAAAGAAACCCTACCTCAACATTGTGCGAATGTAAAAAAATATCATTATAATTGAAGGAATTAATCTCGATGAACTAACTGAACATCCTAACATAAATTCAAAAAACAAATGATTTTCAAAAAACCCCCCTCGGGTTCAGCCAACATGAAACTGGGTTTTGAGAAGAAAGGAAACAATATGAAATGGAAGAGGAGATGAAAAAGTTCCATTCCTAAAGAAGTATCACCCTGAAATTTACAAATAAAACCCAAAAATAAAGGGTAAAGGAGATGTGAAACACCTATGGATCCCACTATGTGTTCCATTGTTTGTTGGGGATGATAGAGACCAAATTGTATCTTATGTAAAGAGGTAATAAATTTAAAACTATAAATATTAAACCCTAGGAAAAATTTCACAGTTTGGATGCATGGTTTTCCAAACTACGTTACAACCATGCACTCATCACAGGAGTACTCCTGTATAAGGGTCATACCATATTGTTTGGCCATATTGTTTGTATAACCATGTTCCAACCATTAAAAATGATTCTATTAAAAAAAATATACATTCACATGGTTATTTCAAGGTTATTAATAATCATCCAGTCTAATCGTACACCCTATAATTAAATCTAGAAACATCAAAATTTCAAACTGGTACAACTCAAAACGTAAATAAAAAACTAAAAAAATCAATTAAATAAAACAATAATGGAAATTAATCTTATTTTTATAAATATAGGAAATATAAAGACAACTAATATATTATGGCGGTGGTGTGTGGATGATAGCACAATGCTTAACCAAGATCTCCCACTACTCATTAATATTTTATCCAACCTCTTTTACATCCGAGGAATAAGATTTTTATAGAGTGTGGAATGATTTATATTGTATGAAACATGATTTAGATCAACCCATAGATACATTATAGAGAGGAGATGTCATTTGGTTTCACTTTACTCGTCCTTATCAAACCATTTTATGGTATAAAGATATTCCAACATCTCTTTGATGTAAGGTACACATGTTTCTATAGTTTTAGTTTATTTCTATTTTTTTATGTTTTCATATTTCTACGAATAGAGATTTCGGGATGGAATTTATATCACATTAATTACTAATATTATGTGTTAATATATCCCAAATAATCCCAACATGAGTATCAAAACATCCCCTGATTTTTTATTTTTAAAATAATGCAAGAAATAAAGATTTAAAAAAATTTAATTCCATTTTTGGTGAGTCTCCATGCGTAAGACAAGGTGTCACCACACCATGGAGGTTTCTCATGTGATAAAAAATGTAATTTCACTACACTGTGGTCTAAAATTGATTCCCATTTATTCAAGTCCAAGAGAATCACAAGAAAGTTATCTAAGACAAACTTCAATATTACATGGTCTATATTAGGTGACCATTTTGATGACACAATGTGGAGTCCCATGGTGTGGAAGAATAAATGGGGTCATGAAATTTCGATTTGCTTTTACAATTCTGTATTGAATTTAATTATTTATAAATTGCTTGTAAATATTAGAAATATATATTATGGAATACTTATAAATTTATAAATGTTTTTAATAAATTAATTAATCATAAAATTTTTATGTTTTATTGATAATTTTTTTGAATAATTTATTAAAAACATAACATTAATATTAATTAGTTCATATTAAGAATATATTTTTCAAAATTATATGGTATATCTTATAATTTAAATATAAAATATTTAGATGTTAAATTATAATAATATTTTAAAAATATTTAATAAATTAAAAAATTAGGCCAAATATAAGGTGTTTATATTTAGAGATTATGAATTTCTATTATTTAATTAATTTTATATATTAAAAATAAGATCCTTATTTGGATATTATTTAGACCACATTGAAAGGATTTTGATGTTTGATATGATCAAGGGTTAAATAAGGTTAATTATATGATATTTTCGTAATAGAAATTGAATTATAAAGTGTTTATAACTTACAAAATGTCATATATTTAAATAGAAATACCATATAATGTATAAAATGAAATATTTTATGGTACAAAAGAAATTTAAAGATTTTATATTCAAAATTATGGGATTTCCATAATTATTGTTTAATCTATAAAATTTTAGTAGTCTTAATTTGTTTATGATGTTTTTGTAAATTATTATCTCATGTTTAAATATTTGAAATGTTTATTTATTTATGGGTAATTATTTTATTTATTCATAGTTATAAATTTCCTATAATATGAATGGTGTATGATCCAATTTTTATATTAAACTACTTCCATATATTATCATAAATGCATCTATGTAGTTACATGCTAAGTACGATAAAAACATTTTGTTTCCATTTACCTTTAATTTATTCCTAATTAATTTTATTTAATAAAATTATGTTATTGAATATAGTTTATTCATATTAGGTATTAGAGTTATGTTTAATTGGATTCTCTAATGAGTAATGTATCATAAGATAGATGGTATTTGGGAAAGACTTACCATAGGCTCAGAACATTATACCTTGGTCTAGAATGGAGGGGGATAGCTATCTATGTCTATTGAATTACTTATATTGATATTTTAAATGTAAAATAATTCTAAAACTTTATATTATGAGATAAAATACCTTATTAATATTATGTATTTGTATATGTGAAAATATATTATCTTCTACTTTTGGGTGAGTAACATAAACTCTGAGTTGTTTAAAAATTTACAAATCAATATGGATTGAACATTTTTTATTTTGTGGAAGGAATATTATTTCAACCTAAACACAAAATAATCATGCATATATTATTTTTAATAACATTAGAAAATATGGTGAGATTAAATACCATTGAAATAATAAGTGTTATATTCCTTTAAAAGTGGCACTTTTCAAGACCTAGATCTTCAAAACAGGTAGGTTGAGATAAAACTTGGTTCCAATGGAATATCATGTCTAAGTAAAACAAGTAATAATTTATCCTAGATCATCCATAGATAGGTCCTACTGAATATGAATACATATAGGTAGTCCTTTTTTCCTTATAATGGGAGTTTTCATTGGGGTTCACTTAGATAGGAAAACCTAATGTTTAGGGTACCAGAGGAATAAATTTGGGGTTATCTATATGATATATTTGATAAGGAGTTTGACACTAAACTATACAAGAGACATATATTATATTATTGGTATGATACCATACCAAAATAGCTAAGATATGGAATAAATGGTAAAGTTCCCATGATTTTAGTGAAATTAGGATGTTTGGCCAATAATGGGCATGGTTAATTTAAAATAGGTAATCATATTATTGGAATACAATTTAGTAAAATTCATAATAAAAGGTAATAAAACTTGTTAATCATATAATAAAATATTATATTATCGATAAAAATCATCATCATCGTAGAACTTATCCATGAGAAAAATGATTAATAAGGTTAATTTTTAATGTAAGAAACCCCTTATACAGGTAACATTATAAGAGTTCTTAAGTAAGGAGAAATGCAATGTATTAGAGAAATACCTTCCTCAGTAACTGAGTGTTGAAATTATTCAACTGGTGGATATTCAAACTTATAAAAATCATATAATGATCCCCTTAAGGTTTCTAAGGAATTGTATGGGAAATTACCCAAGTAATTTTAGATTAACATACTCAATATGATACAGTATGTCAATTATAATCAATATGATTGAATATTATAATGACTTAGAGAAAAAGACTATTTCCAATGATGATTATTCTGGTTAAGGAATTCATTCTATTTTTCTCAATAGAAATATTATGATAATTTGAATGAGTAGATGAAAATTTAACCTCATAATAATCAATTACTGATAATCGACGAACTAAGAATATGATCTCTATTCTGTGGCATTGTTTAGATAGTATAAGTGTGTAAAATTTTAAACCATTGAATAAAAGTTAGTTGGAGAGTCCAAAAATATTTCTTTGATTGTCTGATTAAGTTCATTTATACCTAAAGGTTTTATTATAGAGGAGAAATGATTCTATATGATGGAATTATACGAGATACCTAAAGGGTTTTTTAAAACTCCAAGGAATTTTCTTGTTATATATTAATGTTATTGAAATCTAGTCTTCGGTTTTAAGGTCACTTGTGACTAAATTTTAATATTACATGTTTCATAAGTATACATCAAGTCAAAATCAATGGAAGAACTGATAAAACATGTATTTAACATTAAAGTGACAATGAAAGGAGTTGACACATAAACACTTTTAATGTAAATAAGTTTATCAAGATAGGATTAATATAATAAAAGGATGTTAATATTTATCTCATTTCTTCTATGTCATATAAGTTGTTTATTAATAAATAGTTATTATAAAAATGATATGATTAATTATATATATATTGTTTATGATTTATCAGGATTATGTAACAAAATTTATGAAAATAAAATGATAAAAATGTTTATCTAGGATAACTTGTGCATCCATATATATTTTAAAATATCAGGGAATAGGTTCCCACCACTCATCAATTACTCATTTTTATGAATAGTATTTTTTCAATGAAATGTACTCCAAACACATTAGAATACCATAGATGATATTGAAATGATGATTTATGATTTAAATATTCTTACTAAAAATAAATAAGTTTCCTTCCTTAACACTAATGAGTTTTTGTATCTTTAGAATAAATTTAGAAAAGAATATAATATCTAAGATTTTATTGGAGTATTTTTAGACTTGATAAGTTCAATGATAATTAAACTTGAATATCATGGGGTGATAGAAAATCAATTATTTACTAATTTAAAATATAGTATAGTGGTTAACCTAGATTCTATCCCGAGAGGAGCACATAACAATCATGTTTGTCACATTAAATATAAGAAATAATTGGAGTTGTTTTTGAATTGGTTTTGTTTTGAAAACAAAGCGTTTAAATAAAAGAAAGAAATAAAGTAAAATAATTAAGATAAATTGATAAATAATGTGATTAAAAATATAAATATGAGCAGGGTGATCATGTTGGGGTTGGCTTTTCAATTGCAATGTTATCATAGTTCTAATTTTATTCAATCCTCTTCTGTTAAGTTAGTTAAAGTGATATTTCACAATCGTTTCGTATCATTACTTTGGTAAATTGTGTTTGTGAGATTAAACATTAACAAGATTTTATTTTGGTATAATATCCTTCCTTTTGTGAAATATGTGTATAAAATAACCTTAACTGATTTAGGCAATTCTCGATCGGGTCTTGTTTATCCCAAATAATTAAGAATAATTACATTAATTCTCACACTTATAGATGATTGCCAAGTATATCACCAGTAAGATCTGGTATATTCCATTGTATATAGATCATAACATAGTGGAGGGAAATCATTATCATTTAAAAAATTAATTATTAAAATAGAATCTAAAATCATATATTATCACACAAGATAATAAGAATCGTTATTATAATTGAAACCAACTTGCAAAAGAGGGAAACATTTTCGTAACATCAATCACATAAACTGAAACAAAAAAAAAGTAAAACCAAAATTTCCCAAATCACTCATAATATTTACCCCACCATGTTATGGGTAATTGAGAATAACGGGGATATAGAATACATTACAAAACTAAAATAATGAAAAGAGGTAAAAGAAGAACATAAAAATGTATCCTCCAAATTCAGTCCTCCAGAAGTAATGCTTTAGTTCTCCAACCATATGGTCAAATCAGGCCATGTTACCTTATTATAGGGTGTGAGTAATGGTGTTGGTCATCTTTCTAGAAATTATAAAGGCATTTAGGACAGTTTTAAATAAGTTATGGCCGAAATACTATAGATGACTTATTCTTCCCTCCAAACACTATTCCACAAACCATACTTTGATCGGTGTAAGGTAAGTCTTAATCAAATTATTTCTCCATTAAATTTATTGTGAAACTTCCACATACTATTGGATTTAGAACCCAACTTTCATCACCCCATTTGGTGGTCAGTATCCCGAGATATAGATCATTGAATGAGGCATGGTCCATTCTGCCGACCAGATTATGTGTTCACATCGACCGATTTGTTTTGGTTTATTAGAGTTCGAATTGGATTTCGGTCCACAAGTGGTATTTGTATCCAACGAATCATGTCGTCCTATAAAAAATGAATAACATAAATTCGATGAATATTTTAGGATTTATGCTCTAAATACATAGGAAACATAAAACTATTTAATGTCTAGAATTAACCACTTTTCACATTTAATCTCAAAACTCACCAAAAAACTTATCAATGATCTAAAGAAGCTCAAATTTGTTAATTGGAAGGAATTAAATCATTGAAAAACATATAAATAATTATGAAAATATTAACTCTATCAATTCACCCACACCTATAACTTGGACTCTAGGACAAGTAAACATGAAAATCAAAGCAAAGCAAATTTAAAACACCTATCCATGGGATCCAACAATTTCACCCCAAGAAACAAAATATATCAGGTCTCATCAAAAAAAATATTTCAAGTTCACCATTTATATCATTAAATATTTTTTCACTTCGTTTATCCTCCCATTCACACGAAACACTAACCCCACTTGCATTTTCTCTTATCACACAAATGCCAATTTTCAACATTGTCTTTCTCATCCAATACTCATTCAAGGGTCACCATACGCTTGATAAATTACTAAATATACACCCAATGTGAGTCAAATATATATATTTATTATGAGGAATTTTTAAGGTTCTATGGCTTTAGGTTGGTAGGATTTAGATGTTAAAAATTCAAAGGATAAATGAGGAGGGCTTGGCTCTTTTTGAAGCAAAATTTCATTATTCTAATTTTTACTCAAATATGGTATCCTCTTCACTTACCTTAGTAACAAATAAGCTCCATCAACATGAAAAATCAGTGATATTTCACACCAATCATCATTTCAACAGCAAAAGTATCAGTCATCTCAAACATTATTTTTTTAAAGCTCCAGATAGGCACAACTTTCTTTCTCCATTGGAATCTCCTGAAAGACACAACCTCACTTATCATGAGATCTCAAGAAAAGGCACGTGTTTAAACATTAATTTTTTCAGAAGCATATTCATCTCTTAAACATTCTATTTTCCACCCAAAGTATCACCAAATGAGGTATCATAATACATGACATCTTCCCTTACATTTAAATTCAACTAGATTATGCAATTTCACTTCCAGGTCAGGTTGGATAGGGAAAATTATCTTACGATGTGGCTAACCTAATAGGATGTTCATGGCTTATAAGGGATAAAAGAATTAAATGTTCATGGTAGTACATATTGAAAAGGATTATTTTGAAAATGGGGATTTAAAACCAAATAAATCCATCAATCATTTAAAAAACATGTACCTCAAACCCTTATGTTCTGACAGGAACAAATCAAATTATGGTTAAGTCAATCACGGTATGGTTCTCTCAAGAATTTATATGAATGAAAAGAATATGAAAAATAGGTTTAGAAGCCTCACATGAAATTAATTTCAATGAAAAAGATAGTTAATTGTGTCATGGGATTCAAAAAACAGAATACATTTCATGAAATTCCAAAATATTTGAACTTGGGACAGAGTAATTTTCAACATTCATTTAAGCTCAATTTCATGGGATAAATTGATTCACAAATTAACATGGGTTTCAAAAATTGTGATGATAATAATTTTAGTTTAAAATTTTATAAAACACATAAAATTTTGAAAAACAAACATTTTTTGTAAAAAATAAAAAAACAATGGGAAATACTGAACTACAAAGGTTCCCTCCCCCACACATAAGTGTCTGTAATGCATTAAATTGGTTTTAAAATGTAATTATATTTTTAATTAAATCACAACAATAATGAAAGTGATAAGGAGAGGTACAACCTGACGTATTGGTATGGAAACATTGAGATAATCTCCTAAGTGTTTCACACATGGAAAACCACAACCAAAAGTAGAGAAAATAACATAATAATGTTATTAAAAAGAAAAGAAAACATAATGAGAATGATAAAATAAGGATAGATCTCGGTTTAATCCCCCAAGTGTGCCTTGGTTTTTTACTGCCTCCAGATGGGAAATTTCAATTGATTATCCCCAATCTAATGGTGGGTTTAGTTTCTTGAACTTGAACCACCGACACTTATTTTTTCCATATTGGACTTCTTCCTTTTTGTTGAGGACTAAATGGATATATTATAACAAATCCACCCTAATGAAAATGATATGAATCTTTTATGGTGGGGTTAGGATATATAATGAGTCCTCCTCTTTCATGGTTTCCACTTTCATAACCTCTTCTTAATTCACTATTATTTTTTGAAGGAGTGTTGTATAAAAAGAATAGTCAAATGGAAAATCATAGAGTAATTCAATTTTAATAAAATCAAATCATGACGAATAAAAATAAAATTATTCCCTTGCAAAGTAAGAATCTTTTGTCTCTTTTTCTTCAGGAAAACCCACTTGGATATCATCTTTACACACCTCCAATTAGTGTACATCGTGTTTAGGGAGATCCATATGTTCCTTATGATTTCCAACTTCTTTTTCTTCCTCATCCTCGAAGAAAATACATTTTTTGTCCAAATATGAAAATTTACAATAAGGGGAGGTAATAGTCAATTCATATTTAATAAAATCATAATGAAATGATTCTACGAAAAGATTATCTCCTTATGTTTTTTCAGCTTAAATTTATTATTTAATTGGAGGAGCCTCTTGTAGTTTAATTTCACAAGATAGAGGTAGGTATTCAGGCTCCTCCATCTTTTCTTCAAATTCCACTGCTTTGGTGGTGTCTTCCTTCAATGGTTCTGGTTATTCTACTTTGAGGGAATATGTTGATCAAGTAGTTCTTCACACTCATTCCAGAATCCATATAGATCATTTTGATCTCCCACTTGTACATCAATATGAAATTCTTCATTCCTGGCCTCTTCAAGTTCAAGCTTAGGTTCTTGCTCTAGTTCAGGGTCGGGTTTCTCCATTAATTCATGAACATAGTCAAATTCTCATTCCATTTTTCTCCCCACGTCATATAGAGTATCACTCATCCTTTTCACTTGATCATTTAAATAACTATAATAAAAATATTGTTATTGATATTGTAATTGTGGGTAATTATTCCATGAATTAAAGAAATAATCATTTGAAAACATCATGGAATGATATTTTTATAACTTTTTTTTAAAAAAAATCAAATATTTATAATTATATTGTGGCACTACCTCCCTTGAAATAGTTCCATGTTTTGACATGTTCCTATCATGGGGTGTGGAAAAATAAATTATTTATTAAGTTAAAATATAGTATAGTGGTTAAACTAGGTTGTCTCTAGAGATAAGCACATAACAATCATGTTTTTTACTTTAAATGTGATAAATAATTGGAGTTGTTTTTTAATTGGGTTTATTTTGAAAACAAATAATTCAAAAAAATGAATTAAATGAATAAAAATAATTAGGATAAATTGATAAATAATGTGATTAAAAATAGTCATCTGAATTGGGTGATCAGTTTGGGGTTGGTTCTTCAATTACAATGTTATCATAGATCTGATTTTATTCAATCCTCTTCTATTAAGTCAGTTAATGTGATATTTCACGATTTCTTCCTATCACTCACTTGGTAAATAGTGTTGTTTAGTTTAAAATTTACAAAGATTATAGTTTGGTCTAATCTCATTCCTTTTGTGAAAGATGTTTATCAAATACCCTTAATTGATTTAGTTAATTCCTTGTTGGGTCTTGTTTATCCCAAATAATTAAGAATAATTACTACGATTCTCACACATACTGATGATCACCAAGTACTTCACCAATAAGCTATGATATATTCCATTTTATATAGATCAGAATATACTGGAGGTAAATAATTATAATTAAAAAAATCAATTATAAAAACAGAATCTAAAATCATATACGATCACACAAGATAATAAAAACATCTATTACAATTGAAACCAAATTGAAAAAAGAGAGAAATATTTTCTTAACATTAAGCACATGAACTCAAACATTAAAAAGGTAAAACCTAACCTTACCCTATAACTCATAATATTTACCCCACCATGGTAATGGTAATTGATAATAACGGGGAGAAAGAATACATTACAAAACTAAAATAAAGAAAAGAGGGAAAAGAAGAACATAAAAATGTATAATCCAAATTATGTCCTCCATAAGATAAGCTTCGGTTCTCTAACCATATGGTCGAATCAATATAAGTTACCTTCTTATTGGATTTTAGGAATAGTGAGTCCATCTACCCACAAAGTTTCAAGTAATTTGGAGTTGTGTGAAATAGTTTATGGTCGAAATACTATAGCTAAATTATTCTGGCCGCCAAACACTATTCCACAAACCCTACATTGACCAGTTTAAGGGTGGCCATAATCAAATTAGTTCTCCATTACATTTAATTTGAATATTCCTCATTGAGTTTTCTTTCAAACCCATCTTGAATCACCCAATTTATTTGTTGGTATACCGTGATATGGATCATTGAATGAGGCATGATCCATTATGCTGACCCGATTATGTGATCGCATTGACCGATTTGTTTGGACTTGTTGGAGTTAGAATTGGCTCTGGGTCCAGTATACTTATTTGTAGCCCAGGAATCATGTCATCCTAAAAAATGAATCATGTGAATTCGATAAATATTTTTGGATTTATGCTCTAAATACATAGGAAACATAAAACTGTTTAATGTATAAAATTAACCACTTTTCACATTTAAGCTCAAAACTCACCCAAAAAAATAAAATCATCCAAATAAGATCAAATTTGTTAATTGGAAGGTATTAAATCAATGAAAAACATATGGATAATTATGAAAATATTAACTCTATTAGATAACAAATAATGTATTATGCTTGTCTGATACAAATACGATTTTTGACTTAATATCATAAACAGCTAAGGATATGTGATTGTAAATAAAACTATAAAGAGTTAGATTTAGTTATTAAGAGAAATTGAATATCACTATTTCGTAAAGGAAAATACAAGTAATCATTAAAATTTAATTACACTTGATATACCTAGATAGTTTTAAGGTATGGTGTCAAAGAGAAATGTAAATATTTATATTTAGTTAATGTCACAAAGTGGATATCACATCATCCTAAAATAGTTTTGGATGCTATATTAAACTAATTAGGTAAATTTTTAAATTATTTAGAAATAAATTTCAGGGAAAATTTTTTAGTGATAAGGTTCCAAGGATGTTTATATTAAATATAGAAATAATTTTATGTAGACAATTAATTTTGATCTCGTAACATGTGATCTTGAGAAAAAGAAGATTGAATATGGTCAAGGAGTTGAACATTAGTAATATGATTCATAAAAATAACAATTAATAAAAATTTATTTCTTTATATATGTTAATCACTAAAGATTTTATTAGTTGTTTTTTATTTTTTGGTAACATTGGGATGTGCAGGAATTACATAGAGATACAATGGGTCAACAAAACACCTGAAAGTGAAATAAAGATAAGGTTGGTCTAAAAATCTATCATATATGATATGATAGATGGGATCTTATTTTGGGTTTGTTAATTATTATTAAATTAGTAAAAGATTATAAAATGTATCATATAAAGGTAAATATCCACTTTATCATTTTTTCACATTGGCTGCATATATGTTTATATAGAAATAAATTTTACGAAGTGTAATGATAATTGTATTCTCAATGTATGACTTTGTGTTATACCTTACTGATTTTTATCAAGGATTTCTATAATTTATGATTAAATTATAAGTTTAGTGTGAGTGGGATTATTATAAAGTGATATTTAATATTATCATTATGCACAAAACAAAGGATTAGATTATTTGTGTGCATTGGATAACCCATGAAGTATACCACATGTAATGTCATACACTAAATATTTTTTATACTTGGGGTGAAGGGATAATATTTATTCCACACTACCTATAACAACCCAAGATTAACATACATGTATATTACATCATTTTAGATGAATATTTTGTACATTAAAAAAATACATGCCCGAGGGCCAAAATAGTTTAGTGTCTTTGGAAACATGAAGATGCAATATTATATCCTTGTGAAATATCTTCAACATCCCCCATAAATTTATACTCCTTTATTAATTATACCTAAAAACTTTCTTCATAACACGGGGAAAGGAAACATAAGAAAGGGGTGATCCCAAATGCCCAGTAAGGGTAAACAAGGGAGATTTGTAATCATAATCATGAGCATAAGGGTATGAGAAAATGATCATGAAAATAGAAGATAATATCCTTCATATCAAAGATCATATACATGAATCATGGAATACAAATTGGAAGTTCATAAGGCATGAATCATAAGGAAACAAAGAACATAATCCATGAAAGTATAACATAAGAATAAAACATAGAATTGTGTCATAAAGATAAGCATATAAAATCATTTCTATTGTAGTCAAGGAATTGCTGGAGAGTCCATATTAGTGGAAAAAGTACTTTACTAAATTGGGTACACCCCCATTCTATACCTATATTACTGAACCGGGTATTCCCATGTTCCAACATTGTATTATTGAACTGATTACACCACTGTTCTAGCCCTATATTACTAAATAGATTTTATTTCTTGTTCCATACCTATAATGCCAAACTGAGTTCATTTACCATTCCATCCATGTCTATATCAAGGGATATAAATCTTTATCCATTTTATTAGAGGGATATATAGGTCCCACCCATCTCATAATGAAATCATACATACATATGACACCATATCATAAATAATCATATCATAACCCATGAAATGAAATGGGTATTATAAACATTTAATCATATCATGACATGTTTTAAAAAATAGGCTTTATAATATTTTCATCATAAACCTAACCCGTGAAAGATAAAATGATTTCATAAACATATAACTCATAAAAGAGAAATATATTTCATAAACATATATATGTTGAAAGAGAAACAAATTTCATAAACATGCATCCCATTAAATATAAATGAGTTTCATAAAAACCATGACATTAAACATAACCCATTTATAAAAATAATATGAATGAATCCTTTAGATAACGTCTTATAATGAAATGAGTAACATCAACATATGTCATATTAGATGGAAAATATTTTTGAAATATATTTATAAAATATTTCTTGATTAAATTATCCTTTCTTAATAGAAAAGGTATTTTTAATACATAAAACCATTTGAAAATTATTTTCTTAAAAAATACATTTAAAACATATAAATAATACTTTAAATCATTGTGAAAACCCTTTTCCTTAAAATATTAAAAAATAAGAATCCAAATATTTTAAAAACCTTTTTCTTTAAAAGCACATTGAAAACTTATAAAGAAAGTTTGAAAATGTTTTGAAAACCATTTCATTGAAAATAATTGGAAAAATTATAAATAAATATTGAATTATTTTTGAAAACCATTACTTTTAAAAAACTTCATAAACTTATAAATAAAGCTTGATAACTATTTTAAAACCATTTTCTTTGAAAATACATTTAAAACTTATAAATAAATCTTGAAAACATTTTGAAAAACTTTTTTCTTGAAATCTTATAAAAGGATGTTGAAAAAAAAGTAAAATAATTTTTTGAAAATAATTTTAGAAACCAATTTTTAAAAATTAACCATTAAATAAATATTTAATGGATTTATGACAAATAAATCCATAAATGTCATACGAGATAAAAAGAACATTCATTTTACATGGTAAAAAATTTAGGTAAATGCCTTATCCAAAAAAGCGACAAGAAAAGTCCTTTAAAAATATTGGTAAAAGAAAAAAAGTTTAAAATTTTCTTTTAATGATAATAGGAGTTTATTATAATATTCTTGGAACCCCTTTTTAGAAAACATGGTTATGAAAGAACACTGATTTCCAAACGAAGAGAGGGTAATGTTGAGATTTCTTAAAAATACATTCTTTTCTATCTTATATACCAAGTAGTATAAATATGGTACCAATACATTAATATATCATGAATAACCAAAGTTTAATAAATGTCATGATTTTTCTTCATATAAGGATCATATAATTTAATAAACAAAAAAAATCATGAAAATTGATAAGATTGTCTCAACAAACACTTATAACTTGGTAAATTGAGATCATACTCCCCATGTAAGAAAGTGAATTGCATGAAGCTTAAAATATCATTAAAATAAAGAAATTCCTGACATAACATGTAAAATTAGAATATATACACGTCCAAAAGAATTTATGTGCATACAAATCCTAAGTCTCAAAGAAGTAAAATTGAGACAAAATTATTTCACCGATTTGGCAACTTTTTAATATTATACCCCATGAATGAAAGATCATAAAATGGATATGAGAATACCCATAAATTTGAGTTTAAGATAAATGGAATACAATCATGGGAATTAAATACACCAAACAAAATTAATGAGTGGAAAACATAGCATGTATCTCATGAAAATAACATGTGAGATAAAATCCCCTTACCTTGTGTCTTAACTATCATCGTACTCATTGAAAACACCTGTTTAATAAATATAAATTTATTATAAATATTTTACATACCCATATTATTATATATAATACCATATATGGTTTTATTATGACCATATATTAACCTCTTGTTAACCATCCTATGATAAGGTTTCACTTTGGGTATTATTTTCTTTATTCTTCACATGTATGTATTACTATTATTTATGTTTAATTGTCATATTTAAAAAAAGATAATGAAATATATGTATCTATATATATTTATTAATTAAAATTTATGATATCATATATATATATGATATATATTCACTAAAAACTTCCTTAATGCAATCTATGTATTGTATGAATGAATCATATCGCTTTGATGGGGGCGATACTCTACATGTCCTCAAAAGAAGTTATCATATTAACACAAAATGGAAAGTAAAACAGTCATGTGTTATAAAAAGAAATAAACATTCTTAAATATATAAGAAATATAATATATAACACATATACAAATATTTTCAATCATAATTTAAACCATGAGATGCTATACGGAAAAATTGAACAATCATTATTTTGTGAGGCGATACTTCATCATACAGAGAAATAATATGTTCATTACCCATTAGATGGAAGTGTGTGTAAGTTTAGGTAGAATAATTATTAGAAAAACACCATATTATATTCAAGATAATGGTTTTGTTATACAATAATGGAATAAACAGAGTGGAGGCGTGGAGAAGGAAAAAATAGTGGAGCTTTGGAGAAGGTGTTTACTCTTAATCGGTAACTCATTTTGGTTTGTTCGAAAAGGCTTCCTTTGTAGACTTTTTTCACAAAGGGAGTATTCAATGATAAATTTAGGTATTTGGGAATATATATTGGGTATATATTTTAAATAACTAAAATGTTTTATAGGTGTTAAGATGATGGAGAAGTGGTGGCCTTTTATAGGGAAGGAAAAGGACTCACTTGGAATTTTTGAAAACAAGTTTGGTGTACACATGTTCTAACATAACAAAGTAATAAAAACTAAAATAGATAAATAATTTAAGTTTTATGGCCTAATAATTCCCATAAAATTAGGTTTTTAAAAGTGGATAGGTCATTAGGGCTCCTAAAATTATGGTTTAGTCCATAATTATGCTTAATTTGTCCTTAATCACTATGATTAATTTTAATCACATTTACTAAAACATTTGTTCAAAATAAATATGATATAATTATTCTATAAATATTATGATTATTATAATATTTTTTTTAGTTCTTTCAAAATTCAATTAGTATAAGTGGAAAAATTAATATTAGTGTAAATTCGGCAGATGCGATGAAATTGCATGTCTTCAAAGTAGAAAGAAGTTCAAATGTTTATTAAGTTGATATATTCAATTCAGAGTGAAATTGATTCTAATGGTGTAAATTATATTAATATATGTATAATAGATAAAATTTTACAATAAAAAAAATTAAAATATAGTTTAACATTAATAAATATTTAAATGAAAATTCAGTTTTTAACCTAAAAGTGTTATTTTTCACTATTCATCAAAGAAAATGAAGTTTCTCAAAAAAATCCCAAAAAATAACCCTAATATAAATTTTAAAGTTTACATTCAAAAATGAATTTTATTTTTTCAAATTAAATTTATAAATGTGTAGAAAATTAATTTTATTATTTTTCACAAAAAGACATTAAATGTAGTTCATTCAAGAAAACATTATTTTTAAACATAAGAGGACTTTACCAAAAAATATATATTTCATTATAAATATGTTTTATTTCTATAAAACCATTATAAAATATATTTTAACAGTATTTACTAATAATTATATCAATAACTTTAACATCTAGGTTATAATTATATCATTAAAAAACATATAATAAAATGATGCTTTACAGAAACTCATTGTTGCGTGTAACGTATACCAAGTTGGTGCGGCAGGTAGCATAAGAAAAGTCGGTATGGCGTGTAGAACAATCCAAGTCAATGTTGTGTGAAAGCAATTTTTGAATTATTTTTTCAATATATATGTATATAAATAACTATTTACAGTGTCACGTGAAATGAAAAATATAAAAAAGATAAATTAATTCAAAAAATAATAATTCACAAAATATCAAGGTGTCGCATTCTACCCCCCTTAAAATGAATTTCTCCCTCAAAATTCATCTGGGTTATCAAAGTATTTATACTTGAATGTTTCATTCATAGAAACCCATGTCATAAAAATGAACAATAAAATATCCCTTAAAAAGGGAAATTTGGAACCATAAAGGTTACCCAAATTAACATATAACCAGGTTTCCACATTGAAGAACATAGGTTGGGAGTGAATATTGGACATAGAGTAAAAGCATAATTATTTATAGGGAGTGATTTATGTCATCAATCACAAACAATTGAATTATCAATGAAAATTTGAGGGCCTCAAATTCATAAATATGTGATGATTTATAATGCCATCAGTTCAACAAAAATTAAGGTATTAGGACTATAAATTTTATTTTTATCATTATCCTAATGTTGAATATTTCTTTTATTGACCAATAATATAAGACAATTTAATTACATGATATATTTTTATAAGTAAAATTTCATTCTTTATTTGTGTGTGTGTTAATTTATAATTAATCTATTACTTCATGTAATGGAAGTCTAGAAAATAACTTTCATGCCTGAAGTGTTAAAATACAATTTTAGTATATCTTAAGACCCATAAAAGAATGAAAAGCATAACTATTTATCTATAATTATTCTTAAAAATAAACTTGTTTAATTATTAATTTGTAACCATAAAAGGTAGCACAATTGTTTCACCATTAATAATTATTCATTAAAAATAATTATACATTAACATTGAAATTGTGTAGGCCAGTGGTAGTCATGAAACCCTTTATCATCCATCGGTCATGGGTTCAAGACCCTAGGCCTTTCCAGACATGGTTGGTTGTCACCCGACATACATGGTGTCCTTTTATAAAACCATACCAATATAATTTCAAAAATATGATGGACATCCTTGAAATAAGGTTAATCGCTAAATAGCCTTTTAACCAAGGTTTTCAATATAATCTCAATACATTAATCCTTCCTTAAAAGTTTAACATAAACTTTTCCTAAAGGTATGGCCTTATAATTCTTCTAAAAGATGAAAATACAAAACCATAGAATCAAATTCAGCAAACCAGATTAACATTGATCCCCCATATATCATAAAGTAGATCTTGGTTGTCACATTCAAAACATGTGAACACCCTCAGTGCATATTCCCTTGAAACATGGTAACAACCTTATTTACCATAAATCCTTTGGGAAAGACTACATGATTCTTTATTAAAATTATTACGGGATGTATTATTTAAATCTAAGAAGTTATAAACTTTATCCCTGATGACATAGAACACATTTTAAAAATGAATTCAAGGGTAATCCGTACAATCTAATTTACTTATTTATATTCAATATATCTTTATCCAAACATCATTATATAATGGTCAGGTATTGATTAAGGGTTACCTTCTCCTAATAACAATATCACCTTACCATGAAATCATTTCTCTGTGTCTTCACCACCATTTAACATGTCCTTTTCAATCCTTAATGAAAAAATATAATTAAAATACTAATATATTTCATGATTCATATAACACAATATCTAAATTCCAAAACCTAAATACTTCATTTGTCTAACATTATTCATAAACCACTACTCCCGATTCATCAAATTATTCCTTCATACCTCTTTCCTAGAATATAAAATATGAATAATATCTTAATTGTCCCAAATTTCAATATAATCATACTTCTTATATTTAATGTAAAAAATACTGGAAGAACATCAGATTCCTTTTATATATCATTTTCTGTCTCATTATCTTAAGAAGTATGACCAATACTCGTATTAAATTCTTGATGATATTTATGATCTTTCCACTTTGGAAATCATTTCACATAATTCCCATAATTTCCAGATATGAAATAATAAGGGTTAATTATTTTCCTTCTAGTTCTCTCCATTGAATGAAACCAAAAAGCCTATTTTGAACATTACTTATCATAGTAGAAAACCACATAGTCATAAAAATATTTACTTATTGGAAACCTTCCTTAATATATGATACCATAGGTTCATTTAAGGTTATTAATAGAAAACTTATATTTAAATCCTTCATGATTATTTGTTAATAATTTTTGAATTCCCAAAGAATATTCATCGAGAGATTCAATCCAGGTGTGGAACAAGGCCCATTTTCATGTACCATATTACCCTAAGTCAAGCCTAGAACATCTTTCCAAAGTTCTTCCCCCTAGGTACATATGTTCCAAATCCCCATCCACCTGTAGTATACATACATAGATGTATTGCCAGGAAAATACTCACTCTATCCATCACCAAGATTTCAAGACATTTTCCTAAATGTTAACTCATTTTTATACTTATCCTTAAAGACATCCCTAGACATATCCTTAGAAATATAACCAAGGATATCACTAAAATTTTCTCAACCTAGTTTCCAAAGGTTGACTAAACCTTTACGTTGATACTAACTATAGTGACCCAGTCTTAACAAACATGGATATTACATCATTTTAAATTAATATTCTATACATTACAGAAATACATGCCTGAGGACCATAATAGTTTAGTGTATTTGGAAACTTAGAGACAATATATTATTTCCTGGTGAAAGATCTTCAACATCCCTTGTAAATATCTCCACCTTTATTACTTATAATTAAATTTATTATTCATATCCTAGGGAAAGGAAACATAATAAAGGAGTGAGATCAAATGTTTAATATGTAAAAACAAGGGAGATATGTAAGCATAATCATTAGAATAAGGATATGAGAACATGATCATGAAAATAGAAGACCATACCTTGCACAACAAAGATCATATACATAAATCATGGCATAATGGTTGGATGTTCAGAAGGAATGAATATTAAGCAAATAAAGAACATAATCCATGAAATAAAAACATTAGAATAAAACATGGAATTGTGGAAGACACATAAGCATATAAAATGATTTCCATAGTAGTAAAGGCATTGCTTTCGAGACCATATTTATGAACAAATTCCTTTACAGAATCATGTAGACACCCGTTCCAGCAATGTATTATTGAACCAGGTACACCACCATTCCATCACTTTATTACTAAACCAGGTACACCCCCATTCTGGCCTTATATTATTGAACCGAGTTTATTTCCCATTTGAGCCCTGTATTGCTGAACCGAGTTCATTTCTCATTCCATCCATGTCTATATAATGGGATTTAAATATTTACCCAATTAATTGGAGGTATATATAGGTCCCAAAAATCTCATAATGAAATCATATATATATGTGCCACAATATCATAAATAATCATATCATAACCCGTGAAATTAAAAGGGGATTATAATCATGTAATCATATCACAACTCGTGGAGAAGGATATATTTCATAATCATTTCATCATAAACATAACCCATGAAAGGGAAAAGTATTTCATAAACATATAACCCGTGAAATTGAAACTGATTTCATAAACATATAATCTATAAAAAAGAATTGGATTTTATAAACATATAAATCGTGAAAGAGAAATGAGTTTCATAAAAACCATGACATTAATAATAACCCATTCATATAAAGAATATGAATAGAACATTTATATCATTTCCTATAAGTTCTTGAGTGACATCAACAGATGTCATCTTAGATAGAAAATAATTGTGAAATATCTTTCAAAAACGTTTCTTGTGAAAAATATCCTTTTTTATTTGAAAAATTATTTTTAATACAAAAAACTATTTGAAAATAATTTTCTTATAAAATACTTTGAAAAAATATAATGGAGGATTAAAATCATTTTTAAAACCATTTTCCTTGAAAAATTATAAAATAATTTTTAAAATATTTGAAAACTCATTTTCTTTGAAAACACTTTGAAAACTTATAAACAAATTTGAAAATGTCTTAAAAATCATTTCCTTGAAAATAATTTGAAAATATATAAATACAGCATGAAAACGTTTTGAAATCCATTTAATTGAAAATACTTTTTAAACATATAAATAAATCTTAAAAACTTTTTGAAAAACCATTTTCCATGGAAATACTTTGAAATGTTTTAAATGAATATTTAAAATGTTTTGAAACCCATTTTTCTTGAAACCTTAAAATTGAGGTTAAAAAAAATTATAACCATTTTTTGGAAATACTTTTACTTTTTTTTCTTAAAAAATAACCTTTAAACATGAAAATAAATCTTTAAATTATTTATGGAAGACAAATCTGTACATGTTGTACGCGGTAAAAAGAACATTCTTTTTACATGGTAAAAAGATTAAAAAAATTTCTCATCTAGAAAGTGAAAACTACAATCCTTGGTAAACATTGGTATAAGAAAACAAGGGTAAAAATATTTTTTAATGATCATATTATATTATTAGAATATTCTTGGAAACCATTTTTTAAAAACATGGTTATGAAAGAACACAGACATCCGACTGAAGAGAGGGTGAAGTCAATATTTCTTTAAAATACATTCTCAATTGTCTTATGTACCTAAGAGTAGAAACGGGTACCAATACATGAATATTTATTGAATACCCATAGGAGAATAAATTTCATGAATTTTATTGAGATATGGATCATAAGATTTAATAAACATAAGAAATCTTGAAAAGCGATAATATTATCTCAATAAACTATTACAACTTTGTAACATGGGATCATAGTCCCCCTATAAGAAAATGAATTTTCATGAAGCTTAAAATATCATGAAAAGAATTAAATTCATTATATAACATTTGATATGGGAATATATATTCCACAATGAGAATTTAGGTGTATACAAAGCATGAGTCTCAAAGAAATAAAATTTAGAAAAAACTATTTCACTGATTTGGTATTATTTGAAACTTATACACCATGAAAGAAATATCATAAAATTGATATGTGAATACCCATAAATTTAAGTATAATATAAAAATAATATGATCATGGTCATTAAATACACCACCTAAAATAAAAGAGTGGAAAAAATATCATTTATCTCATGGAAATAAAAAGAGAGATAAAATCCCCTTACCTTGTTTCTTGACTATTTTCGTACTCGTTCAAAATGCCCATATAATAAATATAAATTTATTAAAAATATTTTAATGAACCATATTATTATATATAATACCATATATTTTTTTATTACTACCTTATATTACCCACTTGTTAATAATCCAATGTTAAGGTTTCACTTTGGGTGATATTTGCTTTATTCTTACCATGTGTCTTGCTTTGTTATATCTTTGGAACTTATACTTATACCATTATTTAAATAACGTAAAACATGATATAAATATAATGTATATACAGTACATTTTTATTATAATAATCTATATAATATATAAGTATGAAACGTAATACGCCGTTCATGGAGACGGTAGGCCGTACATACGCATAACCGCTATTTCCGTTTAATTGTTGTGTTGAAAGAAGAAAAAGTAATTGGAATATATGTATACATATATCATTATTACAGTATATTTACGATATCATATATATCATATATATTCACAAAAACCATCATTAATACAGTCCATGTATTGTATTAACGAATCGTGTCGCTTTGAGGGGGCGATGGTCTACACTTCCTCAAATGAGATTATCGTATTAACCAAGAATGTAATGTAAAATAGATATGCATTGTAAAAAGGAATAAAAAAATTAAATACATAATAAATATGATATATGATATATATAAACAGAGTTTCCATCATAATTTCCACCATGATAGGCGGTAAGGAAAATTGAATAATCATCGTTTTGTGAGGCGGTAGTTCACCGTACACATAAACTGTACGTTCGTTACCCACTAGATGAAGGTGTGTGTAAGTGTAGGTATAATAAATTACATAAAAAATAGTTTTATATTTATTATACTAGTTTTATTATAAAATAATAAAATAAAGAGAGTGGAGGGGGTATAGAAGGAAAATAAATGAAATGATCTTGAGAGAAGGTGTTACCTCTTAATCGAGTAACTCCTTTTGGTTTGTGAAAAAAGGCTTCCTTGGAAGAATTTATGCCCAAAGTGAGGCATATAGGAGTAAGGGAATTATTTTGGGATTTATATTGGGAAGATATTGGCCAAACATATTAGGTTTGAGATGTATGAAGAAAGGGGAGAGGTGGTGGCCTATTATAGGGAATGAAAAGGACTCACTTGGAATTTTTGAAAAAAAGTAGGTGTACCCATGTTATTATTGAAAATAAATCATAAAAAACAAAAATAAATCAATAATCTATGTTTTTTGTCCGAATAATGGAAATAAAATGGTGTTTGGACAAGTTTTACGGTAATTTGGGCCCTTAAGATTAAGGTTTAGTCCCTAATAAAGTTTAATTTGACTTTAATCATTATGATTAATGTTAATCACTTTAGAAAATAATTTTTTTCAAAAATAAACATGATATAATTATAAACTAAATATTATACTGATTAAAATGTTTTATGTCAATTTTTATGAATTCCATTCATAGAATATTTAAAATTAATATTAATGTTAATCCCGTAGATGGGATGAAATTACAAGTCTTTAAAGTAGAAAGAAGTTCAAAGGTTTATTATGTTTTTATATTAAATTAAAAGTGAAATTGATTCTAATGAACTAAATTGTATTAATAGATGTATAATTGATCAAATTTTACATTAAAAAATTTAAAATATAATTTAAAATTAGTAATTATTTAAACAAAAATGCAGTTTTTACCATAAAAGCCTCATTTTTAATTATTCATAAAAAATGTTATTTTTCAGAAAAATTAAAAAAAAATTAATCCAATTATAATTAAAAAATTATAAATTAAATAATAAATTTTATTTTAACAAATTCATTTTATAAATTTTTATAAAAATACTTTTATAATTTTTCACAAAAGGACATTAAAAGCAGTTCATTTGAGAAAACTATATTTTTAAACCTAAAATGACTTTACCAATAATTATATCTTTCATTATGAATATGATTTATTTCTATAAAAACATTATATAAATTATTTTAAAATTATATATTAAAATTGATATCACTAATTTTATGGGCTAGTTTATAATTACATCATTAAAAAATTATAATAATATGATGCTTCACAAAAACTATGTATTTCGTGTAACGTATGCCAAGTTGGTGTTATGGGTAGCACAAACAAATTCAGTATTGTTTGTAGTGAAAGCCATGTTAGTTTTGTGTGAAATTATTGATTTAATTAGTGTTTATATAAATATATTTATATATATATCACTGTTTCTAGTGTCATGTAAAATGAGAAATAAGAAAAGGAAAAAATAATTCAAAAAAATAATTCACAAAAACTCAGGGTGTTACACTACCCATGGTTGGAAAGATACCTATCATGATAACCTTCATAATTATATATCTTGCTTATGAAATTAATTATGAATTAGCTATTCGTGGGTAATTTGGCATTCTATCAACCATGTTGTCGGTTTAAGCTCAACCAATATAGGATTTGTCCTCTTGATGATGAGTATGAAATCTACGACCTTATTTGGGATATAATGGGGATTATGATATGACGCCTAAATAATTTATATAATGTTGTTATCTATTTTGATGACGGTCATGTGATATTCATATCCATAATTATGAATGATAAGTGATTTAGTTGTCACCTATTTTAGTCTATACTTGAAGAATTGAAAACGTATTAGTTTTTTATATGGGATTTCAAAAAATCATGTCCCATGGTTTCTCAATGTCTTGGAAAAATCGAATATATATGATATTATGTTATCATGATATGTGACTTGTGGGAATAAGTATAGATATAAATTTGTCTGATATAGATCACTCTATATCCCTTTACAGCTTCAGTAGCATTGATGTTTTGTTAGAGGATGCTATTTTCTTACATTTGTGGATCTATAGATTTTTATTTGTTTTCCATGATATAAAGGCCTGTGAGATCAAATTTTATGGTTGAATAAATGGGTATGGAGTTTTAATTGTTTGGATTCAAAGAATGTATTTATATTTAATCCGAAAAAATGGTATTAGTATTCACAATGTATTACATATGATGCAATACAAAGTTAATCTAGTGATGGATTTCCAAAAATGTTTTGTATGATTTTAAAAAGGGGGTTCATATATGATTTCAAAATTTATTATATATGATACAATATACGGTAAAATGGAAAAAATTCATTTATGCTTTAGAGAATATGTAATATTGAAAGGAATATTCTCTAAAGGCAGTTTTATATATGATGCATTTTAGAGGACATGGCTTTGAGATATGGTTTCTAATCAATATATCCCTAATAATAGGGTTGAGGATACATTCCCACTATCATATCCATAAGTGGAATATTTATATTTCATAGGTAGAAAAACATTATGATATGCATAATATGTATATCTTACATATACATTGTCTCAATAAATCATGAGTTTCAAAAATATAATAATTGTCCTTTCCATTGATCTTTATAGGTAGGTTTACATTAAAAAACATTTTATAAGATTAAATGTATTGGTTGAGTTTTTTTGTGAATAAAATTCACGAACTGGTTTTAGTATTAAATCATGAATTACAACACATGATTTAATACAGGAATCACTTTGGTTCACACTTATGGATATATAAAGTCCACTACCATGTGGTATAAGTAGTTTGTGGATGTTTCCATGATACGCTTTAAATACTCCACACTACTCGTTGCACTCTTCTGTTACCTCATTTACACCCAAGACACTATCATTCCATGGAGGATGAAATGATCCCTCTTGTATGATGAAAGATTCATCTTGTCCCATAGATACATCATGGAGAGAGTCTTTCATTTGGATTCCCATTAGTGCTCCTCACCAAACTATTTAATGGTATGAATATGTTGCAAAAAATCTTCAGTATAAGGTGTACATGGTTCTATAGTAATTTATTTCCATTTTTAGAAGGTTTAAATTTTATAAGAATATAGGTCTTGGGATTGATATTTCATTAAATTTAATTATTTTATTAATTTTTAATAAACCCCTATGAATCCCAGTAGTCATTCCCCCCTAGGTGATGAGATATTGGAAATGGTTATGGGGTGGGGTGTCATTGCCCCATGAGTTATGATGTGTTGAAGATGCGTTCTAGGGTGGGGTATCATTCCACCATGGAATATGATGTTGTGGAAATGGTTTTAAGGTGGGGAAACATTATAATCTAGGTGATGATGCACACATGATGGTTTCGAGGTGGGATGGTACTCCCTTTGGGTAATGACATATTAAAAATAGTTCCAAAATAAGATTCCATTCCCCCAATGCAGTGATGCATTATTTTTAGAGACATTAAAAATTGGTTGAATAAGGTTATATCAATATCATTTTTCATTATAGAACCTGAGTAGAAATTATTTTTTTGAAATAATATTTTTATTATATCAGATCAGAATACACTTTTTTAGATGGCATATATTTAGGGACATCGTTGGTGTTGGCCTAATGAGTTGTACTCACACCATACTCAAGCCACCATGGGAACCTAAGAAGAATTTATGGTTATACACCAAGACAAGGGAAATTTCCCTATGATTGAGTAATGATTTGGTCTTCTAGGATGGATCATGGGGGATGGGACTGGGCAAGAACTGGGGACCAGTTTTTTAGTCATTTTCTAGTTTTTTTATTTTTTACAATTTTGGATATTGATATAAATGATCCACCCATGGGGAATTTTTTTTGTGTGTTTGTATGAAATATACCATAGTTACTAATGATATAACATCAATCAATATATTTTTTTATCACCTTATAGTCATGATGATTTTTTTTTCATTTTACTTGAATGGTTGATGTTGTTGTTGCTCTCAATATTATTTATGGTAACCTGATTCATGGGGTATAGTATTCCCAAAATGTTATTAGACCCTAATTTCTAGTTGATATTATTTGGTATAATATTATTCATTCATATTTTATAAAACAACATGGCCTATTTATGAGATATGTGAATATGGATTGGGATGTTACACCTCATGTTTACAAAGACACATTGAATCTGTCATAGTGATTACCAAATTTCACAACCAAATGTATAAATGAAAAGAACATAAACATAAAATTTTTACTTTTTCTGACCACATTGGGCTACATTCATGGAGTACATATCAACAATTTTTTTATATTCCTAATAATCGTTACTCCACCGGTTTGTGATTACAATATTTATAGAAATCTAACTTCTCATCCAAGTTTTGTGACCTCTTCCTCTCTTTCACTCATTATTTTCCAATATGGCTACACTAAATTATTGTATAAAACATAATTATGACTCATGATAATTATAGTAACACAAATTACACACAAAAATATGAGATTTAACCAAGATTCTCTAATCCCCACCACCAGATCATTTCATGTATATACATAGGAATCCTATTAAAAGCATGATATTTAATGATATATAATAAAATAATAGCATACTATTTAAATTATTATTTTTAATGACATTCAAAACCACTCTCTCAAGTTCTCTTCTTCTTGAAGTTATCTAAATGTTACTTTTACCTTTTTTTCTTACACACCAAATTTTGTCAATATATCTTTAAGGAATTCAAACATTCAAATTAAAATTTGAATTCATAATCACTTGTAACTTCCTCAACTTTAAATGCATCCATTATATCATCTCAAGGTAAATCTACAACATTGAAAATTATTTTGGAAGTTAGTATTTGCCCCAAAAATTAACAATAAATTTTTCTAGTTTCAATTCATTGTTTTTTATAAAATTATAATGTTTTTAAACAATCACACCAAGGATACTTTCATTACGATGTAAAAACTTAGCCCCTATATCAGTTTTCTTTAATTGTTAGAAATATTTTGGTGTATCAATATGCTTCATGTATATTCATAATTGTATTTATAAATAGAGGTGATTTAAATTTTCACATAATGATAATTGTGGTAAAATATCTCCTGTCATTATGCATACGATGTATTATGGTGTGATTCAAGCTCACTTAATTGAAGATTAAGTACATTAGCATGATATGTATCTTCATGGATAAAGATTCCATTCCTATTTTTATTAATCTTAAAAAACCTGAGTTTTGGTTATTATTATACAACATTAAATAATGGTATCCCATGATTTTAATCTCATGAAATTTTTTTGTAGAATGAAAAATTAATTATTACACAAATTTATCATATGTAGTTATTTCTTACTCTCATTTAGTTCTAGATCATTCATATATAGATTTAGTTTAATCTTATAAATGATTTATTACATCATAACCCTCATTATTTCATCTTAATGTATATCCTTATCCATAAAAACACCTCCAAACCTGCAGAAAATTGATCTATACATCCTCATCTGAAAATAAGATTTTCAAATCAATTTGATTGATAATAAATTAATTCAACATTAAAAACATCAGTTTCAACATTTACCTAGATTTTATGTTTTTTTTAATTGATTCATAAATAAATCACTAATTTTTTTAATTCATTAATCACTTTTATTTCCATCCATTGTCAACCATTAATAGAAACTCAACCATTTTCATTGACTTACTTCAAAAGAAATATTTATTTCAGTTACTCTCCTACTTTGATAATAAAATTCAAAGGATATTTATAGCCAGATTTGATCGTATAATAACATCTACAATTCTCCTCCTTTGAATGGTAATTCAAATATTTAAGAAAGAATTATCAAGGTTCTATTTCATTATTCTATCACTCATAACCATATCTTAAAGAGATCTATTCCTAAATTCATTATGATTGTATTTGGAAAAGATCGATATAGAAAATAAGATAATGTGTTAATTCATATAGCACTGTCTATATATTTTGGTCTCTCTTTACTAAACTACACTTAATCCTAGATAACATCACCAATTGAGATCTTTTAATAAAGATTAATATCTATATTTTCACCATATAAGACCCTATATATCATTTCTCCCTATGAATTTATATAGTCCTCTAAACATAATCACCTTCAAAATATAAACATTCAAATAGAAATATATATATATATATATATATATATATATATATATATCAATGAGAGGGACTTTTGAAACCTATTTAATTTGTCGAAATCGATTAAACATTGAGGTTCAAGTAATGCTAATCTAAAACATGTTCATTCAATTACTTCATAAAGGAATCTAAAACTAGATATTGAGTAAAGAAAATATATAACTTCATAATTCTATACTCTAATATTTTTTATAAAATGATAATGAATTTCTATATGCCTCATGTGAGAATATTCTACAGTGTACTTTTTTAACTTTATAGAACTCTTATTTTCTCATATAATCTGTATTAGTTGTCACAAAACATCTCTAAGATCTTGTAATTTTTTATTTATCCACATTAATTGTGTATAGTCCTTGGTGACTATAATATACTATGCATCTACTATACTCAAGTATTTACATGCATTTTTTAATAATAACCCTATATAGTTTCATACAAAGAATAATTCTTCACCACTTATGGATTTTTGATCTAGAATTTCTCCAAAATAATCATCATTTGAGTAATCCATCAAATATGAATATTATTATTATTTTAATTCCAATATATAGTTCAATGTTAATTGAATGTATATCATCATTCTCTTCACCAATGTGAGGTTCTCTTCCTCTTGGAAAATCTGAAATTATGTTTATAAACATATACAATAAATGACTTCATATCTTTTGAGGGGAGATACTCCCATGAAACCTTTTATATATCTTTGATTGCACTGTCTTATTGTCTTCATGATTTCCAATATTTGTTCAAAAGACCATTGTAGTTAAAACTAACATTTAGCCTTTATTCCTAAACTTATTGAACAATTACCTTGTATACTTCACCTATGATATGAATGTGTTGCCTATATTTTTATGTAATTTCATCCCATTTATGTAAGTTAGTTCTCTAATAATTATCACTTCATATTACGAATTCCTTAAATTTTTAATCCTTTTAATAAAATTCTTCTTGTTGCTACTATAGATGATACTGTCCAAATATAGTGTGACCATCAACTTATTTTAATATAGGGTTTTTAATATAAATATTATGATGTAAACCTCCTATTTTAATATATAATGTTTTCAAATATGTCTCCATCCATGTATACCAAGCATACAGTACTTTCTTAATAACATATAAATATATTTTCAACATGTATACCTTTGTACCATCATCACTGATAAGATATTTTGTCAGTTGTTTGATATAGAATTCTTCATTCAAAATCCCATTTTTAAATTACATCTCAACATCTATTTTAGAGACTTTATATTTTATTTTAACGAAAATAATTTATAAAAGTCTTATTTTTTATCTCATTTCCACTAGATAAAATGTTTCATTGATTTTGACTCTATTAATATAAGCAAACTATTTGCATATCAGAATTTCCATCTTTTGGATCACCCTTCCATGTTAATTATATTTATTTTTAATGACCCACTTTGTCCCAATAACTTGGGGATGTTCAAGTTTATTCACAATCTTATATTTCTTATTTTATCGATCTAATTGAATAAGTTATTCAGGAATTTCAACTAGGAGTAATCCTTCAACTAATCTTTAAATTTTTATAGTGGTACTTATAATAATAAAGAGATGAACCTAATTATTTTCATTGTATGGGTTTTTATTGGAGTATATTTGTGTCCAATAATGTTTCTTAAGTCAATAATAACTCTTATTTTTACACCATGAGATTTTATTATATATTTCTCTTCAAATTATTTTAATTTCATTGATATTTTATGTTATATAAAAAATCTAGTCTAAATGAACCATAGTATATCATAACATTTTAACCTAACTTTTTAATTAGAGGAATGAATAAGAATAACCACATTTTTAATATTATTTATAATGGTTTTAGAAAAATAAAATATATTAATAAAAACAAAAATTGGTACAAACCATGGTCTATTTAGATCAACTATGCTCCACCAGCTCCTAGTCCTCATATGATACAAGCAAAAGGCATATCATCTGTGTAGGACATGACATGTATGGGAAGATCCCATATAGGGGTGAGTCTAAAAGAACCCAGTAGGAAACCCCAAAGTCACTAAACATAAGGAATCAAGATAGCATTTCTCTCATCATCAGGAAGATATATCAATCAGGATATGAGACATAACAATAATAACATCCATATATACTCATAACAAATAACAAGTCTTAAAGAGTACTAAACCATACTTCCAACCACATGATTTTACTTTAGGATTCATGGTAATTATTTTCTAGGATAACTCACTCAATTATCCGTCATATAACTAATGGATCTCATCTAAGAGGTCATTCTCTTCAATCATCACCAAAGAAGTAATCATTAGAACACTGAAGACATCAATACATATATATGGGATCTTTTCTAGGGCCTCTAGTGTATACCATAACCTACATGAAATAACCTAATAAGTAGGGGATCATACTCATGTGTAAGTTGGTCATGATGAATCCTAAAACCCCACACAAGGAAGGAGAATGAATGATATATGATCCAACCCGGGACACATAGAGGGATTCTTGAAACTATATACAAGAATAAACGCATATAGGTGATTTAAATCCTAAGTTGAGGTTGAAATTACACACTATACCCTCGTAGGGATGGACATAGGGAGCACAACCAAATGATATTGGTTAAAACTAAATATATATGGCCAAAACCTTCCATAGAGAAAGAACATGTTGTGTACTAGGAGTACATGGTGTGTATCTCTAATTCTTGCACTTCTTGTGTCTCAATATCCCATAGGACATGAATTTCTCTAAATACACAGTTTTTTATTTAATATACACATTTTACAAATATTGTTCTAGAACTCCACATATCGTCTAGTCTAACCCTTGTACAATATCATGTTCCCATGTACATAGGAATTTACCATGTACACTGGTAATGTCCAAGTACTATGGTCGTTCCATTAGTCCTGGCCATTTCTATGATCATTTACCATTAGGGTACAAATCGAGCTTCCAACACTGGGTCACATGGAATGTTGTAGTGACCACATGTCATGTGATATTTTATTTCCTCTAAAACCATAGCCACTCCAGCCAATTCTTCACATGACATGTGTTCTTTGAAAACACACTATATTGTTGGTATTTTTTCAAAACCTACTATATGTCCATGATTTTTTAGCTTGATCCTCATTCGCCATTTAATGTTCCACAAATAGTATCAAGTAACTTAGATATATGGTTGACTACACTCTCTCCCACATAGGTGGTCAAATTTTGGCCAGCCATCACCTCGAGAATCATCTACCATATTTCCAAAACAACAAAAACCATGTACAGGGTCTCCCAAATAAGATTGGAATACATCCCTAATAATTTTTAGTAACAAAAAACCACAATATTGTTTTAAATATGGAACTAAAATTCATATAAATGATCTATTGTGAAAAATATCGAATGTGTAATGATCGGTTTCAATGTATTTGTTAAACCACCTTCCAAATGAGATACTGACGACGAGCGCATGATCAATGGTGGGATTAGATAAAAAATAAAGAGAAGAATAAACCACTAAAATTTTTCAGATGGCCCTCAATTCCTTATTATTAGAATGATGAATGTATAACTAAGAAATAATCAGGTAATATCAATTAAAAAATCCAAGGAAGATAATCCCACACCCATAAAGCATGATGGACCCGTGAAACAAACTGTTAGTGGAATTGATTTTTTTCATCATGGAATAAAAAAATAGTATTATAAAATGAAAAATAACCCTACCTTGGGTTGGGATCAAACACTAATGGAGAATTGATGCATGAAATAGTAGTTTTGGAGATCCATAGGCTATGATTGTCATGCCAATTTCAAATCCATGATCCATTGTTTATTGCCCGAGAATCATCCTCTAATGACCCACTCTAAATCCTTAGGGTTATGTGGATAACCCTATGGGTTTTCAATAATATGAATTATTCAATATAGGATTAAATTTGGGATTTATTTATAAAAATTAAATAAATACTTTAATTTATTTAATTATTATTAATCCCATCGTGTAACCCAATCCGAACTGCCATCGCGAACAAAGATTAAGTTGTTACTAGGGTAAATCCCACATTATAGATTTAAAATGTGTTTGGGATCAACACATGGAGGAAATATTGAGGTCATTATATGTGGAATTAAAATGTGTATGGGATCAACACCTTACCCTAGTCATGTTTTCTTACAATAATAGCTTTTACTCGAGCATTCAGATGACTCATTACAAATCCATTTATAGAAAGAAGTGTAGAACTACAATGTTCTAGGATTAAGTTGGATAAGGAATTATATTGAGAGTTGATATATCCAAGGAAATGGTATATATATTTAGATCCACTCACCATCACATGAAGTAAGCTTAGTGTTGACAAAAAATTTATTCTGACAATCATCGGTGAAATCTGGATTTCAAAGTTTGTGACAAGGTATTATTATAAATTTATCCATGGGAAAAGGTATTGATATTTGAAAATAAGGTAAAGATATGCCCCATGTATATTGTCACCTTCTAGATTATTGTTCGATTAGGGAATATATCTTATCTCTTGGTGCTTCCAGTGAACCTCTCTCAACTTCATGATGTATTGCGTGTATTACTCTTAAGGAAGTATATACCTAATCCATCACATGTACGAATCATATTGGTTATTCCATTGAGGTATGATATTTATTATAAATAAAAACTGGTATAAATCATTGATCGTATAAAAAAATGTCTATGGAATAAGATTACTCATCATGTTAATTTTTTATGGAGGAATCCAAAATTCAAAGAAGCTACATAGGAACCTGAGGTTATAATGAATGAAATATATCCTAATAATCTAGTATTATAAAAATTTTATGAATAAATTCATTTAAAGGTGGGTAAAATGAAACTCCATGAAATTTTATGCTATATTTATCTTTAAATAAATTTAATTTCTTTAATTACTTCTGATAAATGCAAACCTAATACTAAATTAACCATAATACAGTATACCATTATAACCTAGGTGTTAAATTATTTGAATGAATATAAATAAAAACAATTATGATTATGTATAAAGAATTTAGATAAAATAAATGTATTAATAAATAAGAACTCAAATATTATAAAAGTCTTCATATGTGCCAAAAATAAATTTTTCCACAAAAATGATTTTTATTAATTTTTGTGAAAAGATTATATAATTATTTTTTCTATTTTTAGATAATTTATATTAAAAAATTGACTTAATTTTTGAAATAAACATGCCACAATGATCTTATATTAGATTTTATAGAATTTTCTAAAATAATAGATTTTTAATGAATAGGGGAAAATAATAATTTTTATTGAAAATAACATTTTTATTTAAAGGATTTTAAAAGTTCCATTTAAAAAAAATTAACAGTAAATTTAGTTCATTTATATTATGATTAATCCAATTATTATCATTAGAATTAATTTCATGTTGGATTTTTGAATAAAAACACTTTATTTTTCAGAATACATTATACTAGAAAAACTATTTTTCATCTAAATTTTTGTAATTGATTTTAAATACAAATTTCCAATTATACGGGTTAAATTTGATATAAAAGTATTCCATATTTGGAATTATAATTTCTAAATTTGTTAATTATTCTACTTTCAGTTTTGGTCATAATGAATTGTAGTACCTATAAAAAAAATTATCATCGTAGTTAAGGTTAAAATGGGTTTACCAGGGGTTAAACCAAGAGATAAGGGTAATTTTTCAATTAAACATTTAAAAATATTATCAGATGGACATAGGTCGACCTTATCCTTTACCAAATTTTAAAATATTTCCATTTGGAAGTATTTTTCTGTGTATGATTTTATTATATTTTAATCATTTAAGAAATTATAAGTGTTTCTGCTCCCCCACTTATAAAATGATATTCCTGATTTCTTTTTTTTACACCATGTTGAGCCATCTCAAATGAAAAAACATAAAAAATATTTTCTAAACATTCCTAGACATGATGTATATATGTTTTCATTCTTAAATGTCAGGCCTTGTGCCTTGGGCCTACGGGTCATGTATAGGTTCCCCTTAAACCATTAAAAGGGGGATTATCTATAATGAAATAAAAATGAAGGACTTCAGGCCATTCGGGAAAATGAGGCCTACTGGAGAAGAGTTAATCAACCAACCCAACCTCTTTCAGTTTATTTCTTTTATTACCTTATATAAATATATAGTGTTCATCATAAAATAATAAATTCAGTATCATAAATATATTTATATTATATTTGATTATGAAACCACCAATATCCACTATCTATCCCAAAAAATGAGAAGTTAAAGTATCCCTCGGGCATATGTATAGACTAATAATATCTCCCCTCTATCCTATCGTCGCACTTCTGAATTTTTACCAAAAATGTAAAAGGAATATTTATTTTTACATACATAGAATTAACATAATTTCCCACCCACATGACCACTCAATGATTTTAAGATTCCTTTATATTTTTTTAAAGTTATTTTTAGATAATTTTTTCCTTAATATTTGGGAAATTTTTAGATTTTAAATAATTGATGTCCAAATGAAAAGAGTATTTTCCTCAATAAATATTCGAAGTAATATTTTAAAGGAAATATCATTTCTGATAACATATTTTAATGTTACTTATGATTTATTAGGGATATGATCCAAGGATACCATCCATATTCTTTCTATGGATGATTTATGAATATGATGATGGAATTTTTATGAAAACAATTTTTTTCACATTTTGTGATATGATTAATTGTTGAAATGTTTATAAAATCCATTTATTTTCCATGGGTTATGATATATAATGAATGCGTTAGCATATTGTGTAAAACATATGAATGGATTATTATTATGTGATGGGTGGGCCTAGAATTTTGTAACCCTATAATTCATTAGATAAATATGGATATCTCATGAGCTAATAAGGATTAGAATGGGGAGTGAATCTAGTTCAGTAAGGGACTTTTTCCATTATGATAGTCGTGTGACTGAATCTTGACTAAAGGTTTTATTGAATTAGGATTAAACTCAATCCACTATGATATTATTTATATTGATCCTTGAATAAGGAAATTATTTTTGTGATTATGTGTATGAAATAAACTTATGTTTTATTACAATATTATGCTATCATGGCACATGTTCTTTGACTTATGTAATATTTATGTATTATGAACTACCATGATTTATTACATAATTCAGGATTATGATATATGATACATAGGGTTTGGTTTTTAGATATTAAGATCATATTCTCATACCCTTATTCTCATGTTATGATTAAGTGATCATTTATATATCCATTTTTTCCCTTATTGGGCATCTGAGTTAACCCTTTCTAATGATTCCTTTCCCCAAATCGTGAAGAAAGGTTTTATGTATGATATTTCATGGAAGGGTTCTTGTTATAAATATTTAGTGGGAGATTATTTTGATATCTTATGAAAAATTTGTTTATGTATCCATGTTTTTAAAGACACTAAACCTATACAATTCTAGCATGGATCATAATTTAATTATTTGAATATTCATAAAATGAGATTTAATGTATATGTATGAAAAGTGTGTACTTTTATACATATACTTTTTGTTTGATTCAAATATTGACTTATTTTAGCACAAATATCATCTTATAATTCAACATTAATATCATAATTATTTATAATATTTTTCAATTATCAAGAATATAAATCAAAATATTCTTATTCTTATCAAAAATATTTAAATTTAGAGGATTTATAATTTTCATTAATTTCATTATCAACTGATTTCGCATCAAAATTTTAAAAAATCAAGTTGATCCATTTATAGAAACATTTATAGTCTTTAATATTAGATGAGTAGCCTAAATATAGACCTATATCTCTTTAATTAACCTGATTTCCTTCTTTATTTAAGATGAAACACTTAAATAAAAAATATTTAAATGATTCAAAGTGTATTTCCTTCCATACCACATTTCATATGGCATTATCTCTTCTTCAGGGCTAAGTAATGCTCAGTTTTATGTATACACAACCAATTACACTTCCTTTTTTTTATAATGATTAGAGAACCCACTCTCAAATAGTAAGGTCCTAGCCATGTTGTTATCCATATGATTACTTTTTTCCACAAACTCTGTTATATTGGCCAATCTTTACTAAAGAAACTTTATTCTTTATTCGATTTTATCCAAATAGTTTTCTCATTTTATTGAGGTATACACAGTTTTGTTATCTGATCATAAACTCTTTATTATTATTTTAGTTTTATTTTCAATTATTATTTAGTATCTTTTTATGTAGTCGAAAACTTATTTATTGAACCATATAAACATAGTACATCACATTATTTTGTATTAATCCACAAACAAGATAAATTAATTTTCTCCTAGAGTTATATTTTGAATGATTACAATACATATATCAGTGTGAACCAAATACAATTGATTTGATTCTCCATTATTCTTTAAATGATATGGGTTTATCATCATTTTTTCCTAAATCATTCATGAAAAATCGTTTCTCTATTTCTCTTCAAATAAGGAATATAAATTTCATAGTGTATTTTTGAAATTTTTTCTATATTCATTAGATGATTATAACTAGGACTTCAATGTTAAATATTTTTTTTATCTGATACTATAGGTATAGAATTAATCACATGGATATCCACTCGATGTAAATTTAAATTCCTTCTCCATACTTATATTAATGAATTTCCATCATTTCTCTTGATATGAGGACTTTCTAGTAACTTCTAATCCTGAGTCATGTAATTGAATCACACTCAAAAACTTATAAGAAAGACAATATGAATTTAGTTATTTTCATGTTATAAATCATCTCTATTGAAGTAATTTTTATCACTTACGTTATTCTTTAGAGACCCATCATTTACAAGCCAAACTATTCTAATAACTCTTCCTTTCACATTATAGAGATGATTTGTGTTTACCATAAATTTGAGGTGAACACCCACTATTAAAAATCCATTTGTTGTTATTTTTATATCCATTAAATCTATATTAGTACATATAGTCATATCCAACATCTACAACATCTTTTATTTTTGTGAAATCACTGGATGATTTGGGACATATGATTCTATCTTCTCATTTTCATTAGTATATGAAATAAATCCATAATCATATTCATCCAATTACTAAAATCTATTATATGATAGATTTTTTTTGATTTTATGTAATCCAACCTTCTTTGATTTTTATATAAGTAATTCCTTCTTCATATTTCATATAAATTAATATATTTATTTCCTAAATTAGAGTAATTAAAACAATATTCACATAATAAATTTATATTTATATATGAATTATATTTCATGATTCTCCTTTTAGAACATCCAATTTATTCACATTTCAAATAGACTTATACTTCTTCATAATATGAAATAATGTGTCCTATGTGGTCATAGAATTGGAACATCATCAGAGGGAAAGAAAATTTATGCCACTTCTCCATATATCAAAATATTTCAAATTTCACCATGACTATTGATAATTTCTCAATGATTGATAATTTTATCTTGATCAATAATTCCCTATACTATTCATACATGATATATTTTTTTACATTTTATCATCATATCCAACTATAATTTTACCTATTAAATTGGGTGTTTTTTAATCCACCAATTCCTCAATAGCGTTCCTCATTATACCCTTTCATTTAGTTGTTCAATTGAAAATATTAAAAAATACTTTAACTTAATTTTTGAGTCATATAATTTTATTTAAGACTCAATATTTATTTTCAATTATAAAAATTTATCCATTAGGGATTCACTATTTTTATTTTTCTCCTTGATGGACTTATTTATATAAATAATTAACTTATCTTGATCATAAATTTTTAACCTATACTTCACTACTTATTTATGTTTTAATTGACTATTTTTATATTCCACTACAAATTTCTCCAATCAATAAATTTTAACATAAAAAAATAGACATAACTTGAGAACTCTTTATGTAATTATAAAATATTCATATTATTATTTCATTGTAGGTTAGTCTCCATAAGATATCATTCTAATTCCACTTTGATATTGGAATATCCATCCATTTGATTATACTCTTTTACTTTAGTTGTTTATTTATCTATTATATCCATTAAAACATCTTCCATGTATAATATAAATTCATTTTTATGCCTTATAAATGATCTTATTCAACATATTATTCATATTTACTTACCATTAAATTTTCCTAAAATTAATTCCCACTTTCATTTATAGAATTAAAGTTCCTTCTTGATTAAAAATTCTTCCCTATCTTTTGAGTGATTTCAATCTTACCATCATCTCTAAAAAATAATTTAGGAAACCTTTCAGTGATGTGCCCAACTATTTCATAATGAAAATTTTATAAAGGTATCTTACAATGAAATCTCACTTTTATTATCTTAAATTTTCTTTCGACAAGTTAAATGGACTCATCATTTATATATTTTTCTTCATGTCCATCCTCAAAAAGATGAATATCCACTGTTTATTTAAATTCCATTTCCATTTATGAATTTTCTTCTAAAAGTTCTATATTTACACGCATTTCATATATAAACATTTGACTATGTAAATCATCAAGAGATAATTCCCCCATATTTACCTCTTCATGTTTTCATACCTTTGGATAATAAACTGGTGGAGGTTTCTTATTATATTCTTGAAAATATCAATATATTTAATCTCCTCACCATAACTAAAGATAAATCCAATAAACATAATTATATGTGTGAAGAAACTATCAATATTTTCACTTAAGATCGTCTTGAGATTATCAAATTAGTGAAGAAGAACTTCCAACTTGTCCTCATTAATTTCTCTATCACCTTCAGGCTTTTTGTTTATTTTTTATTATATTTAATTCACTTAATTGAAACTCATTTCTTTTATGTATGTATATATATACACCAGATTAGACAATTCTCTAGAAAATTCATTCGAATCCCTTCCATAAGAATTCAACAATTTTCTATATAATTCTATAATTGATAAATTTATAGTATCACTAGATCGTATTCTTTCAACTATTTTTGGGATAATATCAAGACTAAGAGATCATAATTTAGATCTCATTTATTATTCCACACTATATAATTGGTTCCATCAAATAATGGTATATGATTTACATTTATAGGATTATCCATTATAAAAAATTTAACTAATAGATTCACCATGATTTAACAAGTAGATTTGATACTAATGGTTTTGAATCAAGGACCCAATACACCCTAATAGAGGAATTAATTAGGGTGTTATGAAATTTTTTCTTGAATCGTGTTTGATAGGATCTTGTCATCATGTTTGAAAATAATCATTTAATCTATAACAAAAATCAAAAAATTTCACAACCAAATATAGAAATATAAAGAGAACTCGTATTTATATTTTACTTGGTTCTGCCACCCTATGTTATATGAAAGGAGAACATATAAAAAATGTATTGAAATAAATAATGATCACTACACCACTAGTATATGGTTACAATATTTAGGAAAATCCCACTACTCATCCAAGATCCATCACCTCTTCTACTCTTCAACTCACTGATTTATATGATGATTAAATGAAATGATTATTTCTACCGGTAGGTGAAACTCTTGAGAATACTAAATAAATAAATAAATAAAGTATGGGTGTTTTCTATGATTATATGATCCCCACTGCCCGATATTTACTAGTTTGTGCAGTTGAATTCTCTTTAAAGCTTGATCTTAAATGGTATACAATACAAAAAAATCATCATTTTAATTATTTATTTTTCAATTAAATCTGAAATTTCACTCTTCTAATATACTCTTTGTAATAGTCTCTCTATATCCATTTTTCATTTGTTTTCATACACAACACCTTTCTTATATATCCCTCTAAATAATTTAAAACTATAAATTAAAATTAATATTCCTAAACACTTTCAACGTAATAGCTTTAAAATTCTACAATTATATTTTCTCTATGTAAATATTCACAATTAAACATTATTTATATTGCTAGTGGTCATCCCAAAAACAATTAATGGTTATTTTGATAAAAAATCAATGATTCATATCAAATCATCTGGTTTTTTCAACAATCAAGACATGTGTACTTCCATTATGATGCAACAATTTGGTTACCCCATCAATTTTCTTCATCTTCTTTATACATTACAGAATGATGAGGTTCCTCATTGAATAATCTTCATTTTGTTTCTAAATATTGGTGAGCCAAATTTTCATGACATGAACACTATAGAAACATATCTCACATCATACTTCAAACCAAATATTTTGGTGTGATTTGAGATTCCATGAATCTTGATAAAAACATGTATTTTGGTGTGACATGTATATTCACTACAAGCGATTCCATTCTTATTTCGATTACTCTAAACAACCTATTTTTTGGGCAATTCTTACACAATATTGAATTATGTTGGAAAAAAAGTTAATTGTCACCCATGCTTTTTATTACATGAATATTTAATTATGGAGTGACATAATCTTATGAGGTTATGGTATACTCTCATGAAAGTATGTATCATTATTATGTAGATTGAGTTTACTCCTAAAAAAGACCTATTATATCATAAACCACATGATTATGATATTATATATATGCTTCTACATTAAAACATATTCAATCCTGAAAAAAACTTCTCCACCATTCCATAACTCAAACCAAAAACTCAAAATTTTATTTCATTGAAACAAAATACAACATTACATCGTTTTGTTGTAGTAATAAATAATTAGGAATTCATAAAAATTAAAAAATTAATTACGTAATCATGAGCTATATTCTACTAGTTTATGAATTGAGTAGATGATAAACTAACTGATACCTTATAGTAACTCATTGAGATATTAATTTAGATTGATTTATTAATTACTCATTCTTTCATGTTTTTTACTTGTTTGGATTTACACTATCTCTGGTCTCGAGCCACCTCATTAGGAGTCCCTTTGTCTTTAAATGTGTAAACTCACACACTATTGAGAGGAACTTAGAATGTGAGAATAACAGGTAATAATTATAAGTGGACATGAAAACCCTTATAAATTTAGATAGGTGAACGAATGTTGAGAAAATAATCAAAAAATGAATATTTAATAATTAATTATTACAAAATATAACTTATTTTCATAATTAAAAATCATATAAATTATAAAACAAACATACATGGGTTAGTCTAAATTCATGACCAATCAGCATGAACAATAATTGAAAAAAAATTAATTAAATAAGTTAAAATTAAACTTGATATAATTTTTAATAAATCAAAATAATAATAACATAATTTTAATTCATTAATCACACTTCATGTTGTAGCATCTCACCCAGGATTCTATATAGTGGTTCCCCGAGATGGTGGCCAAAGGACCTCAAGCACACCTCCCCATATTCCTAAGATGACTGAATAGATGTGATGGCCTAGGGAGTTTCAATAGAGAAACTATTCCCTCATAGATCATAGTGGAACACAGCGGTGAAAAATATATAATAAATAGAGGAAATAGAGAAATCAGACACTATATGACTAGACCAATAACCCACTGTAGCAGAAGTATTAGCAACAGGAAGATAATGGTATAATAATAATAAACATGTCAACGAAATAATCAACATGAAAAATATGAATAAACAATAAAATATATCAAATAATAAAGTTGTTATCTCATGTATCTATACAAAAAGGGTTCATGGGGAATATGAGATACATGCATATACCACATTCTAATAAGATATATCAAAATAGAAAATCTATAACTCTAACCATATGGGGTATATTCTCGACTCTCTACCCTATATCCCATCCTAGATATTCCAATCAAGCATCTGAATCAAGTCTCTTCCCTTCATATATACCTACAATCATGAATCGTACTTGGATACCAAAGGTTTCCTAAGAAGCGTGTGAGATATAATCCCATTAGGCCACCACAAACGGTGTCTAGATCAATCTAGTTTGGGCAATATAATATGAATTGTGTGTCAAAAATAATAAATGCAAGTCAATAAATAAATAAATAATCCTTGGTCTAGGGTTTATAAAGGATACCCAATCGATACCACCTGCTTCATCGTAAGATGGATGTCTGACTCAAGGAACTACACAAGAGTGTATATGGGTCAGTATAAATAAAGCATCAAGTGTGGATTTACCTCAAGCTTGTGTTTTTGTGTTTTCATACGTGTCCATAGTAAATCATATTGGCATGATCATATTTAAATAAAAAGGAATCATATGTAATCCAAGAAATCAATCCATCAAATGGATTAATGGAAACATGATCACATCCAAGGAAATCCATAATGGAATCTGAAGGGTTGATACAAGAGCCTCCAATATAACCAATACCACAGAGTCCATCCAAGGCAACCCGTAATGGATTCCCTTGTGTCAATCTTGGTATGGTAACCTATATGTCCATACCTAGTATCTCATATAGGGGATTGAGTATCACTTGAGGCATGGTACAACCATCATTCCAATGGGTCAGTCCATGGTTTCTCCCCTAGAGAACTTGTGTCACCCAATAGTATAAATAATCCACATGGTGAGACCGTACAAGGAAATCCAAGTGTCACACCTGGAGTGTCAAGTAGTACCATCCTGAGCATGGTGATTCCATCCACAGAGTCCTTATGTCGGGACCCATTTTCACTTCAAGCCTATAAGTAGTCAATGTATAGCATCCAAGATCACATATCATAACAAGGAATTTGTATGTATCACAAGATAATAAAGTTGTCCCAAGCATTTTAATCAATCCAAAAACATGTAATAATACAATAAGGCAATGAACATGGGTCTTAAGGCACAAGGTATGTGATATAAAGAATAAACAATCAGTAGTGAGACATGAAGAATAAATCCCAAAGAATAAATTACATAGTATAAGGAACAAGCCATCAAATGTGAATCTTAAAGAATATGGAATGAAATATAAAACATGATTCATCAATCTCAAGGGACTTACTTATGTCCTACGATTCATCCTATGTAAATTAATTAATTATGTAATTTATCACAAGTTCAGAAAACACATACACGTGGTGGTTATCTTATAAAGGAATGGTAAAATAGGTTGTTTATGGTGGGAACACCCATGGGGTGTCTCATGATAGGGATAAAACCCCAAATATGGGTTTATCCACAATAAAATGTCACAAATGAAATTAGTAACCATCAATATTAATTTATTTAACATCTTAGGGGATTCACCAAAAGAGTCCGGCATAAAACACAATAACATGCATTATAAAAAGAGATGAAACTAGAGAGAAAGAACTAGACCCCCTACCTTTTGTGTATATAATAACACTCATCCATTATATTACATTGAATCACGATAGACTAAGAGTTGTAAAATAAATTGTTAAATTACAGGAAAATAGGGGAAAATAGGTCACACGTAAGCACAATAGATTAGATAAGAAACGAATAATGGAAGCGAGACAAGTGCAGAGCATAACTCAATATTTCTGATGCTTTCAACAATGAAGGATTCAAATACCAGATGAGGGATATATCAAAAAGAAAGGATTGGAGAAGAAGGATCACATGGTTTCTGGAGTAGAAAATGAGAGGGAGAAGAGAAGGGTGAGGTAAAACATCCGTTAAGGGAAAATAAGAATTCCACCCACATGGAGAGGGGCGCACGGTTTGGCCACATGGTTTGACAAATCATCCACCAACCATGTAAAGATCCACTATCCCAAAAGTCTCCAACCATGCATGGGTGTTATCATGGATTCACTTGGTTGTAGTAAACAAATATGGCCCCTTTCATCCCATTGTCCCAAGATGCATAGTTTAGGGAAACCACGTGAGCTAGGATGCATGGTTTCTCCTCATCATTGGGCCCCATCTTATTTCTCAATATTTTGTGATTCGTGCTCTAAAAAAATCCCCAAACACCACTAAAACTTCATTTAATCCCATAAAAATCATTATTAGGTCCAAAAAAAAGAATTGAAATAAAAACCAAATGTTATATACAATTGATAAAAATTAGGACACTACAACCTCACCTCCTTAATACAAATCATCCACAAGTATCCCTTATGATGGTGGTAAAACTTCATTAGAGGAACATTCAGCCGCTTCACATGTCTTTTGGCCTCCTACTCCCATGTCTCATCCTATACGCATCCATGGTGCCATAGCACCCAGACTAGTTGAACTGACCTACCTCATAGTGCCTTCGATCTCTAGTCAATGTTACATATCATATGATCCCTAAATGACGCATTCACCTCTATATCAATATCCTTTATTTCAATAGAATGAAATGGGTTGTCATGATTCTATTAAAGATGTGATACATGGAATAATTTGTGCATGGAATGATACCTATAAGGTAAATTCAATAGATAATCTACTATCTTGACTCTTTACATTATCTCAAAAGACCTGACATATTGAGGAAATATCCTACCCTGACTCCGAATTCTTTAATAACCCAATAAAGGTGATACTCATAGAAAGACCTTCTATCCCACCTCAAACTCTAGAGGTCATCAACAACAATCTGTATAAGACTTCGACCTTGAATGAGTAGTAGACATATGCTTATAAATCGGCTAGACCTATTCTGTTGTATCCTCAAAGAGACGAGGGCCCAATGGAGTTCCCTCGACTACCTATAACCAGTACAGAGGTAAACAACATGACCTTCCATAAAGAGCCTCATACTGAACCATATGAATTTTTTCATGAAAGGTTCTTTTGTAGGAGAACTCCACAAGAGGTATATGTTTTTTCCATGAACCTCTGAAATCAAGGATACATACCTAAAGCATATCCTTTAACACCCATATCTTCTACCCAAACTAACCTTTAGTATGATGGTGATATTTTGTGCTCAAAAGCACCTACATATACAATGCCTTTTGTAACCCTTTCCAGAACTGTGATGAAATGAGAGTATATCGGTCCAAAATGAGAGAATGATGGACACCATGAAGGTGAAAAATATCCTGGATATAAATCCTCCCAAGATAATAAACATAGAATGTATCCTGGATAGGTATGAAGTGTGTAAACTTGTCAAATTTTTAACTATAACCCATACTGCATCACTTACTTGAGGGGATCTCTTCCACCCTATCACGAAGTCCATGATAATGTTGTTCCATTTAACCTTATTAATGTATTGATGCTGCAGAATCCTAGTAGGTTATTGGTTCTCTACCTTCACCTACTGACAGGTGGAGAACCAAGTGATAAAACCTAAAATATGCCTCTTTATACAAATCCTCTAATACTTATGGAATAAGTATCATTGCATCTTGGTAATCCCATGATAAACTAACAAAACCGATGAATGATATTCTCACTTCAACTGGCCCCTTATATTAGAAGCTACCCAAACATGCACACAGAAGAGTAGAGTTTAATTGTTTTCAACAACCCAACTAGTATGTGGGTATTCACCCATGATTCCATTCATTTGGAAGAGGCCCATAGAATCAAATAGCTTCCTCATCTTCACCCTCTCCATAAGGTATGATCTCACTGCCAGAGCTACTAAAAATGGTTTCTCATGCCATTCTTGAACCTCTAGGTGATTATCAAAAAAAAGTCTGTCAACTTCCACTCACTGATAGCCGCAAGGATATCCTAGTTTGGAGTTTTCTGGATCAAGTAATCATATACTACATTTACCTTACCAGGTGTATAAGAAATCTCAAAGTCAAAGTACTTCATATATTCAACCCACCTATGCTTCCTCATATCAAGGTCTCACTGTGTGAAGATATATATGAGACTTTTATGATTTTTTTAAACAAAACATTACTCACTGAACAAGTAGTTACTCCAACTACATAGAGAATGAACTAGAACTACTAGCTCGAGTTCATGTGTATGGTAATTCCTCTCATGAGGCCTCAGCTCGATGTACACTATAACATCCTGTTACCAATATGATTGGTACCTATTTAACCTTGTCATGGTTTTTCCTTTTCATTGACCAATTTTAGTTGTCAAAGAATTTGGAGGATAGCTATAATGGTGAAGGAATATGTTTTTTGGACTCTCATATTTAACATGACTTTTTCTATATGATTCTGGATGGTAACATGTCATGCAACAAGGTTACACATCATATAATGGTTTTTCATATATGTCCTAAAAGGATCACACTCTAAAGGGTACATGACATCACGAGTCATTACATTTCTTGAGTCAAATGGGGATCAGTTTTAATCTCTTTTAATTTGTTTTTAATTCGATGTGACACATTTATTAGCAGTTTCATAAATTAGATGTTCTATGACATGTATTGGAATTACACGACATGTAATACCCCAACTGCGGTTTTTAAAAAGGTAGTACAGATGAGATTACCTTTTCTCCTCCACTATAGTTTCTTCTCCCTCAACCTAATACCTTCCTCCAGAAATCTTTGTTCTTTTCAACCCTTCTATATCCTCTAGTTTAGCGTTTGAGCATTTTTTCACTTGCAGTGTGATTCTTAGGCAATCTTTCTCCCTCATCCTTCATCCTTCTCTCTATCTCCTCCTTTGGGATTTCAATATGTCTTCCTGAAATTGATGTATCTATGCTTTGTGATGTTGGATCTATCTTCTAGGTTGAGTTTTGATGTATTCTTATCCTTGGTTCTCTTTCAAAGATTCCATTACGAGTGTTGAGTTTCATTAAAGGGTAGATGATTATGTGTTTTTTAGATAAATTGATTAATATTTAATTGATTGTTTTATTTCAATTTTTGACCTAAATTTAATTGCTCAAGCATTATTTCAATTTATTTTTTTAAACCCAATTCCAATGTATTGAGAGATTTGAAATGGTTTTGTCATGAAAATTGGGGAAACCCCCAAATTCTATTGAATTGGGGTGTGTTTATAGAAATTGGTAAATTTAAATTATTTAATTAAAATTTCTGTTTTGATGGAAACAATTTAAATTAAATTATTGAATTTTATTGTGGAAATTAATTGTGAAATTTATAGAATTTCATTTAAATGGATTTCAAACTTATTAAAATGGATTAAAGTGTTTTGATAGAAACCCATTGGTTTTATGTTGTTAAAGATTAATTTTTTTTTAAAACAAGTTTTGGTTCTAAGTAGAAAATTGGTATTTGAAATGGTATAATGTGATTTAATTATTTTTTAAGAGGTCTTAAAATAAATTTCCCATAATTGATTGTGTTAGATCACATGCAATCCTTAATTAGTTAGTGAGTTATTTGGATAGACTCTATGCTATTACAACATTCTAAAACATACATGTAGTGGGTCACATCCCTAATGTGATGGTAACGAGTCTCTTTTGGCTAGTGTTAAGGGGAAACGTGTATATACATATTGGTGAGATCACTTAGAGTGTGTGGAGTCCTATAGCATGAGAGTTTCGTACCTATTTGGCAGATATACATGTTTTCTTCTTGTTTTATATTTGAGATTTAAATGTTTTCCAATGTTTTTAAAATTGATTTACATACCATCTGAATTTATATAAATTGTTTTATATAAAAGTTTTATTTAATCCATTGTTTTATAAATATTATATCACTTGTAAATCCTTTTCCTAAAGTATTTTTTCATAATTTGAATAGTATAGCTTGATTTATTTAAATATGCCTTAAAATGACAAGCCAATTTATTTTAAAATTTAATGAATCCCTTTGATTAATCTATTGTTGGAACCTGTTATGGAATACATGGTGAGACCCTATTAGGATTTTTTTTCTCACACCATACTTGTGCCTTTGGGTGTTTTTAGATTACCTTCATCCAGGTTTGAGAAAGGGAAAATGATCTTTTGGAGGGGGATCCAGCTTTTAAACCTTGGCCTTCGTCAGTTGTGTCCTTAGGGACTTGGGCTATTTTCATCTATTTTGGTATTTGGGTTTTACTACTTTGGGATTTAATTACTTTTTGACTTCTGGTATATTAACCCTAATGAAGTTTATTTTTTATGTATATTTACTTTCTTATCTTTTTTCTGCTATGTATTGTGTAAAATACATTCCCACTTTCATATTGTATGATGAGAGGTGCTAGTCACCAAGCCATGGGATTCAATAATTCCCTTTATGCTATGATAGATTTTATAGTGTTTGACTGATATGTATAGTTTTCCAAGCTTGGGAAGGCTAATAGAACTATGAATGAGTATTCAAATCAGTGTTTTGAGTTGTTACTGTTTTCACCTGAGATTTTATCTAATGAAAGGATAAAGTCTTGCCAGTACATGTTGGGAAATCGATCATATATCCATTATAAGGTTTTATTTATAAAGCTTCAAACTTATGTTGATGTCCTAGATATGGAAATGATGGTTGATATAGACCTGGCTGGAAATTCAGGGTTGATAGGAGTTCCTTTTTCTCCAAGTGTAGAGTCAGTTCCTTCAAAGGAAAGTAGAAGCATGACGATTCTCATGGCAGTTCTCGATGGCAAGGTAATTCTCAAACTCCTATATCACCAGGATGAATTCCTTTTATTTTCCATCAGTGTTGTAATCAAGGACATTCCAAGAGGTTTTTCACTAAGGTAACCAAGAACTATAGCTCCTACAGATGTTCAGGGAACTTACCGAGATTCTTCCAAAAAAAATCTTCTCTTTATAGTGGAATGGGATCATCATCTCCTCCTAAAACTATGGGGGAATCATGTGATTCATGTATAAAAGGATTCCATCCACAGGCATCTGGAATGAATCTACTTTACACAGTGGAAGATTCTCTAGAGGAAGAAGATACGGGTCTAGAAACTGTGATAGGTATAATAATTATAGCTTCATAATTAGTGACTACTCTATTTGATACATGTGCATCTCATTTTTTTATTTCAACCTGTATTATTAATATTATAAATCATCCTATAGAGATTTTATCTTGTTCATTGGATATTACAACTCCCATTGGTAAAAAGAGAGAGTGGGGTCTCCGTAGTCATTCTTGTTCCTTGTCTCTATAATATTTTGAGTTGGATTAGAGTTTTCTAGTCCTCAACATGAAATATTTTGATGTCATATTTGAGATTTATTGGTTCATTTCCAATAAATCCCAGAAAAATTATTATATTTGGTGAGCCTACCTTACTACACCTAGTGGCATGACTCTACTCATTTAAGTATAATGGAACCCAAGATCGAGCAGATCTGGACCTTCTTATCCAGATATGGGGATAGTAATAGTAGTGTTTACTTTTTTTTTCGGATTGGGAATCATTGAGTGATAACTCCCTATAGTTTTCATCGAGTTTCCCGATGTGTTTCCATTTGATTTCTCTTGCCTACCACCGGTAAGGGAGATTGAGTTTTATATTGACATAATACCTAGTACCCAACTAGTTTCTATTCCGTATTACCATTTTCCACCAACTAAAATGAAGGAGTTGATGTTCCAGTTTGATGATCTTCTTGAGAAAGGATTTATAAGCCCGAGTGTGTCACCTTGGGAAGCACCAGTTCTCTTTGCAATGAAGTATGATGGTTCTCTTTGCATATGTTTTAATTATTGATAGATAAATAAAGTTACGATAAATAAATAAAAAAATTTACATGTATTAATGATCAGTTAGATCAATTAAAATTAGATAAGTGGTTTTCAAAGATAGACATTCGATCTAGTTACCATCAGTTGAGGATAAAAGAATATGGAATTCAAAAAAATGCCTTTCATAGAAGTTATGTCCATTATGAGTACCTTTTTATGCCCTATGGTCTAACAAATTATTCTATAGGTTTCATGGATTTAATGAATAGAATTTTACATGAGTATCTGGATACCTTCATGGTATTATTTTTTGATAAAATCCTCCTTTACTCTAAATCCTGTATCCTCTAAGGAAAGTTATGAGTCTTATGAGAAATCACAAACTTTATGCCAATATTTCAAACTGAGATTTCTGGATACGAGAAGTGAAATTCATGGGACATGTGGTGCTATAACAAGGAATATCAATTGACCCTAAAAAGGTAAAGGTTGTTCTAAATTGGGAGAAACTAAGAAATGTCTTTGAAAATTGAATCTTCTTTGGCGTAGCTGGATATTATAACCGATTTATGATGGAATTATTGAAGTTGGCTTATTTGATGACTTCTTGGACTCATAAGGGGGTGATGTTTTCTAGGAATGAAAAATGTCAGAGTTCTTTTTGGTTGAGATAAATTGTCTTTTGACTACTGTACCAGTGTTGAATCTTCTAGAGGCTAGGAAGGTCTATGTGGTCTTTTTTGATGCATCAAGAATAGATTTTGGTTGCATTCTTATAAAGGGAGATCATGTAGTTTCTTTTGGATCTCGTTAGCTTAGGCCACATTAGAAGAATAATACTACCCATGACCTTGAAATTGCAGCTATGATGAACAAACTTAAGAGTTGACAGCATTACCTTTATAGAGAACGTTTTATAGTGTACTCAGACCCCATGATCTTGAGTTATATCTTCTCTCAAAAATATTTGAATCTACACCAGAGGCATCAGGTGGAGTACCTTAAATCTTTCTAATTTGACATCGCTTACACCTCAGGGAAGGTCAACTTCACTATAGATGTATTAAGCCGGAAACATCCAACCCAGGTAGTAAACGAATCTTTAGAAGAGTGGAAATTGATGGATCGCTTTGCACAGTTACATATTGGAGTATAAAAGAATGCGCCAAGAATTTTATTTAGCCAATATTCAGTTGATGTACACTCTTCTTGAGATGATTATTCATATCAACATCTTGATGAAAAATTATGTAACATTATAAACTCTCTTTATAGTGGGGAGACAGTTTCCCAATGGTCGTTCTCCAAAGGGTGTGTTCTATGAGATCAAAATCACTTTGTTGTGATGTTAGAAGAAAGGAAGGCTGTAATTGGGGATTTTCATAATTCCCAGTGAGATGGGCACCCAAGAACCAAAAATATGTTCTATGATATGTGACAGTATTTATGGTGTCCTAGTATTAGATGGGGCATTTCTAAGTTTGTTTCTCATTATTATACATCCCAATAGGCAAGGGTCGAGCGCCAGAAACCTTCAGGTTTACATTAAACACTTCCAGCCATTACTTGGTAGTGAGATGAAATTTCTATGGAATGTTTTTTTTGGGTTTCCTCATACCCTATGAAATAATAATGTGATATAGGTTGTGATCAACTGGTTAACCAAGTCAACTCACTTCATACCAATTCGAGATACATCCAATGTTGAGGAGTTGGTAAGTTTATACATGAAGAAGATTGTATGTTTTCATAGAGTTCTATATGATATAGTCTCTGATAGGGATCCTTTGTTCACTTAATGATTTTGGAGAGGCCTTTATGAGGAACTAGGATCTCTTTTCTGTTTGAGAACGACCTACCATCCATAGTCAGATGTCCAGATAGATAGGGCTATATAGATTCTAGTGGATATACATCGCGCTTGTGTTCTCCACTTTGGGGGGGATTGGGATGGTCTATTGGGACTTATTGAGTTTTATAAAAACAATATTTATCAGTATTCAATCAGAATGGATCATTTTGAGGCCTTGTATGGACGATCTTGTAAATATCTGTTATATTGGTCAGAGGTTGGGGAAAGTTCCTTGGTTAGACCAAGCACGGTGCAAGAGACGGCAAAAAATATTCTGATGATTCAACAATGAATATTGATAGCGCAAAACCATTTAGTTTTTATACCGATCATCATTATAGAAATTTGGAGTTATCATTCAGTGAGTTGGTGTTCTTGAATGCTTCACCCCGGTTGGGTCATTGACATCTTGGGAGTTAAAGGAAACATGCTCCTCATTTTGTGTGACCTTTTGAGGTTAATGAATAGGTAGGGAAATTTTCATACCCATTATCACTTCCATATTAGCTAACATTGATACATAACATGATCCATGTATCGTAGTTGATAAAGTATCTATCTAATTCATCTCATGTTTTGATCTGGAGTGATCCTGATATTTAACCAGATTTATCTTTGACTGATATTCGCGTAATGGTTGTTCATATATGATCTGGAGGGTTAACAGAGTGAAGTTTTCATGATGTTAGGAGTCATTATACATCTTGATTTAACTACATATTGGTTTTAAACTCAGAGTGTCAGTTTGTAATTCGAGGCGATGTGTGTTTTGACGGTTTTAGAATTTCGCTATTTCACGACATGTATTGGTATTACAAGACATGTAATACCCTAAATATAGTTTTTAAATAGGTAGTGTGGCTGAGATTATATTTTCTCCTTCACTCCAATTTCTACTCCCTCAACCTAAGGCCTTTCCTTGGAAATCTTAGAGATTTCCAACCCTTCTTGATCCTCTCGTTTAGCGTTCCATCATCGTTGCGCTTGCAGTGTGATTCCCAGGTAATATTTCCCCCTCATACTTCATCTTTATCTCTTTCTAATCCTTTTGTATTTTAAAAGATCATCCAAATATTTATTAATCTATGGTCCATTATTTTGTATCTTACTTCTAGGTTAAGTTTTGAGGTCTTCTTCACCTTCGTTATTATTAACGGTTGTAGTTACAAGTGTTGAGTTTCGGGAAAAGGTAGGTGATTCCGTCTTGTTTAGACAAATTGATTAACTTTGAATTGCTTTGTTTGTTTAAATTGTTGATTTAATTTAAAATTCTTATAAATTATTTCAACTAATTTGTTAAAACCCAATTCTAGTGAATCGGGAGATTTGAAATGGTTTTGGCATGAAAATTGGGGAAACCCCCAAATTCCATTGAATTAGGATTTGTTTATGGAAATTGGTAGATTTAAATTAATTAATTTAAATTATAGTTTAGATGGAAGAAAATTCAATTAAAGTTTTGAATATAATTGTGGATATTTATTTTAAAATTGATGGAATTGGGTTTGAATGGATTTCAAACTTTTAAAAATTATTTAAAATGTTTTGATATGATACAAGTGGTTTTATCTTATTAAGGAGACATGTTTTTGATTAAAACCCATTTTGGTTTTAAATGGAAAATTTTCATTTGAAATAGAAGATTGGGATTTAATTTTATTTTAAAAATTATGAAAATAAATTTCCCATCATTGATTGTGTAAGAGAAAATGCACGCCATAGGTAGATGGTGAGTTATTTGGACACACTCTATGATATTAGAACATTCTAAAACATACGTTATTCAGGTTACATACCTAATGGGATGGTGATGAGTTTCCATTAGCTAGTATAAGGGATACATATGTATATTACTGATATCACTTAGAGAGTTTTTAGTCCTATAGTCGAAGTCTTTCGTACCTATTTGGCAGATGGCCATGTTACTCACTTGTTTTATATTTGAGATATAAATGTATACCAATGTTGTTAAACAACATTAAATTCATTTTGAATTTATATAAACTTTTTTATACAATTTTCTTATTTAATCCATTATTTTAGAAATATTCCATCACTTATAAAGCCTTTTCTTAATGTATTTTTCCATAATATGAATTGTATATCATGATTTGTTTAAATATTCTTTATAATTCCAAACCAATTTATTTTAAAACCGAAAGCATTCCTTTGGTTAATCTATTATTGGATCCTGATATGGAATCTATGGTGAGAACCTATTGGGATTTTTAGCTCACACCCTACATATACCTTTGGGTGTTTGTAGATTACCTTCTAACATGTTTGAGAAAGGGAAAAGGATTTCTTAGAGGTGGATCGCGTTCTCTAACCTTTGTCTTCTTGGGATATGTCCTTATGGAATTGGGTTGTCTTCATCTGTTTTGGTACTTGGGTTATGGTATTTTGAGATTTATTGCCTTTTTTACTTCTGGTACATTACTCCTAGTGGAGTTTCTTTTATATGCATATTGACTTGCTTATCTTGATTTTTCTATGTTTTGTGTGAAATTCATTCCCACTTGCATGTTGTATGATGCTAGGTACCAATCATCAACCCGTGAGGATCAGGAATTCCCTTCAAGATATGCTAGGGCCATCTCAGTTATTGGGTAACTAAGGTACCTATTCCAGTTCGTGACAGACCTATACACTACAACCTGATCACCCTACATCAGCACTACTCCTATTCTGGTCCCTAATGAATCACTGTAAGAAGTAGAGCCTGTTCCTGAATCTGGAAGAATCAAGATTGACATTGACATCAGTCTTCCTTTAAACTCTTAAAAAAATATCTCACAAGATTTAGATTAGATGAAGTTCACACCCTTTTTAGTTAGGCTAGTAAGTAGTGCATCCAAGTAAGATAAATCCTGAATGAATCACCTATAATATACAAAAATCCCTAAGAAACTACACGTGTCAAACACATTATTGGGATACTCCTAGTAAACCACGACGCTCACTTTCTTTGGGTCAACAGATATGCATGCCTCTGAAATAATATAACCCACGAAGGGAACTTTACTAATCAAAAAGTGAAATTTTTTGTGATAAACATATAGTTGATGCTATCTTAGTGTATTTAGTGGGATCTGAAGATATCTTGAATGGTCATTTCTAGTGTGATAATACACTAAGATGTCTTATATGAAGAAAACAAAAAATGAATCAAGGAATCGGTGGAAAACTAGATCCATCAAATCCATGAATACTTCCATCATGTTCGTAAAACTAAACAACATCCCCAAATACTTGTACAAGCCATACCAGCTCTAGAATGTTTTATGTGGTATTTCTGATTACCTCACACAAAAATTATATTACACCGACCTCAAATCAATCACAAATAAAACTATCACTCCTCAGATCTGGTTGAAAAGTTCATCTATACAAGGAAATAGTTATCAGTTCTTCACCTAAGCTGGTTCAACAATCTATAATCCACAAACCATCTATGGATTCTTTACTCCTTGTGGAAAGGGACCAGTGAACCCCATGGTGATGTGTTGGGATGGATAAAACATTTTTCATCAAGATCCTCAAGTTTTTTCTTATGTTCCTGCAGTTTCTTAGGTGTCATCCTATAGGGTGGAATAGAAACTAGTGATGCACTAGGAACTAGCACATGGTGAACTCAACCTCCTCTTAGGAGGAAAGAAATAGAAATATCCAGGTAAGACATCCCTAAAATGATCCACTCTAGGGGAAATTATATAGGTTTTATTCCCTATTCACACAAAAAAGAAACTCGCTATTTTTTCAACCACCCCACCTAGAATAGTATGCTTGGGTACATCATTACTTTCCTTGACATCTTATTCACCCTTATAGATATATATGTTGTCCTCGGGTGATGTGAAAAACACTCAGTGGTGATATCAATCCACCTGGGATTGATAAGGCACAAGCCAGTCCATACTAAGAATGGCGTGAAAGCCTGTTAAGTCAAGGATGAAGAAAATCCATAAGAAACAGTACCCACCTATCTTGAGGGGCACTCCAAGAAATGGCATATTGCTTCAGATCTGACCCTAGAGGCATGCTGAGAGATATGATGACATAGAAGTACTCAATTACATGGACCAGACTTTCCACATCCATAAAATATATAAAAGAGTGTGATGAACATATATCAAAAATTGTATAAACTAAAGTAGATTATACTAGAATAGTACCTCTAACTGTAGATGTACATGGAATATTTTCCTTAGGCGTAGGATTATATATAAAAATATGGCCTAAACTGTGACCTTGAGATGCTTATTGACTATCCTAGGAAGGTACTCTCTGCAGAAACTGAACCAGTGAAGCCTGATTACCTCATCTACATCCACTAACACCTTGCCCTGATCGGTTGGTAGAGTTCCATATCCAATCTTGATTTATAGTCACATATCCTATACCTAATTGTGGCATTGTGATAGATCCTCTATTACTTTACCTAGGAGGAAAATATTGACAGAATCACTAAAGGTGACCCATCCTTCCCCAAGCTCGACAATCTATCGGGTTCCTCATGCATTAAGGCTTCTTGTGGCTTGGCCTACCACAATAGTGACACACCATATGGCTATTGATTCTTGTCTCTTGGTTGAAACTGCCCCCACATCCACCCACAAATTGGTTCTTTCTACAACTAGATGAACCATCAAACTGCCTCAGAACCAAACATCCCTTGCCCACATGGCCATATTCTATGATGGTTCATTCTATAATAAGGGATTGGTTCACTATCTCTTAATGGAGTTCAACGGGAAGAAATTCACCTATGACTGGACAAGGTATACAATACCATCCTCGAATCACCTAAAAGTCGTCAAATCGTCCCCAATAATAGTCGGAGTGTAATGCTGTAGTTCAGTGAAGCGAGAAGAATACTCGAGCATGGTAATGACTCCCTTCTAAAGATGCATGAACTCCATGGTGTGGTCTAGTTTTAGATTTAATGTAAATAAGTGACCATAAAAGGATATATGGAAATCTACTCATACCATACCTCGATAATGATCTTCCTAAGAGATGATGTACCACTATCACTTGGAGGAATCAAATAGTATGTAGGTTGTGATCTTGAACATCAGCTATAGAGGAGTATCACGATAATTAAACATAGATACCATGGATTATAACCACAAATAAGCAGCATGAGGTCTTCCATAAAATGAGAATATTGGAGGATAATGTAAATAAAAATCCAAAGTTAGCATTTACATAGTAGGGAATGCTCGGGGAGCAACCTGAACAGACTACATGAACACTAAGAAACTGTTACATAACTGAGAATCAGTGCCCAGTGGAAGATATGAAGGAGGGTCCTTATGTGGCACTATAGGAGGTACTGTATGTGGTTCAAGGACAAACCACATCCAAAGTATGCTCTTATCCACTTTCTTGGTGCTCGACATGAGAAACTTTTTGTGTTATAACACTACAATTTCCAAGAACCCTCCTTAGAGAAGATTTATAGTAGATAGGAAAAGCGATAAAGAAAGGATATGTATAATTCCTTTCTACAAAAGAAATTCACCCCTCTACCTACTCCTTAATCCAGGTCAACGTGGTAATAACTGTACATAGAAGTGTCATAAGAGTCATGAACAAATTCCCACTACTAAGGTCGGGATAGGGTTAGGGTCTCGTATCACACATATAATAAGACCATTTCATTTTAAAGATTACATTTTTTTGACTTCGTATTCATTTATGTATTTAAAAATATTTAATTAGTTGAATTAGATGGATCACCATTTCCAATTTATAAGGGCCCACATAACATATAAATTAGAATGTGGCATCCAGTTAATCCAAAACATAACACGTTCCAGCCCATGCGACCAATGGTACATAGCTCAACGTGCTATAACTGACTACTTAAAAGGTCTTCTTTAAACTATGGATAAAAAAACTATCAGGTTAAGGTCATAACATTAAGTTTCAATTATGTTTTTTCAGACCTATAATGAATGTCAACACATTTATATAGATAATCATCAAGGAACTAATGTTATTAAATATTAAAATTCCCATTGAAAGTATATATAACATGGAATATGCATGGAATTAATATCATATGGTGCTTATTATGATGCATTATTTGATAAAATCTTATATCATCGAGCCCAAAAAAAGGATTTACCATTATAATAATATCAATTAACAGTCACAATACAAAACAATTGTGTCACCCAATGATGAAATTTGTAAAAATGTAATAAGTGAAAAATAGAACTGCATTTACCCACCCCATGTAATTGGGGTTTCCCTTTTATATGGGTAATTTACTCCCATGAATAGGATTGTTATCAAACTCCATATCCTAGTATCCTTTATAATAACAAAACATTAATACAAAAGGAAAATAATGCTCTGATACCACTTTGTAGTGTCCCTCCCCAGATGCAACTTAGCGGTGCCCCAATACGGTGGCCACAAGTCCTCAAGCACACCTCCCCATATTATAGAGGTTTCAGACTAGCATTGAGGGCCTAGTGTGTGTCCATGTGGATTCTATTTCCTCATATATCATTGTGGAACATACTTGTAAACAATATATAACAAATAGATGAGATAATGGAAGAACACACTATATGACCAAACTAGTTACCCGCCATAGTGAAGGAAATAGTAACAAAAAGATGACCATGGAATAATAATAAACATACAATATAAATAATCAACATGAGGAAGATGAATAAAAAATAATAGATATAAAATGATGATGTTTTTAAGTCATGTATCAATACAAAAATGGTGCATGGGTAACATGGTAAATAGACATATACCACATTATAACAAAATTTAAAAAAAGGTAAATTCTTCTACTATAAGAATATTGAGCATAGGCTTAGTCCCCTTCCCATGTAATCAATCCTAAAAAAATCCAATCAACCATCGAAATAAGGTCACTTCCCTTTATCTATACTTGTAATCTTGAGGTCTTCTTGGGTATCAAATGCAACATAAGCAGAGTGTGAGGTATAATTCTAGTAGTCCACCACCAATAGTGTCTAGATCAATCTAGTTCCTACTATATAAAATGAAAAATGTTCTAATAATCGTAAATATAAGTCAATAGAAAAATAAAAATAAAAATAACTTGATATAGGCTTCTCAAAGGACACCCAACTGACACAACCTGCTTCGGCCTAAGTTGGATGTATGACCTAAGTAACTTTACAAGAGTGTATATGGATCGCGATAAATAAAGCATCAAGTGTGGTTTGACCCAAATCATGTGTTTTGTATTATCAAATTCATCCCAAGTAGATCATATAGGAATTATAATATTTAAATAAAAATGCCTCAAACAAACACCAAGAAATAAATCCATATAACCCAGTAATGGAAAGATAATCACATCCATGGAGATCCATAATGGAATCCCAAGGGTTGGTACAGGAGCCTCAGATATAACCAATACCAAAGATTTCATCCAAGTCCAAATGTAATAGTGTACCTTGCATCACTCTTGGTATGGTAGCCTCTAAGTATGTACTAGGTATATCACATCATGGATCGAGTATCACCTGAGACATGGTCCAAATTTCTTGTCAATGGTCTCATCCATGGTTTCTCCCCTAGGGAACCAGTGTCACCCAATATTATAAATAATAATCCTATAGATCCCATACATGTAATGTCATGTTTTTATCCCAATGCATCAAGTAGTACCAATCCAATCATGGTGAGTCTATCCACAATTCCCTGAAGTTGAGACCTATGTTTGCTCCTAGCCCGCAAGTAGTCAAAGCATAGAAACCCAGATCTCTTATCATAACAAAGGATTCTCATTTACCAAAAACTGAGCAAGCTAGAACAAGAATTTTATTCAAGAAACATATATTGAATAATATTATTCAATGAATATGGGTATTAAGGTACATGGAATGTGATATATTGAATAAGAAATAAATAATGATACACAAAGCACAAAGCCAAAATCATAAAGTACATGGTATAAGGAACAAGGAATCAAATGTAAATCATAAAGCATGAGAAATTAAATATAATGTGTGTTGCATAAAGATAATGGGACTAACTTATTTCAAACCATTTATCTTAAGAAAATTCATTAATTATGGAATTTTCCACAAGTGAAACACACAAACACACACATTGTGGTTATCATCTCAAGGCATGGAAAAATGGGTTTTTAAGGTGGGAACACCCCAGGGGTGTCTCCAAACAAGTTGAACATTTCATAGATGGGTTTATCTATAATATATGGTCAAAAATTACAAGAGAAACCATTTCGATTTATTTATTTTACATCTTAGAGGCATCATCAGAACAGTACGCCCCGTGGAACAACATCACGCATTATAAAACCAATCAAACTCTAGGGAAATAACTAAACCACACACCTTTGGTGAATAGAAGACCAATTTTCCATAATTATTCCTTGGATTGAGATAAACCGAGGTTTATCAAAGAAATAATAAAATTCACTAAAAATAGGGAAAAATAGGTTGCACATAAACTGAACAACAGATGGGAGAAATAAGTAATAATGGAAGGGAGAGGAGTGTATATCATACCTCATGCCTTTCGATTCTTTTGTAAACAAAGGATTCTGATGCTAGATGATGGAGATATTGAAAGTTCTTGGAGGATAGGAGTAGGAGGATCACATGGATACTAGAGGAGAAAATCATGAGGTAGAAAAGAGGGGTGAGGTTAAACATTCATTAAGTAAGAAAATTGATAATTTCACCCACATAGATAGGGGCACATGGTTTTGTTGCACGGTTGAAAAAACTGTGTAACTACCAGGTAAATAACCACATTCCCAAAACTTAAAAACCTCACACGAGCATGTTTCTAGGATCACACGGTCATAGAAAACCTTTGTGGTCCCTTTCACCCCACTGTCATAAGAAGCACGGTTTAAGGAAACTATGTGGGCTAGGCAGTCTAGATTCTCCTAACCATGCATCCTAATATTCTTTCTCCAAATTCGAGGGTCTGGGCTTTGAGAAATCCTCAGACACCGCCATATCCTCCTTAAATCCCTTAGGCATCATTATTAGGGCCAAAGAAATGAATTAAAACGAAAAACAAATGGTCCATACCTTTGAGAGAAATCAAGATGATACACATATGGTGCTAAAAATGGTTTTAAAATTTTACACATATTTTTAGTGGTTTTATAGTTTTTTTCATGTATGTCCAGGAGCTATATGGCCCCCAAAACATTGTTTGGGCCTCAATTGGATTTGGTAGACCCGGTGATTTGGGAAGGGCAAAAATCGGTCACCTTCGGGGAAGTTTATTTAAAACAATTAATAAATTATTCAGTGTAAAACAAATGTGATGGGAACCACTCCCTAATTAATTGTGGGGAAATGAGTGAGAGGTGGAAGTCACTACCTTCCTAATCCTATGTTTCCCTATAAGACCAAAACATTTATATGGATATATATTTATTATCAAGAATTTTATTGATGTAAAAAAATTCATTGAGACTTTACGAAATTACAATACATAAATTCTAGTAGATTTATTTAAAAAAATTGCCTAAATTATGTAGGAATTCTCTTCTACCACTTACAGAAATCGAGATATACCGGAAGTTTTCAAAATGGTATTAAAAAAAATCACCAGATATATATCATTACACAAGATCTTTCATAAAATTTCTCATATCCTTTAATGGATCAGCTATGAAAATATATTAGTATGAAAGATTACCTCATTCATTAATGTAATCTCAACATTCCTTACTTGATGTCAAATCATTGTCACCCAAAGGATCAAGGATATTATCCCTCTAGATCATCCATATGTTCACCTTTGTTTCATTTTCCATAAATCTACATTTTCTATATTCTATCAAAAAATGAATGAGTTATTTTGGATAGTTTTACGATTTATAAATCATTGTGAACATGATTTATAGAAAATGAATAATATTTTATATGATCCTTTTTTCAATTTCTCTCTATAGAATATAATAGAATTAATGCATGAGTGAAAATTAATGGAAACTACACCTACCACAATTCATGGGTCTAATATGAGTTTCTATAGTAAGGTTAAATTCTCTTTTATTTCAATTTTTCCCTTAAAAAATATTTCATTCAAAAATGAACGGGTATGTCATGATTTACATAGTTAACTTGTTTAAGTGTCACAAACATTTCATCACTCACTTGAGATAATCTCAAACATATTAGGATAAGATATGAACTATTAAATTAGCTCATTCTTCTTAATTATGCAATGAACCCTGGATAAAAAATATTAATATGATAAAATAATTTCTCACATTTAATTATTTAATCTCGAATAGATTATGAAACCTTTAGATATAAATTCAATTATAATTATTATAAACACTAATAAAATAAAATAAAATTTATTAATTAATTTGATTTTTATCATTCACACCCATATATTCATTGTCCCATGGATGTGGATGCCACTTTTTCCTTACCATCAATTCTTCCGAAGTAATGGAACTTTGTGATACAATTTTTGAGTGACCCTATATGAATATATATCAATATGAGTGATTTTTAATCATATTCGAATAATAATATCTAATAAAATATTATGGAAAGAATATTATGAATAGTTAGTGTGTAATATATTATTTTTTCTCATATTGTCTCATAAATAAAGATTATTACATTGTTTCACCATCCTTACATGATTTATTTTTTATTTCTTTGAACATATCAAATAAAATTTTCATCTTTAACCATGGAGATTAATTTAATAATATCACTTACATCCAAGTCAAATGGTCATTAATATATTCCTTTCATACTTAAAAGTGATAAATCATGTACTATTCATTCAATAATTTTAATGCGATTAATTATGCACCTGACATAAGAAACTTCACCAAAAACATAAATTTTTATGGATTTCATAATGTATCAAATTAAATAATTTAGGTTATATATTGATAATGACCTAATGTTAAGATACCAAGACACATTCTTATATATTTAAATAACTTATAACACCCAAAACATGTGGTTTTATTATTTATGAGTCACTCCTCATGTTTTCCTATACATGATATCACCAAGTGAAAACTTCATGAGAAGAAATTTCAATGAGTAAGATCCCTTAACACATGTTAATCAAATACAATCAATATATTTTTCATTAAAAAGATATTTTTAGACCATAGTAAATTTGATTAATACTACTATCATAGTATTGTAACGTTCTAATTATATCTAGGAATTGATATAAACTTTTGATATGATATGTAATCTAAGGGTATTACTATATATAAAACATGATGAAGTTATGTTTTTATTATGGTATGTATAAATATTTCATATATCATACTCTATGAATGAAATCATAATAAAAAATTCCAAGTTCAATTTTGGTTGGGGATACCCACTCTCACAATAATGATGAGGTTTTCAAAACCATAAGAGGTATTTTAAAGGGATTTTTTGGGTATTTTAGATAATTTGACACCAGAATTGAAAACAAAATGGTTCTTGAAGTTAACTTCTACTTCAAACAAAGTAATTTTTTTAAAATTTCTATGTCTATAAATTATTATTATTTGAAATTAATTATATGATCATTAAATTACTAATGTCATAATTTATATATATTTATTTAACTAGAGAGTAAAATATATAACTAATATGATTTTACAAGAATAAAGTGATGAAATTTATTACATAAGGAGGATATGAATTAATAAATTTATTTTTCATTATTATTAAAAATTGTTGTTGAATAGATGTTTGAGTTAAAAAAATTTCTTTCAAATTAGAAGAATTACTTAATGAAAGTATTCAAATTATTTAATAATGATTGAAGTTTTTTTGGGCCATAATAATTTTTTTATGATCTCGTAGAAGGGTAATTAAAGGCATAAATTATTTACATAATAGGTAAGAAATTTTTTAAGATTTCAATTAAATTTATGTTGTGAAAAATAAAGTGGAATCTCAGAGGATATGACTTAATGATATATATTTATATTATTCATAAATTAAATTAATTTAATTCTAAGGGGGTGAATAATGGAAAGGTGGTTATGAATACTAATGATGTGTTCAATAAAAGAAAAATAATAATGAACTTACTAATAATGAAGGAATAATATGGAAATAAATAATATCACCTTGATGGAGTTTTTAATAATTAGAAGTTAACTTTCACTCTTATGAAAATATTGAGGAATGATGATATTAAACATTATACTTACATTTGTGTAATTATTTGGATAAATACTGCGATAAAACATATGAATGATAGGAAATATTATTATGATGTCTTGGATCACTTATAATAATGTGTATATTTATATTACTATTATAACAATGTTGTGAAATAATTAATTCAAGTTATAACATTAATTTTTTATTTTATTTTGATGAGATAAAGAAGGGGAAGTTGATGGGGAATGATACAATTATATCATAAATTATTATATGGAATGTTTCATGTCATTGATTGATATACCATTGATTCATTGGTGTGATTTCCTTAATTATTCAACTTACTTTGATGTGTGATAGAGCCCATTGACTGGTAGTTATTGATTGAGATGGTATATTACAATGATTAATTTTATTCTTAAAACTTAACATGGTTTAGAGTAAAATAATGTCATGTGATTATTTAATAAATTCTCACCCACTAATATATCTTATAGTTTAGTGATTAAATATATAATATATTTCCTTATTCTCACCCATAACTTTGGGTTCAAGACTATTAATGTTACCCCCGAGCATTAATTTTAATCTCTCCCACCATCCTAAGTATGATATTGAGACAATATCTCACACAAAATTAGGATTGATGTGAACTATGATAAATTAAGTATATATATATTTATTTCTCACCCAAAACATTCATTTGAGGAAGGCTAAATATATAGTTGTGTCTATAGCATGAGATTTTTAAAGAGGTTTTTCTCTAAAATCAGATGATGGTTCAACTAGGGTGATTCATGAAGCAGGGAAAACTTATGAAATAATATGAGACTGTATTATTTTATTATGTTTTATGTTTTTTACATTACTACTATCAATATGTGGAGTGGGTGAGTTTTAAAATATTTCGAGAGAAGTGAAAATTGATTCTCTAAATGACTTGGGAGTGATGACCAGATCTAATCTCTAATTATTAGTTCTTCAATATTGGTATGATTACCTAGTGGATATATAGCGGGAAATAGTTTTCATGATCCCTTGTTATTTTTATATTAATAATCATGGATATGTATGCATATATACACATTTGTAAACATTTTTATTTAGTGAGTGTGATAAAAGAGAGTTATAGTTAGCCTGATAATAACATGATCAAAATTATTTTTACTATTGATAATGGTGTGTTATGATGGTGGTTTTGTCTAAAATTTGTTTATTGATGATGCACACAAACATTATTTGATCATAGAGATAATCCCTTGATTGGTAAAACCATTCTGATTATTTTTTCTCACCACTTTACACGAACTCTTTAATTTTTTTACCTGGTATTTATAAAGAATAATATATATATAGATGATGGATGCTATTTGAGGATAAATACAGATAATAGATGTTGTGGTTGATGGTGTGGGTTTTTTATGACAATATTAATATTCATGTATTCTATATTTTCTACTATAACTATTCTCGATTTATTTCAAATATATGGTGGGGTTTTTGTTCATTTTGTATTATATTGTGGATATAGAAGTTTTATATACATGTGTTATGTTTCATGTTTGATAATTCATAAAAATTATTGTGGATTAAATTTTATTATTGAAAGTGATTATTTATATTTATAGGAAAATATTTACATGATTTGAGTGGATTCCTTAGTGCCAATTGTTACCCCATAATAAATTAGAGGTGGGTCTTTGGAGTTCACTTACTAATATATTGTGAAATGTCATAGAAAATATTTATATGGTACATAAAAATAAATTTGAAGTGTTATTTTTACATATTGATAATTTTTATTTAAAACTAAAAACCGTAATCTGGATGTGTATATTGAGTAAAACACATGTACAATTCATCACTCACAAAAAAAGAATATGAATTATATGATCATTATAATAAATCATTGTTTGAATACCATCTCTTGGTATATAAGATGGAGTTTTTCTATGTGTTGTAGGCCTTTACTAAACACTGGGTTGATGAATTTCATGATCCAACCTATATGTTATGGTGTTTAGGGGTTATATGGGGTAACACCCCCTTAGATAGGGCTCTCAAGGATAAAGGCATCCTAAAACCAAATATTGGATGTGTTATAAAGGTCTAACCAACTATAATAGTGATGAATATTGATACTTATAGCCATTATTGTAGCACTATAGTCCATTATGGGATTTGGCTAATATAACACCATGAGATAATGAAACACCACATTTCTTTATGATCTTATTTTGATATAGTGATTTTGTAAGTGATGTTAACCCCCAAAATAATGCCATTGAAAATAATGAAATTTTTCAGCCTCTCTTTAGATATAGGGATTCTTCTCAAACCATAAAAATACTTGTGATTTCTTATTCTTATTCATTATTTTTCCTTCATTTTCTTCATTTCTTGAATCAGTTTGTCTTTGGAAATCTCATGGTTTCATAATAATTTGTATTAGAGAACGATTTTTAAAGACTGAGGTCATATTCACTGATTCCAATGATGCATATGAAGAATCTAATTGAAAATAACAATCAAATCGATAGATACTACTTTTTTTTAGAGAATCAAGATCAAAGACTATTTTTATCTGAAAAATATGATCTTGAAAGTTCTTGTGTTAAAAAAATATGGATGGACAATAATGGGTTGAAGTTTATGAATTATAAGGTTATGGAAGTTGTTCACCTTACATCAAAAAAGAAAATAACATTCAATATTAGAGTGGATACAGTGAAATATGGGTTAATGATTTCATTATAAAATATATATGATAAAAACACTACATAGAAAAAAGTGTACTTAATGTGGTGGTCATTAAATATAAAGATGATTTAAGGGAATTTTATTATTGATCACATAAATGAATCCAAAACCATAACAAGTTAGTTGAAAACTATGGGAATTACACTAGATGATAAGGTATTTTCATTGGTTTTGTTTTATTAATTACCTAACAGTTAGAAAGATACTATAATAATTATGAATTTTTCTTAAGGAAATATAATATTTAAGATGAATGATCTATAAAATTTAAAACTCTATAAGTATATTTAGAGAATAGAGTCAGATGGATTTTCTAGATTTACTCTTCTCACTAAAGAAAGTAGATATTTTATGGAATATACATAGAGGATGATATAATTCAAGTGTAAAGAGAAGAGTCCGTGTGAAGTGGATTACACCTACCCAATCGAGTTTTGAGAAAATTCGCATGTTAATAAGGAATGTAAGGATATATATAAGGTAGTTAAAAACAATTCACTAAATACTACATGTGATAGAAATGATGATGTTGTTCTTCTAATCATGGATTATACCATGGATTCGTGAATTTTAGAATTAATAACATCTTTCCATTGAATATCGAATAAGTATTTACTAAATAATTATATTTTTATAAATTTTGGAATGTTATATTATAATAAGGATAAAACCATATAGATAGTTGGGAAGGGTGATTCATAGATTGAAAATAATAATGGGAGTTTTCTTGGTTTGATAAATATATGAAAAATTCCTAAGTTGATATGGAATATTATTTATACCTGGGATCTTAATGATATAATCTACACCACCAATTCCTATTTTGGAATATGAAAAATTACTAATGGTTCTAGAGTCACTAATCATAGGGAAATGGATGGAATATTATACATTATGGTTAAATAATTCATGCATATTATTGCAATAAAAAATTATTTTGGATATTTAAAATTTTGTCATTACATTTTAGGCCACATTAGTAAGTTATAAAATAAATATTATTATAGAAACATTTAGTGGAGTTCAAACTTTTTAGACATGGTATCATTATAAATAAAATTAAGGTGTTTTTTTTGAAAGTATGCATAACATTGAATGATTAAAGATTAGACTCAATGCATACTAATTTTTAGGGACTTTCACTAGTACATTCTCTTAGAAGGTTACTTTGTTATGTGTATTTTATTAATGAATTTACATGGAAGGTATGGGTTTATATTTTGAAAAATAGTTAAATATGTTTAATAGGTTCTATAAGTGTAAGACGCTATAGAAGGAAGAGTCGTGATCTGATCGAAAATTCTTGGAATTTGATAATATAGGTGACATTGATGGTATACAGTTCAAGGAAATTCATTATTCAAATCGAATTTTTTGGGATAATATCATTACAAGTATACTATATAAAACAATGTGGTTGTATTGATAAATAGAAAATTCATTGAACAATATGGGAATAAGTGGTTACACTATGGGTTACTAAAGATTTTCTAGATAATGGTAGTGAATATGACAGTTTATCTCATCAAAAAAAATCTATTTTCACTAATGGGAGACCATATAACTATAGATATATGGTCATGAAAAGAGGTAAGTCTCTATTTTTTTTCTTCTGTTGTTTGGTATATGCATATGTATATTTTCAAGTATGGGAAAATCTTGATTCCAATTAGAAATCATGTTTATTTAATGGTTGTGGTGCTGAGGATATTAGATATCTATTATGGGGTGATGAGAATAATAAGATCATAAAAATAAAAAATGTGATATTTAATGAATTTGTCATGTATAAGTATCATCATTCAATTGAATGCATTTGGAGGAGTAGAGAAAGTAAGAGTTTACTTTGAAGGAGGAAATTTATTCTTTGTTTGTTAGTAAGAAATATTAGTTGATTTTATATCCATTTGGAAAAAAATAATTACATAATAAATAGGTATACCAGTTTGAGGAAGAATATTATAGTAAGTATAGATATATGGAAAGTTTAGTGTTAAAAGGATATTTATATAAGGTATGTTTATATTTCATATAATTTTTCTCACCTATAGTTAATCTTACCTTTATCCTTACGGTTTTTAGTATTATTGAATCATAAGAATTTACTAATTGAGTAGATTGATGTGAAAAATTCCTTCATCATAGAGATATAGAGGAGGAAGTTTATATGGGGAATCTAGAGATATTTGTTGAGTTTGAAAAAAAATAATTGGTATGAAAAATTTAAAAATGTTTGTATTGGTTAAATAGGAAATCCAAGTATAGGAATAATAATTTTGAATCATATTTTAGTATAAATGCATATAATAGGTGTTTCATGGAATAATGATGTGATTTCAAGACATTTGGCGATGGATTCAATATAATTAGATTACATTTGAATGAAAATGTTATTTCATGCGCATGCATAAATTATATTGATGAATTAAAAGAGTAATTGGATTAAGATTTAATCATAAAAGGACTTATATAAGTTAAAAAATTAAATTTATGGAGATGAGTAAAAATCATGTTGTTGAAACCTTCATATTTCCATAAGATGTGTACATTGGAAGAGTTTTGAGAAATTTTATTATGCCAAATGAAAAGTTAATATTTATTCCCCTATAAATCCATTTTATGTTATTAAAAGACTATACACTAAAGTAAAAAATAATAGGCTAATTACAAGGTTAAGGTTCCTTATGAATTATGTGTTAGAATCTTGAAGTATTTTTTTCTTTCTATTTGAATAAATGTTTCTTATGCGGTGGGAATTATGAGTGCGTAAAAGGATAATCTATAAAAACATCATTGAGAAGTCATGTAGTGGATATTGATGTATTCCAAATGAAATAAGAAATAATCATTATTATTTGGGAAATGAAATTCATTATAAGGGTACAAGGATAGTGATCTTAAAGGAGATTCTAATAGTAAGAGGAGTAATATAGGATATGTGTTTACTTGTGGAGGAAATTTTGTTTGTTAGTTATCTGAATTGAAAAGGTGGTGAAATCATCTACCATAGAGGCAGAATATATTTCTATATTATAATTTGGGAAAGATATGATTTGGATGAAGAATTATTTAGAGTATTTGGATTAAAAGTGAGAGTAAAATGTGTTGTGTTGTGATAGTATGGGTGAAATACATATTATAAATAACCCAATGTTGTGTGGAATAGAAAAGTATATTCTATTGAATTAGAATTTTATTAGATGATTAATATAGTATGGGATTGTAAAATTATATAATGAAGCAAATTTTTTTCATTTATGTCCACCTGATACAAATTCCTATATTTCTCCATCCCTACATTATGTAATTTCCAACCTTTATCTTGATATAGCATTGTTTTTTGTCGAATATAACTTATAATAATGAGTCACATAACTGAAACACACTAAAAAACATCAGATATATTTTTTATAGAAGGAATAAAAAATTTCAATTTGACTTCAAGCAAGAGAGTTTTACCACTTATTTTGATCTTTATAACTCCATAATTTCCAAGCTAATCTATTCCATCGACTATTCCATTAATATTATTAATAAGATTCATGTTTCCCATCATATGGGATTTACATACACTATTAAAAATATATTTTTTTATTTTTTTGTTCTTCTAAATTTGTCTTATTATGTGTAGCCGTGTCTTTTTATATTCAACTTCATTTCACTCCAAAAATCCCTTTTTGAGTTGGGACACATGATTTATCTTCTTTTCTTATTCAGTATATAAAATAAATATATACTCTTCTTATTCTAATGGATAAAATATATTTCAGAATACAATGGGGTTGTATTTTCTCTCAACCATACTTTTTAGATTTTTATACGAGAAAATCCCACTTATTATTCCCCTGTAATTAATATATTTATGCCAAAATTTAGAGTTATTGAAAAAATATCCATATATTGAATTAAAATTTCAAGATGATGGATATATTTTTATTAACCTATTATAACTTCAAATTTATTCACCATTTAAATAGATTCATGTTTCCTCATAATGTGACAATATGCGGCATAAGTAGCCTTAAAATAATCACTTCATTAAAGGAAATTGTTTTCTTCTTCCATGTATCTAAATATCCCCATATTTTAAATAACTCCATAATTGTTGATAAGTTCTCAATTACTAAAAAGTTTCTCCTAAATTCAACCTACATTTTCTATTAACACTTTATGCAATTTTTTTGTTTCTATATCATATCCAAGCCCACTTTTACCCTTGATGTTCAGTATTTGGGCCTTCGACACATCCTTGATACCTATTGTGACTTGTTCTACCCTTTCCTTTAGTTATTCCTTTGAAAACCATTCGAACTGTAAATTCTTCCTTCAATAATATGATTTTATTTTAGACAGAAACTTTCATTATAATGAAAAAAATCCTCTTTAAGTGATTCAATATTCTTAGTTTTCCCCTAATATAAATATTAAAATTATTAATAATCTATGTCTGTTTCTTAATTTTTTAACAAGTAGTTCACTAATTATTTAGGTTTTACTAGATCATTTGTGTGTCCCTCCACAAATTTCACTATTTTTTCAATTTATCAATCATTATCACAAATATATTTATAGTATTATTAAAGGAATCATCGAATCTTCATTTTTTTATTTCTTTGTTAGTAAATCTCTTTAAGGGGTCCATCTAATTCCACTTTTAGATCGAAAAATCACTCTGGTTGACTATCTTATTTTAATTTTTTTATCTCTCTATTATACCCATTATGAAATATATATTTTTCTAGGATAAAATTAATATTAATTCCATCTAAAAGATATTATTTATCATCATCTTCCTCTTTAATTACTAAAAATTTTCAATGAAATTTATTTCAACTTTAATTTATAGTATTATTGTTACTTTGGGAGTAAAAATATTTTTTTGTATTTTGAGTGGTTTAAAAATCAATGTCTTATCCACCAAATCATTTAGGACACCTAGAATCAATTTACCAAACCTTTCCACACAAAAATTCTAATGGTATCTTAGCATAAAATATCCCTTTACCTCTCTTAAAAATTCTTGCCACAAGTGATACAAACATGTAAATTACACATCCCAATTCATTTACAACCTCATGAATCTCAAGATTCACATTGTAATTAAACTAAATTTTCATTGATGAATGTGTTATGTAACTTTTTAATTTCAATCACATTTCATATGAGACCAACATGCAATTTGAATCATTAAGAGGTAATTCCCCAAGATTTACTTCATCATGTTCATAAACCATTGTATCATAAACTAATGGAAGTCTCAATAAGATATTTTTTACATTATAAAAATCTTCTTTCTCATCACTAATCCCATAGTTATAAACTGTCAATATTTTTTATGGATATTATCTATATATCATTAAATTTTCTATGTGTAACATATAATTTTTCCTCATTCAGTTTTCTTTTACCTTCATAAATTTTATAAAGTATGTCTTATACTTATTTTACTGATTTAAAAAAACATCACTTTCACATAAATATAATTATATAATTCTATAGACAATGCATTCTAGTCCTTTTCATCAACACCAAACAATTTCATATCCACTCTTTTCATCAAAAAATTCATAGTACCACTTACTTTTATTCCATCAACATCTATCATGAAAACATTATGCCCAAGAGAAAATAATTGTTATCTTATTATATTCCTATACACCTGATAATTTCAACTATAAAATAAGGGTACCCCCTATACATTCCCATTATTATAAAATAAAAAATAACTAACAGATTTATTAGGATTTAACCTATGTCTATTATACCACGTATTCTAAACTAAAGTCCCATTACAAACATGAAGAGGGGGGTGAATTAAGGTGCTGTGAAATATATTATTTAGTCAAGTATGATATGATCATATCCTAATGTTTGAAAAGTCACATTGAATATCTCAAGAAATCACACAATTTCACAAAAAATTGTTGAAATATAAATAGAATAAACATAAATATATTACTTATATTTATGACATAAATACGTCCAAGTAGAACATATCAATAATTTGTTGATATTCTATGTAATTGATACTTCACTAGTTTATGATTACAATCATTTGGATATGCACATTTCTTATGGAAGGTCTACAAAATATTACACTCTTCCTCTCATTGATTAACAATATAGTTACAAGAAATTATTGTATCAATATAGAAGTAAAACTCATGGGAATACTAGTAAAATAAATAATACCAAACACCATGGGTGTTCTCCATGATACTATGATATTTTCCACATATTTTTTACATGTATTTCCAATATAATCCTTTTAAAAACTAGGTTTAAAATGATTAAAAATATAATAACAACTCACTATCCAAATTATATATTTTTCAATGAAATCAAAAAACTAATATATTATATTCTATATGTTAGGATTTTCTGTATAGGTCCCAATCTGATATTTTTTTTAAAAAAACCTTTATTTTTTAACCTTCTAAATAATTTAAACTTAAAAATTAAAAATCAAATTTCAAACCACATTGAACATTATATGATTTATATTCATCTATTTTATCATATTTAGGTAAATATACACAATTGATATTTATTTTTTAATTAGTGGTCATCCTAAAAACTAAAAATTATTCATTATATTGACAAGTAATCGATTCTGATTGAATTCTCTTATTTTCAATATGCATGTCCTTGTTACTTCTAGGGTGAAGTAACATGTTGGTTCCTCCATGAGTTTTTTTTTCAGCTTAAAGATACATTATGACATGATATGCTTCAAAAAATAATATCCATTTTGTTTTCAAATAAAGTTGAACTAAATTTTCATGAAAAAACCATTACAACACAATCTATCCTATCATAATGGAAACCATGTAATACACCATGATTAAAGCTCACTCAATTCCATATCAATATAATTTTTGTGGCATGAAATGTTTATTCAGAACAAGTTATTCTAATCTTGTTTATATTACTCTTACATAGTGTAAATTTTGGTTATTCTTTTATAATATTGAATAACGATGGAAAAAAAGTTTAATCTCATGTAAGTCGATCACAACATGAACAATTTATTATTGTTTTTATTACTATTCCATAGATTTGGTTTACCCATATAAATGCGTGGATCATTATTTTATATCTTGAGTTTACTCTTATTCATGACCTATTGTGGTATGGCCCTATTGATTACATCATGATGTATATCCTTATCTATAAAAACATCTTCAAACATAGACCAACCTTTTACACCATTCTATATTTACAACCATGAACTCCAAAAAACATTAATTAACAAAAAATAAAACATTGCATCCTTCAATTTCTATAATAAATAATTAACTATACATGATAAAAAATAAAGAATTTATCAAATGATATATTTTATTGTTTTATCTATCGAGTATATGATAGACCAACCAAGACCCTAGGTGAACTCTCTAATATATCAATTTAGCTCAAGTTATGAAGTATAAGGCCCCATCCTTAAACCTTACTTAATCTTGAGTTATTACAAGATTACACATTGAGGATCTTTTCAGGTTTAGAGTTTTAGAGAATTAGATCATGAAACTTGCATTACATTCCACATTTAAACAAAGTGGTTATATAAAATACAGTATTCATTCTTACCACCAATGGAAACATATTTAAAATAAAACATGGATTCTTTCTTGACACATCCTTGACACTATCATCACATCATGTACCTTTCCCTTGACCTGTGAAAAACATTTCAAAAACATGGGATGAGCATAAAAAGCTCAGTAAGGGTTATAAAAATATGGAAAGGAAACATGAGTTCATATATACATAAGAATGAAATCATACTTTACCCATAAAACATAGGCACTTTAACATACCTCATCAAATCATGAATAAATCATAGAAATCATAAGACATAAATGGTAACTTGAGGCATTCATAACATTCTTACGTAGGGAGTAACCCTCTTGGTTACGTTTGGAATACCCACCACAGTATATTCCCTAAATCTCTTCGGAGAAACCTTAACGTTTCACTCCTTCGTATTACCCAATGCATTGGAGAGCTATATCGGGCTCACCCGCCCTTAGTTTATCACGGAACGACCCGTCTTCATAACAATGCCCAAGAACCATAACATAATCTTATCACATAAAACATGCATAAAGGAAACATAACATTTCCACCTTTAAATAACAAGATATCAATACAACACATTGATATAAAAACATTATCAAAACCATTTTCAATACCAAAATAAAAGAAAAGTAAAACATGGTATTTATTTTACTTTTAAAAAGAAGGTATGGCTTGTAGAATAATTCGAAACTCAAATGATGGTCATGGAGGCAGAGAAGTCGTTGTCGTCGCATACGTACGACAAAAACTTTCCCTTTTGTCGTTTAGTAAAACACTTCATATAAAAAAGATTCCTTTTTGGATAAACTTAAAATACAAAGGGGTTTATATACCATATAAAAGAAGCTTGTGTATAAAACAAAATATGCCTCAATGAATGGAGATTGAGACGAAGTCCCTTACAAAGACGGTATCCTTGGTTTAAGGATAAATCAATTAAATAATTATGTGTGACAAATGAATACACCAAATATAAGTGCATATTAAGTGTAAAAATAATCAAATGTCATTCACACATATTCAAAAGATGACATATTCAAAAACTACATGTTGAACCCAAAGAAATCGAAATTGGGTTAAGAAGTTCCCTTGACATCCTAATGGCGTCACATCAAAATGAGTTGATGAGAGATAAAAAAGGGTATCTCATCACATGGACATAAAATTAAAATCGGTAAGGATATATGAGAACATATCCCAACATAACAATATGTAAATTAAAAGACCCAACAAAAGAAGTCTTTTAAAAAGAGGAGGGTGAAAGGTTCCCTTACCGACATGGGTATCTTTCGAAACATACACCTCGTGAAAGAAGGACAATACAACATTGATGTAAATACTCATAAAAGAAATTATATTACCCAATGAATAAAATAATGGGCAGTACATACACCACTCAAAGGAAATTGTGGCAAATGTAGCATAAATCTCACGGGAATAAAAGTGAGATGAAAAATCCTTTACGAAAACTCGGTAGCCTAACGGCGCCACATAAAACTTCCAAAATGGATTGATGAGAGAGAATAGGGTCTCTCATCACATGAACATAAAAATTAAAGTATGATTAATATAAAAGAACATCCCAATAACAAGAAATATGAGCTTTAAAAGGAATGAAATAAAAGAGTGTACTTAAAAAGAAAGAGTGGAGTAGGATCCCTTACCTCAAGTCCAACTTGTCTTGTTCGTTTCTTTATATTCCTGAATAATAAACTTTGGTCAATTAATAATTGCTTAATTACCTCCTTTATATATTATTATTCAGTTCATATCATATATTATAATGTTATAATAATTGTTTAATAATGTTAGTTCATATCAAATGTTTTTGCCGATGTTTGGTACATGAGTCAAAAATGAACTTGTTTGAAAAAAAGATTGCCCATGTAGTTATAAGTAAATAATTTCCAGAATAGTATTAATGATTAAAATATCATATATATCCAGTAAATATTCATTTTATACTATTCCATATCATTTGGAGATAAAAAAAACGAAAAGCACCGTTCATGGAGACGGTAGGCCGTACGTACGCATGAACGCTACTTTCATTTTTTGTCATATTAATGGAATTAAAACAAAATGAGAGAGATATATATATGTTATAATTCTAGAATGATATCCATAATTTAGATGTAATATATTACATATATATCCATTATATATATGTACTTATAATATTACATAACATTTTGAGATAAGAAATTAAAGGTACCGTTCATGGAGACGGTAAGCCGTACGTACGCATGAACGCTACTTCCATTTCTATTTCATATTTAATGGAATTAAAACATAATTATACATAATAGTATTTTAATTCCATTATGGTATCATATATAATATCATTAAATATATCCTTTATACGTACCACATATGATATTAACGAATCAAATCACTTTGAGGGGGCGGTAGTCCGCACTTCCTTAAATGAAGATATCGCGTTTACCCATAATGGAAACCATAAAGGTACGCCATAAATTAAAAATAAATAAGCTTAAGTAAAACATAAACATATTAGATATCATATATAAATATAGTTTCATCTTAATGGCCACCTTTGAAGGTGTTAGAAGAATGTTGAACAATCATCGTTTCGGGAGGCAGAAATTCACCATCCACGGAAACAGTATGTTCTTTAAACATTAGATGTAGGTGTGTGTAAGTGTAGCTCTAATACTTATTATAAAAACATAATAGTATATTTTAGATACTGGATTTATTACAAAATAAATTAATAAAAAGAGTTTAGGGGGTTGGAGAATCAAAATAAAACAAAAGGACACAAGTGAAGACATTACCTTAAAATCGGGTAACTCCTTTTGGTTTGGGCTCAAAGGCTTCCTTGGGAAGACTTATGCCCAACGTGAGGCTTCAAGGAGTAATATAGGGAAGTTGAGAGACAAAATGGGAAGGGTTTGGCCGAGCCGAAGGCTTTGGGAGTGTGGGTAAGGAGGTAGAGGTGGGGGCCTTTTATAAGAGGAGAGGAGGGGCACTCTTGTAAAGTTACAAAATGTTACTTTATTTTCAAAAGCGTTTCAGATTTTAAAGGTCCCACATTTATGTATTTCGAGTATAAGGTGATAAGGGTTTTAAATACACTCATAAAATATGTTTTGGACATGTTTAGGTCTTAGATATTACATTATCTTTCCATTTTATTTAAATCGTTAAATAATGAGGTCATCACTGCGTCATCATGATGTCATAAATAATTTAATTTATTTAATGTCAAAAAATTATAAAACAAATACTATGACGTAGGAAATCATTTTAGCTTTCCAATTACTATTTATAGTCAAATATATGACTTATATAACCCCATGTAAATTTTTTTTTAGTAAAACATATCATGTTTGTGTCATTTTTACTTTAACATTAAATAAAAAGAAATTTATGTCATTTCCCAACCAAAGTGGCTCCATGGGGTCCCCAAGTTGACCCATGGATTTTCTTGGTCGGCCATGACACATCCAATGAGGGTAGAACATGTTTCTAGGTCATTTCATTTTATTAAAACATTATTCTTACCATAAACTACACTAATTACCTCTAATCGCGATTAATAACTTAATAAGTTACTATTCACCAAAAAATTATTTTTATCCCATTGAACCACATTTTACTTATTAATGACAACCATATATGTCGGATTTTTGAATTTCAAAACAGAAAGATATCAAAATTTCATTTAAACGGAAAAATCAGTTTTTATAAGTACCACTTAGTGGTTTCATTATTCATCAAAAATCGAAGTTTTTCAGAAAAATCCCAAAAATTCACCCTAATCTATATTTGATATTCCAAATTCAAAAATGAAGTCTATTTTACAAAATTCAAAACATATAAGTCACATTAATTAATTTAATAATTAATTCCCACTGTCAGAGCAAATAGCGTGTTTTTATGAAATAATAAGTATCAAAAGATTGACACTAGTTTAAGTCTGATTTCAAAGTGAAATTAATTCCAAAGACCACTATTGGATTTAATGGTAAAAATATATTCTAATTTCACTTTAAAACCAATTAAAAATATCATCTAATCATATAAATAAATTCGATTAAAAATAGGTTTTGAATTAAAATACAACATTTTACACTATTCATTAAAAAAATGAACTTTATCGGAAAGATACCAAAAATTTACACAAATTAAATTTTGATTTCCCGATTCTTAAGAAGAGTTTTATTTGGTCCAATAGAATATATAAGAGTGAAAAAAAACTATATTTAATGACGGTTCTCCATCAAAAGGTGATAAGTGAACCTTTAGTGAAAACTAGGGCATATACGTCTAAAATTGAATTCTTTCTGTATTTTAAGCCTTTATCTTTTATTGGATAAATGTAAAAACTTTTAAAAACATATATAATAATATTTTAGTTATTTATATCCATTCCCGCAAATACAACGGCTACATGTTAACTACCATTTAAAATAATATTATTTTATTATTAGAGTACAACGAAAGATTCCCAAGAAACTCATTGTTGCGTGTTGGGTACGCCATCGAGCAGAGCGTCCCCTTTAAAGTCATATTAATATTTTATTCACATATATGGATAAATATGAAATTTTCATATTCTTTATTTACATGGGGTGTTACATCCTTCCACCCTTTTGGAAATTGCGTCCTCGCAATTTTTAAAATTGAGATTGGAAACATCCTTGAAAGTCCCACATCGGAACAAGAGTCGGTAAAACAATCACTTTAAAGTAAAGGAAGATAAGTACAGAGGTCACCCGAGTTAACCCATACTAGGATTCCATGTATAAAAACATGGACATGGAAGAAAAAGCAAAGGGTCATGTTCTTGAGGGAGAGTGATAGTAAACATGTCTAGGAGAAAGTTAACCATAAGAAAATCAAAAACTTGTGATGGGTTAAACGGTATTCGATTCCCCAGTAGGAAAAGTTAATAGACAACATTTTTGTTTTAAGTTACTTTTTATTGAGGAATTTATTCATAAGGAAACATAATCACTTATCATGTTGACTTTCAACTTTTACTAGATTCCTTAATCAAACTCATATTTTTTTCCAAAAGACGAGTATTTAGGGAGACTTGTTCGCATTAAGAGTACTATAATCAGATTCTATAGAATCACCTAATCCACCAAATAGAACTATATACTTCCCATGTCTTTAGGATTTAACCAAAACCAAAACCAAAAAGGTTAGTACAAGGTTAGATAATCCAGAAAAGGATAACCCTTTAAAAAGAAAATCTATGCTTAATCTCCAAAATTTGTCCAACAAAACCCAAAGTTCAACGAGGACCATCTGATAAACAATTTGTCCATAAAATTCATCAAAGTAAACCAATATAAGATTGAAACCCAAATATTTTAAGGATTTAGTCACATAGTCTTCCAAGTTAAATAGTAACATTTATCTCCAAACAACATCAGTTGCTCCTAAAGTCTCGTATTGAAAAGTAATTAACCTAATCACATATCCTCCAGGATAGGTTAATCCTTTTCATAAATAACCCAAAATCAACGTACTCATAATTCATAAAATCATATAACTGAAAATAATCAGTCAAACTAACCAGGGACTTCACGTATTCCAGTGGTAGGCGATAAATACCAGTCGCACTTTGGTTGCGGGTTTGATTCCCGCAGCTTTGTCCGACGCGACGGGTAGTCACACGGTCTGCGTGTTTTTCTTTTTCCAAAACTATATAATTCTCAAATCATTCTCCAAAAAGGGATAAAATCGTCAAAAATAACCATAACATAATTTAACCTCAATTTTATCTCATGCCTTTCACTTCAATCATAACATATAGTAACCCATAATTACCTCAAAAGTAAGGATCATATAAACCCAAATGGTTCTTTATAACTATGTCCACAAAAGAAAAGATAACTATTCCTTGAATAAAATTTGCATATATTAAACATCAGGGTTACACATAATATAAAAAGTCTTCTAATGTAACCCCATCATCAAAAGAGACTTAATACTCTTAATAATTTCACCATAACTCTTGAAGCCCTTATATGTTGACATCTTACTCATTCAACATTATTCATGATCCATTAACCATTCATTTCTAACTTATTCCGAAATACCTCTTTCCTACAAGAAAAATCATGAATCATTCCTAAGATTCCAAAATAGGAAAACAATAGTCATGAAATAATACATACCTTTGATTGGTTATTGTCAGTTTCTTCATCCTCAATCGGAATGGAATTAGGTATTGGTAAACGAACATTTGTACGCTCTTGGTGATCCCATTCACGAAACTTCTTCATAGGACATGTGTTTGCATAATGACCATGCACACCACATTTAAAACATTAAATTGATCCCTCAGAAAGAACTTCTTTCCCTTTCCTCGAGTCAACTGGATGTTTCCTTTTTCCATGGCAGGTTCTTGCTTTATGACCTTCATTTCCACATCTATAGCATATTTCTGTCCCTTTGAAACATTTTACTAGGTTTTTCTTTCCACATCTTTGACACATAGTTTTTTGAACACACTTACCTTTATGATTATTACCTGTACTTCCGTAGGGATTTGTTTCTTGCATATATGATGCCTTAGAGAAATCACCAAGGTTTAGGTGGTCAATCATGACTCTAGATAATTAGTTGAGGATAATCACAAGAGTTCTCATTGCATCTCCCATATCATTTAGTTGCTTGCTCAAAAAACTGTCACAGTTTCCTTCACATCCACTGTTACTTTAGTGCCTGCTAGATCCAGCCATTTACTAAAACCAAAAAACGTCAGTGTGAGTATATCAACAAAACCATCATGTACTAATGAGGAAGGTAAACACTAAGATACACTTACTCATTCACTTTATCTAAAACTAGGACTCTTTCTGAAATCCTAACCATTATGGTAATTCCACTTATGCTTAAAGAATACCCTAACCTCTAAAGTTATCTAAATCGACCTCTAATGCCAACTATAAGGCCCCAGCCTTAAACCTTACTTAATCTTGAGTTATTACAAGATTACACATTGAGGATATTTTCAGGTTTAGAGTTTTAGAGAATTAGATAATGAAACTTTCATTACATTCCACATTTAAACAAAGTGGTTACATAAAAGATAGTATTCATTCTTCCCATCAACGGAAACATATTTAAAATAAAACATGGATTCTTTCTTGACACATACTTGACAATATCATCACATCATGTACCTTTCCCTTGACCTGTGAAAAACATTTCAAAAACTTGGGATGAGCATAAAAAGATCAGTAAGGGTTATAAAAATATGGAAAGGAAACATGAGTTCATATATACATAAGAATGAAATCATACTTTACTCATAAAACATAGGCACTTTAACATACCTCATCAAATCATGAATAAATCATAAAAATCATAAGACATAAAAGGTAACTTGAGGCATTCATAACATTCTTACGTAGGGAGTAACCCTCTTGGTTACGTTTGGAATACCCACCATAGTATATTCCCTAAATCTCTCCGGAGAAACCTTAACGTTTCACTCCTTCGCGTTACCCAATTCATTGGAGAGCTATATCGAGCTCACCCGCCTTTAGTTTATCACGGAACCACCCGTCTTCATAACAATTCCCAAGAACCATAACATAATCTTATCACATAAAACATGCATAAAGGAAACATAACATTTCCACCTTTAAATAACAAGATATCAATACAAAACATTAATATAATAACATTCTCAAAACCATTTTCAATTCTAAAATAATATAAAAGTAAAACATGGTATTTATTTTTCTTTTAAAAATAAGGTATGGCATGTAGAAGAAGCCGAAACTCAAATGATGGTCATGGAGGCGGAGAAGTCGTTGTCGCCGCATACGTACGACAAAAAACATTCTCTTTTGTCGTTTAGTAAAATGCTTCATATAAAAAAGATTCCTTTTTGGATAAACGTAAAAGTAAAAGGGTTTTATACACTATATAAAATAAGGTTGTTTATAAAACAAAATATGCCTCAATGAATGGAGATTGAGACGAAGTCCCTTACAAAGACGACATCCTTGGTTTAAGGATAAATCAATTAAATAATTATGTGTGACAAACGAATACACCAAATATAAGTGCATATTAAGTGTAAAATAATAAAATTTCATTCACACATATTCAAAAGATGACATATTCAAAAACTACATGTTCAACCCAAAGAAATTGAAATTGGGTTAAGAAGTTCCCTTGACAGCCTAACAACGTCACATCAAAATGAGTTGATGAGAGATTAAAAAAAGGGTATCTCATCACATGGACATAAAATTTACATCAGTAAGGATATATGAGAACATATCCCAACATAAAAATATGTTAATTAAAAGACCCAACAAAATAAGTCTTTTAAAAATAGGAGGGTAAAAGGTTCCCTTACCGACATGGGTATCTTTCGAAACATACACCTCGTGAAAGAAGGAAAATACAACATTGATGTAAATACTCATAAAAGAAAGTATATTACACAATGAATAAAATAATGGGCAGTACATACACCACTCAAAGGAAATTGTGGCAAATGTAGCATAAATCTCACGGGAATAAAAGTGAGATGAAAAATCCTTTACGAAAACTCGGCAGCCTAACGGCGCCACATAAAACATCCAAAATGGACTGATGAGAGAGAATAGGGTCTCTCATCACATGAACATAAAAATTACAGTAATATTAATATAAAAGAACATCCCAATAACAAGAAATATGAGCTTTAAAAGGAATGACATAAAAGAGTGTACTTAAAAAGAAAGAGTGGAGTAGGATCCCTTACCTCAAGTCCAACTTGTCTTGTTCGTTTCTTTATATTCCTGAATAATAAACTTTGGTCAATTAATAATTTCCTAAGTAACTCTTTTAGAGATTATTATTCAGTTCATATCACATATTATAATGTTATAATAATTTTTTAATAATGTTAGTTCATATCAGACTTTTTTGCCGATGTTTGGTACATGAGTCAAAAATGAACTTGTTTGAAAAAAAAGATTGCCCATGTAGTTATAAGTAAATAATTTCCAGAATAGTATTAATGATTAAAATATCATATATATCCAGTAAATATTCATTTTATACTATTCCATTTCATTTGGAGATAAAAAAACGAAAAGCACCGTTCATGGAGACGGTAGGTCGTACGTACGCATGAACGCTACTTTCATTTTTTTGTCATATTAATGGAATTAAAACAAAATGAGAGATATATATATATGTTATAATTCCAGAATGATATCCATAATTTAGATGTAATATATTACATATATATCCATTATATATATGTACTTATAATATTACATAACCTTTTGAGATAAGAAATGAAATGTACCGTTCACGGAGACGGTAAGTCGTACGTACGCATGAACGCTACTTCCATTTCTATTTCATATTTAATGAATTAAAACATAATGATACATAATATTATTTTAATTACAGTATGTTATCATATATAATATCATTAAATATAACCTTTATACATACCACATATGGTATTAATGAATCAAATCACTTTGAGGGGGCGGTAGTCCGCACTTCCTTAAATGAAGATATCGCGTTTACCCATAATGGAAACCATAAAGGTACACCATAAATGAAAAATATAGAAGCTTAAGTAAAACATAAACATATTAGATATCATATATAAATATAGTGTCATCTTAATGGACACCTTTGAAGGTGTTAGAAGAATGTTGAACAATCATCGTTTCGGGAGGCAGAAATTCACCATCCACGGAAACAGTATGTTCTTTAACCATTAGATGTAGGTGTGTTTAAGTGTACCTAGAATCCTTATTATAACAACATAATAGTATATTTAAGATACTGGATTCATTACAAAATAAATGAATAAAAAGAGTTTAGTGGGTTGTATAAGAACAATAAAACAAAAGGACACAAGTGAAGACATTACCTTAAAATCGGGTAACTCCCTTTGGTTTGATATCAAAGGATTCCTTGGGAAGACTTCTGCCCAAAGTGAGGATTCAATTAGTAAGAGAGGGAAGTGGAGAGACAAAAATGGGCAGGGGTTGGCCGAGCCAAAGGCTTTGGGAGTGTGGGTAAGGAGGTAGAGGTGGGGGCCTTTTATAAGAGGAGAGGAGGGGCACTCTTGTAAAGTTACAAAATGTTACTTTATTTTCAAAAGAGATTTGGATTTTAAAGGTCCCACATTGATTTATTTCGAGGATAAGGTGATAAGGGTTATAACTCCACTCATCCAATATGTTTTGGACATTTTTAGGTCTTAGATATTACATTATCTTTCCATTTTATTTAAATCATTAAATAATGAGGTCATCGCTGCATCATCATGATGTCATAAATAATTTAATTTATTTAATTTCTAAAAATTATAAAAAAAATACTATGATGTAGGAAATCTTTTTATATTTACAATGACTATTTATAGTCAAAAATATGACTTGTATAACCCCATGTAAAAATTGTTTTAGTAAAACATATCATGTTTGTGTCATTTTTACTTTAACATTAAATAAAAAGATATTTTTGTCATTTCCCAACCAAAGTGGCTCCATGTGGTCCCCAAGTTGACCCATGTATTTTCTTGGTTTACCATTACACATCCAATTATGGTAGGACATGTGTCTAGGTAATTTAATTTTATTAAAACATTATTCTTACCATAAACTACACTAATTACCTCTAATCGCGATTAATAACTTAATAAGTTACTATTCACCAAAAAATTATTTTTATCCCATTGAACCACATTTTACTTCTTAATGACAACCATTTATGTCATATTTTTAAAATTCAAAACACAAATATGGAAAAATTTCATTTAAATGGAAAAATCAGTTTTTATAAGTACCACTTAGTGGTTTCACTATTCATCAAAAATTAAAGTTTTTCAGAAAAATCTCAAAAATTCACCCTAAGCTATATTTGATATTCTGAATTCAAAAATGAAGTATATTTTACAAAATTCAAAACATATAATTCACATTAATTAATTTAATAATTAATTCCCGTTGTCGGAGCAAATAGCGTGTTTTTATGAAACAATAAGTATCAAAAGATTGACACTAGTTTAGGTCTGATTTCAAAGTGAAATTAATTCCAATGACCACTATAGGATTTAATGGTAAAAATATATTCTAATTTCACTTTAAAACCAATTAAAAAGATATTATAATCATATAAATAAATTAGATTAAAAAGTGGTTTTGAATTAAAATACAAAATTTTACACTATTCATTAAAAAAATGAACTTTATCAGAAAGATACCAAAAATTTACACAAAGTAAATTTTGATGTCCCGATTCTTAAGAAGAGTTTTATTTGGTCCAATAGAATGTATAAGAGTGAATAAAACTATATTTAATGACAGTTCTCCATCAAAAGGTGATAAGTGAACATTTAGTGAAAACTAGGGCATATACGCCTAAAATTGAATTCTTTCCGTATTTTAAGCCTTTATCTTTTATTGGATAAATGTAAAAACTTTTAAAAACATATATAATCATATTTTAGTTATTTCTATCTATTCCCGCCAATACAACGGCTACATGTTAACTACCATTTAAAATAATATTATTTTATTATTAGAGTGCAACGTAAGATTCCTAAGAAACTTGTTGTTGTGTGTTGGGTACGCTATCGAGCATAGCATCCCCATTAAAGTCATATTAATATTTTATTCACAAATATGGATAAATATGAAAATGTAATATTTTTTATTTACCTGGGGTGTAACATGAAGTACACATTCTTTCATGTATTTGTACTTATTTTGAATTACACCAGATCACATCTCAAACCACATCATCATGATCATAGACTCACACATAGGGGATGAGAAATCAATATGTGATAATTAAATTTAATAATTAAATCTGTACACATAATTTCTTAGAAATAAAAAAAAAGTGTAGGGGCGATGAAAAAATCATTATAAAATCATTTTTAATAATTAATTATTAAAAAATATAACTTATTTCAATCATTAAAATTATGTAAATAAAAAAACATACATGGGTTGGTCATCACTTATGATCATGAAATATGCATAAACATTATATAAAATTCATTAAATAAGATAAAAAGGTTTACTTGATGGAAGCTTTTATAAATTAAAATAACATTAATATAATTTTAGTTCATTAATGACACATGATGTGGTTCTCAAAATGGTTTTATGAAGTTGTAAATATTTTATTGATTTTATATAATTTTCTTTGTAATTTTATTGGGGTTTTTTCTATAAAAGGTACTCAAAAGAATTTTTAATTCCCCGACTAGGCCCGATGTACTGTGTGGTTTGAGAAAGGTGAAACTCAGCCACTATCAGGGTAGTTTCTTTTAAAATATTATAATAAAACATGTACCACACAACAAAGGTCATGGGAACCACTCCCTATTCAATGGGAGGGGATATAGTGGGTGTAGGAATGCATTTTTTGCATGTTTCTCTATCTCCCAATAATACCTTCTCATTTAGAGGGACGTATCTCATCCATAAAGACATGGATTAATGCACTATTTTTTTTATTGATAATATATCTAATTACTCTAATTAAATTATTGGTGATTTAATTTAAATTCTTGGCTTAAATTATGTATGACTGATTGGATATCACAAAAAGGAATACAAGCACTGAAACTATGGTTTGATACTAGTGTCTTAGAAAAATTCAATTGAATCTATATCGTAACACAAAATCCAATATAAAAGTGATTATATTATTTAAAGTATCATATGTAAAATAAAATTAGGAATCAAGAAATTGAATGAAATGTTATTATTTTTATATATATAATCCCAACATTATTATCTCGATGTTGAATCATTTTCATTTAAATGTTCCTGGATAGGATCCCTCTTGATCATCCATATGTGCACCTTATTTCCCATGTTCATTAATCTACATTCTCCATGTGATATTAAAAATAAATGAGTGGTTTTTGATTTCTTTATTATATATAAAACATGAAAAAAAATCATGGAGGGCGAATCATATTATCCATGTTCTTTCCTTAAATTTATCTCTATAGAATATAAGATAATTAAGGGTGGAGAGAGAATTAATGTAATCTCTACCTCTTATTATTCATGGATCTAATATGGGATTTATACTTATGTTAAACTCTATTTTATTTAACATTATTTTTCACTAATGGAAACTGGGGAAAAGCCAACACCTCTATACCAACAGTTTCAATAAAATATTAGTATATAGTAACTATACCAATGGTTTTTAACAAAACATTTTTATACGATTCCCAATTTACCCCATTCACAATGCCTCCTCTTTCCCATTCCCACTCAAATCCCAATTCCTCCACAGGAGGTGCCTCTCTTCCATTCCCTACCCCAACTATCACTCCTCATTCAATGTTTTGATTCCATTTTTCTCCAACATCTAATTGAGGAGTTCCAAATTTATCATCTCTACTACCAAGAATAATTTTCATTCTTATATAAGAATCAAACAATATCATTGATTCATTATGTTCACATTTCATCGTGATATATTTAATGATGGTTCATTTTTATTAAACATTATATTTCATTTCATAATAAATATAATTATAGGTATTGATTTTTAATTTACTTAATCGCTACTTCTACATAAATATATATTGATCAAGTTATTGAATCTAACTTGTATAGTATTCCCATTTATTTTTCACATATTCCTTTTAAATTTTTTATTTAATTCATTAAAAGGAATAACTTCTTTCTAATTCTACAAAATATGTTTTGTGATTTCATATGTGATGATAAAATGGCTCGATTAGACAAGTGGGGAGAAATGATTCAGGTCATTAACATGCTTCGATTTAATATAAATCTATTATTCTTTTTATATATATTAGGCCATTATTTTATTAATTTTAAGGAACCAAGTTTAAAAATTACATAATCTTGAGTTTTAGTCATTAAATTACTTTCTTTCACATTGAGGATCTTTTTAGGTTTAGAGTTTCAGAGAATTAGGCCATAAATAATACACAGAAAAACCATAAAAATTAAATGTTTAATCTTCCAAACAGTATCCTTTTTTTATAATATAAAACTTTTACAATATAACAGGATCCCTTTTATGATATAACACTCAAAATGAATTCATCTAATCCGTGATTTTTCCCTATGTATTGTGAAAAACATTAAAAACATGTGATGATCATAAAAACTCAGTAATGGATATAAAATTATGGAAACCATTTGTCTATTGATAAAAATTAAAACCCATGAAATTGTATTAAAAAATTAATACTTTTCACCATTAATAATTAATAAATGATTTTCATTGAAAACAATATCATTCCAAACCATTTTTATATTCATAAGATTATCATAAAACCATAGAAAGCATAGATAACACATAAATGTATATTGGGACATACTTATACCTAAATGGAATAACCATGTAGTCAAATTCCATACATGTCACTCTTAAAAATGTAATATCCATATGACCTACTTCCATACTCAATTCATTGGATGTTATAATGTAACACTCCGATATTTTGTGAATTATTTTTTTCGAATTAATTTATCCCTGTGATATTTGTTTTCACATAACACTGAAAATAGATTATTAAATACTATATCACTATGTTTGGATTCTGTTATATATAGAAACAAGTTAATCATGAACTACACATAAAATAAATTTTATCTTACACTAAACGGAACACCAAGGTTATCTTGCATTATACGCCAAAATGACTTTCCTCGATGGCTTGCGTAGCATTCTAGAATATGTTTTACCAAACAATGATATATTAAAATGTTATTATTTAATACAATAATATATCAAATTTCCCTTAAATTATAGGTTATGAATATTATATGTTAATTTATTAAAATAAATGGTTTAAACAAATAAAAGATGAATTCATAGGATACCGATTAATTAGAAATTAATATGAAACCCGATTGAATATAAAGAAAAATATTAATATGGTCTGAGAGATTTTTTACCCTAATAAATGAAATTTGTTAGTTAGTGATATTAATTTAATATATATGTTATATATTAAATAAAATATATTTTATAATCATCCAATATATTTGATAGATATAAGATAAGAACAAACCTAGTTTTATGCTTAAAAATATATATTTTTATAAATGTAGTGTTACCACCTTTTAATGGAGAACCCATTTAAAATCCTAATTTTGGAACTTTTATTCATTTAATATGTTAAAATAAACTTAATATATTAAATATAAACATAAAAATTAGGTTAGGATATTTTTTTGGTATTTTTTGAAAGGTTTCATTTTTTAATGAATAGTGAAAAATACTGTATTTTAGTTCAAAACTAATTTTTCATTTAATTTATTTTTACAGTTAAATTACATCATAAATTGGTTTTAAAGTTTAATTATATAATATTTTTATCAATTAATCAAATTTAGTTTACTGTAAATAATTTAACAATGAAATTGGATATAAAAACATTGCAAAAGATTGGACATCTTTACTTTAAAACCACAACGGTCGTCCCGTCAGCGGGATTAATTTTTAAAATTAATTTTTTCCACTTCTATGATTATAATTTGGAAAAATGGATTCCATATTTTTAATATTAATAATTTATAATTTCTAATAAATTAAAATTAATTTTTTACCAAAAATATTAGTGAATGTAATTAAAATTAATTACACCGATTAAGGTAAAATTATACTTGACTAAGAAAAAAACCTTAAATTTATTACCCAAAACAACCTATAAACTTTTAAAAACCCCATTTTATATCCATATATAGACCCTATTATCACTTTTCTAAACTATTAACCTTTATTGGATCCACATGAAACATGAAAAATGTGGGTGGAATTCTCTCTCCAAATATTTACAAGAGTTCCACTCCTTCTCCGCTATAAAAAGGGATCTTTTACTCCCAATTCCTAACACCTATCAAGCCTATTAGATCACCCTAAATTCTCTCAAATATTCACCCAACATACCTAACTTCCTCCTTGAAGCCTATATTTTCGTAAAAATTCTTCCAAGGAGGATTTTTGCCACAAACCAAAAGGAGTTACCCGATTAGGAGGTAGTGTCCTCTCTCAATGTCATTTTTTTATTTTCTTTAGTTACCCCCTAAACTCCCTTTATTCTATGATTGTATAAAAAAGTATCATAAATATAATATTATGTTTTTATGATAAATTTTTTAACAACACTAACACAGACCTCCATATAATGGGTAACAAACATATTGTTTATGTGTACGATGAACTACCACCTCATTAAACAATGATTGTTCAATATTCCTTACTACCTCTCCTAGTGGAAATTAATATGGAAAATCTGTTTATATATGTTATATATTATATTTATTATTTATTTATTAATTTATATTACTTTTAAAAACACATCACTTTTTTTTATTTTCATTTGGTGTAAAAACAATAATTTTGTTTGAGGGACTGTGGACTACTACCCCCTCAAAGTGATATGATATGTTCACACACTACATGGAATGTATTAAGGATAGTTTCAGTGAAGTTATATGATATATAAAACATTAAAATGATAATTTAATGATATTATATTCATATATACATATATTTCATTTTCTTTGTTTCTTTCAGTACGACAATAAAAATGGAAACAACGTTCATGCATATGTACGTCTTTCCGTCTCCATGAACAACATATTCCATTTTTTACTTATATATTCTATAGATTATTATAAGAAAATTATACTAGATATAAATGATATTTATATCATGGTTCACATTCTAGTATCATTCTATAATTATGATGACCAAAGACATAACAAATTAAGACACATGAGAGAAGAACAAAGTGAATATTACCTGATAGGAAACATTAACATAGGATTGTTAACATGTAGGTAATATATTGTCATAATAAAACCAAATATGGTATTATATATAATAATATTTTTCATTAATATATTTATAATAAATTTATATTTATTATATAGGATGTTTGAATGAGTATGATGAGTGTCGAGACACAAGGTAAGGGAATTTTATATCGTTTTTTTATTTCCTTGAGATACATGCTATGTTCGCCACTCATTACTTTTGGTTTCATGTATTTACTGACCATGATTGTATTGAATTTATCTTATACATTAATTTATGGGTATTAACATATCAATTTTATGATATTTATTTCACGGGGCATAATTTTAAAAAGTTACTGAATCGATGAAATAGTTTTGTCTCAATTTGTCTTCTTTGAGACTCATGATTTGTATGAAAATAAATTATCTTAGATGTGTCTAAATTTAAATTTAACATTTTATTTAAATAATATCCTTATTATAAAGTTATTTTAAGATTAATTAAATTTCCTTTTCTTAAATGTAGAGTGTGATCCCAAGTTACCAAGTTATAATAGTTTATTGAGACAGTATTATCTTTTTACAAGATTGTTTATGTTTATGATTCCTTTAGTTAAATCTTATGATACATATCTCAAGAAAATTAATTAAATTTCTTATCATTTTTTTATTTACGATATATTCATTTATTGGTACCATATTTCTACTCTTTGGTACATAATATAGTTAAGAAATTATTTTTAAGAATCCCTGACTTTACCCTCTCTTCGGTTGGAAATTTGTGTTCCATTAAAACCATGTTTTCTAAAAATAGTTTCAAAGAATATTATTATTATATAATATTATCATTAGAAGAAATTTTTACCCATTCTTAGTTTTCAAAAAATTTCAAATGAATCTTCTTGTCTCTTTATGAATGAATCATTTTTTACACATTTTTATCATGCTAAAAGAATTATCTTTTTACCTCATCTGATATGTATGGATTTATTTGTCATTAATCCATAGAAGATTTATTTTCATGTTTAAAGGTTAATTTTTAAGAATATTTTAAAGTAGTTTTTCAATGAAATTAGTTTCAAAATGTTTTTAATATTATTTTATAATTTTTCATGGAAATTTGTTTTCAAAATGCTTTCAAGCTTCTTTATAATTTTTCAAGGAAAAAGGGATTCAAAATGATTTCATGATTCAATTATAAGTTTTCAATTTATTTTTTTGGAAATTTTTTTAAAAATGTTTTCACATTTCTTTCATAAGGTTTTATGTAAAAAGGTTTTCAAAAAAATTTCAATATTTCATTATAATTTTTCATAGTGTTTTCAAATAAAATGGTTTTTAAAATGTTTTGAATTCTATTTTATTAGTTTTCAAGGAAAAAGTTTTTCAAAATGATTTATAGTATCATTTATATGTTTTTAAGGAAAAGGTTTTTCAAAATTATTTCAATTCTTCTTTATATGTTTTCAAGGAAAATGGTTTTCAAAATGATTTAAAGTCTTATTAATAAGTTTTCAAGGTATTTTAGAAGAAAATTATTTTCAAATGGGTTTATGTATTAAAAAATACCTTTTCAAAGAAGAAAGGATACTTTCCTCAAAAAACATTTTAAAAGATATTTCAAAATTACTTTCCATCTAAGATGACATTCATTGATATTACTCATGTGTCTCTAAGAAATTATCTAAAGGTTACACTCATATCTTTTCTCTGAATGGGTTATTATTAATGTCATTGTCTTTGTGAAACCCATTTCTCTTCCATGAGTTACATTTTTATGAAATACGTTTCTCTTACATGGGTTACTCTTATGATGAAATGATTGTGAAACCTATATATTGTCCACATGTTATTATATGTTTACATTATTATGAAACCCATTCAATTTCATGGGTTATGATATGATTGTTTATGATTTTGTGGAACATGTATTTTTGATTTCATTATGATATGGGTGAGACATATATATATAACACCAATACATTGGGTAAGGATTTATATCTCATGAGATAGAGATGGATGTAATGGGAAATAAATTTTTTTTAGTATTACATGGCTTGAATGAGAAATTAACACAGATCAGTATTACATGGATGGAATGGGAAATGAACTTAGTTCAGCATTACATATCCAAAACATGAAATGAAAACCATTTAGTATTAAAGGTCTAGAATGGGGAGTGATCTCGGGTTAGTAAAATTTGACTAGAACGGGGTGTGAACCCAGTTTAGTAAATGACTTTTTCCACTAAGACGGTCTTGACAGCAATACCTTGGATAGTATTGAAATCATATTATATACTTATGTTTCTTCCACAATTCCATGTTTTATTACTATATTATGCTTTCATGGCTTATGATCTATATTTCATTATGATTCATGTGTTATTAATTACCATGATTTATGACATGATTCATGTATATGAACTTTGATATATAGGGTATGGTCTTCTATTTTCAAGTTCATGTTCTCATACCTTTATTCTCATAATTATGCTTATGTATCTCCCTTATTTACCCTTATTGGTCATTTGAGCTCACCTGCTTATTATGTTTCCTTTCCCCTAGTTATGAAGAATGGTTTTATGTAGAAGTACTATAGGTGGAGATATTTATGGGAGATTTTTAAGATCTTTCACTAGGATATAAGATTTTGTTTCCAAGTTTCCAAAGACACTAAACTATTACATTCCTGAATCATATATTTTTTTAATATACATAATATTCACCTAAAATGATATAACATCCATGTATATTAAGCTTGGGTTTCTATAGTTGGTAACAAAGGAAGGGTTTAATCAACCTTTGGAAACTAGGATACAAAACATTAGTGATATACCTATGTATATTTCAAAGGATAAGCATAGGGATTACTCTAAGGATAAGTATATGGATGAGTTAACATTTAGGAAAACATCCTAGAATTTTGGTAAAGGATTGAGTGATTCGTTCTTGAAATACATTCATGTCTAGATAATACATGTGGATGTAGCTCTAGAATAGATTTACCTAGGAGTAACAACATTGAGAAGATGTTCCAGGCCTGACTCAGGGAAATCTGGTATAAGACAATGGGCCTTGTCGCACACCTATTTTGACACTTCTGTGGGATATTATTTGGGAATTCACAGACTCTTCACAAACCATCATGAAGTATTTAAATATAAGTTGGCTATAAATAACCTAGTAAGAACCTATAATGTCATAATTTAAGGATGGTGTCATGATTTAGACATCCTATAAGTAATTATTTTCTTGACTATGTGGTTTCTTGCTATGATAAGTAATCCACACACTATGCTTATAGTTTTATTAAATAGAAGTAAATGGAAGGAATTGGATTAATATTGACTGTGATGGATGATATTCTGATGGGAAGTAAAGTGGGATGATTACTGGAGTGAAAGATGTTGTGATCATGCCAAATCGGTTTTCACGGAACAAGATTAACAATGTGTACCTTAACCAACTCTTGGACTCACCAAGGAAGATAGAGAAATAGTTTTTTGAAATTTTGGGTAATGGATACCATAAAGGAAATAATATTTGGTTTCCTATGAGTTAAGAATTTCCAAATAATAACATAAGTGACGATATTAGAGGAACAAGATTATTTTTTGACTGTGGAAAAGAAAGACCCAAAACAAGTGACTAAAAGGGAAAAATTATGAGTTTGGTCAAAAAAATAGATGATAATATTATCCTCCCTAAGACATCATCAAATTCTATGTGTTTTAAGTTTTGAATAAGTGGTCATTATGGAACTCAATTTCCCAAGATTAAATCTCCCTAAGAGGATAAACAAGGTGGTATGAGTAATGGTTACAATGTTGATGATGAAGAGTCTACTGATGAAATGTGAAAAGAAATATGTATTGTGTAATAGGATGAGGTATCCTTGATATTGGAATTAAGATAAAGTGAAATAATAAAATATTTTATTTATTTGGATTCAATAAGTATTTTTAATGAAAGGTTAAATATATAAGGATTTTTCAGTTTTTGTTTCTCACTATAAATTTACAAGAACACATTAAATTTTTCTGATGGAATAGAAAAGTGATATAATTTCATGGTGATGTCCATAAAAATACATGATTAAGGGACATATAAACCTTAATATGTTCCTTATGTTATGATAATGTTTTTTGTATAATGATATGTGGGATATGAATAAATAAATTGGATGGTACTGATTACCTTGGAACTAATAAAGGACTTGTTGACAAGTAGTTTATTCTATCATGGATGAAGTTTTCAGCTTCTTGGATTTATGAAATATATCTAGTAATATATGAAATAATTAATTAGTCATGGTTTCAAAATTTATTTATGGTAATTCATGTATTTACCAAGTTCTAAGAGAATTTACCAGGATTTTATTCACATGTTTGGAATGTGATAACCAAGAGATACTTTGTGATACACAGGGGAGCAATATTAAGATGATTTCGTGACTCCCTTTCTAAAGTTTTTGATTTTCATATTTCAGAAGGGTTATAAGGTTAACCATTCATGAAGAGTTTATGTTAAACTTATGAAGAATTATTTATACCCTGAGTTTGTATTGAAAACATTGGTTAAGATACTATTTAGTGATTAGAATTTTTCAAGGATGTCCATCATATTTTTGAAATTATATTAGTGTGGTTTTAGAAAAGAAATGTATGTATGTCAGGTAACATCCAATAAAGTTCAACAAGTCTGTGGGTCTTGATCTAATGACTGAAGGATGATAATAGTTTCATACCTAACACTGGCCTAGGCAATGTCCTGGTTATGTAAGATTATTTTTTACGAAAAATTTTTTATGATGATATAGAAGTGTTACTTTTTATGTTTTTATACTAATGTATTGACCTTATTGACTTTGAAGAATATTTAGAGATAAAGGTTATACTTTTCATTGTTTTATGGGCCTTAAGATCTGGAAACAATGTATTTTAACATTTTAAACATCAAAGTTAATTCCATAAAATCCCTTTCATGAAGTAATGGGTAAATTAGAAGTAAATAAAAGAAAAATTAAAGAATGAATTTTTTTTACAGAAACATGTAAATTAATTGTGTTTCCCTATATTCTTGGACAATAAAATAATTACTCAAAGATAGGATCATGATCAAAAAAAATTTGTCCTAATACCTTAATTTTTATTAAACTAATGGACTTATAAATCATCATATATTTATTTCTTTGAGGCCCTAAGAATTTCTTTGATCATTCAGATATTTATGATTGATGACCTCAATCAATCCCTATAAATATTTATGCATTTCCTCCATGTATAATCTTCACTCCCAACCCATGTTCTACTATTTGGAAACCTATTTATATTTTACTTTGGGTTATCATTATAGTCCCAAAATTCCATTTTTAAGGGATGTTTAGTATCAATTTTTACGATGTGGGTTTGTATGAATGAAACATTAAAGTATTAAACCTTTGATAACCCAGATGAAGTTCGAGTGGGAAATTCATTTTAAGGGGGGTAGAATGTAACACCCTGATATTTTGATGTTTTTTCACCTAAAACATTAAAGGAGGTTATTATATATCAAATCACTATGTTTAGATTAAGTTATATGAAACACCAAGTTAATCAGGTACTACATGAAAAATAAATTTTAGCTTACTCTACACGAAACACCGAATTCAGATTGCGTTATATGCAATAATAAATTTTCTCAATGGCTTTCATAAAATTCAAGACATAGTTTCACCGAACAATAATATATTAAAATGTTATTATTTAATATATAAATATATACCCTATCCTTTAAATTATAGTTTATGAATAGTATTTATTAATTAATGAAAATAAATGGTTTAAACAAATATAATATGAATTCATAGGATACCAATTAATTAGAAATGAATATGAAAATTGATTGAATATAAAGGAAAATATTAATATGGTCTTAGTGTTGTTTTACCCTAATAAATTAAATTAATTAGTGAGTGATGTTAATTATATATATATGGTTTATATTCCATCAAATATTTTTGATAATCATGTTGGAACGAAGGCTATTATTTTATGAAAATGGTGTATGGTTTGTGACTATTGTCAATCCACATTGGGTTGATCAAGGGGTTTATGTAAAGTGATCTTACAGTACATGCTGAAGTAGGTGTTTAAGGTGGCGTAGTTTCCCAGTGTTTACCGAATTTTTGGGATTCAAAATTGGGAGTTTGTTTTTGGAAATGGAAGGCTTTCTGTAAAGTCAATATGTGGAATGAGATTTCCGGGAATAGTTTACAGATCAAGAAATAGGGTATGTAGAATAGCGAACCACAAACCACGTAGTGGGAACAGTTCATAGAACATATATGGTTTATGGGAATTGTTTTAGTACATAGAAGGCAAACAGTTCACAAAATTGATTTTCATTGGTGAAAATGAGGTAGAGATCGGTCTACAGAAGAGCCGGTTTGCAAGAAGGAGTTTCATTCACAAAAAAGAGACTGAGTTTTTGGAAGCTAAAATTGAAAAGGAATTTTTCAGGCTGTGTAGAGTAGAACGATTCGTGGTAGCATAGCATGCAGTGATGATTTGTTAAATCTTGGTTTAGCGGATGATGCAGATCTATTTGCCTATATATGGAGAACCAATCCCTTCATTAGTGCAAAAAACTGAGATTAAAAATCTGGGAGAAATTCAGTGAAGTAGAGAGTGGTTCAAAGGAAGACAACCCCGCAAAGGGGTCATTGATTGGAAATATGAAAGGAAGTCGATAAAGTCCATAATGGTTTATTGAATTTGGTTCATGGAAGACGGTTCATAGAAGACGGTTTGTTGAAGATAGTTCACGAAGGAGGAGTTGGTCTGCATAGGAGTAGTACGTGGAGGCAGTTTGTTGAGTAAGTATGTGGAGGTTTTTTAGGAAGCACTCATAGTATGAGGATTAGTATGGTATGTGGAGGAAGAGGGCTAGTTTTGCGGAGGGCATGTTTATGAAAAAACAATACGCAGAGAAGACGATTACATCCACAGGGGAAAACAAGACTTCAACATAGAATCTATCTATAGTTGAGGATTCATGATTTAATGCCAACCCATTAAAGCAGCCCTCATGTTGATAAACTGATTTTATATTCTTCCCAATGCAGCGAGTAAGGGGGATTCAAAAAAATTTAACCGAGGGACATAATGTTCTATCCCTAAAAACATGAAAAGGAAGTTCACCTAGAATAGAGTGATTGTGCTATAATTTTGTAATACAAAACTATTGAAGATTAGTGGACTTTGGAATGACTGAAAATATATCAGCATATTCTCCTTGGACTATCCATTAGTGGTGAAACAAGTAAAATTACAGTGTGGTCCTTCTTCATGTGGATGTTTAAATTACTGCACATTATCAAAAAAAATATTTAACAAGTTCCTACCAATGTGGGAACAAGATATGTAACTTTAAAATAAAAAGATGACTTTTGGATTCACCCCTCCCCTCTTAGGTTGTTCCTGGGTCCTTCAAATAAACTAATATATTTGATAGATATAAAATAAGAATAAACCCATTTTAATCTTAAAAACCTATATTTTTTTAAATGCAGTTTTAACGCTTTTTAATGGAGAACACATTTTAAATACCTATATTGTAACTTTTATAGATTTAATATGTCAAAATAAACTTCTTCTTTAAAATATAAACACAAAACTTTGGTTAGGTTAATTTTTTGATATTTTTTTGTATGGTTCGATTTTTAATGAATAGTGAAAAATATTGTATTTTAGTTCAATAATACGTTTTCATCTAATTAATTTATAAGGTTAAGTTACATATTGAACTGTATTTGATATTTAATTAGATAATATTTTTATCAATTAATCCAATGTAGGTTATTGGAACCAAATTCAGATTCAAATTGGATATAAATTTTATCAAACTTTTGGACATCTTTTCTTTAAAACCAGGAGCATCGCCCCATTAGTAGGATTATTTTTTTAAATTATTTTCTTCCACTTCTATAATAAGAATTTTGAAAAAGGGATTATATATTTGGAAAATTATAATTTATATTTTCTAATAAAGTCAATTTAGTTTTTTACTAAAAATATTAGTGAATTTAATTAAAATCAATTACCTCGATTATGGTAAAATTAATCATAACTAAGGTCTAAACCGTAAATTTAAGTCCCAAAACAACAAAAACACTTTCCCAAGACCCATTTTATGGCCATATTTAGACCCTATAATCACATTTATTGACTATGGTCCATTATTGGATCGACTTTAGACATGATAAACATGGGTGTAATTCTCTCTTCAAATATTTACAAGAGTGCCACTCCTTCTCCACTATAAAAAGGGATCCATTCATCCCAATTCCTAACACCTCTTGGATTGCCCTAACATGTCTCAAATAAAATCCCAACATATATAAATCCCTCCTTGAAGCCTCACTTTTGGTATAAATTCTTCCAAGCAGGCCTTTTGGCACAAACCAAAAGGAGTTACCTAATTAAGAAGTAATGTTTTCTCTCAAGCTCATTTCTATTATTTCCTTTATCCACCCCCTAAAATCCCTTTATTTCGTGATTTTATTGTAGCACCCCAAAACTTTTACGGTAAGTTTATCTTAAATACACTGTATTAATTAGATAGCCTATATTTCATGAATCACTGAGCCCCTATGGAACAAATCTTGGTTATTTATAGGATATAGTCATAGCCTAGCCATTAAACTTAAATTTTCCAGCTCTGTGGTTTGGATTTTGAAAATCTGACATACACAGTTACGATCAGGATGATATTTAGAGTCTGATAGAATTAACTTAATTTTTGGTTAATAGTAACCTACCCTTAGGAATATTAACCTACCTTATGAGTAGTAACATACCCTTATGAATATTAATATTACTCTTATGAATGTTATCCATACCCATGAATGTATAAATAAATTTAGGCACCTTAAAATGAAGATGAATATTTTAAGTTTTTATATTTCTCGATTAAATAATGATTTCAATTAAAAATTAAATTTATCATATTCAGAAAATTATATTTAAAAAATGGAGTTCATTTTTGGATTCTACACATTGAAAAATGGTTTGGGTGAAGTTTTGGGATTTTTCTGAAATACTTGAATTTTTTGTGAATAGTAAAATACATTAATTTACCATATAAATACATTATAATTTAAATTAACTATTATTAGCATCATGAGTGATGTAAACACCCAAATATCAAAATCACTTGCATATATTACTATTTTAGGTCATGGAATACTCACTATTTCTTGTCTTTATAAGAAATAATACATTAATGTTTATAATAATAAGAAAACTCTCCTCCCCTCCACTATATAAACTACCCCTCACCCCCTCTTCCTCCCACACCACTCAAGATTCAATACATTCCTAAATTCTGCCAAATACTTTTCCCAAGCCCTCTCCCCACGTCCAAGGCCTACTGTTCTCACCAAAACGCCAAAAACAAAGGTCTTAAGGAGTTTCTCAAGGTACAGTACTCAAGAGGTGAAACACTCTTATCTTTTCTTTCAAATTTTACCTGAATGGTCCTAAGGCCTTCATTTTTATTGATTTTTTGATAACCCACCTTTCAAGGGATTAGGGGGAACCCTTACAAGGCCCGTAGGCTTAGCGATTACATGGCCCATAGGCTTAGGAGATTACATGACCCGAAGGTCTTCGGCAATTCAACCAGACTATCTACAAGGAACTGCCCCTCCCTAGAATCTGCATCCTGATAGTAGCTCTCCACCTTCACATGGCCATTTATATAGGCTTCCCATGAAATAACATTCTGGTCTTTATGGCATAGCCATACCCTCTCATTCTGACAAATCAATTTGGCTCTGCTCTCGCGAGTGCACCTTTTCTAAATCCACTTCGAGGGATGCTCTTTTTTTATACTGTATCTGGGGAAACTACTTGTGGCCTGAAGGTCTTGAGGTGTCCCAAATGCATTAATGTATTATTTCATTATAATCTCTCATTTCCCATCCTTTTATAATATAAATGCTAACACCGTCCGAGATGTGCTAATTTGTCACACTCAAGGAAGACGGGTTTTCAATTTTCATTATTATCTTCAATACTGGTCATGAAACCCTTTTAATGGTTGAAACATATCATAATATATTTATTTTATCTTATTTAATGTTCTTTAATCCTTACACACTAATAATATAGAATAAGAATACAAAACAAGTTCATTGTGCACAAAACCGCCAAGCTAAATCCAAGCGTTTATCATTAACTCATCAAATGAGTCATCCTCATCATATATAACTAGAATCATTATAAGATCATTTATATCTATTTAATTTCAGTAATAATATATATTAACAATTTTGGATGTTTAACCACATTCCAAATGAATTTCTATTCATTAACACAAGTAAATCGGTCATGAAAACCGAGGAAGAAAATGCTTCCAAAACAATATAATTGAGTCTCTTAGAACCCATCAAAAAGGTCATGAATGAACCTAATAAGGTTATACCATATCAATTACATTTTTATGAGGTTCTGTAATTATTAATTAATGAAGAAAAATTTGATTATTTATGTCATTAAGAACAATCAGGAATACCTTCGAGCTTAAGCTATGGGATATCTTAACTCCATTTTCATTCGTTGAGTTAACCATCATTGTCATTGGTTTTGTATTTTCACAGAATATGTGTGAATTAACTACGATTGTTTTATTCTGTATATACACTTTTATTTTGTGGGTTAATTTTTTTCACACATAATTATGTCATTGATTTTTCCTCAATCTAATGATACGTTCTTGGTAAGGGATCCTCTCTCTCACCTTTATTCAAGAATTCACCCTATGTTGTGCCCTTTTATTTTTAATTCCTAATGATGGGGTATGTTTTCTCACCTCCCCCATATTGAAATTATGATATATAAATAATGGTATACCCCTTTACCTCTAATTAATCCCTCACAACAACACCTGTTACCATGCCAAAATGTTTATAAGGGGTTTTCTCATCTCGCTTTCAATTCCGTGAGATTTCCATTGTTAACCTATTAATTGTTGTATGTGGTGTATTTTTACTTCCTATTTCTATATAATATAATTATTATCTTTATATTCATGGTATATAATTATTCAATTGATGGTTATTAACTTTTGGTCATACGATTCAATTGACTACAATGTGTTAAGGAACATTGTCTCATTTTCCATTTCGTTGTCACTTACTTTGTATTGTGAACCTAATAATTATTATGTGGTGTACCTAATGACCATTTTAGATAAATTTTCATGTTAAATTATAATTATATTAAATATCCATATTCTCATACCATGGATATGATTATTTTTTAAGTCATGTACTATTTACATATGATGTTTATTTTGAATGTTGTTTTAACAGTGGAAGTGTGGATGAATCTGTATCCTCTATTCTATATGGATAATGTAATGGAATATTTATATTGTATTGAATCTATCTATAAAGAATTATTTGGACATCCAGTGATGGTTGGGGCCCGCTATATCCCCTTGATGCATCGTCAGGTCTCATGAGACAATCAGTTGGCAACAAACCCTTTGAGTTTGTTTCTAAAAATCAGACAAGTTTCTACCCACAGAACTAAACCGTTTTAATGGTATTATGGTATCATGTTCTATATAAATGACTTAAAAATAATAATAATTATATTTATTCATTATTATTTATTACTATCCATGAGGTTTTCACTATGAAAAAAATATATGGATGCAGGTTCATTCTTAGTGTATTAATGGCATGCGTTTTTCATTTATTCACCAAGACATATTGACTATGCCAAGTTGTTTATGATTCAGTTAATATTGATTCATGCATCCTCTATTTGTAACCCTTACTGAGCTTTTGAGCTCAACCCTTTCATTTGTTTACCTCTACTAGGTTATGAAGAGGATATCACCCATTGAGTTTCTGTAGAATCAGTTTTTAGTTTTTCTTATGTATTGTATTTTGTTACCTTTTCCAATGTAATTTGAGTAAAATATATGTATATAGTTTCTTCAAGAATACTAAACTGATTTTTCCATCAGGATTTCATTCTTATTAATTGTTCCAATTTAACAAGTAATGCACTGGCTCCGGTCTAGAGGGGTCAGGGCGTTATAGTTGGTATCATAGGAATTTTATTAGAAAACATAGAAACTATATTATAAATTTTCGGTTAGGAAAAAAATCCCTAAGGTAGTATTTGAGGATAAAAATATAATATAATCCTATTATTTTGGTAAGGAATAGATTAGGTGGATATTTCTTGTAAATACATCCCTTTCTGGATACAAACGGATAGAGGTGGCTCTGGCACAGATGTACCTAGGAGTGAAAACTCTAAAAAGGATTATCGGGCTTGACCTGGGGTATCTTGGAACACGACAATGGGCCTTGTTGCACTCTTGGTATTGACACTACCAGGGGATATGGTTCGGATAATTCACAATTTTTTACAATACATTATGAAGTAGTTTAATGTATATTTTTCCTCATAGAAACCATGTCTATGAGATTAGATATGCATAATATTTCAATTTATGCTAAGTACTTTTCTAGTCGGGATTATAAATTATGATTCGTAACCTAACCTAGTGTATTCCATTATTTAGAAATGGATCCCAATGGAATAAGGGGAATTAATACTCGTGCACAATGTAGTAATTTTCCCACTAAGAAAGTAAACACAGTCAATGTTGGAGCAGATCAGATCATGACAATATTGGGACAACTTACTCTAGTTATGATGAATAACCATGCTACAACTATGTTAGATAGTTTCATGCGGAAAAATCCCCCATATTTTAGTGGGAATAATAATCTAGTGGAAGTTGGGCATTGGATCATGTCCATTGAAAACATATTCATGTCATTAAGATTCAATGATAATGAAAAGGTAGTGTTGGTAGTGTATTGTCTCAAGGGTGACGTTGATCAATGGTGGTCGTTGATCTAGAATACCAAGGAGTAAGAAGATATAGAATATATGGAGTGGAGGACTTTTCAGGGAATATTCTTTGAAAAATATATCTCTTGTGAGCAGCGAATTAAAATGAATAGTAAATTCCTTGGCTTAAGACAAAGGGAAGAAGAAAGTGTTGTAGAGTATGAGGCTACATTCACAAGGCTAGCCAGGAATGCCATAGATTATGTACATGACTCAGAAGACAAGATCGATCATTTCATTAAAGGTATTATGCCAAGTCTTAGAAGGGAACTGGCTTCTCAAACATTTTCATCATATGCTAAAATTGTATCAAGTGCCATCAAAACATAGAAGGAATTTTATATATCAAATTTGATTAAGGTAACCCAAGATAAGAAGCGGTACTCTGATAACCAAGGAAAAGGTGATGTGCCAAATAAGAATAAGGGAATGAAGAAATTTACATTATGTGATAATTGTGGATAGAATCATCATGGGAAATTCTTGAAAGGCACGGGAGTCTACTAAAAGTGTGGAGAAAAGGGTCATCAATCTAGTTAATGTAAGGGGAAGAATCAAGTCAACGATGTTCAATGCTACAATTGTTGAGAGTTGGGACACTATTCAAATGATTGTCCTGATCGCTAAGGAAACTTGCCTCAGAAAAGGACACGAGACTAAGGGAAAGATTATGTGATTACAACATCATAGGTTAAAGTTCCTATTGATGTGGTGGCATGAACTTTAATTATTTCCTCAAATTTGGACAATGCATTATTTGATTCTAGATCATCACATTAATTTATATCTTCCTAGTTTTCCATGAAAATTGGATGTGTCCAGTTTGATTTAATAAAGGAGTTGTCAGTAAAAACTCCTAGGGGATGTATCATTGAAACAAAGTAATGTCAACTAGTCCCCCTCATGATACATAATGGTGCTTCAGTTGCTAACCTTATCATCATACCAATTACTGAGTTTGATATAATTCTCAGTATGAATTGTCTGTCAAATTATGATTTGAATATTTATTGAAAGAAGAAGAAAGTTACAGTCTTTGAAAATAGAATAGAATCCCTTATTTTTTGAGTGCACACCTCGCCATTTCATTTTTATAAAGATCTACCCCAAATAGCCCTATTTAATGAAATTCTTGGAGAGGAAGAGAACCTAATTTCTATGGGTGAGGAAAGAAGTCTTCAAATTCAATATGTGCATATAGTGCAAGAATAAATTGATGTATTTCCATAGGATTTACTTGGACATCCTCCAGAGTGGGAAGTTGAGTTCTCTATTGATTTAATTCCGGGGGTAAGACCTATGTCAAAGACTTGATATGGAATATCTACTGTGGAATTATTGGAGCTAAAGAAACAACTATAATAATTCAATAACAAAGGATTTATTCGACCTGGTGTTTCTTCATGGGGAGCCCCTTTCCTCTTTGTAAAGAATAAAGATGGATCCATGAGGCTATGCATTGATTACAAGGAAATAAATTCTATTACAATAAAGAATAAGTATCCTCTACCACAAATTGATGATCTATTTGATCAAATTCATGGAGCCCAATACTTTTCAAAGATTGACCTTTGATCTGGAAATCATCAGATGCATCTAAAGAAGGAAGATATTCCAAAGACAGCATTTCAAACCAGGTATGGGCATTAAGAGTTTACAGTGATTCATTTGGTACTGAAGAATGCACCTCCTATTTTCATGGATTTAATGAATATAGTTTTCAAGGAATATCATGATAACTTTGATGTGGTATTCATCGATGACATCCTGGTATACTTCAAAACATATGAAGACCGTGAGAATCACTTTTTGACTGTTCTAAAAACTCTCAAAAGAAATGAATTATATGGGAAGTTTATCACGTGTGAATTATGAATTAAATAATTTTATTTTCTAGGCCATATTTTATCTAAGGATGGAATCATAGTTGATCCTATGAATACAAAGTCAGTACAAGAGTGTCCCATGCCAATAAACATAACCGAGGTACGTAGTTTTATTGGCCTAGCAGGTTACTATCGGTGTTTCATCCAGAATTTTTTCCGACTGGATAACCCTCTAACCAAGACCACACATAAATGGGTTATGTTTGTAAGGAAGGAGGAATTTACATAATGCTTTTAAGAATTTAAAATAAGATTAGTCAATGCTCCAATTATGACTCTTCCATCTAGAAATAATGGATTTGTGATATACAGTGATGCATCAAACAATGGTCTGGGTTGCGTCCTTATGAAAAATTATAAAGTTATTGCATATGTATCAAGGTATTTGAAGATCCATGATCAAAATTACCCAACTCGTGATCTTTAGTTAGCAGTTGTAATATTTTCACTGAAAATATGGAGAAATTATCTCTACGGATAAAGATGTGACATATACATAGATCACAAGAGTTGGAAATACATTTTTACACAAAAATAACTCAACATGAGGCAAAGGAGATGGCTTGAGTTACACAAAGATTATGATTCTTCAATACACTACCACCCCGAAAAGGAAAATAAGGTCAAAGATGCATTAATCTGGAAAGATCACAGACTCCTAACCCAAATGAGGATTGAAAGAGATCCTATATTCATGGATCTACTGAAGATGGATATGGTAATTGTTAAGGAATGGGAAACATCTTTCTTCTTTAAAATTATTGTTAAACCATATTTACTAGAGAAGATAAAAAGATCTCAATATGATGATGAAAATTTTCACAAAAAAATTAATGCTATCAAGGATGGGAGATTGGAAGAATTCATGTATGAAGAAGGATTTTTGAAATTTGGGAAGAGGTTATGTGTTCCATCAGTACCTGAGCTAAAAAGGGAAGTATTATATGATTCTGATAGCTCAAATTTTTCTATTCACCTAGGTAGAACAAAGATGTATAGAGATATTGAGGATTATTTTTGGTAGGATAATATGAAGCGAGAGATTGCTGACTATGTGTCAAGGTTCCTAGTTTTTCTACAAGTGAAGGCATAGAGACAACATCCTAAAAGGGGTGATGCAACCTCTACCTATTCCTATGTGGAAGTGGGATGAAATTACGATTGATTTTTTCACCAAACTATCAAGTAAGCCTAGATGAAATGATGCAATATGGGTAATTGTTGATTGTCTCACAAAATCAGAACATTTTCTTATAATAAGGGAGGATTTACCACTTGAGCGCCTAGAAAGACTTTATATTAATGAAGTTTTAAGACTTCATGGTGTACCTATATCGATTGTGTCCAATCAAGACCCATAGTTTACATCAAAATTCGGGAAAAGTCTCCAGAAGTCTTTGGATACTGAGCTTCATATGAGTACTGATTATCACCCCAAACCGACAGACAGTCTGAAAGGACTATTCAAACTCTAGAGGACATGCTGAGATCATGACCACTTGACTTTCAAGGTATGTGGGATCAATACTCGCCTTTGGTGGAATTTTCCTATAACAATAGTTTCCATTATAGTATTTAAATGGATCCATATGAAGAATTATATAGAAATAGATGTCAAACTCCATATTATTGGGATGAATTTGGTGAGAGGAAACTTATAGGCCCAAGACTTATTGAAGATACCATATAAAAGTTAAAGACAATTCAAGCCCATATTAAATAATCCCAAAGTAGGTAGAAGAGTTATGCTAACAACCAGAGAAAGTATTTGGAATTCCAAGTGGGAGATCATGTCTTTCTAAAAGTATCTCCATGGAAGGGTGTCTTAAGGTTTGGTAAGAAAGTGAAACAGAGCCCAAGGTACATCAAACCATTTGAAATTCTGGAAAGAATCGGAGTTGTAGCTTACCGTTTAGTAATTCTACCAAGTATCACCAAAGTTAATGATGTGTTCCACATGTCATTGTTAAAGAAATACATGCCAGACCCAACACATGTACTCACCTATGAAGAAATAGAATTGGAACCTGATTTATCATACTATGAAGAGCCTATTGGGATTCATGACACAAGGGAGCAGGTATTGAGAAATCAAACAAATCATCTGGTCAAGGTTTTTTGGAGAACCCATAACATGGAGGAAGAAATGTGGGAACCTAAGGATGTTATGAATAAGAACCACCCACATCTTTTTGGAGGGATTAATATATGAAAAATTTTGAGGATGAAATTTCTGAAGGAGGGAATAAAGTATCTCCCCAAGCATTTTATGGTATGTTTCTCTTAAACACACTTTATTCATTAGATAGCCTATATTTCATGAATCATTGAGCCTCTATGGAAAAAAAACTTGGTTATTTATAGGATATAGTCATAACCTAGCAATTAAACCTAAATTTTCTAGCTTTCTGATTTGAATTTTGAAAATATGACATGCATAGTTATGATCAAGATTATATTTAGAGTCTGATGGAATTAACGTAATTTTTTGTGAATAGTAACCTACCCTTATGAATAGTAACCTACCCTTATGAATAGTAACTTCCCCTTATGAATAGTAATATGAATCTTAAGAATAGTATTCATACCCATGAATGTATAAATAAATTTAGGCACCTTAAAAATGAAGATGAATATTTTAAGTGTATATATTTCTCGATTAAAAATGATTTTAATTAAAAATTAAATTTATCATATTTAGAAAATTATTTTGGAAAAATATAGTTCATTTTTGGATTCTAAACAATGAAAAATGTTTAGGGTTAATTTTTGGTATTTTTCTGAAATACTTGAATTTTTGGTTAATAGTAAAATACATTAATTTACCATATAAATACATTATAATTTAATATAACTATTCCTAGAATCATGAGTGATGTAAGAACCCAAATCTAGAACTCACATGCATATATTACTATTATATTTCATGGAATACTCACTATTTCTTGTATTAAGAAGAAATAATGAATTAATGTTTATAATGTTAAGAAAACTCTCCTCCCCTCCACTATGTAAACCACCCCTCACCCCCTATTCCTCCCACACCACTCAAGCTTTAAGCCTTGCCTAAATTCTACCAAATAATTTTTCCAAGACCTCTCCCCACATCCAAATCCTTCTGGTCTCACAAAAATCCCAAAAACAAAGGTCTTTAGGAGTTTATCAAAGATGAGTACTCAAGAGGTGAACCTCTCTTCTCTTTTCTTTCAAATTCTTTTACAAGTTTTATTGTTTTGTTGTTATCTTCTCACCTAACCTCATCCAAATGCCATGATAATTCTAGTACCATACATGTACTATATTTTCATTGTTCTAATGGAATATTTCATTATAATCTCTCTTTTTTCCCCTCCTTTTATACTACAAATGCAAACAATGTCTGAGATGTGTTAATTTATCACACTCAAGGATGAAGGGTTTTTAATTTTCATTATTATCTTCAAGACTGGTCATGAAACCCTTTTAATGGTTGAACCAGATCATTATATATGTATTTTATCTTTTTAAATTTTCTACAATCCTTACACACTCATAATATAGAATAATAATACAAAACAAGTTCATTGTGCAAAAAACCGTCAAACTAAATCCAAGCATTTATCATCAACTCGTCGAATGAGTCATCCTCATCGTATATAACTAGAATCATTATAATATAATTTATATCTATTTAATTTAACTAAAAATATATATTAACAATTCTGTATGTTTAACCAAATTTCCAATGAACTTCCATTCATTAACACAAGTAAATCACTCATTAAAATCGAGGAAGAAAATGCTTCCAAAACAACAAAATTGAATCTCTTAAAACTCATCAAAAAGGCCATGAAAGAACCTAATAAGGTTATAACATATCAATTACAAGTTTGGGTTTTGTAATTATTAATTAATGAACCTGAATTTTATTAGTCAGGTCATTAAGAACAATCAAGAACACCTTAGAGCTTAAGGTAAGGGATATCTTAACTCAATTTTCATTCGTTCAGTTAAACATCAAGGTCATTGGTTTTGTATTTTCCCAGAATATGTGTGAATAACCTATGATTGTTTTATTCTATATATCCACTTTTATTGTTTGGGTTTAGGTTTTTCACACATTATTATTTCATTTATTTGTCCTCAATCTAATGATACATTCCTGGTAAGGGATCCTCTCTCTCACTTTTGTTCAAGAATTCCCCCTATGTTATGCCCTTTTATTTTTAATTCCTAATGATGGGGTATGTTTTTTCACCTCCCCCGTACTTCCATTATGATATATAAATAATGTGATACCCATTTAACTCTCATTAATCCCTCACAATAACACCTGTTACCATGCTGAAATGTTTGTATGGGGTTTTCTCATCTCACTTTCAATTCTATGATATTTCCATTGTTCATCGCTTAATTGTTGTATGTGGTGTATGTGTACTTAATATTGATGTATAATATCATGTTTCTATTTATATTCATGGTATATAATGATTCAATTGATGCTTATTAACTTTTGGTCATATGATTCGATTGACTAAATGTGGTAAGGAACATTGTCTCATTTTCCATTTCGTTGTGACTTACTTTTAATTGTGCACCTAATAATTATTATGCGGTGTACCTACTGCCCATTTGAGATCAATATTAATTTGAAATTATATTTATATTAAATATCCATATTCTCATATCATGGATATGATTATTTTCTAAGCTATATACCATTTTACATATGGTGTTTATTTTGAATGTTGTTTCAACGGTGGAAGTGTTGATGAATCTGTATCCTCTATTCTATACAGATAATGTAATGGAATATTTATCTTGTATTTAATCTATGTATAATGAATGATTGGGACATGAAGTGATGGGTGGGGCCCGCTATAGCCCCTCGATGCATTGACAGGTCTCAAGAGACAATCAGTTGGCGACAAACCCTTCGATTTTGTTTCCAAAAATTAGATGGGTCTATATCCACAGAACTAAACCATGTTAACAACATTATGGTATCATGTTCTAGATACATGATGTCCAAATAATAATAATTATATTTATTCATTATCAGTTATTACTTTTCATGAGGGTTTCTCTATGATAAAATCTATGGATGCAGGTTCATTCTCAGTTTATTAATGGCACGTTTTTTCATTTATTCACCATGCCATATTGACTATGCCAAGTTGTTTATGATTCAGTTAATATTGATTCATGATTCCCTTATTTTTAACCCTTACTGGGCATTTGAGCTCACCCCTTTCATTTGTTTACCTCCAACAGGTTATGAAGAGGAGATCACTTATTGAGTTTCTATGGAATCCGTTTTTAGTTTTTTTTATGTATTATATTTTGTTACCTTTCCCAATATAATTTGAGTTAGATATATGTATCTAGTTTATTCAATACTACTAAACTGATTGTTCCTTCAGGATTTCATCTTCTTAATCGTTCTAATTTAACAAGTAAGACACTGGATCTGGTCTTGATGGGTCAGGGTGTTACATTTATAAAAAAATAAGTATCCTGAATATAATAGGATTTTTTATGCTAATGGTTGGATAGAAACTTACCCACACCTCTATCTGATGGGAAACGACAATATTGTTTACTAGTACAGTGAACTATGGCCTCACTAAACGATGATTGTTCAATATTACTTACCACCTATCATTGTGGACATTATTATTGATACTCTATTTATATATGTTATACATTATATTTATTATGTATTTAATCTTCCATATTCCTTTTACAACAAATATCGTTTTTACATTTCATTTGGCTTAAATAAGATAATTTCGTTTGAGGAAGTGTGGACTATCGCCCCTCAAGGTGACATGATTCGTTCACAAAGAAAATGGAATGTATTAAGGATGTGTTTAGTGAACTTATATGATATATATAACATTACAATTAAACTATAATTAAAATATATACATATACACATATATGTCGTTGTATTTCATTCTTTCAATAAAACAATTAAAATGGAAATATTGTTCATGCGTACGTATGACATACCGTCTCCATGAATGGTGTATTGCATTTCGTACTTCTATATTCACTCCTAGATATTATCTCTAAGACAATAGATATATACCAATGGTTCAGAAAAACCATGGGTATAGACCATTTGTGTAAATCAATACCCACCATTTTTTAAAAACCATGAGAATAGCCCCTTAAAAACTGGACATCACTCGAGCTTCTCCTCCCCTCCCCATTCGTGATCCCTAATCTCCCTTTCACCCCCTACCCCTCCAGACTCTTCCTAAACCTCAACCTCTTAGAAACTACCTCTACCTAGACCACCCAGACTCCACCTCAACCTCTTGGCCTCTACGTCCCATCCCCCGCTTCCCTCCCTCCACATCTGCATCCCTACCCCTCACTCTGCCTCAACTTCCTGGCCTCCACCTCCCAGCCGCCAACTCCCTCCCCCTTGTGTTCTCCTCCCATCTTCTACCTCCCAGACCCCACCACCCAGTCCCCAAATATCTCCCTAATTTCTAATAATCTGTTTCCGATACTTTTACGCCGGGGTGCGTGCACACGTCCGTCACGCGGGGGACGACGCGCGGCTTGTTGCCCCCACATTCCCGCTTTCCAAAGGCAACGGAATCTGTTACTTGTTCATGGATGTCTACTCCTTGATCGAAACCGGGATGATGGGACATCGGTTCTTCCTTCCTTGTATTCCTCCTCGGAGCTCGTCACCTAGTCTGGGTCTCCCTCATAGATTTAATACGGGTTCGTGAAGCTCGTTCCCGGTGCCATATCTGCATGGACGCCAGTTAATTACACTGCTTCCGTCGAGACGCTCCAAGGGTTCGGGTCAGGGCAGCAACCTTCGGTGAGGAGAATGGTCACGATAGGGTGTCATCGGCACGCCTTGATGCTGGGGGATTGGCATGTCTGTCTTTTGTCCCTTATTATAGGGCTTCTCGAGGGTGCGGAAGCCCGAGGCATCCCACATCGAACGCGGGGAACTGTGTACCATCTGAGGTTTTCCTCATCTTCCCAAGTTTAACACGGGGTATGCCGTGAGTTTAACGTCTGGCAGAGACGGATCAAACTGATCGAAACACTGAGAGTGGATCATATTGAAGGACCCCTGAGGGGGAACACCGATGTTGGGGCCAACACGTGGGTGGCTTCCCATATACCGTGGAGTGGAATGAAGTGGCATGATCCCACCGGGATGTGGTAGCCCGGGTAAGGATCAGGATGGGTGATGGAGTGACGGGCTTGAACCTTATGGAGGATTCCTACGTATCCCTATGGTAGGGAATCAAAGTCCGCGTAGTTCGGTGATACGGTGGGACGCCTGAAGAGGTGGCCTGTGAGAATGAACGCGTGGACTGGAGCCTGGAGGAAGTAAGATCTTCGGGCTAGGGAAGGAGCTTCCCGAGGCATGTGGGATCGAGGTAGAGGTCGGGATGAGACGTGGGTGTGAGTTATGGGGCTTACGCTTTGAGTCGGCCCATGATGGTGGGTATGGGGATTACTCTCTAAGGCGGCCCATAACGGTGGTTGTGAACCGACACGGAGGGGTCGGAACAATTGAGTGATGGTCTTGAACCTCGGGGAGGCTTCCTACGTATCCACATGGCAGGGAATCAAAGTACGCGTAGTTCAGGGCATACAGTTTAATGTCATGTGGGACGAGGAATTTGGGGCTTACGCTCTGAGGTGGCCCAAGGTATTGGCGGACCGACGTGAAGAAGTCGGAACGACTGGGTGGTGGGCTTGAACCTCGTGGAGGCTTCCTACGTACCATGTATTAGCACATATCAAAGTCCACGTAGTTCACTGGGATGGGGCTTATGCTTTGAGGTGGCCCAAGGTATTGGCGGACCGACATGAAGAAGTCGGAACAACCGGGTGGTGGGCTTGAACCTCGTGGACGCTTCCTACGTACCATGCATTACCACGGATCAAAGTCCACGTAGTTCACTGGGATGGGGATTACGCTCTGAGACGGCCCATAACGTTGGTCATGATCGATGCTCACTCTAAGCCCACGTGAGTCATGCTCGGTGTGAGAAACAAGAGACGGCAGGGACCAGACGATCACGTCGCGAAGGGTGCGTCTGTGAGAAGCGTAAAGGGGCTTACGCGTTGAGCGGACCAAAGAGGAAACAGGGGCTTATGCGTGGTTAGCGGCCCTTGGTGTCAGGGCTTACTCTAGGATGGAGGCCCGTGGTGCGACAAAGCGCAGTGGGAAAGGGACTCCACTGGCCTTGGCAGTGGGGAAGTACGGAGGTGCATGGGTGCAACCTTCCGCAAGAGAGGCTAGGGGCTTATGCTCTGAGGCATCCCTTCCCCTATGGACAAACGCCTCTACGAAAATGAGGATCTCATTCCATGTGAGGAAGCATCCATTCCCGTGGAGACAAGTGGGCGTAAAGAATGTCCGAGCTGGGGGGACCCTGCGTGTGAAGCACGGGATCGGACCACATTTTAACATCATGTGTTAAGGACGAGGTGCTTAGCAGTTTAACGTCTTGTAGCTTGGAAGAGGTGGGTTCGCTCCACACCCCTAGGGATTACATGCCCAACACCCTCTACCCCTTGTGGGAGGGAAGGCATCGGAAAGGCCGTAGTGAAGGGGGGCCGCAGGGTGAACCATCGAGGGGTCCACGTTTGCGTGGCTATGCGAATAAGCAATAGCCGTTAGCGTGCCTATGCGAAGAAGCATAAGGAAAAGCAACGCAACGGGAAACACCGCCCAAGGGACCTTGAGATTACTTCGTACGAGCCTAGATGGCCATACGGGAAAACAACCCATGGCGTGCATGCCCGGCATGGAAGACATCGGGCGCCTACGCAGGGCGTCAAGGTGAGAGGTCCTGGGTATCGCGCGCAAAGAGATGGTTTGTGTGCAAAACACCAGGATGGTGCGCAATTGGGTCATAGGATTGCCCGCGGATAGGGGATTGTGCTCAAAAGGTCTTGGATTGTGTGCAGGGGAAATAGTCGATCCTTAAGTCACGGTGAAACCTATCAGAGGGATTGCGCGCTATTTGGAAGAGATTGTGCGCAATTGGGAGGGATTGCGCGCAAGGGACAAGGATTGCGTGCAAAGGAAGGACCCGGAGGAGTTGGAAAATTCACTTAAGCCAGTGGGGTTGCGGGAAAAGGTGAAACTCGGGGCAAGATTGTGCGACAACGGGAATTACCTGGAAGTCATCTTGCGCGCACGGGTGTCCGAATTACGCGCACGGGAGCTGGTCTGAATTCCTCAACCCCGAAACGGTTGAAGTCGCCTTCTATTTATAGGCATCCGCTGGCGTGGAATCCAGGCGGCGCTCGAAATCTTCCGCGCCGGGACCAGCCGGTGTGCAAAGCGTCACCGCGCAGAACTGGGTGTGCAAAATTTTGCGCCATCCTGGTGTTTTTACGTGAATCCATGACTTCATTCGCGTGGACAACATTCTTTTGTGAAAGTACTTTTTAATTTCACGAACCACTTCTGGTCCATCCGGACCGGGTCTCTGAGTTCAAATAATACTTCGCTCCGTCCGTCTGAAACTTCCTCTGGGAGTTACGGACTTTTTCGGCATCTACAAATGCCCCCCTCGGAATTGGATTAACGAGAGGTCGCAATGATCAGATTCTGAGGGAAACACCGAAGTAGTGCATCTCCTGGGCATTTTGTGCGCAAAAATCCAACGGGGTGCGCAAAACGACAGATCAGCGTGGAACCCAGGCCTCGCCTATAAAAGGGGCACTGGGTCCCAAGTTCCGTACTCAAGCTTTTCCGCGCGATAGGCATACGTCTATCATGTGTGAAATTTCTCCTGCGGCTACGCATAAAAACGCTTTGGCAGCGCGTAAGTCATTCTGATTTTCAGCTGTATTTGCGCGCCTACTTGGGATATTCTACGCCTAGTGTGCTGATTGCATGCTGAATCCTGGATTTCGCGCCATAGCTTTAGATTTCTCACAGATCTTCCCGATTCCGCGCACTTCATCCGGATTTTGCGCAACTCCGAAAATATTCGAGATGGATGCAAACCATGTTGATAAGGGGGAAGCCGCTGCTCGTATAGCAGAAATGGCGGTGAATGAGGAGGTTTATGGCACTAAGGTGATCATTTTCAACAACCTATCCTTCTTCAATATTCTGACCCCAGAACAGAAGGAGTATCCCTTATCTGAAAACCTCCTGCTCTGGAACATTGGCATCCTAGAGGAGGTTCCCCTTCCGGGCTTCGAAGTGGACACACCGCGGTCATGGGTGACCCGGGAGGATGAGCTTCCTCGCTACGACATCAACAACAACAACCATCCTGCTAGGGAAACCAGACATATGGACATATATGTCCTGAACTCGAGGACCAGGACCATTACCGGGGATGAGCCTGTCACAGAGAATTCTCCGACCCTCTACGTGAGCACGTTCTGCCAGAGTGTCACAGATGAAACTAAGGGATGGCTGAAAGATTGGGACCTACGGTCCGGGGGAAACTTTACTAGTGAATGGTCCTGGGCGTTCTGGGTTCTCCATACATGCGACTAGTTTGGGGCTGAGCTGCGGCATATTGGCATGTTCGAGGCGTTTTGGATGTCGCAATTCCACTTCCACCGTCAACCTGAGCTCGGGCCGGAGCTATCCACCCAGTGGTCTCCTGATACCAAAACATTCCACCTTCACCATGGGGAAGTTGGCATCAGCCTCTGGGACGTTCACTGCATCAGAGGTATCCCACTGGAGGGCTACCATTATGACGAGTTCGTTCCTCCAAATAACACCTAGGAAGATAGGTCACAGACCCCAATGCTGACATGGAACCTACTAGAGCTGGCCAAAGAGAGGTTGCGGGTCAAGGAATTCCTGAAGGACATTGCCTACAAGGGCTGGTTCATCCAGTTCCTCGAGAAGGATCTGGCAATCAAGATGCCGGGGTGGGGTAAAAGGTGCCCAACTGCGGCTCAGAGGAGCAAGGATGGGTCATATTGGAGGACCCTAGAGGCGGGGAAATACCAATGTTGGGGCTACTACATCATTGAGGCCCAGGACCCGAATGTCTGGTACGCCAGGTTCCTTGTCGCCTTCCTGAGTGGGTGGCTCCTACTGGTGCGAGACGCGAGGATGGGCATCCGTCCAGCAACACTGGTGATGGCGGGCACCATGGCCGCCAACAAAAGGTTAAACTTGGGGGGGTCCTCGTTCTGTCCAAGTTTTATGCCATTCTGGGATGCATCTCATGAGGGGGGTCACCTCGGAGGGTATGTGGCCCCTTCCAGATCTTCCTCGGCTGGGTGGCGGCTCATCGTGGCGAGTACACGTTCCCAAACGCCATCCGTCCTCCAGGCAATGGCTTGCGACCATCCCTGCTGAACATCGCCGGGGTGGCGCCGATGATGCTCAATGAGGAGGGTGTGAGGATCCGCATTGGTAACCACACCAACTTCAACTTCAGCCCATTACCCACCCCGATCGGCCAGATAGTGGACAATGAGCGAGGCTCACTAGAATATCAGGAGTATTTTCCGAGCATCCAGGGCGAGGTGCTCATGGCTTGGATCAACGAGAAGGTGATCTGCGAGCCTTAAGTGCCATCCCGATTCGCCAGGCAATTCGGGTGCCTCCAACGAATGCCGAAGAAGGTATTCACGGCTATCTTGGAGGAGAATAATCCCTGTGTTTTGCACCAGATGTGGTTGATGTTCACCACTTTCGGCTCTGGCGACGTCATCACTCTTCCTCCCACTGGGGTCGACGCTGGCCTAGCAACTGAGTATGCTTAGAACTGGACCATTGCATACCCTGAGGGGATTTTACAAAAGCCAGTTCGGTGGCTTGCAACTACCCGTGTGGAAACCAGGTGACGGGGGAGCAGACAAGGTTCTGCTAGAAGGGGGAAACCAGTGGTGCATCAGGCGGCGAGGCCTACACAGGCCGAGACCTCAATGGCGGGAACATCACACAGTGCCATCGTGACCTCATTTCCCATGGGGGTCACATGAGGCGGCTAGGGAACTGCCCGGGAAGCAGATAAGGTACCTGCTCGAACCTTCCCAAGATGCAATTTTCCCGGCACTGTAGTCGGCCTGGATGACCCTATGGAAATCACTGGACGTTGAAGCCATCTGGAAGAAGATAATGAAGAACGGGATCCAGCTGCCAAAGGTCGGGCTCATTCGAGTTACAGACAGAGTGAACTTCCATCGGCGGCATGCTTATCTGACGGCCATGGATACATACGCGTGCCAAAGGGGTCGGCGTGTGGAGACACCTTTCCTAGTGAAAGTGATGCTCGGCCAAGATCAAGATCTGGAAGTGATGGCTCCGGTAGAAGGCGACAGTGACGAGGAGTTAGAGGGGGAGGAGGAAACCAGAGAAGATGAAGGTGAAGGAGAATATGAAGGAGAAGGAGAACTCAAAGGTGAGGGGTCGTAGGGGGCGACCTACCAAGGGTGTCTCCGAGAGAGCGGCAAGATTTTCGGCTCTGATCTCGACATAACCGAGATACTCGAGGTCTGTCACTATCTTCATTAATTTTCCTTCTTCGTCCATTCTCCTTTGCAATTTTCAACCCATCTCTCTACCTCACTCAGGAGCGCCTAAGTGTTGGTCAGGCATCCCCACTAGAGGAGGGAGGAGACAAACCGGTGGGAAAGGATTGGGATCTGACGCCCATCATTGAATTGATAAGCGCAGAGGGGTCTCCTGTCCTGGAAGCTCCTGTAGCGGCCAGAACACTGGAGTCCGATGCTCTGGGTTCCTGTAAGTCCCATGCTTCACTACTGGAACTCGTTATCAAAAGATACCAACTAATCAGGTTATGCCTTGCACAGTGATCTCAACATTGGAGGCTCTTCAGGCTGTGGAGACCGGGCCGTCCATGAGCGGACCAGTGGTAGACATACCACCTCGTTCAGAACATGCTCCCCACACTGAGTCGGCCCTGGAAATTGGTGAGCAGGGGGTGGAAGACATCAGCGGCACTGTCCTTGAGGCGAGGCCGGAAGCTGATGGAGGCATCATCAGTATTGGGTCGAGAGAGGAAGGTCGCCCGGACGTCGAGGATCCTATTCCTCATGAAGAGATCCCTGAGATAGATCAAGCTGCCGACCTACTGGGTGCCTTTCCTGTGTATCGGTCTGCTGATCCCGAGGAGGTATACGACTCGGACTTAGAAGCGGCCGAGGAGAGCCGGATGACACGGCGCAAAGGGTGGAAGTTTATCCAGTGCTTTCTCAGGAAGCCCTAGTCGGATTGGCTGAGGCAGATGGGATCACTTCAGACCTGGCTACGCTTCTTGTGTGCCAGAGGGGATGACGCTGATCAACACCTTCATCTGACGGTCTGTGATTACATGGCCGAGAAGATACGCGAGAGTATCCGGTGCACCGACGTTTCCCTGTGTCGGGAAATATCGGCGATCACTCGAGCATTTCTGAGGGCAGAGTGGGAGGTTCGGTGCCTCGAAGGGTAGGCGGAAGAGAAGGGGTCTTTCATTGCAACGTGATTTGAGCTCGTGGGAGAACTGACGGCCCAGCTGGCTGACGCCCAAGAGCAACTGGCGGAGACGAGTCACCAGATGGTCGTACTTCAAACTGAGTGGGCACAGGCACAGGCCAGAGTTGGTGAGATGCGCTCTACGGCTGCTTATGAAGAGAGAGTCTTCAAGGAGCGAGAAGCAGTCCTGGAGGCTACTAGCCAAAGGGTAGTAGTGTTGGAAAGATCGATCCAGCACGCTGATTCTTAAGGGCTTTGTTTCAGCCATCTCATGAACTTTTTTCTTTTACTGCTCAACATTTTGACCCATTAATGGACCAATCTATTTATCTGTACCTTCGGTCTAATATGCTCCCCATAATTCTGAAATGAATAACAACTCACCCCTAAGCTCCTGTGGGTCACACCCAACGCGAGAAGTAAAGGATGCTTGTGTTTTCATTTAGTCCAACTGTAGGGCATTAACCAAGATTCAGGCATCCGAACTTGGGACTAGATCTCTGAGGAAAATAGGGAGGTCCAGCCGATGGGAGGAACCTCAGACCGATTGATGTATCGTCTCCTCAACATTCCCTAACACACGAGCGGGGCAATGTCGGGGGAATTGAAATTCCTCCAAACATAGGGAGATGAAAAAGGTGAATCACGTTACCCAAATTCAGAACACAATGGGGAGCGACGATGGAGGATAACTGTTAACCGTGGTGGAAACGCAGGATCCATACCGCATTGGCCTGAAATGGGAAAAATAAATGAGGGCTGACCACTGAACATGTTCGCAACACGGGTCCTAACTCAAATATCACCGATCGGTCTTCCGGAATGTTGGCCCAGGACAACAAGCAGACAATAGGTCTATCATCCATATTGCTACAATAGGCAGACCAACGGTCTATCATCCATATTGTGGTAGTAGGAAGACCAAATTCTATCATCCATACTATTATGTGGTCCCATCAAACATGACCAGTCCTTTGAGACATTGGCCCCGGACAGTAGGCGGACCGTAGGTCTATCATCCATACTGTTAGGGGGTCCCATCGAACATGAAAGAGGATGAGGATCCGAATAAAGGGGCACACAAAGCATGGAATGTGGAGTGGTGGTTTGTTCAAACAGAGTCCAACACTCCCGAAATTGTGCCGCCGTGGCGGAGGCGCATTAGGCGGACATACCAACCTGGTCACAGATCGTCCCGATTTTCAAACAGGACCTCCCTGGTGAGAGAACTGTCACTTCCCACCATCACTATGGGGCATCCCGAACCTATTCGGGGTAGATGTTGCAACTACACCACTCCCCAAGAAGTCAGGCCGAGGGGCCGACATTAATGAGGGACGAGATTTGGTAATCCCTGGGGCTGGACCCAAGATGAAATGTCCAGGCATTACTACGTATCTCATTAGGATGAGAATCAAGCCACACATAGTTCTAAAAGCACATTTTAACATCGTGTAGGAAGATAGGATGTGAAGGCTAATTCTTTAGAATGGGGTGTGTGGGGTACAGTCATCATAAACCCAACGTGAATGAGGACGTGATCCTGCACTACGCCACGCAGTCCCGTAGTTGGGGTCCTGAAGGTGGGACCGAAGAGAAAAATTAGCAGAACTTGAGCTGGACCCAAGGACAGGAGGTCTGGGTGTTCCTATGTATCCCATTAAGATGGGAATCAAGCCAGACTTAGTTCTTAAGAGATCTTAGTTTAAGGTCTTAGAGCTTGGACCGAAGGGGCCCAGATATAGGGCAAAACGCAGTATAGGGTCATGTAGGACAGCGTAAGGATCTTAGTTTTAGGTCTTAGAACTCGGACCATAGGACAAGGGGAATGGGAGACACATGGTAAAGCGGTTTAAAAACCCGACGTGAATGGGGGCAAGGCCCTGCTTACTATGTGCTCCTGGGGGCGTGTTTAGGCCGAGGGACCGAACACGAAAAGTTAGGCTGGGCCCGTGGGGAAGTTCCTAGGTTCTCCTACATATATCATAAGTATCATAATCAAGCCATACATAGTTCTTGAGAGGTGGCATGGCACGACATGGTGCCTATGCCAAGGATGAGGGAGACGTGCGGGTCTAGCCCTCGCACCAAAAGAAGCGACATTTGATATATCTTGTTTTTCCTTGAAGGTGAATAGTTTTTCTTTTGTGGAGCGACCGGCCTGGGGCAGGAACTCCTGGCGTCGCCACAATAACCAATATATAACAACCGTTGACAAATGGTATGGCAATTTACCAACACCCAACATGATGTCCCCTATGGGGAGGTCACCACAATGCAGTGCCATTTTTTGTCGTGCGGCCAGGACGATATCATCACAGTTTAAGGTCGTATGTCTTGGACCTGGGGAATACACACGATGCGATAAGGCATACCCAACGTAGATGAGGGCATATCCTCATAACATTACTGTGTGCGACTCAGAGAGATGAGCCCCGGGCCAAGGGTCCAGCGAGGGTTCAACAATCAGGGGGGAAGAAGATGCTAGCTCCCAGCTACGTTGGGCTCAAAACGCAATGTATGGAAGACTCCTCGTTTCCCATGGGGATGAGGGTCAAGCTGCATGCAATCCTTAAAGAAAAAACCCAAGCACATGCTCTAGCGCTCAGATCACGGGATCCCCGAGATACACCGTTACGCATCTTGGTCCGTCTGACGTGTTGGGGTGCACTGAGGGTTAGTGCAAGGAGTGTCGAGATTCCACCTTGACATGGTGGGGTGGAACATAATGTGAATCATGCAACTAACATTCAGGGCCCAAAGAAGCCAGTGTGACGAATGAGGATTACTACTGACCATGTTCGCAACACAGCATCTTGTCGCGTTAGCCTAGAGATAGGGGAAAACAAATGAGCATCAACCGCTGACCACATTCGTAATGCGGGATTTGTATCAATTTTTTCCCCTAAAACCTTGGGGGAGTTGGCACGTGACGGTAGGAGAGCCCTTGGGCGTTGTATCCAAGCTATTCTTGGAGGTCCCTCTGGGTGTGATAGATAATGGGGCCCGAATAAAGGGGATCAAGAAGCTTAACAAGTGGACGGAAACTTGTCTAAGTCGAATCTGAAACTCCAGGTCCAAGACCAGAGTACTCTGAACACATTTGCAGACCTTTGGAAAGGGTCGAAGGGCTCAGTCTGAGAGCGGCCAAAAGATGGAGGATTCCCAGGGGAAGGGGCATAGTGCCAACAACTCTACACCACACCTATATGTCCCCCCGTGGGGAGGGACAGGCAGAAAGATTGAGGCGGCCGAGAGATTGTGGGATCTCATAAGAGATGGGGATGGACCTGAATTCTAGGTGTTCAGGCGGTCCTACGTATTCCATAAGGATGGGAATCAAGCTGCACGTAGTTCTTGAAGTACATTTTAACGTCATGTCGGACGACACGGGGTACTTATTCCAGAGGGTGTGCATGGTACAGCGGATAAACCGTCGCGAATGAGGACCTAATCCTACAGTGCACCACACGCTCCGGGTGAAGGCTGGGGCTATGAGGCCTAAGAAGGCCAAGGGGCTTGAGGCTGGGCCTTGGTCAGGGATGCCTAACCAGCTTATAGTTTAACGTCTTGTAGTGAGTACGAGCATGCGGTTTAAGGTCACGCTAGACCATAAGGGTCTTAGTTTAAGGTCTTAGAACTCAGACCAAAGGGGCCCAGATGTAGGAACAAATGTAGTTTAAGGTCATGTTGGACCATGTAAGGGTCTTAGTTTAAGGTCTTAGAACACAGACCCAAGGACCTCAGGAAAAATACCGTTTGAGGAACCTGGAGTTGGTGGGAGGAGTGACACGCTCACCATCCATAGTCACTAGGGAATACACGCCATTAGGATAGACCTTATGGAAAATGAAAGGCCCCACCCGTTTGGGCTCCAACTTGGGTGGTTTCCTGCCGAGAATTATTAGCGCTCTGAGATCCAGCACCAGGTCACCTTGCAAAAAGGATCGGAGGTGAACCTTCTTGTTGAAAGCTCGAGCCATCCTGCTTTGATGCCATACCAAGTTATGTAAAGCGTGAAGCCTATTTTTGTCCAGTGCTTCCAATTCAGCTAGATGGATTTTGGAAACTCTATCTGGCGATTGCTGGTCGTAGACCGCCATGCACAATGAGGGCAACTGAATCTCGATGGGAAGGACGGCCTCAGCTCCGTACACCAGGGAATACGGAGTCACCTGGGTGGAATTGCGAGTCGTCGTCTGATAATCCCAGAGAGTGTTGGGGAGCTTGTCCGGACAACTTTTCTTGTTATGAACAACCATTTTTAGTAGAATGTTAGAGAGGGTTTTGTTAAACGCCTCGATCTTTCCATTCTCCTGCGCATGATAGCGAGAGGTGTGGATAGAGAGAATGTTTTACTTGGTGTGCAATTTCATCAGCTCGGCTGCTTGGAAGTTCATTCTGTTATCTATGAGGATAGCATGAGGGACTCCAAATCGATATATGATATTGGATCTCACGAAGTCAGCAATAGAACAGGCTTTGACTTCCTTGAGCGGAATTGCCTCTTCCCACTTGGAAAATAAATCCGTAGCGGTCAGGATGAACCAGCACTGGTGGGCCGTCGCCGGCGGGTAAGGTCCTACGACATCCAACCCCCAGACTGCAAAGGTCCAAGAATACTTGGTAGTATGGAGAGGCTCTGGGGGCTGATGCACAAAGTTAGCATGAACTTGGCACGCATGACACCTCTTGGAAAACTCGATGCAGTCGTAGATCATGGAGGGCCAGAAGTACCCCAGGCTCCGAATCTGGTGGGACAACTTCAACCCGGCCTGGTGGCCGCCACAAGAACCAGCATGAAATTATTTCATGACCTGTGGGATCTCGACTCCTTGAAGGAAACATAGGAGAACAGCATAAAGTATATGCTTGTAAAAGAGCTGCTCAATGCTGGGACCGCTCTAAAGGGTAAACTGCGGCGCGCGTCGTCGGATTCGCTCGCGCTCGGCTCGGTCCGACGGAAGATTGTCATGTTGGAGGTATTCAACCAAGGGCATCCTCCAATCAGGAACTATCTCAATTAACGCATCTGAAGTCCTCGGGGATCCTAACATAGGGGCACCAGCGGAGAGATGGTTCACCTGAGGGCCACGATCATCCTCTGGGATGACAGGAGCAATGCATCTCTCATGTGCCACGTGGATAATTTGGTCGTCCTATTCGGGCTCCATAAGTGACACGTCTAGGCTGGCCAAAGCATATGCTTTACTGTTCTGCGACCAGGGAATATGAACGACCTCTGGCCGAGAGGGGAACTTAGCCATTAGATGGAGGGTGCACTCCAGCAATGGCACGAGTTCTGGCTTTCTGACAACATAGTCACCATTGACCTGCTTGAAAACCAGCTCAGAGTCCCCTTTCACATGCAGATGGGGTACGTCAATCTTGAGATCCAACTTGAGGCCAGTGATGAGGGCATGATATTCTGCCTCATTGTTGGTGCAGCCTTCTAACAACAGGAATGAATACAGCAGAACAGATTGCTCTGGGGTGATGAAGACGACACCCAGGCCCACTCTGTTGAGACTAGGATCATTGATCCTTCTACCAGTGGGGCTCCGGGAGGCACCGTCAAAGTACATCTGCCAGCATGGGATGGCATGGTCGACTGAGAGGATTGCCTCATTAGGAAATCCTTGATCTAGTGGCTGATCCGTGGAGGTTGGATGAGAAGCTAAGAAGTCTTCCAACGGCTGTCCTTTGATAGCCTTCTGAGGTACGAACCTGATGTCGAACTGCTGGAGGATAACCGCCCAGCGTGCCAATCGGCCGGTCAACATAGGTCGGTTCAGGATGTATTTCAACGGGTCTACCTGAGAGACCAGCTGTACCTCATAGTACTTCAAGTAGTGTCGTAATTTCTTCATGGAAAATACGAGCGCCAAGCATCTCTTCTCGATGGGACAATATCTAATTTCCGTATCTAGGAGCATTCAGCTGAGGTAGTAGAGGCTATTATTTGTTCCCTCGTTGTTCTTCTGGTCGAGAAGTGCATCGAGGGATCATTCTAGGGCAGTCACATAAAGGACCAGTGGCTTTCCAGAAATGGGTGGCATCAAGTCTGGAGGTTGGAGAAGATACTACTTGATTTCCTTAAAAGTGATCTAACACTCTTCGACCCATTCATAGGCGGTGCCTTTCTTAATGAGCCAGGAAACGGGATTACACTTGCCATCCATATTCGCAATGAATCAGCGTATATAGGCTAAGTGGCCTTGTAGGCCTCTAAGCTCCTGAACATTTCTCAGGGGAGGCATCTGGCTGATGGCCTTGATCTTTTCTGGGTCGATCTCCATGCCTCAGTATCTAACAACGAAGCCAAAGAACCTTCCGGAGGTGACCCCGAAGGCACACTTCAGTGGGTTCATCTTCAAGTGGCGATAACGGAGGAAGCCGAACACTTTCTCAAGGTCTTTGAGATAGTCCTGGAACTGGCGAGATTTAACCACCAGGTCATCCACGTAGCATTCCACCAGTGTCCCAAGAATCGGTTTGAATATGCGATGCATGCCCGTTGATAGGTGGAACCTTCATTCTTCAGGACGAAGGGCATAACCTGGTAGCAAAAAGTACCTTGGGGAGCCCTGAAGGCAGTGGGCTCTTTATCCTCAAGGGCCATCCAGATCTGGTTATACCTGGAATACCCATCCATGAAGGAGAGGGCTTGGAACCCGGCCATGGCGTCGATCAACAACTCTGTCACTTGAAGGGGAAAATCATCCTTTGGGTAGTGGCGATTGAGATCGCAGAAGTCGATACAGACCCTGATCTTTCCGTTCTTCTTCCTGACCGGCACAATGTTGGCAAGCCACTTTGCGTACTGGACTTCCTTGATGAAGATGGCTTTGATAAGCTTGTCAAATTCGGCCTCAACCATGGCACCGTGAGAAAGGTGCATCTTTCTGGTATGATGATTAAACCCATGATGGTTTGACGGGAGGCCAAGGCAGTGGACGGCTACCTGGGGATCTAGTCCTGGCATCTCATCATAACTCCAAGCGAACACATCACGGTGCTGTCTAAGGAAGTCTATGTACTGTTTCCATTCCTCGGGGGGAATAGCGGCACTGACCAATGTGGGTCTTGGGTCCGCCTCGCTACCGAGGTTCGCCTACACTAACTCGTCGATCGTGGTGGAGACGCCCTCCTCAAAGGCAGGGGGTGCATCCTCCATGTCCTCCTCTCTAGTTGTGGAGGGATCTTCCATGGGGGGATCTGTTTCGGGGCTGCCAGACCCTGATGGAAAGATGGTGCCAGCTTGGGCGGCATAGGTTGTCACGTCAGGAAACTCATGCACTATGGAGACCATGGTGACAAAGGCGGTTGATGCAATCCCATCTGGTCTTCGGCCCAAGGGGCCATGCTTTATGACATCAAAGCAGTAGTGGCGCGTTGGATTGAGTCGGTCGATTTCGGCCCGGCGAAACAGACACATATGACGTACTGTTGTTGCCATGAGCCTGACGTCTCGATATCGTATAGGGGTAGGAGGCTTGGGGATCACCTGAGCCTAGTTGGTGTAGGAGTACAAGGTTATTTACCACCGACACTTGGACCCGGAAATATGCCTTCCTCTGGTACCTGAAAAAACAAAGCACTTCCCCATGTCTGGGGTTGTGGCCTCCAACCAATGGATTTGGAAGACAAAAGCGCCATCCAAACCTGCCCAGGGATCACTTGTGACAGTGGCGGTCTCAACCTCACCTACCAGGATCTGCTTGTCCTTGCTCTTGTAATAGTCGGCATCCAGATAACATGCTTCACAAGAGGAAAAAGGAGATGCATCTCCTTGGAGCATGCCTACTTGACCCTTAAGGGAGTATTTGAGGCACTGGTGATACGATGAGGGGACCGCTGCGTGAAGGAGGAGCCATGGCCTGCCCATCAACGCATTGTAGGCGGTGTCATGAGAGACAACCATGAATTCGGTATTGGCAGTTAGGTCGCCGAACTGGGTCTTCAAGAGAATCTTGATGAGTAGAGTTTTCTCAGTCCTGTCATACCCCTGGATCCTGAGGTCGGAGGGGGTTAAATCATCCTCATACAACCCCAGTTTCCGCATTGTCCGAGTTGGGATTAGGTTAATCTTGGAACCCGGGTCAACAAGACAGCGTCAGACTTCAACGCCATTGAACTGGCTGGTGATGTACAGTGGGTGAATGTTCCCCTATATGGGAGGGTCTTCATCTTCACTGGAGAATGAGATAACCGCCTGACATTCGGCATTCTCAATCGCCTCAGTGTGGAAGGCTTCTGTAGCCACTACCTCTGTCTCAAACTAGAGGGGGATCCTTAGGGCTTCGGCGAGTGCCTCACGCATTTCAGACGACAGGCAAAGAGCCTCAAGGATAGAGAGCCTTACTGGAATACCATCCAGGTGCTTCAGAACATCATAATTTTGAGCCAAACGCGAGCTTCTGCTTACAGGAGGCCGCTCTGCGATTGGAGGCATGACAGGCCCTGTCGGCTGGACCAGTGGCTGACTGGTACTAGGCACGTCTGGCCATTCACTAGTCGAAGCCCGAAAAGTGGCTGCCAGATTTCGACCGGAAGGCTGTGGTCGGCCGGTGGCCGGGCAGAGCTGGTCGCGGCACGGCCGAGGCAGTTCTTCCTGATCCAACAACACAAACAGTGGTAAAGGAGAACTTGTCGACACCGGATGAAGGGGCCTCATGTGTTGAGCTCTGTATCGGGCCTGCTGCCTCGTTTCAGTGGAGTGCACAGCCTGGCTAGAGGTGCCAACTTCCGTGCCCTGGCGATTCACGTAGCCATGGCTTTGCAGACGTTGGCAATAGCTGGGGACATTGGGAAGGTCCACCTGGCGTTCCTCATCATCGAGAGTCAAAAAGGGTTTTACCAACTCTACGGTGTTAACCGAAGCATACCCCGAGCTTTCACTCTAGGATTCATCCACTACCGGCCGGAGTCTCGGAGGGATCCCCATATCTGGGGGCATAAAATTGACAAGAGTGCGGGATGATGACGACATTGACAGGGCGCATTCTTTCTTCTCGCTCCGCCGCTTGCTCTTCTGGGAAGAGGTAGGTTGGGATGACGATGCTGAAGTGGTGCTCATGGATTCTGAGGGATCTGGCTGACTCAGGCAGGCATGGATGATGCCATGGGCATGGAAGACCATCCTGCGGGCCATCCAGTCGTTATACTTCCGGGACCCACTGTCAGAAACCTGTTGCCACTCATCCCCATTTCCACTACCGCCCTCTGGTCTCATGAAGACACCTGCCACTTACGCCGGGGCTGGGCCCAACCTGACTATGTTGTTGTAAATCTGGTCTTGAAGCCAGTTCTTGAATACATAACATCACTGGATGGTGTTCCCCAGGGTCCGATGATAAGGGCGGTAGTTGGGGTGATCAGTGAGACGTGCCTCTTTCAGCTTCCGGCACTCGGGCAGCCGCATGATTCTCTACTCCAAGGCACTACCGAAATAACCATGAACCCGGGCCTCATCAAACGAGTAAGCCCGGTTCCTTCTGTCTGGAAAGGGGGCTCTTGGAGGCTGTCCATGACCAGGGACCGGCGGAGCATACCGAGGTGGCGGAGCCTAATTATCTCGCCTAAGTGGTGGCGGTGCGTTACACAGAGGCACCTGCCAATTTTTAGGCGGTCACTACTGGGTCGGATGCTGTGCTCGTGGGGGTGGAACCCTATGGGGATGCTGAGATGGCCTCATTAGTAGTAACTCTAGCTGCCTTGGAGCCTCTATCTGGGCCACATTAGCGGGCTCGGCTTTGGCGGCTCTCCTTTCTGGGATTACAGGAGGCAGCGGACATGCCTGACTGGCCTGTTGCAGGGCTTCTTCGAGGCGCTGAGCCTTGTCTGAGAAGTCCCAGAACCCTCCGGGGTAATTCTGAGTGATCAAAGAAGGAACCAGCTCTGCCTTCACGTTCCTTACGCACATTGTCAGTAATTTCTATTGAGTTAGTGGCATGTAAACGGAGTACGTGAGCCCCTTCCACTAGGCGACAAAGTCCGTGACTCGCTCATCGGGCCTTTGTTTGCACCTAAAGAGGTCTGCGATGTTCGTCTTCTGAGTTGTGGAACTAAACTGGTAGAGGAATTTCCTGCGAAGGTCCTCCCAGCTAGTCACAGATCCGACAGGGAGATGTCTGTACCAGACGAATGCTGGTCCTTCCAGCATCTTAATGAAGCAACGGAGCTTGGCGGCCTCCTGTTGTGTCGGAGTCCCTAACATAGGCCCACACCTCGAGTTTAAGTGGGCCAGGTGCTGTGGCGGGTCTCTGGTCCCATTTAAGGGTGAGAAAGTGGGGTTCCCAAATCCCGGCGGGGCCGGCATGTCATCCACCCATGCTGGGTATGGCTTACCGTCCGGTAGGATTGCCACCTACCGAGTTTCCAGGGCCTCTAAGCGGGCGATGAGTGCTTCCATCAGATTGTCTGGACATGGGTTCATTTCTTGACGGGGATCTCTAATCACAAGCGCATTACCAGGCTCTTCAATCTGGTAGTCAATCTCAGCAACTTGTGGGGCGGCAGGTGGAGAGACTCTCGGGGCAGCAGGAGGAAACCGAGCGGGGTCCCTTAGGTGATCACGTCGCTCAGAAGGGTTTGGCGAGATGTATCGCGCCCTCTTTCCATGGGCTCTGGTCTCTCCCTTATCGGCGAACGCAGCATGGTCGCAGTTTCCCGGGGGAATCTCGTCAAGGGGTAGTTGCTCCTGCCCCTACTATCCTGGCCTAGGATTACCGTAGTCAAGCCACCGCTCTGCAATGCGTTCGGACAAGAGCTCATCAACCAACCTCTTCTTCTTGTAATGTTGTTGCCGCAGCGTGGCCTTCTCGAGATATTCCTCTACCTTCTGTACCGAGGAAGATGGGTCAGCGAGCTTGACAGCCCTGACGTGCTCTTTACCCTTGCTGATGTTTCGGATCAGTTTTAATGCCTCAGTGGGTGTGGGGAGACCTTGGAGTCTCCTCTATTGGCGAGTAATCCTCCCAAATGGGTCTAGTAGCAGCTTTTCCTCAGGGGGTGAGTCCCCATCTAGAAGTTCCACACCATTTCCCTCACCCTAAAGGTCGGCCATGTTGACTGTCACTGCCCTTGGCGACATTCTCTCTGAGCCGCCCAGTGAGTCGGGCTGTCAGTGAATCGCACAGAAAATAAGGGCAGCGTACTTCCCCCATCCGCGGACGTGTGCATGGGGGGTGGCCTCCTTGATAAAATTGCGGAGTACTTGAAAACTCTACACGCATTGTTGCTGGAGGGCCCTGTGGTGGCCGAGTGTCTCAGGGTGCTGAACCGCAGGGAGTGCAGTCAGGTCGACCCGACGGCACTGCTCACTGATATCCTCGAGATGTGCTTGACTCCTGGGATAAGGCACCAGCTGATGGAGAATATGAGATTTAGTCACTCAGAGAGTCTAGAAGAAACATTCAAACTCTCCCGGGGTGAGCGACTCTGGCATATCAAAATAGGATCCTGCGACCGGCCAAAACTTCTCAAGGAAGTGTCCTGCTACGAGGACAGTCTAGAAGCTCCACGACTCTGGTTCGGGATCCGGCCCTTACTGCCCCTGCTCATCAACCGAGAATGGCCGGGGAACTAGTAGTGGTGCGGAGGTAGGCCGCTGGGCCGGTGAGCTGGCCTACGGAGAATACGGCGAGCAGGCCGATTGGCTGCCAAATCCTAAGTCGTCCTCCAAGGGTTGCAGTGTCCTAGATTCCACATCATGATAGGATGGGCCAGCGAATGGGAATCCTATCACAGTTTCAGTGCTGGATGAGGGTGTGTCATGTCGCGACTCTTTCATCGGTCCCCAGAAAAGTTCTCCCCCCTCTCTGACTGAGGTGGAAGGTGCTTTCGGGGAGGCCATCGGTAACTGCAAGTTTGACCCCTGGCAGGATATACCTTCAGAGGGAGGCGGGAATCATGCATATTTCGCATTTGGGGAGTACGAGGCTGACGCGCCACGTCCCCACCCTTTCCCTTGAATCATAGGACCGGGGGGAGGGCTCCATCGTCGAGTCTTACTCCGCCTCAAAGTCCGAGAAATGGACTGGTTTGATTTCCGTCCGGACTCCCCTGACATTCCTCTTACGGAGACGATGTCCCGCCTTCCTACCCCTGGGTGGCTCCTCAGGGCAAGGATGATTTCCGTCAAGGAGTCCCCTAGCCGCAATAGTGCTGGGGCAGAGAGGACTGAAGGCCAGGGTGCGAGAAGCACTGGGACAGATGTCGAAAGGGACATAGGGAGGACCTCCATATGGGTGAGAGACCGGATACACAATAGCTCCATACTCGCGGCCAGCGGTAGGAGAAGTGACCTCATACCCAGTGTAGTGAGCACTGGAAAAAGCCATACCCGGAGCGCATATGTTGCGGAGAGGTCTTTTCCTTTCCAGATCAGTGGCATGGAATGGGCCTTCATGGTGGGTGGTACTACCGTGGATTGGTCCGAGGTGGCCATTGCCTATGCCCGCAACTGGGAGAGTCAACCCAACCTTCCTGCAGGGCGGTCAGGGCCTCGATCTGGGTCGGGCATGTGACTGACCCTACACAATGTGTGAGGGGGTCTGGTAATAGGAGTCAGCAGTGGCTCAGGCCACAGTGGTTGCTGATGTTGGTGCCCCAGGGTGGGAATTCTCTTCCGCTCGCACCTGACGCTGGCATCGGGTCAGATGGGTTGGATCCGGCAGTGCGGGCACAGAGATTGCCTACTCCTTGGTCCGGGGAGTCGGGCAGCAGCGTCGACGCAGCCTGGCAGGGGCTCTTGCCATGAACCCCTGGGACAGGTCTCCGATCGGGCGAACCCAGACATCCCCCACCTCATCGGCATAGGGGAGAGAGGTGTCAAATCACTCCGGGATAGGCTCCCGAAGCGGTTGAATGTCGGAGTCGGGAGAGGTGGCTCCCGGCGTGGCCCTCGGGGGCGGCGACGGTGGTGAGACACAGCTTCCTCTAGATCCAAACGGGCCATACCCCTGGTGGGGATGACCCCTTCTTCCTTGTACCTAAGAAACGGGTCATTGATCACCCTTCGTTGGATGATCTCTGATGAGGATAGGGGGCGTGCGCGCCCAGAAGCTACAGTGGTCAGAGTTGGAGCGACTGTGGAAAAGGCGGGACCGCGTGGGGTGGCCGCATCGATACTGCCCCTGCACCTGCGCCAGTGGGTAGGTGGCGATCGAGCTTCGGATGCAGTGATTGGATTCCTGGAAGTAGGGAGATGAACCCATTAGTAATAACAGGAAAAGAAATCGACAGCCAATATCCCAACGTCATTCCGTCTTCCGTGGTCGGCGAGAGGGATCCACGCTAACGACGTCGCCGAACGGAGAGCTCAACATCTTTACTGCCTCAACCCCTGGCGGGTTTCACGTCCCGGTGCTAGGCACCCAGACCTGGTGACATGCTAATATTCCGACACCTCGAACGCTACCAGTCCCCATATTGGGGAGAAGATCTTCACGTCGGGTTAACCATTTTCTGTTTCTGACGCTTTTACGCCGGGGCGCGCGCGCGCATCCGTCACGCGGGGGAAGTCATGCGGCTTGTTACCCCGCATTCCTACTTTCCAAAGGTATGTGGCATTTGTTCCTTGTTCAGGGACGTCTTCTCCTTGATCGAAACCGGGATGATGGGATGTCAGTTCTTCCTTCTGTGGATTCCTCCTCGAAGCTCATCACCTAGTCCGGGTCTCCCTCATAGATTTAAGACAGTTTCGTGAAGCTCATTCCCATTTCCATTTCTGCATGGATGCTAGTTAATTACGCTGCTTCCGTCAAGATGCTCCCAGGGGTCTGGTCAGGGCAACAACCTTCAGTGAGAAGAATGGTCACACTGGGGTGTCGTCGGCGCGCCTTGACGCTGGGGGATTGGCATGTCTATCTTTTGTCCCTTATTATAGGTCATCTTGAGGGTGTGGAAGCCCGAGGCATCCCACATAGAACGAAGGTAACTGTGTACCATATAAGGTTTTCCTCCACTTCCCATGTTTAACACGGGGTATTCCATGAGTTTAACATCTGGCAGAGATGGATCGGACTGATCGAAACACTGAGAGTGGATCAGATTGAAGGACCCCCTAGGGGGAACACTGATGTTGGGGCCAGCACATGGGCAGCTTCCCGGATACCGTGGAGTGGAATGAGGTGGAATGATCCCACCAGGATGTAGCCGCCCGGGTAAGGATCAGGATGGGTGATGGAGTGACGGGCTTAAACCTCATGGAGGCTTCTTATGTATCCCCATGTCAGGGAATCAAAGTCCACGTAGTTCGGTGATACGGTGGGACGCCTGAAGAGGTGGCCTGTGAGAATGAACTCATGGACTGGATCCTGGAGGAAGTAAGATCTTCGGGATAGGACATGAGCTTCCCGAGGCACGTGGGCTCGAGGGAGAGGTTAGGATGAGACTTGGGTGTGAGTTATGGGGATTATGCTCTGAGGCATCCCATGATGGTGGGTATGGGGCTTACGCTCTGAGGCGGCCCATAACGGTGGTTGTGAACCAACGCGGAGGGGTCTGAACAACTTATTGATGGGATTGAACCTTGTGGAGGCTTCCTATGTATCCCCATGGCAGGGAATAAAAGTCCTCATAGTTTTGGGCATATAGTTTAACGTCATGTGGGATGAGGAATTTGGGGTTTACGCTCTGAGGCAGCCCAAGGTATTGGCGGACCGACGTGAAGAAGTCGGAACGACCGGGTGGTGGGCTTGAACCTCGTAGAGGATTCCTACGTACCATGCATTAGCATAGATCAAAGTCCACGTAGTTCTCTGGGATGGGGCTTACCCTCTGAGGCGGCCCAAGGTATTGGCAGACCAACGTGAAGAAGTAGGAACGACTGGGTGGTGGGCTTGAACCTCGTGGAGGCTTCCTACGTACCATGTGTTAGCACGGATGAAAGTACATGTAGTTCGCTGGGATGGGGATTATGCTCTAAGGAGGCCCATAATTGTGGTCATGGTCGATGCTCTCTCTAAGCCCATGTGAGTCATGCTCGATGGGAGAAACAAGAGATGGCAGGGACCAGACGATCATGTCGTGAAGGGTGCATCCGTGAGAAGCGGAAAGGGGCTTACGCGTTGAGTGGCCCAAAGAGGAAACAGGGGATTACGCGTGGTTAGCGGCCCTTGGTGTCAGGGCTTACTCTAGGATGGAGGCCCGTGGTGCGACAAAGCGCAGTGGTAAAGGGACTCCACTGGCCTTGGCAGTGGGGAAGTATGGAGGTGCATGGGTGCAACCTTCCGCAAGAGAGGCTGGGGGCTTACGCTCTGAGGCAGCCCTTCCCCCGTGGGAAAACGCCACTCCGACAAGGAGGATCTCATTCCATGTGAGGAAGAATCCATTCCAGTGGAGACGAGTGGGGCGTAAAGAATTTCTAAGCCGAGGGGACCCTGCGTGCGAAGCACGGGGTCGGACCACAGTTTAACGTCATGTGTTTAGGACGAGGTGCTTAGAAGTTTAACATTATGTAGCTTGGATGAGGTGGGTTCGCTCCACACCCCTAGGGCTTACATGCCCAACACCCTCTACCCCTTGTGGGATGGAAGTCATAGGCAAGGTCGTAGTGAAGGGGGTCCACAGGGCGAACCATCAAGGGGTCCACGTTAGCGTGGCTATGGGAAGAAGCGATAGCCGTTAGCATGCCTATGCGAAGAAGCATAAGGCCAAGAAACGCAACGAGAAACACCACCCAAGGGACCATGAGGTTACTTCATAAGAGCCTGGAAGGCCGTATGGGAAAACAACTCATGGTGTGCATGGCCAGCATGGAAGACATCGGGTGCCTACGCAGGGCATCAAGGTGAGAGGTCCTGGGTTCTGCATGCAAAGAGAAGGTTTGCATGCAAAACACCGGGATGACGTGCAATTGGGTTAGAGGATTGCATGTGGATAGAGGATTGCGTGCAAAGGGCTTGGATTGCACGCGGGGGAAATGGTCGATCCCTAAGTCACGAAGAAACCTATCAGAGGGATTGCACGCTATTTGGAAGAGATTGCGCGCAATTGGGAGGGATTGCGTGCAAGGGACAAGGATTGCACGCAAAGGAAGGACCCGGAGGAGTTGGAAAATTTACTTAAGGTAGTGGGGTTGCGCGCAAAGGCGAAACTCAGGGCAAGATTACGTGACAAGGAGAATTACCTGGAAGTCATCTTGCGCACGCGGGAGTCCGAATTCCACGCATGGGAGCCGGTACAAATTCCTGAACCCCGAAACGGTTGAGGTTGCCTTCTATTTATACGCATCCGCTGGCACGGAATCTAGGCGGCGTGCGAAATCTTCCACACTGGGACCAGCTGGCGCGCAAAGCGTCACTGCGCGAAACCGGGCGCGCAAAATTGCGGGCCATCCCGGCGTTTTTACGCGAATCCCGGACTTCCTTCGCGCGGACAACATTATTTCGCGCAAGTCCTCCTTAATTTCACGCACCACTTTCGGGACATCCGTACCGGTTCTCTGAGTCCGAATATGACTTCGCTCCATCTGTCCAAAACTTCCTATGGGAGTTACGGACTTTTTCGGTGTCTACATAATCAAATCATTTTCTTTCCTTGAAATTCTAAATTTCCCTCTTAGGCAACAGGGCATTCCCATTGTGGATGGAATCTATGACTACCAGATGATGCATGATGTCATGGGCACCACCCCACTTCACCCCTCTATCTATACTATGATCCAGGTATCACCAAGAATCCACCATAGTCTCATCTATGTATTTAATTTTGGTTTTTCAATTATAGGTTCAATATTAGAAGAAATTTTATTATTATTTAATTGTTTTTCTTAATTATCCACAATTAATTATTTCTTTTTAGATTTTATTTTATTATATTTCAGGTTCAGGTAAAATGACTATTGAGATTAGAATTCTTACATCTAAAGTGTTTTCATCTATTACACATAATTGTTAAGATTGAAATTTTGCATCACAAACTCAATCATTACTTGTATATGATATTAGGGTTGTTCCACAACACTCTGATATCTTCAATTTTTCATTATCTACTACATTGTCACCATTCATTTCTTTTTATGTATGTGTCCATTTTATGGAAATATTATTTAAAATATTAATTTTTTCCATTACACCACATACATTTTATGTTTTCATGTCAATTAATTTATTAATGAGAGTATTTATTTTCTTTATTTTTTTATCTCTATGTGTGTTATATATTTTACAATTAATTAATTGTTTATTTCAATTTTTGTAATCATTTATCTATGTCTATATGAATCTATATAAAATACGGAATCTTTGTTTTATAACATTTACAATATGTTTGGGAATTGGGTGGTATCTTCAATAAGTTATGAAATCAGTATTCCCCCCATTATTTGTTCACCTGATGATTTTAGAATGTAATTTTTATGTTCGACTCTAATTCATTGCTTATTGTTTTTTATTTTCCATAGGTAATCATCTGAGCTGTAGAACCAAAAGACCTTCTATTAACCCACCCAATAGAATGTAAAAACTCTTTAAACGGATGCCAAAAAATATTCCACCAAAAGGGTAATTTTATATGTTAAAAGAATGAAACTTTCTAATTAATTATTTATATACTCTAATAATTTGACACTTCTTTGTCTATTTTTTATGATTCATTAACAAAGGTAACTACCATCTAACACAACTGCACCACAACCAAATGATAATTTTCATTCCATGTTAACATTATGAGATTGAAAAATACATTTATATAGATTTAGGTTATTTATGGGCCAATATTAATGTCTTCTTCCAAACTCATGTGTACATAATAATTTTTCATTTATGAATAATGTAGGAACCGATTTGAAAAAATATATATTTCAAAATTATATTATGTTATTAAATTTGATATTCCATTAATTACCATCCATTTATCTGTATTGATAATATTTTAATATATACCAAATTTGGTTGAAAAAATAGTTGTTTCATACACATTATGTTACATATGAATTTTATAATGAATTATATCATAAATGTTACCAACATATTGTGTTATTTGGAATTGTGATTTCAATGAATTTTGAAATTTCATGATTACATATAATTATTTCCTAATTATTTCAATGAATTTTGAAATTGTTACCAATGTATTTTATAATGAATTGTATCATAATTGTTCTGAATTTTCAATTTACATGTCTATATTTTTACAAAACCACATTTATTTTTGTACTCTTGAATGTTATATTACTGCATCTTGTGAATATCACTTTATATAAATTAATAGTTGTTTGTGTATCACCCTTTAAACAAATAATATAAAATGTAGTTATAGTTATTGAAAGTTTGAAACATTTTTATATTGTTTGGGTGATGATTTTTTCATTTGATTTTTTTAGTGATGGATAATAATTTTGGTAAAAAAAATTACAGTTACCATATATTTTGATTTCTCTTTTAATGTTCTCTCATATGCTCATTTTTTTGTTTTGCTTCATTTTTACAGTTTACCTAAGATCGAGATAATGGAAATTTTTTATTATCGTTCTCCTCACATTTTCCTGAGATCAAGGTATTCACTATGATCATCAGTTTTTCATCACGAAGAAGAATATTTAGGTAATTTTACATATTTATAAGTCATTAATATTTTTTTTTTAAAAAAATCTAAACTGATTTATTTTATGATGTGATGTGAATTTCTTCCTAAAATGCCATGCATTTTGATTATTTTTTCATCAGACATGTTAAATGGGAATTCTTTAGTAAGTTCTCCTACTTGCATGAACATTAATGTTATGGTGTGAATTTATTCTATTATGAAATGTAATGAATTTTTAGTGTTTGAAATCATCATAAATTAAACCCATCATCAATATGAATTTCATTGACATGTGTTTTGATTCTAGATGGCTACCAAATATTGAAACAGTCATCAAATCAAACTTGAATTATTTAATTATAAAATAATCTAAACATATTAATTTTGATGACTAAATGTCCACTTTTTCTACTATGACATGTATTTTTTTACATTAAAATATTTTCTTATTCATTTATATTCTGCATAGGCGGATGTCTGTGATCTCATGGTAGTGGTATGATGTGAAATTTTTTCTTCTAAACATTCCTTCAAAACTGATTAATATACGTATTTGTTGTGTTATCATTTGGGGTATTTTTTATTCCAATTATTCTATGACCTATATCCATTGGGCTTCATTAGTATTTGAACCCCTCTATTGTATTTCTCTTCCAAATCATTTTCTTCTATCATTTCATTCCCTTCTTCTATTCTGTTTCATCCCTATAATTGTCTTAGCTTCACTCCAATCATTGAATTCATTTCTTCTTCAGGTATACCTTCAAATAAGTTTTATCACAGGAATTATCTCATTATTCATCTTCATCTGTCTTCAAATCCATTTTTTGTTTTTATCCTTGTTGGACACCATCTATTTTAAATTTGTTTCATATAAGGAAGATCCATTCACTCATTTACATCCATATTTGAATCTATTTTGCATTCAAATCCACTATGGGATCGATCAATTAACCTCATTGTTTTATTTTTTCCATCATTGTTTCACTTTCATTCACCTCATTTCCCATTTCATCCAAGAACTTATCCTGACAAACCAAACCCATAGACCCTACTTTAGTTTACCAAATTTTTTTAGAAATAATTCATTCATTTTCTTCTTCTATTTTTACAAAGTATATTCTCTTTCATATTTCATGTACTATAATGGCACTTCCTTGACTTATAAGGACTACATGAACTTGTAATTTCACCTACCATATATCTTTATTAGGAACCTACAATATATACTTCAACAAAGATTCCACCCATTTTTATGTATTTGAATTTGTTTTTAAATTTGAAATCAATTAAAACATTCATTGACCTCCCATATATTTTAGTCAAATTTTATTTCAATTATTTCCATTAAAACAAACACTCATCAATTCAAATCACTAATATGACCATGAATCAACTTGGAATATGACTCTACTATTTTACATGGATAGACTAGTTCAGTAGGATAGTGATGGAGAGAAAATAAACCGCTATGATTGATCATGTAGTATAATTGATTACTCATCATTGAGGTGAATTTAATACGATTGTATTGATCAGTCAGTTTCTTTTGATGTTGATAATTATTAAACACCTCTATTTGGATCATTCAATTGGATGACCAAAACAACATGATTTTTCTGAAATGATGATGTGATTTAAGACCCCAATTTCCCATTAATATGTGTTGGAGTGTCCCAATTAAATCTTGTTTTATCAATTGAAATTTGGTTCTTAGTATGTTTTATAGATTTCATCAATAGTACGGTAGAATTTTAATTTTCCTTATAAATAACAGGTTTCATACCACTTTCTCAATTAATAAAATTATTGATAATAGTGAACTATTTTTTTCAAAGTTTTTTGGATTTGTGAAGCATGATAATCTTGGATGATGTTGGCATGAATGGTTGTGGCTGATACTGTGCACAAGGATGTAACTTCATTGGTGAATATGGAGTAGAAACTCACATAATACTCTATTTGGAACTCAGTTTCCTAGATCAGGGCGGAACCCAATGCCGGGGGAATTGGAATAGTTTAGAAATGATCTATAGATAGTTCTGACACTATAATTGCATAGTGTGGGAAGTAATTAAATGGTAAATTGAGAAAAACATGATAGATATCATAATCCAAAAAACTAGACTCAACTAGAATGAGTTTTTATTCGACTATTTCATTTTGATAGGTTGATTAGGTTTTTTAACCCATGTTTATATGTTAATTAATTATTTTACAAGTTGGTATGTCAAAGGATTCTATTCACTCATTATATCTACATTTTACTATGGATTTTATGTGGTTTTTATTTTTTTTACAGGTCAAGGATGGCTGGAAGGTTGGTAGTGCTTGTTTGGGATATGTATTTATACCCATGGTTCAATGAACCATGGGTATATTATGTCTGGGCTGATAATCTATTCCCACAGTTTTGTAAACAATGGGTATATATATATGACCAAGGTTTTCTTAGGTCGGAATATACAAAATAACATAAGAGGGGGTGAATTGGGTTTTCAAAAGTCATCCACAATTCTATCTTTTGATACCCACTGTGATCTATGCGGATATGTAGTGTTTTTCTTCTATATGAAAATATGTAGAAGATAAACATAAATAAATAACATGAATTTTTATATTGGTTTGGGTCAAAAATATAAATTAGTCCACTATACAAATAACTCTCTCTGCAAGTTTGGTAAATTCCACTAGTATGGTCCTCTTATCACAGGACAAAGAATCCACAACTAAGAACAGGAAGTTGAAACATTTATAAAAAAGACTAAAAATAATGCCTTCTTGTTCATTAATAGAGAACTCTATATCCACATATTAGATCAAAAATCTAATACTCCACCAAAAATAAGTACCTAAAGTTAAAACACCAATAAATCAAAAGTGTTTGATTTGAATTGTTCGGGTTGTTATTCAAAGTTTCAATAGAAATAAACTGAAAAGTGATGGATCTTCTTATTCAGAAAATAATATCTTTATAAATGAAATAGTTTTAAGAAATCCTTATTTAAAAGATATCTTGAATAAGGTAGAAACTTCTAAAACAATAGTAATGTTATAGTAGTATAATATTTAAAATGTACATCTTTAATGTTCAGTCCTCTAACAGAGTCGATTGTTCGTTACAACGGCACTATAAAAGATAATTTCAATAATATAGTCGCATATGTGAATCACCTATCACACACACATATATATTTTTGAAGAGAAACTCTGAAAGAATAAAGATAATATAAAACATTCTTCGGTATTCCAAATCCAAAAGAATATAATGATTGATCACAGAAATTCAAATTCCAAATGATCAAGGGATTCGTAACTTACCATAGAAATAAAAGTGATTTTTATGATGAACATGATTCTTTGAAACAATCAAAATGATCCTTGATTCAATCATGAATTATAACTTGACTGTTACAGCAATCTTGGATTGAAAACACGGCTTCAACAAATTCTCCATTGAGAACACAACATAGGTTTTATATGTGTAGCATGAGGTTTCTTTGTGTAGTTTAGGGATCCTTTGTGTGTCCTAGGGCTCCATTGCATAGCGTAGGGTTACTTTGCATAGTGTATGCTTCCTTTTCTTAGAATTCGGTTCCTTTTCATAGTGTATGGTTCCTTTGCATAGCGTGAACTTCCTTTACATAGTGTAGGGATGATAATATACACAAGATTTTCACTTCTCAGCGTAATGTAGGGTTGATAACAGTGCTTCTAGATTCATTCATGTAATGCTAAATTCCTTAAAACAGAGCATAAATTCTTGTAGAACTCACTCAAGAAAAAATAAATAGAAAACAAACAAGGGTATTTGTGTACTTCAAAATCATCATAAAATATAGAGTATCGTTGAGAAAATTCATGCCTAAACATCTCCCCCCTTTTGATGTTCAAAAAACCAATAACATAATTCATAACAAAATTTAAATAGAATGTAGGATTTGTAAACATATAGAAATAGATATAGAAAATATTTTGATATTTTTATTTCACAGTGTTATTTCAATAAAGAAAATATATAATTTTATATTTTATATTTTCTCTAATGAAATTTTTTGGTTTACAAATATTCTCCCCAAAGGGTACTCATGCATATTCTCCATTCTCCCCACATAAAATTACCCCCCCCCCCTTTGTGATATCAAAAAGACAATTTGAAAGAATAAATGATATAAACCACATTTAATAAAGGAATAAACTATAATGAGTACTTATAAATACTATCATAAGAAAAATATATAAAATTGGAAGTTTAAACATTTAACAAAAACAAAATATACTAAAAAACATTAGAATAAAGTAAATTGAAATTAAAATGAAATCAAATGTTTTGAAAAATAAATTACAATCCTCCATAAATTAAAGGGTCTTCAAAATGAAGGGATTTGGTCTGAAATGGCAGGGATAGAGGGATCATCTATATGAGGAGGGTCTTGAACTACACTGCTAATATAAATAAGATTAAAAATCAGGCTCTAGAAATTGTTGTTGAATACTTCTGACTGATACAAAAGTAGATTCCATGAATCATTTCCGACCATCAAATTCTCAACCAGATTGACCTTTAAAAACTCATTCACAAATTCTTATGACCGAATGAACGAGGTCATATTTTCCTTAATTTGATTAATCTCTAGTCTGAACATGGATTCACTTGAATTTAGTTAACTAATCTAATGTCTTCATTTATACTACAATACACATAAAAGAGTATTATCACACTAAAGAGTGTGTAGTAGATCATTTGTAACGACCTGAATCCTTAGAAAGGTACGGATTGTTAGTTTTTCTTTCAAATCATTCCTTTAATCTTGTTTAATGTGTGTAATATCCTAAAGAAGGTCCAGGGAGTGTCTGGGATTGGTTCAGAGCCTGGGAGTTTCAGGAATAGACTTGCAGATAGTGGCACACGGCTTGCGCACGGCCTGCGCATGGTTTCAGACTAACTGTGCGGCCTTTGGTCAAGAGGGAGTGAGGTGCCCATAGTTTGTGCATGGTTTGGGTAAGCTGTGTGCCCAAACCGTGCGGCGTTTGGTCTGGCGGCAGTGAGGTGCACACGGTTACGCACGGTTTGGGTAAACCGTGCACCTAAACCGTGCGACCCTGTTCTGGGTGAATTTACCATTTTCCCCTTAAATATCTTTTAAGGCATTAAGCCTTTCTTTTCTTTCTTCCAGCGGAAATAACCTGGGGAGACCTTTTTTGAGCTCCAAAACCCTCCTCCCTTTAATTTCTTGGTGGATCCTTCATCCGGAGTCTGAATCTTGATTCGTCGAAGGCGTTGGATCACCCTTGGTAAGGCTTACCTCACTCACTCTTCTTTACTCAGTGAATCTTCCATTCCGTCTTGTTATTTTGATGCAGGCTCATATGCCCTATTTTCAGGGCATTAGACTGGAACTCAGATCTCTTCCAATCTACTGCGAATCTGAGGTCGATATCAAGTGAGCCTATGCCTACAGCTCTAAGGTAGGTGGTCACATATTTTCCTTTTTGGGTTTCCGTCATTTTGAGTTTATATCATCGTGATGTGGTTTGTCTTTTTCCAAACCCCTTACTTATATTGACCTCTTTATATATAAATGACCTTTGTGGCATGATATTGATAAATAGAACCTTTTTAGGGTGTTTAGATGATGTGTGGACCAGGATTGGTCAACCATAGGTGATAGGACTTGATTTTTGTCCCTTTTTCACCTTCGGACTTTAATGTTATGTATTGAACAAGGTTTTCCTTGTTAGGAAAATGAGATGGTTTGGTTATAGGTTGGATAGGATGATATAGCCTGAACCTTTCGATTATTTGAGATGTAAGTTTTTTTATAGTGTGATTGGGAATTGTCATGCTTTGTTAATGTGATATGATATAAGATGGAATGCATTATATAATGTGATGTGAATGGTTATGTCTTGTTGTGTTTACATGCTTATGATAATCCATGTGTGGGTAGAAGGCATTCTTACCCCGTGCCAGATGAATCTCCATGTGTGGGCAGGAAGCATTCTTACCACGTGCCAGATGAATCTCCATGTGTGGGCGGGAGGCATTCTTACCCCGTGCCAGATGAATCTATGTGTGTGGGAAGGAGGCATTCTTACCCTGTTCCAGATGAACCTCTGTGTAATAGGACGAGAGGCATTTATACCTCGTGCCCATATAACCTTTATGGGTGGGAGGCATTTCTACCCCACGCCAGCTACAGTGCTTGTGGATGAGAGGCATTCATACCTCGTTCCAGTGATGATAATACATATGTGAGAAGTATGAATGAGAGGCATGTTTAACTTGTGCTAGTGATAACCTATATCTATGTAGTTATACCTCTGGTGGTTGTTCAGATTACCAGCCATGAGATGAAGCAGGTAGACCCGTCAGGTGTCCATCCAGAAGGGTTGTTTACTACTTTGCTTTATTTACTTGAAGTTTACTACACACTGTTTACCTTACGACACCTATTTGTGTTCCACGTAGACACCGTTGGTGGTGGCCTACTAAGACTTGTCTCACACCCTACCCAGGAGGCCATTGGCACCCATGTAGACTTTGCTGCTACAGGTACTAGTAGGGGAAAGGGCCCTGCTTCAGTTTTTTGATACATATATGTTCTATCTGGAGTTCTAGAGTAGAGGACCGAGCTTGGATAAAGATGCTCGTGGACTACTTTTGTTCTTTATTCTTTTTTTGTATTACTGTATAGCATGTTTTCCATCTATTTCCATTTTATCAGCATTCCATGCATCCATTTTGTATCAGACGCTACCTAAGTGGATTTTTTATATTTATCAGGGTTTTCCTTACTTATGTTTTTTGGTTAGTATGTTTCCCCTTTTCTCATGTTTATCCCTTAGTTGTGTTTCCTCTATTTGATCACTTGCTGTTATACCGCTGTGTACTCTGACATGGGGGTATAGTCTCCCCACTGACTTACCATTACACCCCCGCTGCTAGTCGACAGCCCCTTGCATATGGGGAGACGAGCCTTGGGTCATGTGGCCAACCAGGTTTGGGGCTCGGGTTGAGGGGCTTCCGAGTTCGGGACGTCACAAATTTGTATCAGAGGCTTTCTTTCTTTCTTGCTTTACTATTTGGCGACGATAGACATAGATACTGGGAAGGCTTAGGGACATATCCAGGAGGAATTCTTGGGCGTCATGAACCCATGTATGGGGTCTCATCCAAGTTTCCTATTTTATGTTGTTATTGATTCTTCTATTTAATTTTGATACCATTTCACTGTTGGGTGCTTCAAATGTTTTGTGATGTTATGGAGATTTTCAATGTTGGAATTTCGATTTCATGGTTCAACCCGATGAAATGAGGGTTATGGATTAGAACATGCATCACGATAGGCACAATAAGATTAGGACATGCATCTTTCCATGCCACATTTAAATTTTCAGTGAGCATTGCATGTTGATTATTTCTATGTCTTGTTAATATGTGTGAAACTGTGCTAACCCTTATTACAGGTTGTGAATTGAGGAATGATGTGGTTTTGGTGGGTGTCATCCTTCGGTTCATAAGGTGTATAGGCCCTTATTGATCGGAAAATGACATTCCAACCAAACCAATCATTTTCCTTAAAGGAATTTAAAATACTTAATTAGTACTAGTAAATGAGAAATGACATCCAAGTGTGTTTCATCTTTCAGTTCATGAGGAGTATGGGCCCTTATGGGCTGGGAAATTCCATATCACCGGATTAAGTTAAATTTGAATAGTTGTAGGTTTTACTAAGAATTCCTATGGGTGTGGATAGGTGATCTTAGAGGTAGGAAGACTTAGTACCTATCCAAGATTCTGGATTTCAACCTTTTAATTGTTGGTTTCTTCTTTAGAGACATTCATTTGGAATTTTAGCACTATGCCTCCGAGACGTCCCCGAGTCGCGCACACTGAAGGCGGCGATGATCATGTTCCTAAGGTGGTGGGCCCTGAGCCGCCATTTGATCTTCCTATCGAGCCACCCATGGATCCTCTTTCTATTTCTGAAATGGGAGTTGATGCCCAGTTCCGTGAGGGTTTCTTGCATATGATGCAGAGTATACAAGGTGGAGTGCGACCTGCCCCGAGTATGGTAGAGTTGACCCGCGAGTTTCAGTCGTAGCATCCTCCTACATTTATAGGAGATGGCGGACCTCTTGCTGAAGAGTCCAAGTTGGAAGCTATTCTAACCATCTTTAAGCACCTTGAAATGCCTCCAGAGCAGAGGGTCAAGCTCACAACTTATATGCTACGTGGTTCAGCCAGGAGGTGGTGGGATGTCATCACCCAGACGGGATAACATAGAGATATGATCTGGACTGATTTCCATATCGTCTTCTATGATTATTTCTTTCCCCAGACTTTGAGGGCTGAAAGATCTAGGGAATTTATGAATCTGCAGCAAGGGACCATGACAGTCATGGAATATTCATCCTGTTTCACTGAGTTACAGTGTTTTGCTCCTACACTAGCCGCTGATGATCTCACGGCTGCTAGGTGTTTTGACGATGCGATGTGTTACGCCATCCGGTCACAGGTTAACGTGTTCTGGTTGACGACCATTTCAGATATTTTCAATCAGTCTTTGATCATAGAGAGTAATTGGAGAGAATCGGACAGTGTGAACCAGGGCGGTTCAGCACCTAAGGGTTCTAGTGGATCTTCTTCAGGGAAGAAGCGGAATTTTGAGGACTCTCATGGTGTTAGTAGTGGTCAGACCCTTTTCTCAGGTGGTACTCATGTCTGTCACCAATGTTGGGTGCTAGGAAATATGAAGAGGCAGTGTACGTGAAATCCAGTGGAGTGCAGAGGTTGTGGTAGGAGGGGTCATCTCCACTGTTTCTGTAGGACTTTTCCCCCAGGGTCTAGTGAGTAGGGATCTGTACCTACTCCATGATCTGGTGCTAGATCAACAGGGTCACGTCAGTCAGGCACATGGAATATCGTCAGCTGATCGGGTCGTGGTGGCTGTCAAGGCAGAGGTAATCAGGTGTACAGCTCTCAGCACTAGCAGGGTGGGTCTGCTCAGGGGATCCCGGCTGTGACTCAGGGTCGTTGTACCAGCCAGTTGTATGCATTCAAGCCTATGCCACAGGAGCAGTACACCAGACCATCTATTGTATGAGGTGTGATTCTAGTTACCTCTACGTTAGTATCTTCTTTTTTTGACATAGGCGATTCTCACTCTTTTATATCGGAGGCAATTATAGGAAGTTTGGGCCTCGATGTAGAGTCATATCATGGTATGATCACATTAGATATCCCATTAGGTATCCTTTCATAGGTAATTCATTATTGTAAGAATTGTCCCCTCGAGGTGGGTGGGTAACGTTTTGTGTGAAACCTGTATGTTCTGGATATGACAGGTTTTGATGTAATAATCGGGATGGACTCGTTAGTTCCCTATAGAGCCCGGATTGACTGCTATCGTCGGAGGGTGGCGTTTACGTCACCAGAGGGCGACACACATATTCATAATGGAGAATGGTATCTTAGTGTGACATGATAAGGACCAGAACACCAGAGTTTAGGTGGTTCCATGGCACAGGTTTCCAGTCTTTATCTCGATGACCAAGGGTTATGACCCTCTGTTTATCCTCATGTGGTGGAGCATTTCAGTGATGTCTTTCCTGATGATTTCTCTTGTCTACCTCTAGTGGGAGAGGTGGAATTTACTATTGAGCTTATACCAGGAGCAGCACCAGTGAACATTCCTCCTTATAGGATGTCACCCAAGGAACTTCTGGAGCTCAAGAGTCAGCTGGAGGACCTGAAAGAAAATGGATTTATACATCCCAGTACTTCTCCTTGGGGATCACCGGTTCTCTTTTCCAATAAATCAGATGGTACCCTTCAGCTTTGCGTGGATTATCGTAAGTTAAATCAGGTGACTATTAAGAATCGGAATTCTTTACCAGTAATTGATGACCTCTTCGATCAGCTCCGAGGAGAGAAGGTGTTTTTAAAGATAGATTTGAGGTCGGGCTATCACCAGGTGCGTGTTAGGGCTTCGAACATACCTCGCATGGCATTCAGGAGCAGGTATGGTCTCTATGAGTACCTAGTCATTCTATTTGGGCTTACAAATTCACATGTAGTGTTTATGCCTCTTATAAATCAGATTTTTCACCCTTACCTTGATTATTTTGTGTTTGTATTTGTGGATGATATCTTAGTCTATTCACACTTGAGACACGACCATGCAAACCATCTTGATATAGTTCTGAATACACTAACAGAGCATTAGCTTTATGCTAAGCTCAGTAAATGCCACTTTTGGATAAATAAGGTTCACTTCCTGGGTCACATTATTTCTGAGTCTGGAGTTTCTGTTGACCCTGAGAAGGTGAGTGCTGTAATTTATTGGGAGCATCCCAAGAACGTCTTTGATATCAGGAGTTTCTTGGGGATTGCTAGATATTATAGGCATTTCATTCAGGACTTTTCATTCCTAGCAATACCGCTTATAGCTTTGACCAAAAAGGGGGTGAGATTCAATTGGTCAGAACCTTGTGAAGTAGCTTTTTAGGAACTGAAGGGCAAGACATTTATCAAATCCGTAAGGCCTTTTTCTATGGGAGAGTGTCGATGATGATGCCTCTATAGATTGGAACGTGGATGAGGGTGATACTTTATTGTTCTGTGGGTGTGTATGGGTCCCAGAAGACATCAGAGATGAGCTGATGAGGGATTTCTACATCTCAGCATGGGCAGTTCACCTAGGAATCATGAAAATGTATCGTGATTTGAAACGACAGTATTGGTGGCCTAACATGAAGCGGGAGATAGTCGATTTTATCACACATTGTTTCACCTGTCAGCAGGTGAAGGCGGAACATCAGCGTCTGGTAGGGATTTTTTAGTCGTTGTCCATTCCGGAGTGGAAATGGGATGATGTTTCTATGGACTTTGTAACCGGTTTACCCAGGTCACCTCGTGGAAATGATGCAGTATGGGTTATCATCGACTGTATGATGAAGGTCTCACATTTCTTACCTAGGCGGGAGACCTTCACGGTTGATGACATGGGAAGATTGTATGTCCAAGAAATAGTGTTCCTTCAGGGAGCACCTCATTCTGTTGTCTCGGACAAAGATCCTTGTTTTACATCTCGGTTCTGGCAGGGTTTACAGAAGGCCTTGGGTACGCAGGTACTTTTGAGCACAACCTATCGCCCGTAGACTGACGGATAGACCAAGCAGACTATAAAGGTACTAGATGATATGTTATGTGCATGTGTTCTCGATTTGGGAGGTTCATGGGAGAAACACATTCCTCTTTTCAAGTTCAGTTATAACAATAGCTTCCAGGCTACCATTGATATGGCTTCCTATGAAGCCTTTTATGGTAGTCCCTATCGCTCGCCTTTGTGTTGGATTGATGTAGGGGAGGCAGTTGTTCTAGGACCATGTCTTGTGTAGGATACTATACAGCTGATATATCTATTAGTAAGTGTATGCAGACAGCTTAGTCTAGACAGCAGCCCTATGCTAACAAGCACCGGAGACCTCTTGAGTTCGAGGTTGGGAACTGGGTTTTCTTGATGGTTTCACTCAGGTTGGGGCAAAGAAGTATATGGAAGTAGGGTAAGCCTTCACCGAGGTTCATAGGACCCTTTTAGGTGATGAATCAAATCGTACCATTAGCTTACTAGCTTGCACATCCACAGAGATATCAGGCCATGCATGATGTTTTTCATGTATCTCATCTATGCCAGTAATTTTCAGATCTGGATCATGTTTTTCGTCCTGATGAGGTTGAACTGGATGGATGCTTCCTTCTAGGAGTATCTAATGCTAATTGTCGACCAGAGCATGAAGACACTCCGTGGAAGGTCTGTTCCTCTTGTATGGGTTCTATGGAAGCACAGTCAAGTACAGGACGAGACCTGGGAGCAGGAGGCTGATATACAATCTCAATGGCTGGAGCTTTTTGTTGATGACACCTCTGTACCCTTGGAAGGCCAACTCGGGGACGAGTTTCTTTAAGGAGGGGAGGTTGTAACAACCTGACTCCTTGGAAAGGAAGAGATCATTAGTTTTGCTTTAAAATCTTTCCTTTAAGCTTGTTTAATGTTTGTAACACCCTAAGGAAGGTCCAGGGAGTGTCCGGGGTTGGTTCGGAGCATGTGAGTTTGAGAAATGTACTTGCAGACAGTGGCGCATGGCTTTCGCACGGCATGCGCATGGTTTCAGACTAACTGTGCGGCCTCTGGTCCAGAGGCAGTGAGGTGCACATGGTTTACGCACAGTTTTTAGTAAACTTTGCGCCTAAACCATGCGGCGTTTGGTCTGGAGGCAGTGAGGTGTGCATGGTTTGTGCACGGTTTGGGTAAATCGTGCGCCTAAACCATGCGACCCTGTTCTGGGTGAATTTACCATTTTTTCCTTAAATATCTTTTAAGGACTTAAGCATTTCTTTTACTTCTTCCAGTGGACAGAACCATGGGAGCCCTCTTTTCAGCTCCAAAACCCTCCTCCCTTTAATTTCTTCATGGATCATTCATCCGAAGTCCAAATCATGATCTGTCAAAGGCGTTGGATCACCCTTGGTAAGGCTTACCTCACGCACTCTTCTTTCCTCAGTGAATCTTTCCTTCCGTCTTGTTATTTTGATGTAAGATCATATGCTCTATTTTTAGGGCATTTGACTGTAACTAAAATCTCTTTAAATATACTATGAATCTGAGGTCGATATCAAGCAAGCCTATGCCTACAACTCAAAGGTAGGTGGTTATATGTTTTCCTTTTTAGGTTTTCGTCATTTTGAGTGTATATCATTGTTCAATGGTTTTTCTTTCACCAAACCCCTTACTTATATTGATCACTTTTAATCTAAATGACCTGTGTGGAATGAGATTGATGAATCTAACCTTGTTAGGGTGTTTAGATGAGGTGTGGACTGGGATTGGTCAACCATAGGTGATATGCCTTGAGTTTTTTCCCTTTTTCACCTTTGGACTTTAATGCTATGTCTTGAATGGGGTTTTCCATGTTATGAAAATTAGATGGTTTGGTTAGAGGTTGGCTAGGATGAGATAGCCTGAACCTTTCGATGAATTGAGATGTATGTTTTCCTTATAATGGGATTGGGAATTGTCATGATTTGTTAATGTGATATGACATAAGATGTAATGCCTTATATAATGTGATGTGAATGGTTATGCCTTGTTGTGTTGACATGCTTGTGATAATCCGTGTGTGGGTGTGAGGCATTCCTACCCCATGCCAGATGAATCTCAATGGGTGGGCGGGAGGCATTCTTACCCTATGCCGGATGAATCTATGTGTGTGGGCGGGAGGCATTCTTACCCCGTGCCAGATGAATCTCCATGTATGGGTGGGAGGCATTCATACCCCGTTACAGATTAACCTCTATGTAATAGGACGAGAGTAATTTATTCCTCATTCCCATATAACCTTTATGGGTGGGAGGCATTTCTACCCCACTCCAGCTACAGTGCTTGTGGACGAGCGATATTCATACGTCGTGCTAGTGATGATAATACATATGTGAGAAGTATGGACGAGAGGCATGTTTACCTCGTGCCAGTGATAACTTATATCTATGTACTTATACCTCTGGTGGTTTTTCAGATTACCATCCATGAGCTGAAGTAGGTAGACCAACCAGGTGTCCTTCCAGAACCTGAGTGGGAGGGTTGTTTACTACTTTTCTTTACTTACTTGCAGTTTACTACACACTGTTTACCTTACGGAACCTATTTGGGTTACACGTAGACAACGTTGGTGGTGGCCTACTGAGACTTGTCTCACACCCTACCCGAGCGGTTAGTAGCACCCGTGTAGACTTTTTTGTTGCAGGTACTAGTAGGGGAAAGGGCACTGCTTCAGGTTGTTGATACATATATGTTCAAGCTGGAGTTCCAGAGCAGAGGATCGAGCTTTGATAGAGATGCTCGTGGACTAATTTTGTTCTTTATTCTCTTTTTGTATTATTGTATAGCATGTTTGACAGCTACTTCCATTGTATTATCATGACATGCATCCATTTTGTATCAAACACTACCTACGTGGCTTTTGTATATTTATCAGGGTTTTCATTACTTCTGTTGTTTGGTTAGTATGTTTCCCCTTTTCTCATGTTTATCCATTAGTTGTGTTTCTTCTATTTGATTACTTTTTGTTATACCGCTGTGTACTCTGACATGGGGGTACAGTCTCCCCACTGACTTACCATTACACCCCTGCTGCTAGTCGGCAGCCCCTAGTATATGGGGAGACGAGCCAGGGGTCATGTGGCCAACCGAGTTCGGGGCTCGGGTTGAGGGGAAGCCGGGTCCGGGACGTCACATCATTGAACTAAGCCAGTATATAGGTAATAACCTCAAATATTTCAAGAAGTTTTGGTGGTGTCGGTTGAGAGGAGGTTGATGCTTGCCTACTTTCCTTAAGAGACTATAATTTTCTCCCAATCATCATCTTAAACTTATAAAACTTTGATTTCTTAACAGATTCATCTCTTAAAAAATTTAACTCTCTAGAAATCTTGGTGATAAGCTCATTAAGTTTTCCAAAAAGAATTATATTCTCTTTGAATTCACTTAAATGGAGCTTCTGAGAATAAAACCTTGATATTGTAACTGAAGAAACCTTGTGTTCTTCAAATTTCTTTTTCTCATCCTCCAATGGTTCTCTAAGAAACGAATTCTAAGCCTCCAAAAAATTTAATTTCATAACTAAGGCTTCAATAGGAGAATCAAGATATTTAGAATATGGACTCTGAGGGTCAATAATATCTTCCATGTGATGAACTTATACCATGTTCAAACTTGGATCTTCATTATCAGCTAGTTTTTCTCTTAGGGTCGAACTTACAGTAACTTAAAAAGCAGGAACAACAAGAGTTCTAAGATTAGGGAAATCTTCCCTAATAATTTCATGAATTTGAGCCTCTTTATTGAATTTATCATCCACTGGATTCTCATGATGACCTCCAACATCTGCCTCAAATATAGTCTCTGGAAAATTATCAAATATTCCTATTCTTTTCTAAATAAAGGATTGTTATGGGATTGGGGTTCCTTCTTCTTCAGGATTCTTTCAAACAGAGGAAACTGAATGAATCATCCTTTTCTACCCTTAAGTAGCTACCAACAACCTATTCGGTTGTTCTACACCAACTGGTAGAATAATCTTCAATGAATTACTCCAGAAAATCCAATCTTCTTCAAAGTCCCAAAATTCAAATTGTTTCTATGGTGAAAAGATCTACCAAAAAACAAGCAGACAATCTTTCCATTCCTTCACAACAAAAATTAAATAATTCTTCTATAGGTATAATATTATATTTGTCATTCACATGGAATAAATGGTTTAGATATTTATCATAAAATGACATAAATTAATCTTAACATTGTTCAAAATCAAAAATGTGATATACATGTCTGGGGAAAGGAATTTATCAAGTTCTTCCATCCTAGGAAAAATACCATATTGAATAAACTTCAATAACACTCGATGTTTAGGAGAAAGTTCTTTTTTCAATACCATCTTGACAGTTCTTGTTTGAAACAAAGAAGAAATAATATATTCAAATGAATGTATTCCATTAATGATATTCCTCAAATAAAATTGAAACTCCACCTCATGGGGACAATGTAGCATCTCAACTGTTTCCACATATGACAAAGAAAACTTAGAATCATTAATCTTTGAGACAATGATATCTTATTCGAATCCAAGACTAAATGAAGAACTTCTAAAAAATTACATTACTTTAATTTCATATACCATTGGCTTGTTTGTTCTACAGAAGCGTAAACAAAACCATGAAATCACATTGCTTCCTTAAGTAAAAGTTTTATAGAATCTAAATATCCAAAATCAATTACCTTTCCCTAAAATACCTTGCAATCATTCCCTGAAGTAGATACATTGTTGTCCAAATTAGAATCTATGAATCATTATGAGGTTTCCATCTCTAAAGATTTTGAGACTAAAGGGAATGAAGGTTTTGGGTTTTGGTACGTGGGAATCAAAAGAGAGAGAGATACTATGTAAGACGAGAGGATGTGTAGGAGAGGATAAAGAGATTGAGAGAATGAAAATAGTTTTCTCTTTCCGATTAAGGATTTACTCATTATGTTTTTCATTTTGTAAAGATAAATAAAATAAAATCAAAATAAAATTCTAACTTAAAACGTAATCGAATAAAATATATTAAATAAATCTTACTAAAAATAAAAATAGAGAAACATGAAATATGTTAATAAAAATTTACCTAAAATTAAATATTCCTAAATCTACCTTAATAAAATCAAAACTAGAATTGGGAAGTGGTTTAGCAAAAATATTAGCTAATTTATATTCAGTATTAACAAATTCTCAAGAAATATCCTTTTTAAGGAAATGATCTCTTAGAAAATGATGATGTATATCAATGTTATTTTTCCTAGAATGACTTAAAGGATTTTTTGAAATATCTATTGCATTAGTATTATCACATAAAATAGTTATACTATTTACTTTTAGTCCAAAGTCTAGTAGATTGTTTTTTATCTACAATACATGTTCACAACAACTTCTAGTGGAAACAAATTCTGCCATAGTGGTTGATAAGACAACTGAGTGTTGTTTCTTACTAGACCATGAAACTAAATATTTTCCTAAATAGTGATAGGTTCCTTAGGTACCTTTTCAATCTAATCTAAAAACTCTAAAGTTGACATCTAAATATGAAATCAAATTAAAATTAGATGTTTTGGGGGTAAATAAGTGAATGAAAAAATAGTTCCTTTTAAATATCTAATGATTCTTTTAACAACAGTAAGATGGGACTCTTTTGGATTTGATTGAAATATATCACAAATACATATAGAAAACAAAATGGTTGGTCTGATAGAAGTATGATATATCAAACTTCCAATCGTACCTCTATATAGCTTGTGGTCAGCTGATTTTCTTGTTTCGTCCAAATCAAGTTTTATATTGGTACACATAGGGGTTGTATATGTATTGTTGTTATCAAGTACAAGATTTTTCAATAAATCAATAATATACATAATTTTTTTTAATTATTTTTGGTAAATCTGAATTCCTAAAAAGAAATTCAGTTCTCCCATCATACTCATTTCAAATTCTGTTTTCATTAAATTTGAGAAATCATGACAAATATATTTATTAGTTGAAACAAAAATAACATCATCAACATAAATTTGAACTAATAAAATATTAGAACAAACAATTTTATTAAAACAATTTGGATCTTCCAATCCAACTGTAAATATATTTTTCAAAATAAACAAACATAATCTTTCATACCAAGCTCTAGGTGCTTGTTTAAGGCCATAGAGAGCTTTAGTATGTTTAAAAACAGAATTTGGTTTTTGAAAAATTTTAAAACCCGAGGGTTGTTCCACATAAATTAAATTCATTAAATAACCATTTAAAAAGGTAGACTTAACATCTATATAATAAAATTTTAAATTCATATGATATGCATAAGATGAAAGGATTCCAATGGATTCTAATCTGGCTATAGGGAAAAAGGTATCCTCAAAATCTATACTTTCTTCCTGATTATATCCTTTAGTTACTATTATTTATTTATTTTGGGTTATGATCCCTTGATCATCATGTTTATTTCTAAAGACCTACTAGGTTCCTATAACTAGATAATTGGTTGGTCTCTATACTACTTCCAAAGTTTATTTTATTTTGAATTGGTTTACATATTCTTGAATTTATAATATCCAAATCTCATATTCTGAGGCTTATTTAATAGTCTTAGGTTATAACTGAGATAGAAAGGAAGATAATTCATCTAGACTGAAAATTATTTTTTATTAAGAAAACACTTTTGCAGGATAAGTGAGAAACCATAAAGTTCAACAAACACCAAACAACCCCAAATAGGAAAACAGAAACAGCCTCTTCTAAGCATAAGCAGCAACTGCCGTCTCCAATGAAGGACCAATCAGCGATCCCATGCAAGCATGGTCCCTCCCAATGGAAAATCCATCCCTCTCAGTCAACCAAATCTCAAATGACCTGTAGAGGAGATAGCAGTGTGCTCAAGCCCATCCGAGCTGATCTGACTCTCATACATTTCCACACACATCAAGGGAGAGTGCACAAACAAGCATTAGTTAGAAAAGGAGTAAGCAGAATCATTGAAAACCAATTGAATTCTGCCAGAGTCCGTATCCCTAAAAAACTTCCAGGATATATTGGATACCTGATAGTTTGGATCTCCCCTTATCAGGTCTTTAAATGAAGAAGTCAGTTTATTCCAGACCTGAATGTACTCCTCGACCCTGATCAACCCCTTATGAAATCCCCCAATCAGGATCATGTCCTGTTTGTCAGCCCAAATATATTCCTCCTCATTAAGATCCACTTCGATATTCTGACCCATCATCTTGGAAGCATCCTCTTCCGAGGCATTGAGAAATAACACTTGTTCTATCACCTCATCATCCGAACTCAAAATCAAATCCAAGGGTAGTTCAGGCTGACCAGGTGGTTTTAGTTGACACCTGACCTCGCTGTCCAACTTTGCATCCATTTTCTTTTTTGCTGACTGAGTCTTCATAGGAGGAGGCAAGGAGGAATAGTCCTTCCTACTCATCCTCATCTAGGATTCCAACATTTTTACTAGTTCTAATTCCTTTATCTAGGTCTCCTATAACAGTTTCTAGAGGATTGTTTTTTAGAGTTCTAAACTATCTAGGCAAGACACTTCTAGCTTATTCAGTATCATGTTCTTCTAAACTGGACTGAATTTTATTAATATCATTTTCCAAATCATTTATTAGGTTTTAAAGTCTCATGTTAAAAAAAGAGTCAGTAACTTTATCAGTTTGATCTTTCTCTTTAATAAAAGGTCCAGTTTCATCAAACTTCACACGAACTGATTCTTCAACAGTCATTGCCTTTTTTTAAACACTCTATAAGATTTAAAGGTAGCAGAATATCCAAAAAATATTCATTCATCCACTTTTGGATCAAACTTACCAATGTTTTCGTTAGTGTTCAAGATATACACTCTACATCCAAAAACATTAAGGTACTCTACTTTATGTTTTCTGTTATTCCAAAGTTTATAAGGTGTATTTTTGAAAATATACCTTATTGAATATATATTCATGACATAGTAGGATGTTCTTATAGAGTCTACCCAAAGATAGGTAGGAAGACTATATCCATTCCGCATAGTCCTTCTATTTCTTGAATATTACTATTTATCTTTTCAATAATTCCATTTTTTGAGGTGTTCTTTGGGCTGAGAAGGTGTATTTAATACCCATATTTGAGAAAAAAAATTGAATTCAGGATTCTAAAATTTTCCCCCATAATCACATCTTAGTGAAATTATTTTAAAACCTTTTTCATTTTGACCAGTTTTACAAAAAACTTTCAAAAACAGTGAAAAATTCAATTTTGAGTTTTAGAAAATAATCCCAATTGAATCTAGAATAATCATATACTAAAAAATAAATATATTATTTACTAGAAATATTTTCTACCTCTGATGGTCCAAACATATCAATATGGATTAGTTCTAAAGGTTTCGATGTAGCAATTTTGTTAATATATTTTAATGAAGATTTATGATGTTTTTAATTTTTCATGCATAGTAGAATCTGTCATTGTAAATGTTAAGACATGGAAAATCAAAAACTAACTGCTTCTTGGATAATATATGTAAACCATAAATTTTATAGTATCTAAGTATCATGTTACAAATCCATGATTTATTTTTCTTATCATTTAAACAATTCATTTTCTGTTTACAAAATGAAATTAAATCCAAATTATAAACATTTTTAGTTCAAGGTGATCTAAATTTATATAACATAACATTAAACACATAGAAATAATTTTTAGAAAAACCAATATAAAAACCATCATCCCAATGTTGAGAGATATTTATCATATTTTCCTTTAACCCTTTCACATACAGTACTTTATTGATTGACATAGTTTTTTAGATCTCCAATAGTTCCAACTCCAATTATTTTTCCTTTGGACTTTCCACCAAAAGTGAATAATCCTCCATCTAATTGAGTTATCATATGAATGTTTGATGGATCTCCACTCATATTCCTAGAAAAAACACTTTCCATATACCATATATCATTTTTTTCATGAGGATTTTTTATTTCAAAATCATTTAAATAGATGTTTATTTTGATCCCATGATTTCTTAGGTCTAGTAGTGCTAGCTATAAATGATATGGGAATCTAGATTTTCTTTATGTTTCAATAACTTATATCACTTGCTTCATACAAACATTTAGAAATAAAGGCACTTTTAATACCACTAATTTGAGTATTTTTCAAATAGAAATTAGTATTGACATGCCCTTTTGTCCCACATTGATAACAAATTACATTTTTATAATTGGGAACATAATAGATTTTATACAATTTTGATTTATAACCCCTAAATCCTATTCCTATTCTTTCCCTTTAAATGGATTTATATCCAATAATTTAATTTAAAATATTTTATCCTTCAGTAAAAACAAGAGCATCACTTTTATAGGATTCTACTTCATCCTGTAATTACTTGATTTTCATTTCATGATTGATACTATTTTATGTAGTGGAATTGAATTTTGGAAGTAGCTATTGATGTTTTTTTGTATGGTATCTCTTTCACCTAAAACATATTTATGAATGTTTTTCAAAAAATTTTGCTTCTTTATAAAAGGATCATATTTTTCATCTAATATATAAATATAGGCTACCAATTTAGCATTTAAGAAACTACTAGTATCAAAATCAGAATATTAAAAAGTTTTTACATTTCCCTATTTATCCACAAAGCACATGTTGGCTTTTTATATTTTTTTTCCTTCTCTAAATAAAAATTTGAAGGGTTGCTGGAGTCTTCAAATACAATCCATTTTATTTCTCTTTTTCTTTTGTGCTCATAATAATCATTTTTCTTGATATATCTTTTCTAAACTTTTTCTTTAATCTTTCAGTTGAGGGAAATCAGGTCTGATATGACTTAATTTCTTTTATTCATAGAATCAAACTTCTCTTGGTTCTTTGTCATCATTCTTGAAGGATTTTATAAATCCTATATTATTTTTGTAGAACTTGATGACCTTTCTGTCTAGTTGAGCCAATTATTTTATAGAAAATGAGAAATATGAATTGTTTTCTTCTTTGAATTATTTCTTTTATCTTTTGTTATGTTTTTGAGATGTTACTTTCAATGAAGTATTTTCCTTCCTTACTGTAATATTATGGTCTTCATCTTCATCCTACATTTCTGCTTCATACATCATCAGTTTCCCAATTTTTAATTTCATTGTTAGATATTTTATAGGTGATGATTGGATAATAGTAGAAGATATTAAATTCAATTTTGAAGTTATTACACTTACTACATTAAAATCATGATCATCTTGTTTGATGGGTTCTCCTAAGGATGTAATATTGTTGATAATTTTTGTAATCCATCCTATCATCTTTTTTATTCTTTCACCGTCAAACATTATAAATTTTCCGGATTTTAGCTTGGATATTATTATTTAGAAAAGTATATCTTCGATAATGAAATAGTATAAAGTGATCCCTATTGCAATGATATTTTTAATACAGCATCAAATTAAACAGTAGTAGTAACCTTATAACAGTAAAATATTGATCATGTATATCTATAAATTGTAGTCCTCTATCATAGTTGATCGTTCTTTACAGAATCACTTTAAAAGAAAATTTAAACAATTGAGTCAGGTATGTGAATCGCTTATCACACACACAATCATATTTTTGAATAGATACACTAAAATAATTTATAGAATAGAAAACCTGCTTTGAAATTATAGATCTGAAAGAATAGACTGATTGATCATGAAAATTCAAATTCCAAATGACTAGGGGAGTCATAATAAAATAATATCCTACTTCATGGGTTTCCTTTGTGTAGTAGTTATTTTTTCTGATGAAAATAGTTCTTTAAAATAATAAAAATGAACCTTGAATTGGTTTTTCATTCTGACTTGACCGTTGAAGCAATCTCAGATTGAAAACGTGGCTTGAAAAACATCATCGTTAAGAAAACAATGTAGGGTTCCTTTACGTAGTGTAGGGTTCCTTTGCATAGAATATAAATTCCTATAGAACTCACATAATAAAAATTGATTAGAAAATAAACAAGGGTATTTTTGAACATCCAATTCATTATAAAATATAGAGTATTGTTGAGACAATACATCCCCAATAGGTTTAACAAAAATTGTTGGTATTATAGGAATATCTAGAGCTATACCCATGATTTCTATTAAACTATTGTTATATCTATATACCAATTCCTTGGTATCCCATGGTTTATGGAACAATGGTTATAACCTATACCCATGGTTTTTTGGGGCTATACCCACTATTCCAAACCATGTGAATATGAGATTTTTCTATTAGGGATTCTATAGATTATTATAATACAAATATAATAGATATACATGATATTTGTATCAAGGTTTACATTCTCAAATCATGAAATCTGTATAAGGACCAAAGATATAACAAATTAATACACATGTGAAGAACAAAGAAAATATTACCCTATGTGAAACCTTAACATAAAATTTTTAACAAGAGGGTAATATAATGTTGTAATAAACCCATATATGGTATTAGATATAATAGTATGGTTCTATAAAATATGTATAATAAAATGATATTTGTTATAAATGTGGCTTGGAAGAGTATGAAGAGAATCAAGACACAGGGTAAGGGGATTTTATCTCACTTTTTATTCCAGTGAGATATTATCTATGTTTGACACTCTTTCCTTTTGGTTTGGTGTATGTACTTCACATGATTTTATTCCATGTATCATATACCTAAATTTATGGGTATTCACATATCCATTTTATGATCTTTCTTTCATGGGGTATAAGTTTAAAAAGTTACGAAATTAGTGAAATAGTTTGTCTAAAGTTTCATTGAGAATCATTCTTTTTATGCTACTAAATTCTTTTTAAAGTGTACATATTTATATTTTACATATTATATCATGAATTTACTTCTTTTCATGATATTTCAATCTTCATTAAATTTCATATTATTACATGGATAGTATGATCCCTTACTACCAAGTTATAAAAGAATGTTGAGACAATCGTATCTCTTTTCATGATTGTGTATGTTTATTCTTCCTTTGGTTAAATATTAATATCCATATCTCAATAAAATGCATGAAATTTATTCTCCTTCGATTATTCAAGATATATACATGTATTGGTACAATATTTCTACTCTTGGGTATATAAGATAGTTAAGAATGTATTTTTAAGAAAATCCAACTTTACCATCTCTTTGCTCGGAAATCTATGTGCCTTTAAAACCATGTTTTCTAAAAAGGGTTTCCAATAACATTATAATAATTTCCTATGATCATTAAAATATATTTTTACCATTTTTTCCTTTTTTAAATGTTTTCAAAGGTGTCTTCTTATAGCTTTCCAAACAAGGTATTTTTCTAAACCATTTATCGTGAAAAAGGAATATTCTTTTTACCTCATTTGACATGTATAGATTTGTCCACCATTAATCCATTGAAGCTTTCCTTAATGTTTAAAAGTTAATTTTTAAGATTTTTTTGAAATTATTTTTCAAAGAAATGGTTTTCAAAATTTCTTGAGGGTACTTTAATAAGTTTTCAAGTAAAATGGTGTTCAAAATGTGTCCAAGATTATTTTATAAATTTTCAAGGAAAACAATTATCAAAATGATTTCATGTTTCATTTATATGTTTTCAAATTATTTTCAAAGAAATGGGTTTTAAAAAAATTTCAAGATTCATTCATATTTTTTCATGTAGAAAGGTTTTCAAAACATTTTCAATATTTATTTTTACGTTTTCAAAACAATTTATAAAAAATGTTTTTCAAATGTTTTAAATAATATTTTATATGTTTTCAAGGAAAAATGTTTTCAAAATGATTTCAATTATTGTTTATAAGTTTTCAAGGAAAAATGTTTTCAAAATGATTTCAAGTAATCTTTATATGTTTTCAAGGAAGAAGGTTTTTAAAATGATTTAATGTCATATTTATAAGTTTTCAATGTATTTTCTATGAAAATTATTTTCAAATGGTTTTATGTATTAAAAAGACCTTTTCATAGAAGAAAGGATACATTACTCAAGAAATGTTTTTGAAATATATTTCCAAATTATTTTCCATCTAATATGACATTCATTGATGTTACTCATTCCACTCTAGGAATTGATATAAAGGTTCCATTCATATCCTTTTAATTAATGGTTTATGCTTAATGTCATGTTCTTTATGAAACATGTTTCTCTTTCATGGGTTATATGTTTATGAAATTCATTTCTCTTACATGGGTTTTGATTCAGATGAAATTATTATGAAACATGTATAGTATTCCATAGGTTATTATATGTTTACATGTTTATGACACCCATTTCATTTCATGGGTTATGATATAATTGTTTACTATTATTTTCCACAAGTATATATGATTTCATTATGAAATGGGTGGGACTTATATATCCCTCTCATTCATTGGGTAAATATTTATATCTTGTGAGATAGAAACGGATGGAATAGGAAAAGAACTCAATACAATAATACATGGATGGAATAGGAAATAAACAAGGTTAGGTATTACATAGATGGAACAAGAAATGAACTCAATTCAGTATTACATGACTCAAATGGGAAATGAACTTAGTTCAGTATTACAAGGCCAAAATAGGCAGCAAAATCAGTTCAGTGGTACATGGATGGAATGAGGTGTGAACCTGGTTCAGTAAAAGACTTTTTCCACTAAGATGGTCTCGACAGTAATTCCTTGGCTACTATGGAAATATTATTATATAGTTATTTGTATGCCAAAAGTAAATGTTTTATTCCTATGGTATGCTTTCTTGGATTATTTTATTTATTTCCTTATGACTTATGTCTTATGAAAAACCATGATTTATGCATAGATCATTGTATATGATCTTTGATATGTAGGGTATGGTCTTCTATTTTCCTGATCATGTTCTCATACCCTTATTCTCAAAATGTTTCCAACATATCTCCCTTATTTACCATTATTAATCATTTCAGGTTACTCATTTCTTATGTATCCTTTACTCATGTTATGAAGAAGGGTTTTATGTAGAATTAATAATGTAGGAGATCTTTATGGGAGATGATGAAGATATTTTACTAGGATAGTATATTTTATTTCCATGTTTCTAGGGACACTAAACTATTATGGTCCTCGAGCATGTATTTTTTTGAATGTATTGAATATTCATCTAAAATGATGTAATATCCATGCATGTTAATCTTGGTCTCTATATATAATATAACCACCCATACTTGGTTTATGACAAAACCACATATTCTTGGTTAATCACCTAACCACCCATAAAATTTCTAAGTATAATTATATAATTTTAAAACATAAAAGATTTCAATTTTCTGTATTTCAATCATATAATTTCACATTCAATCACAAGATATCATATCAAGATATTGTAATAATCAATCCATTTTCAATACTAAAATACCCAGAAAAGGGAATAATGGATTCCTTTTTCTTTTAAAAACCTTAATTATTTTAGAGAACCCAAATATAAAATAATGTGCATGGTATAAGATAAGTTTTTTAAGTATATATGTTAAAAAAAGTATTCATTTTGTCATTTATAAAGAAATTGAAGTGTTCCATAAAAAACATTAAATGATTCATTTCTCAAATCATTCTATTGAAATTAAAAATATACATAAATTTACCTTTATAATAATTTTATGTAAATAAATATAAAATAATACCATGAATATTGACATGGAGGAATTATTTGAAATTAAATATTTAAACAGTGAGGGAGTTATATACCACTATGAACATTTTAATTATAAACCCCATGAAAGAATAAAATTTAAAAAAAACAAAGAATAACATGGTAATAAATAAATTAACAATATTATATGTCAAAGGGGTCTGTATATACACCTCATAAATGAAGGTGGGTGTATAATATGAAAATATGCCTCAATGAAAGCATATTGAGACGAAGTCCCTTACCTTGAGTCGGATTCATCACGTATGCCCATTAATTTTTTGAATAATAATTCTTTGATAATTATTTACTTTATTAGGAACCTTTTTCAAGTTTAATATTATTTTCATATCACTTAATATCATGTTATAACAATTACTTAATTATTAAAGTTCATGTCAGATGTTTTGATGATATTCGGTACTTGACTTCAAAATGAATTTTTGTATGATATCACTAGTCAAATTGGTCATTTTTACATAATATATAGAATTATATTAATGAAAAAATAATCACTTTTATACATAAATTATAAATTTAAATACCTTCATTAAATATGGATATGAAAGATTAACTACATTTCAATCAAAGAGACGGTAAGTCATACATATGCATGAGTAACATTTACTTTTTACAATGATCATTACATAAAGAAGTTAATTATTATTTTATATTCTATGATATCATAAAATAATTAATATCATATTAAAATTTTAAATGTACTTATAGTATCATACATGTGATGTGGTGAAGAAAAAAGAAACACATCGCTTTGGGGAGGTGATCGTTTACACATATGAAAGAACGATGTTATCATTTTATGTGCATGTAAAGGTAAGAAAGTAAATGATATATTATACTTTAATAATTATAAATTTTTAATTAATATAATATATAAATTACATCATTAAAATCAGTCTTGAGAGATGGTGATAGAAAAAGAATTATATCGGTTCGTGGAGGTGATAGTTCACACCAACATATAAACAATTAATTATTTTCCCATTTGATGGATGTGGAGATAGATTACGGTTATAATATTAACATAAAAAAATATAAGTATATTTAGGATGATTTAGTTATTAATTCATCATGGAAAAAGAATATTTGATGTAAGAATAATAAGAAATCAAATAGAAACACTTAATTAAAAATGATACCTCTTCTTCAGGTGATCTTCTTTGATTATCGCCTTAACACCTCTAATGAGGGTGTTCTGCCTAAAATAATGCCTATAGAATGTGTGGAGGGTTATAGTAATATATTTGGGAAGATATTGGAAAAACATTATTAAGTGTGTTTAAATGAGAATAATGATACCCTTTTTATAATAGAGGGGAGGGGCACTCTTAGATTTCTTCAAAATATTAAATTAATTTAAATTAATTTTAAATTACAAATGGTTCCAAACACTTTTATTTGTAATATATGATGATTTTAGGAAAAATAAAATTCATAAAATTAAAATTATATATGATTTGACTATTTTTTTAATCCTTATCATTTTGTTTTAACCCTTATTTAACCTTTTAAATTATTACTGTGGTATCATGTAATTTACACTTTGAGGATAAATATAATTACTATAAAATTCCAAAAGACCCATATATGAGTAATTAATGATATTTTATGCTTATATAAATAATTTTTCTAAAATATTGTTTTTTATAAATTTTATATCATTTAAAAAAATATTATTTATTTCAAAATATCGATAATGTCAATTTCAACACTATTCAATACTAGACTTTTTAACAATATCTTAACAACAGGTTAAGTTCAAAAAAATAATTCTAAAAAATTACTAAAATGTTAAAGTAATCTAAAAAAATCATGTATTCCATTAATAAGTTAAAATTTTATTTATTTTAGTATTTTTAATTTCATTTATTTCATATTTCCTTTAATTAAACAATTATTGTAACATCATTGTATAAGCCTTTTTCAAATTGTTTATTCTATAAAAATTTCAAATAAATTATCATGATAAATGAAAAAATATATATATTCCAATAGAATATTTATAGTCGAACATATCCCATATATAACACCATATTAAAAATATTTCTCTTGTTAAAAACAAAAGTGTGACAAAATTCTTTTTTCTTTGAATATAATATTATAAATGTCAAAATTTCATCCAAGTGGCTTCAAAATGTTAAAATTTAGGCCCAAGGATTATTTTGGTCAAAAAACACACATAAAATGAAAATATAACAAGTGTTAAGGTAATTTTATAACAGTTTTAATATTATTTTTACCATTATTTTCCTGATTTACCCTTAACCGTGTTAATAAAAATAATTAATAAATTTATGATTCAAATGTGAAATACTTTTATGATTAAAATATGAAATCTATTTTTGAAAATTAAAAACAAATAAATAGATAAAAAAATTTAAAAATAATCTCGTTGATAGATCGAGAAAACGTGTTTTTAAAGTAAAAACATTCAAATGTTCACAATGTTTTTATAACCATTTTCAATGTGATATTTATTCCAATGACTAACATTGGATTAACTGAAAAAAATTATCTAATTATAATTTAAAACCTTTCAAAAGTATATTTTACCACTTTAAGTAAATTTCATGAAAAAATAGTTTTCAATTAAAACACTTTTTTTCACTATTCATTAAAATATTAAACTAATAAGAAAAATATAAAAAACGTAAAATTTGATACTATAATTCAAAATAAAAAGTTAATTTTTAAAATATAATTTATAAAAGTTTCAAAAACTATTTTTAAAACAAGTGATCCATTAAAAAGAGGAAAAACTATCTTTTTTTAAAAATACTTTTGTTATGGGTAAAATTGATTTTTTTTGTATATAATGTCTAGAAAACACAAAAAAATGAATGTTAAATATTTTATTTAAAAAATTATATATTTTTATATATTTATTTAATATAATACAATAATATTTATTTGTTTATTTATTGGTATAAAATACACTTTGGCACATTTAAATAGTTTTTCAGGAAAATATTTTTTTATTTAGAAAGGGTTTAGCAATAATTTAAGATTAATTATGAGTTAATTCATTATATATACATGTATAAACCAAATGTTCATAATTAAATTGATAATATTCATCCCCACCCTTCTAATGGCTAGGTTATATTGGTAACATTTAAATAATAATATTTAGTTGTTCTCCTAAGCTTGATGTGGTGTATCATGTATGCTTTCAAACATGGTGTTTTCTTATAAAAAATTAGGATGTTAAATCCCCCCTATTAAAAAATTACATTCTCTAAATTTAAACATGGGATAAAAAAATTGGGTTTGACTTTTCAAAATACCTTTGTTTGAAATCTCTTATCTGAATAAGGATTAATGAGACTTCAACTTTAAAATAAATATAGGGAAGTATAAAGGTCATCTGAAATAAAACATACTAGAGTTCCATGTAGTAAAATATGGATATATAGGAAAAACTAACTATCAATTTTTTATGGAGAGGGATATTGAACAATTTCATGGAAAAGTTAACAATCACAAAACCATAAATCTATGATGGGTTAATATTTAATTGATTTATTTTGATAAAAAGTAAATAAGGAATATTTTTTATCAATCCTTCCATAGAGTTCAGGAATTATTTTACTTCTTGGACTAGTAATATAAATAAATATTCTTATTTGACAATTATAGTTTTATCCATTAAAACAATTACACTAAAAACTCATCTTTTTCTCCAAACAATGATTATTCAAGATAAATTTTTAATGCCTGAAGCACTAGAATTAACTTATAGAGAATCAGATAATCCAAAAAAGATGAACTATATATTTCTCTTGTCTTGAAACATTTAGAAAAACTAAAATGTATAGTATAGGATAAGATAATTTCACCAAAATAATAAACCTTGTATGATGAAAAACTACATCAATCTATAAAATTCAATAGTAATAGAAAAATATTAATATAGGTCATTCAACAAATAACTATCCTTAAAATTCCTCAAAAAAATTAAAATAATATTGAAAACCAAAAATGATTTGATCAAATAATCTTTACAATATTAATTTAACTTTTATCTCCTAAAAATATTAATCACTATTAATGTCTCATGCTGAAATTTAATTTCCTAAATCACGTAATCTCCAAGATATTCTAGTTATTTTCATAAATAATCAAAATCACAATAATTCCACAATAAAATAATAAATTCATCAAAAATATAATTCAAACTTTACTTCTCAAATAAATTCCCACAATATTTTATTTACCAAGATCATATAGGTTTCCAAAAATATTAAATCTCTTCTGAAATAACATTAAACACTTAATCAACAAATCATTTTACAATCCCATAGTTATCCATTATATAAAATATGTATTCCAAAAATCAACTAATTATTCATCCATTTAAATGTTTAACTAAAAATAAAAGGTCATACTAATTTGGACATCACATAGGCTAGTGGTAGGTGATGAACTATTTTCTCCCTTCAGCTGTTGGTTCGATTACTATGGCGTTAGAGGACATGATGGGTTATCACCCATCTTATGTGTTTTCCTTTTTTTCAAAACTAAATAATTATTATAATATTACCAAAATACGATAAAGTCTTCAAATATAACCATAACATGTTTTAAACAAACAAAAAAATCAAACCTTTCATTTAGCATCACAAAAAGTAATAACCCATAATTACATCAAAAATAAATGTCTCCCAAAAATATCGTTAATCACCTTAAAATTTCATAATATAAATCTTATAAATAAATTTTTAATACATTGAACTTTCGATCAACCATGAAATTCTAAACTCATGATGATATCCCTAACTCTTAATAAAACATCCTAATCTCAAAAGTTATTTAAACTAACCAATGATATATACTGTAAGTACACAACAACAAACACTGCATAATATTGAGTTTTAATCAAGAGATTACTTTCTTTCTCATTGGGTATATTTTCAGGTTTATATTTTTAGATAATTATACCTTAAATCATACATAAAAAAACATTGAAATATAATGTGGAAAACTCCAAATGGTGGTTATTTTTTCATAATCTAAATCTTTTATAAATTATCTTGATCTATTTTATAATTACCTTTAAGACACTCAAAATGAATTCTTCCAATCCATGACTCATCCTTATGTCCTATGAATTACAATAAAAAACATGGAATGAGCATAAAAAATCATTAAGGGATATAAAAATAATGAAACCATTAGTCCATTGATGAACAAAAAAACCCATGAAAACATATTCACAATTAATACTTTTCTCCCTTAAGAAGTATTAAATAAATACTTTGAAAATATTCTCATTACATACCTCTTTACAATCATATGATTTGCATAAACCCATATCAAGCATAGATAACACATAAAGGTATCTTGGGGAGTAATTATACTTAAATGGAATCACCTTGCGGTCAACTTCTATACATATCACTATTACAATTGGAATAGCTATAAAGTTGACATCCATAACCAATGCATTGGAGATTATAACGTAACCACCCATCCTTGATTTATCATGAAACCACCCATCAATGGTTTATTATGTAACCACCTGTCAAATATCCATGTACCATTATATAATCAAAAACTATAAAAGATTTCATCTTTTCAGCATTTAACACATAAAATTTCATTTGAAATCATAAGAAACCATATTAAGATATTGAAATAATCAATCAATTTTCACAATAATTTTCAATACAAAAATACCCAAAATGGAATAATGGATTTATTTTTCATTTAAAATATTACATCTTGTAGATGAAGCCAAATATAAAATAATGGTCACGGTGGTGAAGAATTTTTTTCCCATATACATTAAAAATAATATTCCTTTTATCATATATAAAGAAAATAAAATGTTCCATAAAGAAATAATTAAAATATTAATTTTTGAAAAACATTTTTTGAAATTAAAAATAGACATAATATTTCTTTATAAAACTATTATATAAATAAATATAAAATAATACAAAGAATATTGACATGGAGGAATAATTTTGAAATTAAATATTTAAACATTTAAGGTGTCCCGTACCGCTTTGAACATTAAAATCACAAACCAAATGAAATAATAACATTTAACAAAACATTAAATAACATGAAATTAAATAAATTAACGATATGATATGTCAATGTGGGTTTTATAGATACCTCATAAAATAATATCAGTGTATAATATCAAAATATACCTCAATAAAAGGATATTGAGACGAAGTCCCTTACCTAAGTCTGATTCGTCACATATGTCCATTACATTCCTAAATAATATTGTTTTTTAATTATTTAAATTATTGATAATTTTTTTCAATTTTATTATTTCTTTTATATCACATAATATAATTTTATAATAATTAAATAATTATCAAAATTTATGTCAGATGTTTTGATGATATTATGTACTTAAGTCCAAAATAAAATTTTGTATGATGTCAATAGTCAAAGTGGTCATTAGTCCATCATATACCTAAAAATATTCATAAAATAATAATCAATTTTATACATGAATTGTACTTTTAAATCCAGTCATTATATATAGATATAAAAATGAATTACGTTAAAATCATGGAGATAGTAAAATGTACATACGCATGAGTAACATTTCCATTTTCCAATGATCATTATGTAATTAAGTTAATAATTATTTTATCATCAATATTATCATAATATCATTAATATTATATTAAAATTTTAAATATACTTATATTTATCATATATGTGATGTGGTGAAGAAAAACAAATCACATTGCTTCGTGGGGGTTATAGTTTACACGTACAAAAGAACAACATTATCATTTTTATGTTCATATAGTGGAAAGAAAATAAATGATATATTATACTTTATTAATGATAAATATGTCATTAATATCATATATAAACATTAATTAAATCATTATAACTTATCCTGAGAGTCGTTGATGGAAATGGAATTATATCATTTTGTGGAGGTGATAGTTCATGAGTACACACAGATGATAAATTCTTTTCCCATTCGATGGAAGTCCAAATAGATTTAGGTGATGATATTTAAATAATACCATCTCAATTTATTTAGGATATTGAATTTATTATTTCATCATGGCTGAAGAATATGTGGAAGGATGTGGAAGAAGAAATAAAATAGAAACACTTAATTAAAGATGATACCTCTTCTTTGAGCGACCACCTTTGATTATCACCTTAACAACTCTAATAAGGGTGGTATTCCAAACCTAAGGCCTCTATAATGTGGGGAGTTTTTATAGTAAGAGATTTTGGAATATTTTTACCAATACAAATAGATTTTTTATGTGTGATTAATTTATAATATTGAGTTTCCTTTTATGTGTGATTAATGGATAATATTGAGTTTCCCTTATTTAAATTTTTTAATTTTTACTGAGATATCATTTAATTTTCAATTTGAGGGTTAATATAATTAATATAAAATAAAAATGACCACTATATGATTAATTTATGATATTTTAGGAATTATCCCAATCATTTGGACTAAATTCAGATTTTTATAAATTTTATATCACTTTATAAAATATTATTAGTTTTAAAATATCAATAAGGTCAATTTTGACACTATAAATTACTTGAATTTTTAATAATATCATAAGATAATGATAAGCATGAAAAAATAATTCTAAAACATAAATTATATGTCAATTCCATAAAAAAATCATGGATGACATTAATAATTTCAAATTATATTTATTTTATTATTTTTAATATCATTTATTTGATAGTTCCTTTAATTAAACAATTATTACATCAACATTGTGCATTCCTTTCATTAAATTATTTCTTCTCTAAAATTAAAAATAAATTATCATCATAAATATAGAAATTTTAAATTCCAAAATACTAATTATAATTTAACATTACCCCTATATAAAACCATATTATAAAATTTTATCTGGTTAAAAACAAAAGTGTGTCAGACCTGACGTTTTTTAATATAATATTATCAATGTCATTGTCTCATCCAAGTGGATTATAAAGGTAATAATTTCTCCCCAAAGATTATTTTGGTAGCAAAAAACTCATCCAATGAAATTATAACAATTTTTAGGGTAATTTTAGAATAGTGATAATATTATTTTTACCCTTAATTACCTGATTTATCATCGATAGTGTTAATAAATATAATTACTAAAGTTATTATTTATATTGTACAAAAAAAGGACCTATTAAAATAATTTGGATCTTATTATTACAAATATGTAATCCATTTTTAAAAAATCAAAACATATAAATGGATAAATCTAATTTAAAATCAATCATGATCATGCATCGAGAAAATGAGTTTTTAAAGTAAAAATGTTTAAATTTTCACCAAGTATTTATATCCAATTTCAACGTCAAATTTATTCAAATTTTCTACATTGGATTAAATGGCAAAACAAATTCCAACTATACATTAAAACCATTCAAATTTTTATTTTAACACTATAAATAAATTTTATGAAAAATGTTATTTTCAATTAAAAAGAAGTATTTTTTCACTATACATCAAAATATTAAACTTATTCGAAAAATATAAAAAATTATACCAATGTAAATTTGGATACTTTAATTCAAAATAGAAAATTTAATTGTCAAATAGGATTTATTTAAGTGTCAAAAAACAGATTTAGAACAAGTGCGCCATCAAAAGGCGGTAAAACTTCCATTTTTGAAAAACACTTCTTTTTTCAGTAAAATTGGATTTGTTGTTATATAATTTCTAGAAAAAACATAAAATTAATGTTAAATATTAGAATTAATATTATATATATATTTCATTAATATAACCCAACAAGACTGATTCGTTTATTTATTGGTATAAAATAAACGTTTTCACATTTAAATAGTTTTCAAGAAAAATGCTTTATTTTATTTAAAAATGTATTTAAATTAATTTATGATTAATTGGTAAAAAAATATTTAAATATTCTTGTATAAAATATGTTTTCATAATTAAATTAATAATTTTCATTCCCACCATTCCAACGTCTAGTTTATAAAAGTAACATTTAAATAATAACATTAAGTTGTTTGCTTAATCTTGTTGTGTCATATCATGTATTCTGTCAACCATAGTGTTTTATTTTAAAACTTGATATGTTACATCAATTATTATATAACATAGTTTTTGTGTGAATTAATTAAGGGGTTATAAAATTATTCATTTCAACATTTTATTTTAAAAAAATTAACGATTAAAATTTCTATATAATTAACTTCAATTTAATATTTTGTGAAATGTTTGAATATTCATATTTTTAATGAATAAATTTTCAATAAATAAAACTCTCTACCTCTACTTTATCTAATAGTATATAATAGATATTTATTATTCCATATATTAAAAATAATATTGGTCATAATTTATTTTTTAATTACTTTTTACTAATTTGATATTAATAAAAATAATTATTTTAATAAAATTAATAGAAGTCAGATGTATCATACTGTTCAAATATAATCTCGTATTCAAAATAATTTGGATTTTTTAGATTTTAAATTTAAAAATTCATCAGATGGCGGTATTATGTGTTTCCCATGTAATAATTTTGTTGGAATACCATGGTTATGTAGGTAAGAAGTAAGAAACCATATAAAAAAAATTGGATTTCAACTAAACTATTATGTTTAGTATCAAAATCGAGAGATGGGACAATATTATATTTTTCATGAATAAAATCAAATGAGTGGTATGGAAAATTTGATGTTTGATTAGTTTCAATATTTGTATCATCATGAGAAAGACAGCATGATAATGCAATAAGATAGTGTTATCAATACACTTTAAGAAAATACTGAAAATGATAATGTCGAGAGAGTGAAAAAAATGGTAGGGGATGCTATGACTCTTGTATATCAAGAAGGTGCAAAAATGACCAAATAAGAATTCTTAATATAACTATATCCTGGAAAACCCATGTATAGAATTTCTAATAATACCATTTATTGTATTCTTTCCTTTTTGAAATTATTACTTCCTGATAATATTTATACTCCCTCAAATAATTATATGGAATTGAAGTTAATTAAGAATATTGGGCTTTCTACTAATAAAATTCATGTTTTCCCAAAATATTTTAGATTAGTCTTGGTGGAAGAAAGCCTAAATGGATATAAATAATTTTTTATATCTCAATGGAAGATAAATTCATGTAGAACACCATCTCATGTGCCTGATAAAGTAAGGTGGTACTTCTATTTATTCCTAGAGATGAAAATTTATTTATATATACTAAAATATAAATAAATATGTGATGGACTGATATTGAGATAATTCTTGATAATGAAGAATTGGTTCATATATAATATAGATTACCATGACATAAATTTGATGAATAATATCCTAATTTTGTTGTTGAGGTGTTTCATATTGGGTTGGGTCTGTCCTTTGATGGTTCTTATATATTTGGTAAAAATCTTACATCTCACAGCACACTATCAGTTTTTTTTGTTTATAATCTTCCTCCTTTTATGTGTATGAAAAACTCACCCTATTAATTATGCTTATATCTAGACCTTATATTATCGCAAATGAGATAAATTTTTTACTTCTAACCATTAATAAAATAGTTTAAAAATCTTTGATATGTGGGTGTGTGCACATTAGATGCTTATTTAATAAATATATTTCAGATGTGTGTAGAAATTCTATAGAATATAATTTATTTTCCTATTTATGCAATGATTAATTTTTATATAATGAAGGGAAAATTAACATGACCTATTTGTATGAATAACCACTGTAGTTCTGATTATACTATTGGAACTAAAAAACACCTCAACATATTTTAGGAATGAATGTGATTAACAAATTACAATATCTTATTTTTTTAACGAAATGTAAGATGAAATATTAAAATAGTAAGAATGATGGAACTGAATCAACTTACAATTATAAAAAAGAAAATCTTATTTTTTAGTCTATATATTAGTCTACCAACCTATTATTTCATTATTTATATGTAATTCACATTGAAAAAATATATGTGAAATGATGCTTTCAATTATTTTTAATATCAAGGGGAAGAATAAATAATACTTACAATCTCATTGTGACTTGTTGGATTGGGTTATCAGACCAAAACTGCATGTTTTTTGCATCAATTAAAATAAATGGAAAGTTCATTATTATAATTATGTGATGAAACCTTCAGAGAGAAATAAATTTTTGGTTTTTTTGGATAATATAATGGTTCTTTATGGCTATTCATGAAAGATATATAAATTATTCAATATAATAAAGTTGAAACCAAAATCCCTAAAAACTCATTATTATTATATTATATTTCATGAATTTATTCCAACATAAATCCATCATTTACTATCCAATAATTTATGTGTTATGGTGATTTGATTATTCCGTTTTTATATAGATATTTTTTCAAAAAAATTATTCAAATCCTTTTTGATAAAAAATACAAGAAGAGGCACCATTATTTTTTGTGTCGGATAAAATATTTCCTCCATCATTTTTTACTTGAATGTTGCATTTAACAGACCATATTCTAACTAAAATACTTATTGGGGGACCTGTTTCTTTTTTGTGGATGTATCCTATCAAAATAAATATGTGAAAAATGAAGTCTTATGTCTATAAAAATAATCATCCAAAAGGATTCATTATGAGAGTTTATCTATATCAAGAACGTATGGATTTTGTTCAATGTATTTTTATGATGTGATAAAATTATTTAACCAGACATAGAGAAATTAAGATGATAAGTATGGGGAAATAAAGGCCTTATTTCTATATCTACCATAAATTGGGAAAAATCATGGGTATTAAATATTGGCAACATTGAGACCTTGAATAGAAAAATATGGCACATCACAAAGTATTATATAAAAATTATTTTTTGATGAATATATCAAGTAAGTAATTCAAATATGTATATGTAATCTCATGATAAATAATTTCATATATACCTTAAACTTTTATTATCATTTTATATAGGGAACATAAAAAATTATAAATTGATTTCATCATGATTTGACTTTGAGATGAAGATACACCTTCCATAGAAGAGAGTTTCCTTAATGGTTGAAATCAAAGTGCATATGTTTCATTAATCAAATTAAAATATAAATATTGATTTAATTTAATTTTTCATATATATTTTAGGTATTCAATTTACTTGTTAACTCTATATATCAAGAATTTATATCATTGGTTTATGGTCCCAATTATTTAGTTTTTCAAGGAAAATAATTAATAATAAATGGGTAAAAATTTGTTAAAACTATTTAATCAGTGAACATGAGAATACAACATGATGTAATAATATTAACTACAACAACATACTATCATGATAGTGCATTAATTATTAATCCTTGATATGAAAATGTTTCTTCTTATGGTGTTTTTATGAAAATTATTTTATTAGATTACTAATTTCATGGATGGTCGATATTGATAAATGAAAATAGTTTGACTCAATAATGAGACATGGTATATTTATTTATGACTATAGATTTATAGTTATTGAAATTAATCACTTCTTGGATACCGATGAAACATATATTTTGGTATTAATGGAAAATCATTTGAATTTTGTGAAAGATCATTGGAGACTTTATTTTAGTTTCATTATTGATGTAATTCCAAGACCTATTATTGATTATGGTGGGGATGAGATTCACACCATTAATCATACCATTGTAATTGACCAAAAAAATTAATTTGATGACTTAAATTATCCAATTTTTATAATTGATGTGGAACTTGAACTAGTGTTGGATAATATTTAGAAGAAACTATATATGTTATTAGTTCATTCAATTTAGCTTGACTAGGGGTTTTTAGGTTGGCAGTATTTTAATTAAATTAATTTGGCTCTATTTTGGAATTGTATGATTATTTTAGTTTTGTTTGTTTTCAATATGTTTAATTTGATTTATTTCAATTCAAAAAACAAAGTTTAAATTTTATGTAAGAAGATTAATAACCTGGTTTTAAATAATAGTATCTAAGACATGTAATTAAATAAATATCTTTAAAATATTATTTTAAAAATAGTTTAAAACACTTTTCCAAAAAAAATTAAACTACTCTTTTAAATTAGTTTCAAACAAGTTTTAAGTTATTTAAAGCACTATTTAAATCTTGTTTTTAAACTATTCTATATTAGAATCATATAGTTTTTTTAAACATTTGAAATTGGTTTTAAACTGGTTTAATATTGGTTTAAAACTTCTTTAAACATAGGATTAAAACTAGTTTATAAAAATAATTTAAAAAATGATCAAAAACATGATTAAAATAGGTTTAAAACAGTTTTTAAATAGGTAAAAAACTAGTTCTTATTTTTTTTAATCCAAGAATATACAATATAATGTTCTGATATCATTGATTTCTTGTTTGAATTCTATTTTTTATGTATAATATTTAATACTATTGTTCAAAAATGTACATATAATTATTAAAAAATATTAAATATATTAAAGAAGTTAAAAGGAAGATATTATTTGAAAATGATCAATAACTACATGACCTAGGGTTTCCTCTTATGGTTCCCTTAGAGAGTATAATAATTGAAATATTTTTATTCGGTATTATATCTAATGTCATTTTATTATTCTTTGTCAAAATTATTTTGGTTACATTCATTTGAACCACAATTGAACTCTACTCACACTACTTCTAGGGGTGAATGGCATGGCTAACGCAATGGTATTGTTACTAGAGATACATGGAGCACTCGTCATACCCGTTTACACCCAAACCCACCATAAGACATCCCATCCACCACATTTTTTCCTCCTCAACTTGATTCTCTAGGGAATTACTCAACTATGCCTCCATTATCATGTCATTTAATATCAATTTATCATATACCATTTCAATATCATATTATGTATCTTCCACCATTTTACCCTTTTCATACCATGTTTATGCCACAACTACTTTTTACTCCTATCCATCTAGGATGTAATGAGCATGATCCATAAACTTTTATTCCACAAAATTTAGATGACTGAGAGCATGCATTGGAACAAGAAAATCCTTCACATGTTATCGATCCAAAACATCCCATAGGTCTATCAGAGCCTAATGATCATCCAGGATCAGTTTTTTGTTTATAAGTTCATTAAATTATATCACATTATTGTTTTTTAGTTGTATTGTGTATTAATTTTAGTTTTTTATTTTATCATATCTAGTGGAATATTCTAATAGGAAACATGGTAGCACCCATATGTGTAAATCCATAAACCGTCAAGCCCCAATCATGATAGATAAAAATGATGATAACCAAATGATCTGTAAAAATTCTAGATAATATAGATGTTTCATAGCGATGTTATCCATGTATAGAGATATCATTCCAATTCAACAAGTATCATGGATACATATCAGTAATAAAATCAAGGGGAATTCATGGAATGAGATATGGGTAATAGAATTTGTTAAATTGAAATGTTATTATTATTTTATTTATATAAATTAACTTATTCATCATAGATTTGATTTAACTTTTTTGATAGTCAAGCTATGATGGTTACATAGTTCATGGAACTTGGTTAATTGTGGTGATCAAATAAACATGCCATGTATGCTGGTTGTATGAGTAGATTTGGAACTGAGTTAGAGGGTTTACCAATATTAAAAGACTATCCAACTATAAAAAACAAAGAAAAGATCATTTATTATAAGAGTAATGTGTTCAAGGTATTCTTAAACTCTCATTGTTTGTATTGAAAATTTAAATATTATTATTTGTATTGATTATTTTTTTAGGATTTGTTAGAAATAAAACAAAAAAATGGTGTTATCATGTACATGCACACTTTGGGGATCACTAAAATGTAGTATAATGGAATACACTAGGTACTTTTTATGAAAAATTGAGTTTTACTAGAAACTATCACAACTAAGCATAACCAAATATTTATTAAACTAAACTAAATAGAATTTTTTAATGTTAAATGGAATAGAATTAAAACATAGATAATTAACTAGACCATCCAATTATGAATAGAATAATACCCACTAAAACCAGATATAACCAATCCTAATAAAAAAATATACCTTATATAATCAAATTTTAACCAATCTTATCCAATCAACCCCACCCTAAAATTAATGAGACCAAACCAAAAAAAATAGATGAAAAAAATATTGAACTGTACTAAATAGATATTAATTAATTTAAATTGAATATAACCAAACTATAAATAAAAATCTCTTTGATTATTTCCCTAATAAAATAATACCCACTTAACCAAACGAAAAAAAAATATACATGACCCAAAAAACTAAACTCTGTTGAACCAATCTGACACAAACTAGCAAACCATAAATAAAATCAAACTAACTAAAACTATATTTATGTGAAGTAAATAAAATTGAAATAATTAAAACTATATCAATTAAAACTAATATAATAAAAAAATTAATTGAATTATCATTAAATCAAAAAATGTTAAATAAGAAAAATCATATTGAGTGGAAGACATGGAAAAGTCATTGAATAAATCTGAATAATAACAAACTAGATGAATGTATATACAAAAGAACTAAATCTAACCAAAACAAACTGTAAATATCCAACTCAATTAGGATTAAAATAAATTAAATTGATTCAAATAGAATCTAATTAAAATTAATGGAATTGAACCCAACTAAGACATACAAAACCAAACCAAAATAACCAAATAAAATTGAATTGTGATGAAACAAAACAACTTAAAATGTCTTATATTAACCAAAATAATTAGATTTTAACCATACTTAATTCATCATGATCTAAACATGTAAAATTTTCATAAAAATGTTTATTTAAACTAAAATACAATAAAAACAAGTGTAATTGATACAAAATGAATGAAAATGATGAAAAATAAATTGAATATCCAATCCAACTGGACTCAATGTAAAATATAGTAAAACTAATTTGAATATACCTCAACCAAAGTAGTAAAAGTTCATTGAAAATTTATTGATTTTTTTTTGTTTTGATCAATCCAATATTTATAAAAATGGGTTACTTTTTTATCAATTTAATATTATTGGATAACTTAGTTTTATAATAATCAATTTAATTTGAAGAAAAAAACATTGAACACTAAAGGTAATGTCCCTTGATAAAAAAAATTTCTTCCTAAGTAGGAATAAAAAATATGGAAGTATTGTAAACGAACAAACACAAGAAAATATTTTATGTTATATTATTGTTATTTCAAATTTTTATTCCTAATAAATAATTAAATATCATATTTATATATTCAATAATGTTCCCTGGAGGCCCTAAATGATATAGAATATGAAAACATCAGACCAAATGATAATTAGAGACATGTATTATGTGAGAAGATCAAAGGTAGAGTCTGATGTCAAAATCGAGAAGAGAATTATCCCCACTGGGTATTTTCCCACATCAAGTAACTCTAAAAGAACTAGCATCATTGAGCTATAAAAGTCTCATTCAGAAGAAGATGAGCCACAAAAATAGCTATATAGGATAATTAATGTGGTAAAATAGACATCTTGAAATTCCAAAAATATATGATAGTTTTATTTCCATTACATCCATCAGTGGTTTCTATGATTTTTGATACATGTATCACAAAAATGGGCTCTTTATATGATGCACTGGGTGATGTAAATAACGGTCCTAGTGGCGGTTGAGGTAATGAAACTTTTAGTGATGATGATGATGCTAAAGATGAAAAATATGAAGATGATTTCCATAATAGGAGTGACGATCAGATTGATCCCCTCAATTTTTTTGTTGATAATAATGGGAAAATATTTTGGATGGTGTTTAATGACTATAACTAATTTTGAAAATTGTATATCTATGTTATTGTGAATGATTTGAAAACTATTGATATAGTTAACAATTTTTTAAATGATAAATATACAATATATTTTTTCCATGGAATGTGCAACATGATTATATTTTTATATAGGTTGTTGTACTGATTATCCATAGATGTTTGGTGGGTTTGTGATGTTGGATGTGGAGAATACCCTATACTAATGGTTTTAATGAACCATTGGTATAGAAGTATACCAACGCTTTATAGATAACAATTGGTATGATAAATACCACATGGTTTATAACAATGGTTTCAATGAAAACTATGAGTATAGGCCTATATCAAGGAAAAAGGACCCAAAGGTCTATAGAACCATTGGTATAACATACAAAGACCATTGTAAACTATTTGAATAGGGTATTTTTCAATTATTTAATTAAAAAAAGTTTCACATTAAAAATGACCTGTTATTTCAAGTTTGACATAGTTAACTTGTTTAAGTGTCCCAAATATTTCATCATTAACTTGTGATACTATCATATATCATTTGATGAAATACAAATTATAAATCAGATCATTCCTCCAGAATATGTAATGAACCATGAATTGATAATATTAATATGATAAACTATTTTCAAATATCCACTTATTTATACTTAAATGTAATGTGAATACTTGAGATAAAAATTCAATTTTCAAAATTTTAAAATTTTATAACTTATAAAAAATTATTTATTCATTAAATGATGATTTTTTACACCCAAATATTTTACATCCCATGAATATTGGGATAACTTTGTTCTTAACTCCCATTAATATGAATTATTGGAACTTTTGGATATAATTTTTGTGTGGCCCTCTACGAACTTTTCTCGCCATTATTGATAGTTACTCACAGACCAAGAGTGGTATCTAGTAATGTATCATGGATCTTAAAGAGATTAGTAAAGTTCAAAACTACAAAAACCTATTATAAGAACTTATTGTATAATATAATCTCTTTGTATCATGATATCTCATAAATAAATATTTTTACATTGTTTCACCATCCTTCCCTTATTAATTTATTTTTAATTTGATCATATTATATATATTTTTCTTCTTTTACCATGGACATTAATTTAATCAAGGAACTTCCATCTAATTAAAATGCTCATAAATATGTTTTTCCTATACTCAATAGTGAGAAATATTATATTTTTCATTCAAAAATTGTCATTTCATTAACAACATTCTTAAAAAAGATACCTAAAAATAAATATTAAATATTATTTGTTTCATAATGAATTAAATTACATAATGAATGATTTATATTGATAATGTTCTAATTTTAGGATACCAATACAGATGACCATCGACTGAGAAAACCATTGACCCCCAAAACATATGGTATTATTATTAATGGGGCGGTCCTCATTAATTCCTATACATGAGATCACCAAGTGTGAAATTCATGAGATGATATATCAATTCTTAGGATCCCCAAGTACAAGATAGCAAGACATTAGTAATTTATGTCCCATTAAATTTATGTATCTAGACAATTTGACATATGTTTTTTAGTAGTATCATAGTATCATGAGGTTCTCATTATATCTTGAAATTTATATATCCTCTTTTTGTGATATCTAATCTAAGGATAATACTAAATATACTAAAAAATAAATTATGATTTTATTATAGAAAGTTTAAATCATGAAAATATCATACTATATTTATGACATGGTAATCAAAATCTGTAAGTTCAAGTTTATTCTAGGGAACCAACTCTCACCATAATTATGGGGTTTCTAGTCCATATTATATCTTTTAAGGGGATTTTGGAGTTTAAAATAATTATACATTAAAATTGACAACAACTTGGTTCATGAAGTTAACTTTTACTTTAAACAAAGGGAATATAGTAAAAAATTAATGTTCTTATAAATTATTATTTTTATAAATTAATAATATAATCATTAAATTAATAATTCCACAATTCATATATATCCTATCGATATGATAATTAAATATTTAAAAAATATGTTGGCCTAATAATTAGGCGATGGCATTGATTACTCGAGGGGGATATAAATCAATTACGTTAATGGTTATTAATATTAAGTATTTATGTTGAAAAAATTTCAAAGATAAAAATACAAAAAAAATTATGATAATTATGGATTTTCGATATTTATATGATTTAAGAAATCGTGACATGTTGTTGGGTGATAAGAGTTTCCTATAATGACATGGGTGGGTAATATAGGTTTTGAATTCATTACATAAAAGGTAGTAATTATTTAACAATTATTTGTTATTGAAATTTTGAAAAACCAATCATAAGATCAGAGGATATTACTTAATGATATATATTTATATCATTTATGAATTAAATTAATATAAAGTTAAGGGTGTAAATAATGTAATGGTTTTGTTCATTACTAATGACGTGCCCGTAAAAATTTAATATTAAACTTATAAATGATGATTGGATAATCTAGAAAAGTTTAATATCACCTGGATAATGTTTTGAATAATTATTATTTAACTAATGGTTCTTTTAAAAACAATAGAATGATGATATAAACCATATTAATTGATGTATTGTAATCATTTATTTTAATTTTTATACAAAACATGTGAATTATTTTAAATATTATGATGATGTTTTTGATCACATATGATTATGTACATATTGATATTAGTATTATAATGATGTGGAGAAATAATTATTCCATGAACTAATATTGAATAATTATTCAATTTTGATGAGCTAAGTATGAGAAAGTTCAATAAAAAAGATATGATGCCAATAAAAATTATTATATAGGATGTTTCATGTGATTGATTGATTTATAATTGATTGGGTAGTTTGATCTCCTTGTTTATTCAACTAATATTGATGTGTGATGTAGACAAGTGATTTCTTGTTATTAATAAAGATGTTGTATTGCATTGATTAATTTCATTATTACCCATCAACTTGGGTTAGAGTAAAATGAATACATCTATGTAATTACTCACTACACAACCACTAATATAGGTTTGTGTTTTGTGATTACATATATAGTATCTATTATTATTCTCACCCATAACACTGGGTTCTAGACTATTGATTATACACCTGACCATTAATCTTAATCTCTCCCACTGACCTGGGTTTTAGGTTGTTTCATTCTCTCCAACAACACTGGGATTGAAGTGGATAAAGATAGGTTGGGTTCTTATTTCTTTTTCCACCATACCTTTGGGTTAACATAGACTATATATACAACAATGAATTTAGTATGGTATTGTAATAGATATATGCATCTAGGGTGATTCATTATATATAAAAATATTATGAGAGAAAATGAGATGTTATTATTTTATAATATTTTATTTTGTTACAGGAATACCATATACATGTTGGGTGGATGGGTTCCAACATCCATCAAGAGATCCATAAGGTGATTCTATTGATTTATAGAGTGTTATGTCTAGATTTACTCTTTCATGATTAGGGTTCCAACATAGTTATGGGTACCTATTTTTTCTCTAATAGGACATATTTTTTGGGACCACATTATTATTATATTAATAAGTTTAGATATATATATATATAAACACATAAGTAAAATTTATTATTTAGTGAGTTTAATGAAAGAGAGTTATAGGTAGCTCGATAAAAATCTATAATAGATATTATTATGATTTATAATAATATGTTGGAATTTTGTTTTTGGATTCATTTTGTTTATTAATGACTCATGTAGGCACTAGTAGTTCATTGATATGAATCAGTACATTGGAAAACCATAATGAGTTTTATAGCTCACCTTTGTATGAGAAATCATGTATTGTCTACTCCAATATTTTTATATAATAATAGATAAATATAGTGGAAGATCATGAAGGATGAAAATGGATAGTAGGTGTTATGGTTAATGGTGGGAGTTTTCTTTATGATGTCTATATTCATGTCATCCATATTAAAGATTATATCTATTTAGGATGTATTTATTATATTCAGTGTTTCTTTTGATCATTTTATATTACATTGTGGATATAATTTTTGAATATTCACTTATTATATTTCATGCTTGATTATTCATACATATTATAATGGATGATATTTCATGATAGCCGGTGAGAAATTATATTTAGATGTAATGTATCACATCATTAGATTATATTCCTAAATACTATTTATTATCCTATAACCAGTTAGTGGAAGGTCTAGAGTGTTTATTACATATATTCTAATATGTGATATTGAAACTATCTATAAGACACATGAACATATACATGAATCATTTTATTTCATATTAAGAGGTTTTATTTATTGATTAAAAAGATGTAATGTGGATATGGAAAATGAGTAAGACACACATACACACTATCAATAAAAACTAAAACCTAGGAATGTTATGATTAATATAATATATAAATATTGTAATGGAAAATCTTTAACTATTAGATAGATTTGGGTTTTGTTCTAGATCCCCATATTGAGCATTGGTCTAATATATTTCTCATTTAAACCTATGTTGTAATGTTACAGGTGTTATATTGGGTAACTCCCCCAAAAATATGGATTTGGTGGCTAAATTCTTCCATGAACAAAATTTAAAATCACTATATAGGTATAGAATACTATAGTAGATCTGAATGGTCACAGTTATAGAAAGTATTGTAGCACTATATACCAGTCTATAGATATGGTTAATATGAAATCATTTGTTACTATAACACCACATTGATTTATAAGTTTATATTTATCTATGGTTTTTATAAGTGATGTTAAAACCAATAATTGTGCAACTAGGAATATGAAAATTATTCTTCCTCTCTTTGAATGTAGGAAATATTCTCAATACATAGAAATCTTTTTTCTTTCTTATTCATAATCATTATTTCTTCCATCATTTTATCCCATTTTTAAGATTTCTTTATCTTTATAGATCCGATGATTTCATAAAAATTAGTAACTGATCTTGAGTTTGGAAGATTGAGATTATATTTATCAAATTAAATAACAGATACAGAAAAAGGAATGGTTAAGATCAATTGTTTTGATGGGTATATCATTAGTTTTTAGAGAAAGAATATCGAGGACTATTTATATTAGGGAAATATGAACATGAATCTATTGGGTGTTAAACTGAAAGATATGGAAAATATTAGGTATGATTTTTTGGATCAACAGGTTTTAGGAGTTGTACACATTACATTAAAAATATCATAACATTCAATATTATTGTAGATACTAGTAGATTTGAGTTGATGATAACACTAGAAAATATGTATGGGAAGACATTTTCATTGAAAAATGTATGCTTGATATGGTTTACATTCAAACAAAATAATATTAAAGGGGATACTATTTTCAATCACAATAATGAATCAAACACCATCGTAAGGAAGTTGAATCTAGTGGTAATTACACTAGATGATGTGGTACAAGTGTTAGTTTTATTCTCATCAATACCTGATTGTTAGGAATCTACTATAAAAATTATTATTAGTTCTTCAAGTAATATATAATTGATGTATAATGTTGTGAATTTATTTTTCTTGGTAATGTTATCTAGAGAACTGAGTTACATTGATTCTCTAATTCTACTATACACACTAAAGGAAGAGTAATTTTTTTGTGGTATAATAATAGAGGATAAAATAAATCAAGGGTAAATACTTGATATAAGGTGAAGTAGAATATTCATACTTGATCAAGTAATTAAAGAAGCGACATGTTAATATAGAATGCAAGGATAACCTGAAGGCATGTGAAACAAATTCAGTAAATACCATAACAAAAGGTATTAATGTTGTTTTTATTATATGTGTGGATAGTCCCATGAATTATTGAATCTTATACATAAAAAATATTTACATTTAATATTAGATAAATATTTAATTAATAATTATATTTTTAAAATGTTGGAAATGTATATATTCCCAAGGGTAAAACCATATATATTATTGAAAAGGATGATGTATGGGTCAAAACTAATAATGGTACTTTTTTGGTTCTTAAGAATATAAAATATATTCCTAGGGTGAAAATTAATATTGTTTTTAATTGGGTAGATTGATGATGTAGGTTACAACACTAATTTCAATTATGGTTCTTATATAATTACTGATAGCGATATAGTCATAGATCACGGTAAAAATGATGGAATGTTATATAATATGACACAAAACAACATGCACATTGTTGAACAAACAATTCATTTAGAGATTCATAACTATGAAATTACAAGTATGGAAACATGGGTAATCTATAAAAATAATACTCCGAGAGTTTAATTTGGTAGAGGTTAACCTTTGTGAAGATTATATATTTGTAAATAAATATAAGGTGTGTTTTGGGAAATGTGGAATAACATTGAAGGTTAGAAAATTATTCATGGTGAACACTGTTGTTTAGGTACTTTAATTAGTATATTATCTTATAGGTTCACTATATTATGTGACATTTATCAATTAATGAAAAGGGAATGTATGTGTTTATTTTCAAAAAATGTAGTCTAATGTGTTTACCATATTTCTTAAGTGGAATAAACTAGTGGATAATGAGTTGGGGTCAATGTTTAAATTCATGATATCTGATAATAGAGGATAATATAAAGTTATATAGTTCAATAAAATTCATTTGGGCAATGGAATTCAAAAGGAGAAGAAAATTACAGGTACACCATAGAAGAATGGAGTTGATTGATTGATAAATGGGGCATTGAATGAACATACATTGAGTAAGAGGTTACACATAGGGATCCCCAATAATTTCTGGATAGAGGTAATAAATACAATAATTTATCTTATCAACATGAGTCTATCTATACCAATGGGATAACATATACCAAAGGTTCTTTGGTCCGGAAAAGATGTAAGAATCTCATATATGAGCCTTTAGTTGTTTGGTATATTCACATATAGATATTGATGTAAGGGATAATCTTGATTTCAAGTATAAATCAAGATTATTTATTGTGTATGGTTCTAAATAGTTTTGAAATCACTTATAGGATAATCAAAATATGAAGATCATCAGAACTAAAAATGTTATATTCAATGAAGTTGCCATGTTTAATGACTATCAAACAGTTGTAACTGATTGTGGATCCAACTCCTTAAGTAGAGTTTATGAGATCAAAAAAATTGATAATACCTATAAAAATTCATTCATCGTAGATAAAATATTTATAATTAACTGATGGTAGATAGATGAAATTCGTTAAATAAGAAATTTAATTGAAGGAGTCAAGTAAGAAACATTTATCTATGAAGGTGGAAATTTATTCTTTTTATGCAAATAATAATTCGTATTTGACTTCATTACCATGTGAAAATAATGAAATATATAATAAATGGGTACATATTTTCAAGGAATAATATTTTAGTAATAATATATGTAAGGAAATGTTATGGTGAATGGATTTTAGCATAATGAATTTGTAAATTCCACCGGGATTTTCTCAACTTTTGTAAAGCATACTTCCATTTAGGTGGTTCTTAATATTGCTACATCATAGGATTTAAATTTTGGGTATCTTGATATGAAAACTTTTTTCCTTAATAGAGGTCTAGATGATGGAAATTATATGGATAAACTAGAGGGATATGATAATTCGGGAAAAAACAACTCTTGTGAAAACACTAAAAAAATTTATATAGGTTGAAGCATATACCTAGTTAGGGGAATAATAATTTTGATTCATTTATGAGTATAAATTAATATAAATGGTGTCTTATTGACCAATGATTCTATTTCAAGTCTTTTGGGGATGTAGATACTATATTTCTTCATTATATGGATAAAATGTTTATTATCGGATCATGTGGTTATAGGATTTATAAACTAAGAGGGTAGTTGGCTAAAAAGTTTGATATATGAGTCCTTTTAGAAGATAAAAAAGTTTTTAGAGATGGAGACTAATAGAAACCATCTAGATATAACCTTGATATTATCATAGGATAAATACATTGTAATGGTTTTGAGTAGGTTTAGTATGTTGAATTAAAATTAAGTATCTATAATCCTAGTAATCCATATTATGTTACAAAGGTTCAGAAACCAAATATTAAACAAATGGTTGAGTACATAGAAATGGTTTTTTGTATCATATGTGATAATCCTGATGTATTTTATATTTTATACCTGAAAATATAATTATCATACTATGGGGGTTGTGAGTAGGTAAATGGATAATCCAGGTAAGTGATGTTAGGAATTCATGAAGTGGGTTTTTAGAAATTTTAAGGTAAACAGTAATTAATTACCATGATTTGGGAATGGAAATTCATTATCGGGTTATATGGATCGTGATATTCGAGGTAATTTTTATAACGACCTAAAATTTTATTAATGAAAATTACTATTGATGTAATTAAATTTCTTATTGTGTAAAATGGTTATATATCACATGCACTTCCTTGTTTTTATGTTTTTGGATTTTAAAATACTATTAAGAATTTTAACCAGTGCTAATATAGTCGTTGAACAATGATCACATGATTAGTATAAATATAGGGCTTTAAAAAATCCAATTTACTCAAGAAAAAGGAAGTGATGGCCTCATCCAGTAATTTATCCATACAAGGCCCATTTTTTGGAGATCAGAAAGGATGCGGCGTCATTAGGATTCACTCTTGACCACGCCCAAGCCGAGCTTTAACTCGTTAAGCTTGAACGGAATAGCATATGGGGGAAGTCGAAGTTGATAGAGATTACCAATCGAGTGATGTTATCTGAGCCTATAAGGACCCATAAATTCCATGTATTTTTTTTATTAAATGGGAATTTTACGAGTCCGAGAAAATTGACAGCGTGTGATTCCAAGGACCGAGTGCCCGAAATGAATTTTTGAAATTCTTTTCAGGTACGTTCAGTAAACGTGCTATCGGGTTTTTCTGACTTTTGAACCGGTGCTCGGAATTGAAATCTGAGGGCACCGTTGAACTCACAGCACTGGTATTCTCTTAAAGAGACCTTCACCTCGACCGCAGTGAGTCGAGAGTGAAAGTTAATTTTTTTGTTTTTCATGACAGAATGAAATAAATAAAAATGTTAACATTTTTATTTTTTTTGTTGAAACCTCCCATGTGGATGTTTTAGAGGTGGGGACCACCTGAACTAAAACCTCCCACATGTATGTTAAGGATATGGGGACCACCGAGCCTATCCCCAATTTTGAATTTAGAGGTGGGGACCACCCAAACCCCCTTTAATGGTAGGAAACCTTCCAACTCCCACTTTAATGAGGTGGGGGTGACCCTAAGTTTCCTCAATGTTTATTATGCCAACCACATCGTATTAATGAGGCCAAATTAATTTGAGCCAACTATTATTTTAATGAAACATAATTTAATAGGTTTGATTTTCACATTTTTGAGGTATTGGGGAAGCTGTTGGAAAAGGGATAAGCTTTAGAGAATCATGGAGAAACTCATCCTCCAATGAAGAATGCTCTCGCCGACGAGGAACGTCTTCGAATACGATGAACTGACGAACGAGCCTGGGATCGAAGGCGTCTTGCGGGCGTGACGAACGTAGACATATTCAAATTTCTTCTCCCACCAACATCAACGAACCTTTGATGTAGGGTGGTTATTTGAATTTTCTTCCCCTTATCTGTTCTTGATAATTCATTGTAAAATCAGGAAGAGATTATAGACGCTTGCTACCACTCTAACATGGAGAGTGCGGCCAAACAAACATGGCCCGACCTCTCCACAAATCTTGTGTTTAATTTTTGTGTTCTTTGCGTTCTTCATGGGGCGACGAACAACAGATCGTTGCGCATCCATTTTGCAGAAAAACGATCCAAAATTGAAGAACCAGCATCACAACGACCTAGAGGAGGTGAGACAAAGAGAGAGAACGATGAATCAAACTATACCGGGAAAGACCGTTAATCGAGCATTCTTCGCGCGGGTGGATCGTTACGTGTTTTTGGGACTGATCAGAGGCCTGGAAACAATGGAGACGACATCAGGACATCAGGGTGACATAGAATATGGAGTTTTGTTGTGATCAGACTGTCAGAATAAAGATTGAGGAATCACGGGAGGCGAATCGGTGAGAGGCGTCGATTCTGGAGATTTCTAGAATACAGGGCATGTACTTCCGAAGAACACGCTGTGTAGTACCGGTGATGGAGGCTAGGGTTTCGGGGATCAGATAGGAATCACACTGCGGGTGACCCTGGTCACACGGAGTGTTGGACTTTCCCCGAAGCTCGGTGTGTATCTAGGGAAATACACGGACCTGGGTTGGACTACACAGCTTCAGAACACAACATGTAGACCCTACGCGGCATGGCAGAGGTGACTACGTGGGTGTTGGTGCCAAAATTTGGGAAGAAGAAGAAGAAAAAGAAATCCCCCAGGGAATTCCTCATAAAGACCATTCGCAGAGCCCCAATAGCCCCCGCCCGCCGCAGAGTAAGGAGGTGGGACACTCCATGAATGCATTTGATGTTTTCAAGCCTGTCACGGAGCAAAGATGTGGGACGCTCCGTGAACGCATTTTAATTTCGCAAGCCTACCATGGAGCAAGGAGGCGGGATGCTCCACGAACTCATTTGACGTTTGCGAGCTCTCCTTGGAGCAAGGATGTGGGAAGCTCTGCGAACTCATTTGACGTTCGCGAGCCCGCCGTGGAGCAACCAAATCCCTCTTCGCGTCGAGGGAGCTCTACTTCATGGCGCCTATTGCCAATAAATACCAGTCTCCCCCTGAGCCCAACGGACGGAAAATCCAACCTTTCAACTTCATAGCTCCCGAATCACGAAGCACCCTTCAATTTGCGAACCATGATCTATGCGAGGTACTTTTTCTTTGTGAAGTGCCTCCCCTTTTCCATGTTTTAACCCCCTCTTTCGAGAGGGATGCCTTTTGTGAATCCCACAGGCCTTTGCGAAGGAAGGGGATCCTCAAAGGGTCTCGGGTCATCGCGGAGCATTTATGCTTCGCGAAACACCTCTCATGTGCACATGATAAACTTTATATGGGAGGGTCATTGTACTTTGTGAAGCACATTTCTTCACAACACCCTGCTTTGTGAGGCACCTTTCCTTCGTGAGGCAGTACTCCGCGAGTGCCTTTCGACTTCGCGAAGCACCTCCTATATACACTTATGCCCAATTCTTAGGCTGTGAAACTCCACTTCACGAAGCACACCCCTTCACAAGCACCCTCCATTACAAGGAAAACCAGAGATTCACGAGGCCCATACCTATGAAGTCCTCTGCTTTGCGATTTATTTTCCCGTGCGACCATCCAGGTTTGCACGAAGTGATTTCAAAGTCCCTTGGACACTACTTCCCATTGCGTTGATTGGCCTCATGCTTCTTCACATAGGCACGCTAACAGCTATTGCTTCTTTGCATAGCCACACTAACGTGGACCCCCAATGGGATAACCTCACGACACCCCCATCCATGATGTTGTATGTCCCTTATCTTCACCAAGGTGAAGAGGGTACCGGTTATGTAAGTCCTAGAGGTGAGGAGAGAACCTTCCTCGTCCGAGCTGCAAGACGTTAAATTACCAAGCACCCTCATCCTCAACACATGACGTTAAACTGTGACCTTGCCCCCATGCATCTTACGCGGGGTTCCCTGGCTCGGACATTCTCTACATCTATTGGTCTCCACGGGAGTGAGATCATTCCTCACAGGGAATGACATCATCCTTACCAGGGCGGTGTTTGTCCGTGGGGAAAGGGAAACCATCTTAGTATAATCCCCTAGACATTCTTGTAGGAGGTAGCACTGCTGCTCCTCCTTTCTTTTTCGGTGGCCAAATTCAGTGAAGGGCGTGATGGGGAATGGTGCTCCTCCTCTCTTTCGTGTCGAATCCCTCTCCCTTCGGGCTTTGTCGCCACCGGGGCCTCCCTCCTGGAGTAAGTTATAGTCTCCATATCCCTGGGCTTCGGACCACGCGTGATCCCCTCTTTCCACTCTGGGACACCTAAGAGCCTAAGCCTCATTCCACTTCCCACGGACGCACCATTCGTGATGTGATCGTCAGGTCTTCGCTGCCTCTTGTTTCTCACACCAAGCATGACTCACGTGGGCTTAGAGTAAGCATTGACCATGGAATCTATCCATGGGTAGCCTAGAGTGTAAGCCCCACCACCACATCCCCAACTACGTGGACTTTGATCCCTACCAAGGTAGGGTATGTAGGAAGCCTCCATGAGGTTCAAGCCCAACAATCAGTCATTCCGACCCCCTTCATGTCGGTTCTACCCATCCCAAACTATGAGGACTTTGATCTCTGGAATGTCAGGGTATGTAGGAAGCCTCCCTGAGGTTCAATCCAAACAACTGGTCATTCTGACCACCTTCACGTCAGTTCCACACATCCCAAACTACAAGGACTTTGATCCTAGCCAAGGTAGGGTACATAAGAAGCCTCACTGAGGTTCAAGACCAACACCCAGTCATTCTGACCCACCATTACATCGGTTCTCCTACACCATCCATCTGGACCCCAGGTCCTTATTCACGTTGGTTCACCCCCGTCCTACGTGACAATAAACTATGTCCCTCAAACAGCAGTAAGCCATTGTTTCCCGATCAGTGGTAAGTTATTGTGTCTTTTATTCAGCGGCAAGCCGTTTCAATCTCCTTCACTGAGACCCACACCTTTGGTCCATCCTAGTGGTGTCAGACCAACCTGGGCTGCTAACCACGCATAATCCCCATACACATCATCGAGTTATTTTCCTATGTATACAACCCAATTCAAACTCATCGCCTCACCTTTCCCTCGAGCCTATGTGTCTCGGGAAGGTAATGACCCAACCTAGAGGTTCCAATTCTTTCAGGTCCCATCCATGCATCCATTCTCACGGTCCGCCTCCTTAGGCATCACATCGCCCTCCTAAACTATGCGGACGTTGATTCCATGCCATAGGGATATGAAGGAAGTCTCTTCGAGGCTCAATCCCAACTTACACATCACCCTCACGGCGGTTCCATCCCATTCACCACCCATTTCACTCAGCACTCCATCATCTATCTTGATTCTTACCCGGGCCGACACATCCCGGTGAGGTCATGTCAACCCACCTACATCAGTGTATCCTCCAGGGGTTACGCTCATCTGATCTACTCTTGTTAGTGTTCTGATCAGTCTGATCCATCTCCACTAGACATTAAACTTGCTGCATACCCTGTGTTAAACATGGGAAGCTGAGGAAAACCTCAGAGACATTCCAATGGAATATAATTCCCCGTATTCGACGTGGGATTACTCAGGATTCCACGCCCTTGAGAAGCCCTATAATAAGGGGAAGAAACCCAGACGTGCTAGTGTTCCAGCATCCAGACATGCCAGTGATGTCTCAACGTGACTACTCTTGCAACCAAAGGTTGCTGCCCTGGCTGGACCCTTTGGAATATCCCGATAGAAGCAACGTAATTAACTAGAGTCCATGAAGATATGGAACTGGGAAGAGTTTCGCGAACAACGTATTAAATCTATAAGGGAGACCTAGACTAGATGATGAGTTCCGAGGAGGAATCCACAGAAGGAAGAACCTTCATCCCATCATCCTGTTTCAATCAAGGAGAAAATGTCCCCAAACATGCGATGGATGTCGCCCGCCTTTGGAAAGCGGGAATGCGGAGCAACAAATAGTGTCGTCGTCCTCGAATCAGATGAACACGCGTGTGCCCCGGTGAAAGCATCGAAAACAGAAATGGTGAACGTGACATTAAATTCTTCTCCTCAATATGGAGACTAGTAGCATTTGAGGAATCAATGGACTAACGTGTCACCGGATCCAGTTATTCGGCACCGGGTCCCGCCAAGAAAATAGTGGGTCTGGGGTGAAACTCACCAGAAGTTGGGGAAATCAAAACGTTGGGCATCTCGTTCTGCGACATTGTCAGTTTGGATCCCTCTTACCAGCCATGGAAGGCGAAATGGTGCTGGGGCACTGGACATCAATTTCTGGGTCCAGCACTAATGGTTCAGTCTCCCTACTTTTTAAGAACCAAGTTGCTGCACCAGGAGCTCAATCACCACCCACCCACTGATGTAGGGGCAGGGGCAATTCCAACTCGTCAATCCCGCATGGCCCCACCCCTCCTGTGACGACTTCTATCACCATTGCTTATGGGTGCCCACACACCATCTCCCCCTCTGAATTCATTCAGCAGAGGGTAATTAATGGCCTCATACACCGGTACGAGGAGGAGGGTATTATCCTGACTCAGGGCATCACCTGCCAGGGTCTAAAGGCAACATCATCTCATCGCCATCTCCATCCCTAGGGTCCGTGCATGGATCCACTGCTCCCCACCCCAACATACAATCGTTTTGGACGCCTTTCCCTAGAACGCCTCAACAAATCTCTCCCTGAGGCCAACGACGTAGGGGAAGTCTGGGTCGGCCCAGTCGGGATCCAATTTCAGGGGCCCCCTCCAGACCATGCCAGCACCACCACCCGGTTCCCCGAGTTGAAGAGTAGGCAAGCCACCTACCTGCACTACCAGCACCGATCTGACTAACCTGATGCCAGCGTCGGGCATAGATTAAGGAGGACTCCCACCAAGGGGCATTGACGTCAGCAAATACTGTGGATCGGGCCACCGTCGATGTGTATCATCAACCCCTTGTGTACACTGAGTATGGTCATTTATGTTCCCAGCCCGGATTGAGGCCCCAACTGCCCCACGGGATGTCTAGGCTGACTCTCTTGGCCGCCGGCATAGAAAGTACCCACCTTGGACCAACCCGCGGCAACAACACTCAGTATAGAGGTTATCCCCATACCGTCACCATGGAAAATTAAGATCCTCCCCACTTCCAGTCTCAGTATGGAGGAATGCCTCATGCTACCTTCTACCCGAATGAGGTTCCTCCCCATAGCAGTGACACCCCATATAGGAGACTCTCCCGCGCTCACCACACTGGTTATGGAGTCATTCCTCCTACCACAGAATATTGGGGTGGGGACGTTGCACATCTGGCCACTCTCCAATGTAGGGCACCTCCCCATGTTCTCGTTGCAGCAGTTGAAAGTCCTCTTAATCCTAGAAATCATAGGGGTGGATGTCAGCTTCACATCACCAGCGCCCCACACGGAGGTCCTACCCATGTTCGGCTTGACCAGTATGGGGACTTTACTCACACTAAAGTCACCAGGGAAAATAAGAATGAAGGTTATACCCATTATCTTATAATCTCTATCATAGGTTCTACGTATTCCAGCACTTTCCATGGATGTCCTCCCCGTGTCCCCTTTGATATTTTCCCCGGTGATCCTCGCACCCCGGCATACTCAGGAAGAAACCCTCTCTGCCCCAGCACTGGTACGGACAAAGGTCCTCCTCATGCCGTAAATAAACCATGTCCTGAAGAACCCTCCTAGGATAGGAGGGTGGGTCATCACCGCCATAAAAAGAGTGTTGAAAAGATTCAGACTGAGATCAAGCTATTTTGTTTCTCAGACTATGAAGTAGAGTACGACTCGGCGATGGACCCCTACCCTTTGTCCTCTGTGTTAAGGGTTGGGGTAGGAATGAGGCACATCAGCTTCATACTCCCGAAAATTGAAGTCCACCAGATTCTCTCCTCCCTCCGCAAGTATATCCAGAAGGAAGAAAACTTGGAAATCTCACTGTTTACAGTCGCGCAGTCACCATCGTCATCACTAGAAGTTCCCTCTACCTCGACTAGAGATCAAAGAGAGATATTTTGGGGATCAATGGAGGGAGAGCCATCATATATCCCACCCTTAGTGGACACTGATGTTGTGTCAGAAACCCTAGTCGCTAGTCCATCTAATCGTGATGTAGCAGCCATGTCACTACACTCCTCATAGGACAGCCCGAGATTTGGCGGCCAGTCAGCCCACTCTCCATATTCTACGCCGTCCAGCCTACCATCCCAGCGGTCTTCTTCAGTACCATTACCGGTACCTTAGCCGCCTCTAGTTGACAAGTGGGTCAATGAAGGGCCAGACCCTGAATCTGAGCCAAAGAGCTTATGGAACATCCTCGCAGTGCACCACTTCTTCGAGAAGTGTTGGCCTGTCGCAGCACCAAATTTTTGTGCACCATAATCTCTCACCCCAGAGGAATTTGAGTGTTTCCAGGAAACCATTTGGTCGATTTACTTCCTCCTTCACCCCCAATGAGTGACTTATCCAAAGAGCCAAGCACACTTTGAGGACATCAGTGAACAATTCCGTCTTGTTGATATGGTCGTACTCCCCATGGCCCAGCGTCCTGAGTCACCAGGTCACCATAAGGCCCTCCAGCAAAAATGCATCCAGAGTTTCATGGTACTCTTCAAGATTATCAAGGAGGATTACCCCACATGCAGATCTATGGTTGGGGCGGTATGTAACCCACCTCTTCAGTCCTATCCGGCAACAGCCCGACCTGTCATGTGATATTGAGGACATGCCCCAGGAAGAATCATGGTCAACATGACCAGCCTAGCGGAAGAGTAGAATGAGTTAGAGCTCCTTGACATGGACCTCCCCCCTGAGGGAGTTCCACCACTATTCGAATCATCGGGAATGGTTACTCACCAACAAAGAAATCTTCTCGGTCTCCCTCTGCCCACCGAGGTGCTAGTTCTAATCTGAAATCTCAGAAAGGGTAAAGAGAACCTCAGGGCCACCAAACGCTCAGACCCGTCTGGATCAGTCCAGAAGGTATAAGAAGACTCTGAAAAGGTTTTATTGCATCAGCAACTTTCTAAACATAATAATATGGTCGACGACCTCCTGGATGAATGTGTTACAGAGCGACGGCCAGACTACGGTGATCCTCAACCAGGACAGTAGGGGCAAACAAAATTTCCCCTTGGTGAGCTACCCCAGGATGACCCTGGTCATCCTTCCCATGTTGATAGGGTTGAGGTCGGAGCTTATGGAAAGAGGGCATGGTATGTCTCTCCAAATCCTCCTTAACAGCGTAACAATCCTCGGAACCCAGCTCGAGCTCCCCCAGCTGCCCCACAAGTCATCCCGCCAGCCGCTCCATGAGCTGCTGGGCATGCTTACCGTGTTGAAGAACCCAAAAATGCACTGGTAGGTAGGGATCCCCATCAAGACAGGGACCCCCTCCCAGATGATCCAATCACAGAACTCATTTCCCACCTCGAGGCGTTAGAGACACGACAGGTGGCACTCCCACCTGATGGCAAGCCATATCCAGCTTGGGTGGATGATATGCCAGCACCCCCAGGTTTTGGAAATCCCACATTTTCCCCCTTCAACGGGATAGGGGACCGACTGCAAAACCTGGCCCACTTCATCTCAAGGTGTGGGCCCATGTTAAGAACTCTAGCACAGCAGGAAGCCTCCAAACTTCGGTGTTTTGTGCAAACGTTGGAGGGACCGGCATTCGTCTGGTACAACCATCTCCCCATCAGGTCAATAGCCGGTTGGGAAGACCTCAGGAGGAAATTCCTATACCATTTCAGTTCTACCACCCAGAAGACGAGTATCTCAGACCTCTTCAAGTGCAAAAAAAGGCCCAATGAGTGCGTCACAGACTTTTTCGCCCGGTGTAAAGGGCTCACATACTCTCTTGACATGCCACTAAATCAGGATCAATTACTGATGATGTGCATAGGGAACATCAATACTAAACTGGTCCCCTCTTTGATCACTCAGAACTACCTCGGAGGATTCAGGGACTTCTCTGATAAGGACCAGCACCTAGAGGAAACCTTACAACAGGCTAGCCAAGCACGCCCGTTGGCTCCTGTAATTCCTACAAGATGGGCCGCCAGGGCTGAGCCCACTTTAGTATCCCAAATAGAGGCCCCAGGCAACTAGAATTTCTACCAGTGGAACCGTCTCCCTAGCCTCGCAGAGGCCCTCCACCTCAGGTGCAGCCTCCGGCCCAGTAGTGCCTACCGCAGAATCGTCGGGTTCCCCTGCGTAATCTGCCACTGCCTAGGAAAGATAACCAGGCTCCACCCCCTCTACAGGCTCCTCCAGCTCCTCGTCAGGGTAAAGCTCCAAGGGCCCCCTTTCTGGACAGGATAAACTGGACCTACTTGTTCAATGAGGCCCAGGTCCCTGGTAACTTCTGTAGCGCCTTAGAGCAGGGGATTGTGAGTTTTCCAGAGTGCAGAAGGCCAGAATAGGCAAACCCCACTGATCTCCCCAACTACTTTCCTTATCACCGGATCCTAGGGAACACTCTCAATTAGTTCTATATGTTCAAGGAATGGATCCAAGACCAGGTAGATAAGAACATAGTCTGTTTGGGCCCTGCCCCGACACAGGTGTTGTATGTCTTTGTGAGGCCAGACAGCAGCAGTGACAGCGAGGGCGGGTGGCAGCAGGTCTCTAACTGTGGGTCCCAAAAGTATGAAGACCGGATGGCCCACAAAATGGTCACCTATGCCCATGGTATCATCCGTGCATGCCTGAATCAGCCAGAGCTTTCAGAAGCCGTCACTACTACTTTTGTAGCGTAATCCCATCCATCCTCTTCCCAGAAGGACAAACATCAGCAGCGCAAAGGAAAGCAATGTGCCCCGCCAATTCCATTTTTGTCCCATACTCTAGGTGAATTCATGCCCTCAAAGATGGCGATTCCTCCTAGATTCCACCCAGTAGAGGACGAATATTTGAGTGAAATTCAAGGGTAAGCCTCGATTAATACCATATAGATGGTAAATCCCTACATAACTTTTGACGAAGAGGAGCACCATACGGATCTTTCCAATGTCCCCAGTCACCACTAACGTCGTCGGAGCCACGGTTACTTGGGTCGTCGGAGCATCTCGGCCGGTACTTCCATCCAGGTCATGCATGCTACCGAGACTAGAAAGTAGGCCCAGTGCAAAGCTCATCACGCGCATCCTCCTCATCTGGTGTCGACAGGCCTTCATGCACCACCATTTGTGCTACTAGACCAAGAAGAGTCACCAAGACCTTGCCGTGGTCAGCCATGATCCACCGCGGACTGGTCTCAGTCAGCTGGCCCTCCCCCGGTAGTCACTCCACGGGCTTCGACTAGTGAGCATCGGGCCACTCCCAGCACCAGTCAGCTGTCGGTCCATCCAACAGGGCCCACCATACCTCCTGTCATAGAGTGACCTCCTATAAGCATATGTTCATGCCTGGCATGGAATTACGATGTCCTCAAACACCTTTCCAGCATTACCGCAAGACTCTCCATCTTGGAGGCCCTTCGCTTGTCAACAGACATGCGTGAGGCCCTCACCGAGGCTTTAAGAAGTCCCATCCTGTTTGAGGTGGAGGTCGCAGCTGTAGAGGCCTTTCATGCAAAGGCTCTCGAGAATGCTAAATACCAGGCCATCATCTCATTCTCCGGAGAAGATAAAGGTTCTAATATACAGGGCCACATTCTCCAATTGTATATCACTGGCCATTTCAATGGCGTGGAGATTCGTCACTGCCTTGTCGACACAGGCTCCGAGATCAACCTTATCCCGACACAAACACTCCGTAAGATGGGATTATCTGAGGATGATCTGACTCCTTATGACCTGAAAATCCAAGGATACGATAGGACAGAATAGATCTCAGTCGACAAGATTCATTTGAAGACCCAGTTCGGTGGCCTAGTTTCCATCATCGAGTTTATGGTTGTCTCCCAGGACACCACGTACAATGCACTAATGGGAAATCCATGGATTCACCTACACATGGAGGTCCCTTCATCATATCACTAATTCCTCAAGTTCTCCCATAATGTTCGAGTGGGAATACTCCAAGGTGAAATGTCTCCTTTCGCCTCTTGCGAGGCTCACTATCTGGATTCCGACTACTAAAAGAGTAAGGAAAAGAAGATTCAGACCAATGAGGTCAAGCATGCCATGGTTGCAGCTGACCCGTGGACAGACCTGTATGATGCCTACGTCTTTCCAATCAACCTATTGGAGGCTACAACCCCGGATATGGGACAATGAATCATTGTGTCTGGAACAAGGGGGAACACATTCACAAGGCTAATCGATGCCGGAAGATCACCTCCTACTCCTATACCAATCAGGCCTAGGTGATCCCGGAGCCTCCTACCCCCATAAGGTATTGGGACGTCCACCCCATGGAAACGACAATAATTCATACTTTCTAATTCCACTAGGACGATATAAACCAGCTCCATCCAATGCACCACTAATTATTTGACATCATCAAGCGTGGCCCCTTTGGCCAAAGCCCGAATGGGATCAGATCAACAACCTCTGTCTCTATGGTCGCGGCCTCACAGGAGTCCCCCGATGCAATGTCCACTGCCTCCCAGGCTGGTACCAGCCAACCATCGAGATCTTTCAACATGGAAGAAACTCCTCTTTATGGGGATCCCTCCTCCAAAAGTGGATAATAGTATTTAGAGGATTCTCCCCTACCTTTGAAGAGGGTGTCTCCACCACGATTGACGAATTGGTACAGGTGAACCTTGTTAGCGAGGCAGACCTAAGACCCACCTTGATCAGTGCCGCCATGCCCCCCGAGGAGCAGCAGCGGTACATGGACATCCTTAAGCAGTACCATGATGTGTTTTCCTAGGGTTATGATGAAATTATAAGACTAGATTCCCAGGTAGTCATCCACCTCCTCGGTCTTCCGGAAAATCACTACGGGTTCAAGAAGCCTCCCCGAAAGATGAACCCTTCTCATAGTGCCATGGTTGAGGCCGAGGTTGATAAGATCATTATATCCAATTTCATTAGGGAAGTCATGTACCCCAAATGGCATGCCAACATCATACCAGTCAGGAAGAATAACAGACAAATCAGAGTCTGCATTGACTTCCAAGATCTCAACCATCATTGTCTGAAGGATTATTTTCCCCTTCCTATGATGGAACTCTTGATTGAATCTACGGCTGGGTTCCAAGCCCTCTCTTTCATGAAAGGGTACTCAGGGTACAACCAGATCCGAATGTCCCTAGAGGATGAGGAATATATAGCCTTCGGGGTGCCACAAGGTAGTTTCTATTACCAAGTCATGCCCTTTGGTTTAAAGAATGCAAGTGTCACCTATCAGCGGGCCATGCATTGCATATTTAATCCAATCATTGAGACATTATTGGAATGATATGTGGACGATCTATTGGTCAAATCCCTCCAGCGCTAGGACCATCTCAATTATCTTTACAAATTGTTAGGCTTCCTCCGTTCTCGTCACCTGAAGATGAACCCGTTGATGTGAGATTTCAGAGTCACCTCTGGAAAGTTTCTCGGATTCTTTGTCAAATACTGAGGCATCGAGATTGATCTGGAGAAGATTAAGGGCATCATCCAAATGTCTCCCTCGAGAAATATCCAGGAGCTTCGAGGATTTCAAGGCCACTTAGCCTACATACGTCGATTCATTGTGAATCTGGACGGAAAGTGTAATACCTTTTCTATGCTCATGAAGAAGGGCATCGCCTATGAATGTGATGAAGAGTGCCATACCGCGTTCGAGTAAATAAAGCAGTATCTACTTCAGCGTCTGGTCTTGATTCTACCCATTGCCAGAAAGCCGATGGTGTAACACCCCGAGCTTCCACGATACGCTTCTCATTCAATAATGCAATAGCTTGCATTGTACGCAACTTCGAGTTCTAAAACATCGCGACAAATCAAAGTAGCCGTTATGAATAGTAATAACCACTTTTTAAAATTATAGAGATTTTATATTTCAAAATGGACTTCATTTTTGTATTCCTAATATTGAAATTAGCCTATGTTGAATTTTTTGTAATTTTCTGAGAACTTCAAAATTTTTATGAATAGTGAAAAATACTTAAAACAACTTTTTTAATAAAAATAATTTATAGTGATAAATTATAATATTTGGTGGTTTTAAAGTATAATTAGAATATATTTTTACCATTTTATCCAATGGTGGTCATTAGAATTAATTTAACATTGAAATTGGACATAAACAATTGCCAATCTTTTGATATAAATTGTTTCTAAAAAACACGCTATTTGTTGTGACAGCGGGAATTAATTATAAAATTAATTAATACAACTAATATGTTTGGAATTTTGTAAAATAGACATCATTTTTGAATTCGGAATATCAATTATAGCTTAGGGTGAAATTTTGGCCTTATTCTGAAAAACTTCAATTTTTGATGAATAGTGAAACCACTAAGTGGTTGTTAAATAACTGATTTTTCGTTTAAATGAAATATTACCACTTCTGTGATTTGATTTTCAAAAATCCGACATACATGGTTGTCATTAAGAAGTAAAATGTGGTTCAATGGGATAAAAATAATTTTTTGGTGAATAGTAACTTATTAAGTTCTTAATCGCGATTAGTGGTAATTAGGGTAGTTTAAGGTATAAATAATACTTTAATAATATTAAATGACCTAGACACATGTCCCAACCTCATTGGTTGTGTCATGGCCGACCAAGACAAGCCATGGCCTAACTTGGGGACCCCATGGATCCACTTTTGTTGGGAAATAACATAAATTACTTTTTATTTAATGTTAAAGTGAAAATGACACTAACATAAAGTGTTTTACTAAAACAATTTTTAAGTAGGGTTACACAAGTCCAAATTTTGATTATAAATAGTCATTGGAAAGATAAAAAGATTTCCTATATCATAGTATTTTTTTTATAATTTTTAGACATTAAATAAATTTAATTATTTATGACATAATAATGATGCAGCGATGACATCATTATTGGACGATTTAAATAAAATGGAAAGATAATATAAAATCTATGAACTACACATGGCCAAAACCAATTGGATGAAGAGATTTCGAAACCTTATCACCTTAGCCTCGAATTATATAAGTGTGGGACCTTTAGAATCCGAAAAGCATTGTGAAATAATGTAATGTTCCTTTACTTTCCAAAAGTGCCCCTCCTCTCCTCTTATAAAAGGCCCCCACCTCTACCTCATTTCACACACTCTTCAAGCCATTGGCTCGGCCAACCCCTGCCCATTTGCTCTCTCCACATCCCTCTCCTCATCCTAGAGGATTCCCTTTGGGCAGAATCCTTTCAAAGGAAGCCTTTAGGCTCAACTCAAAAGGAGTTACACTTTTTAAGGTAATTCATTCTCTCATGTTCTTTTGTTTTATTTTGCTTCTCCAACCCCCTAAACTCTTTTTATTTACTTCTTTTGTAACAACACCAGTATCTTAAATATACTAGGATGTTGTTATAAGATTTATTTGAGCTACACTTCCACACAACTACATCAAATGGTTAAAGAACATAAGGTTTCCGTGGATGGCGAAATTCTGCCTCCCGAAACGATGATTGTTCAACACTCATTTAACACCTTCAAAGGTGGCCATTATGATGTCACTATTTTTATATATGATATATAATATGTTTATGTTTTCCTTAAGATTCTGTTTTTTTCATTTTGGGCATACCTTTATGGTTTCCATTATGGGTAAAACACGATATCTTCATTTTAGGAAGCGCGGACTACCGCCCCCTGAAAGTGATTTGATTCGTTAATACCATATGTGGGATGTGTGAAGGATAAAGTTAATGATATTATATATGTTATTATACTGGAATTATAATATACTCTCATATCATTATGATTCCATTCCAGAAAATATGAAATAGAAATGGAAGTAGCGTTCATGCGTACGTACGGCTTACCGTCTCCATGAACGGTGCATTTCATTTCTTACCTCTAAATGTGATGTAATATTATAAATGAATGTATGTACTGGATATATATGACATATATGATATCTACATCATGAATACCATTCTGGATATAATGAACCTTTGACCAAATTAACAACATGTAAGTGTAAGAAGCCTATTTTTGACTTAAGAACCAAATACCGACAAAATGAACATTATTAACTTAAATAATTACATAATGTTCATATCATTGTAATAAGTGATATAATAAGGATAATGAAATTAAAAATGGTTCTTAATAAGGTATATATTAACTCTAGTTTATTATTCAGGAGGTTAAAGAACGGTTGAGTCAAGTCAGACACGAGGTAAGGGAATTTCTTAACCCAACTTCCATTCTTTGGGTTAATCTCCTACTTTCAAATTATGTCATGATGTTATTATGTCCTATTTTGTATTTTTACTTTCTTTATGTGTACCTATAGTGAATAAACATAATAGATCTATTTTATTTTAAAAATGATCTTTTTAAGGACTTCGTCTCAATCTCCTTTCATTGAGGCATATTTGGTTTTATACACAACTTTATTTTATACGGTGTATAAACCCCTTTGACTTTTACATTTATTCAAAAGGAATCTTTTTTATACGAAGCGTTTTGCTAAACAACAAAAGGGAATGTTTTCCTTCCGTACTTATGCGGCGACAACGACTTCTCCGCCGCCGTGACCATTATTTGAGATTCGGCTTCCTCTACAAGCCATCATTTTTTTTTAATGAAAAATAAATACAAAGTTTTAACTTTCTTTTATTTTGGTATTAAAAATGGTTTTGAAAGCGTTTTTATCATATCAAAGTGTTGTATTGATATCTTGTGATTGAAATGTGGAAATGTTATGTTTCCTTTATGCATGTTTTATGTGATGCGATTATGTTATGGTTTATGATATGTTTAAACCTATTCATATGAGGAATGCATTGGACTTAATAAGTGACGGGTGGAGCCCGCTATAGCTCCTCGATGCATCGGCAGGTCTCATGAGACAAACTAGTGTCTTGGCACGAGGCCTTGACAAAATCTTATTTGTGGTCTTGGCACGAGGCCTTGACTACGTGGTTATGATAGTCTGGCATTATGCATTCCATCATTATGAAAGTGGTTATTGTTATTGCATGTGATTATTCGACCAGTAGAATATCCATGTGAAGAAGTATATGGCATTATCTCATTCTACTTTTGCCATATTATGTTGATGTTCAAGTTTAAAAGGCTTTTGTTTTAGTTATACATTGCCTTAAATGTTTATGTTTATTTATGAAAGCTTCCGCATCATTGTTATCCTTACTGAGCATCTGAGCTCACCCCTTTCAATGTTTTAATATTTTCCAGGATGTGAAGAAGTATTTTATGAATGACCTGCAGGGATAGTCAGAAGAGGATATGAGTGTGGACTATGGAGACTTTGTTATTGTAGTTTTTCACTTTATGATGTAATGTAACGTTTACGAATGTATCTAGTGTTTCCAAGGCTACTAAACTAATCGGTCTTTCGAGACTTGATCTTTTGTGATCATGCCAATGTTACGAAGTAATGCACCGGCTCTGGGTAGCTGGGGTCGGGGCGTTACAGTTGGTATCAGAGGCAGTTTAGTACTAACCTTGGAAGCTAGATTTAGATAAACTCTGATTAGAGCACGTAGACCTAAGATGAACTCTGAGGATTAGTATAAAAGAACTTCCTAGAATTTTGGTATTATAGAGATGTTATGACTTTTCCGAGCAATACATCCCTGTCTGGATACGAGCAGGTAGAGGCGGCTCTGGCACAGATGTACCTAGGGGTAAAACCCGAAAACACCGCTTTGAGCTAGACTCGAACGGGAACTGGTGCACGAAAACGGGCCTTGCTGCACTCTTGGTTACGACACTCCCGGGGGATATGCTTAGGATAATTCTCATTTTACTTACAAACCACTATGAAGGGTTATGAGTACATACTTCCTCAAAGAAAACATTTCTTTTTATGATTATGGATTATATCCATAAATAGTTCAATTTATGTAAAGTGTTTTACAAGTATGGAATTATGTATTTTGATTCATAAACTAACCTAGTTTATGCCGTTGTATAGAAATGGCGCCCAGTAGAAGGAATGTGAACTCCAGCGGTACGTATGATCCAAAGAGTAAGAAGGATAGTATCTTTCACGGTATTAAGCCAACATTTCGAAGGGAAATAGTCTCCCATGTGTTCTCAACATATGAAGAAATAGTATCATGTGTTAATAGGATAAGTAAAGAATTCTCTGAGTCCTATGGCTTTGAAGCGAAGCAAGAGATGAAAGGGATGGAAGAGAGAATGATGGATAAAGGGATGAGGGGAAAGAAGAATTTTCCAATATGTGGTAATTGTGGGAAGAAACATCATGGAACTTGCCTAAAGGGAATGGGAGTTTGTTATAAGTGTAGAGAAAAAGGACACAAAGTGCGTGACTGCAAGGGTAAGAAAATGGTTTCAAATGTACAATGCTTCTTCTGCAAGGATGGGGGACACTACGCAAACCAATGTCCAAATCATCAGAGCATGCCCCAAATGATGTTATTGGATAATAATCAAGTTATGATACTACCACAGATGAGGAGTAATGATTAGAGTTCTTATGTTGTTATTAAAGATTTTTTTTTTTAATTTGAGTGTTGTATCAATGATGTACTGGTTATAATAATTATGGAGTATATAAGGATTGTACTGCAGTACTATTTCATCAAGGACTTGAGATTGTGTGGAACCAAGAAAAGTGACTCCACAGTAGGTTAAATTTTTGGAAAATATATGGTTGAGAGAAAGATAAACCATAATATGGTTTTGATACTGAGATTGTGATTTTGGAATAAGACGTGATTGATTTGGATAAATTATATTGGATATACTTAACTTCCTTGAAACTGATTGATGTTTTGTATACATTTTTGGATAGAAGGAGTATATCTAGTATTCTATAAGGAATAAGGGATCATGGTAATTCAGTATGTTTAAAAAGAATACATGATGAAGGTGCTCACATGTTGTTACGTGGGATAAAGGATCTTCATTATGTTTACCTTCCTTATAAAATTTGGACTGTGAGTTGGACAGATGTATTTTGGATAACTATTAAGGTTGGAATGGATTAAGTTGAACCATGGATAGTATTGTTTAAGGTTAAAAAATTTATGAAGATTATTTTTGGAATATTATGATACTATAGTTTTAGGAAAAGGACAACCTGCAGGGTGGGGCATAACCCGTCGCGTCGGACAAAGCTGCAGGAATCGAACCCACAATCATAGTGCGACAGGCCTTTATTTCCTACCACTAGCCTACAGGAAGTCCCTGGTTATTAGAAAATAATTTTACTAATCTAAATGGTATGTGTTAACATTTTGAACCTTATACAATTAGGATAAATAGAATATTTTTGAGTTCCGTTACCATTCGGAGTAAAAGTTGGGGTTGTGGTAAAAAAAAAAAATTTAACGAATGAAAGTATACATAACAAGTATGTATATTCCCTTACGTTCTTAGTAAATCTCCTAAATAAATTCCTCAACATTATAAAAGGTAGCTTAAAACAAAAATGTTGTCGGTTAACTTTTCCAACTGGGGTTCAATGACCGTTTAACCAATCACAAGTTTGTGATTTTCTTGTGGTTAAACTTTCTCCTAATCCTGTTTTCTATAACTCCCCATCAGACCTTGATGGTTTGTTTCTCCTCCATATCCATATTTTCATAGAATCCTATAATGGGCTATATCGGGTGACCTTTGTACTTATCCTGCTTTCTTTTAATGTTATGTATTTATTAACCTTATTTCCGATGTGGGTTTTCCTCAAAGGTATTTTCTCTTTTCAACCTTTTATTTTCCAAGAAAAATTTCAAATTGCGAGGACGCAATTTATTGAAGGAGGGGAGAATGTAACACCCCGAGCTTCCACGATACGCTTCTCATTCAATAATGCAATAGCTTGCATTGTACGCAACTTCGAGTTCTAAAACATCGCGACAAATCAAAGTAGCCGTTATGAATAGTAATAACCACTTTTTAAAATTATAGAGATTTTATATTTCAAAATGGACTTCATTTTTGTATTCCTAATATTGAAATTAGCCTATGTTGAATTTTTTGTAATTTTCTGAGAACTTCAAAATTTTTATGAATAGTGAAAAATACTTAAAACAACTTTTTTAATAAAAATAATTTATAGTGATAAATTATAATATTTGGTGGTTTTAAAGTATAATTAGAATATATTTTTACCATTTTATCCAATGGTGGTCATTAGAATTAATTTAACATTGAAATTGGACATAAACAATTGCCAATCTTTTGATATAAATTGTTTCTAAAAAACACGCTATTTGTTGTGACAGCGGGAATTAATTATAAAATTAATTAATACAACTAATATGTTTGGAATTTTGTAAAATAGACATCATTTTTGAATTCGGAATATCAATTATAGCTTAGGGTGAAATTTTGGCCTTATTCTGAAAAACTTCAATTTTTGATGAATAGTGAAACCACTAAGTGGTTGTTAAATAACTGATTTTTCGTTTAAATGAAATATTACAACTTCTGTGATTTGATTTTCAAAAATCCGACATACATGGTTGTCATTAAGAAGTAAAATGTGGTTCAATGGGATAAAAATAATTTTTTGGTGAATAGTAACTTATTAAGTTCTTAATCGCGATTAGTGGTAATTAGGGTAGTTTAAGGTATAAATAATACTTTAATAATATTAAATGACCTAGACACATGTCCCAACCTCATTGGTTGTGTCATGGCCGACCAAGACAAGCCATGGCCTAACTTGGGGACCCCATGGATCCACTTTTGTTGGGAAATAACATAAATTACTTTTTATTTAATGTTAAAGTGAAAATGACACTAACATAAAGTGTTTTACTAAAACAATTTTTAAGTAGGGTTACACAAGTCCAAATTTTGATTATAAATAGTCATTGGAAAGATAAAAAGATTTCCTATATCATAGTATTTTTTTTATAATTTTTAGACATTAAATAAATTTAATTATTTATGACATAATAATGATGCAGCGATGACATCATTATTGGACGATTTAAATAAAATGGAAAGATAATATAAAATCTATGAACTACACATGGCCAAAACCAATTGGATGAAGAGATTTCGAAACCTTATCACCTTAGCCTCGAATTATATAAGTGTGGGACCTTTAGAATCCGAAAAGCATTGTGAAATAATGTAATGTTCCTTTACTTTCCAAAAGTGCCCCTCCTCTCCTCTTATAAAAGGCCCCCACCTCTACCTCATTTCACACACTCTTCAAGCCATTGGCTCGGCCAACCCCTGCCCATTTGCTCTCTCCACATCCCTCTCCTCATCCTAGAGGATTCCCTTTGGGCAGAATCCTTTCAAAGGAAGCCTTTAGGCTCAACTCAAAAGGAGTTACACTTTTTAAGGTAATTCATTCTCTCATGTTCTTTTGTTTTATTTTGCTTCTCCAACCCCCTAAACTCTTTTTATTTACTTCTTTTGTAACAACACCAGTATCTTAAATATACTAGGATGTTGTTATAAGATTTATTTGAGCTACACTTCCACACAACTACATCAAATGGTTAAAGAACATAAGGTTTCCGTGGATGGCGAAATTCTGCCTCCCGAAACGATGATTGTTCAACACTCATTTAACACCTTCAAAGGTGGCCATTATGATGTCACTATTTTTATATATGATATATAATATGTTTATGTTTTCCTTAAGATTCTGTTTTTTTCATTTTGGGCATACCTTTATGGTTTCCATTATGGGTAAAACACGATATCTTCATTTTAGGAAGCGCGGACTACCGCCCCCTGAAAGTGATTTGATTCGTTAATACCATATGTGGGATGTGTGAAGGATAAAGTTAATGATATTATATATGTTATTATACTGGAATTATAATATACTCTCATATCATTATGATTCCATTCCAGAAAATATGAAATAGAAATGGAAGTAGCGTTCATGCGTACGTACGGCTTACCGTCTCCATGAACGGTGCATTTCATTTCTTACCTCTAAATGTGATGTAATATTATAAATGAATGTATGTACTGGATATATATGACATATATGATATCTACATCATGAATACCATTCTGGATATAATGAACCTTTGACCAAATTAACAACATGTAAGTGTAAGAAGCCTATTTTTGACTTAAGAACCAAATACCGACAAAATGAACATTATTAACTTAAATAATTACATAATGTTCATATCATTGTAATAAGTGATATAATAAGGATAATGAAATTAAAAATGGTTCTTAATAAGGTATATATTAACTCTAGTTTATTATTCAGGAGGTTAAAGAACGGTTGAGTCAAGTCAGACACGAGGTAAGGGAATTTCTTAACCCAACTTCCATTCTTTGGGTTAATCTCCTACTTTCAAATTATGTCATGATGTTATTATGTCCTATTTTGTATTTTTACTTTCTTTATGTGTACCTATAGTGAATAAACATAATAGATCTATTTTATTTTAAAAATGATCTTTTTAAGGACTTCGTCTCAATCTCCTTTCATTGAGGCATATTTGGTTTTATACACAACTTTATTTTATACGGTGTATAAACCCCTTTGACTTTTACATTTATTCAAAAGGAATCTTTTTTATACGAAGCGTTTTGCTAAACAACAAAAGGGAATGTTTTCCTTCCGTACTTATGCGGCGACAACGACTTCTCCGCCGCCGTGACCATTATTTGAGATTCGGCTTCCTCTACAAGCCATCATTTTTTTTTAATGAAAAATAAATACAAAGTTTTAACTTTCTTTTATTTTGGTATTAAAAATGGTTTTGAAAGCGTTTTTATCATATCAAAGTGTTGTATTGATATCTTGTGATTGAAATGTGGAAATGTTATGTTTCCTTTATGCATGTTTTATGTGATGCGATTATGTTATGGTTTATGATATGTTTAAACCTATTCATATGAGGAATGCATTGGACTTAATAAGTGACGGGTGGAGCCCGCTATAGCTCCTCGATGCATCGGCAGGTCTCATGAGACAAACTAGTGTCTTGGCACGAGGCCTTGACAAAATCTTATTTGTGGTCTTGGCACGAGGCCTTGACTACGTGGTTATGATAGTCTGGCATTATGCATTCCATCATTATGAAAGTGGTTATTGTTATTGCATGTGATTATTCGACCAGTAGAATATCCATGTGAAGAAGTATATGGCATTATCTCATTCTACTTTTGCCATATTATGTTGATGTTCAAGTTTAAAAGGCTTTTGTTTTAGTTATACATTGCCTTAAATGTTTATGTTTATTTATGAAAGCTTCCGCATCATTGTTATCCTTACTGAGCATCTGAGCTCACCCCTTTCAATGTTTTAATATTTTCCAGGATGTGAAGAAGTATTTTATGAATGACCTGCAGGGATAGTCAGAAGAGGATATGAGTGTGGACTATGGAGACTTTGTTATTGTAGTTTTTCACTTTATGATGTAATGTAACGTTTACGAATGTATCTAGTGTTTCCAAGGCTACTAAACTAATCGGTCTTTCGAGACTTGATCTTTTGTGATCATGCCAATGTTACGAAGTAATGCACCGGCTCTGGGTAGCTGGGGTCGGGGCGTTACAGTTGGTATCAGAGGCAGTTTAGTACTAACCTTGGAAGCTAGATTTAGATAAACTCTGATTAGAGCACGTAGACCTAAGATGAACTCTGAGGATTAGTATAAAAGAACTTCCTAGAATTTTGGTATTATAGAGATGTTATGACTTTTCCGAGCAATACATCCCTGTCTGGATACGAGCAGGTAGAGGCGGCTCTGGCACAGATGTACCTAGGGGTAAAACCCGAAAACACCGCTTTGAGCTAGACTCGAACGGGAACTGGTGCACGAAAACGGGCCTTGCTGCACTCTTGGTTACGACACTCCCGGGGGATATGCTTAGGATAATTCTCATTTTACTTACAAACCACTATGAAGGGTTATGAGTACATACTTCCTCAAAGAAAACATTTCTTTTTATGATTATGGATTATATCCATAAATAGTTCAATTTATGTAAAGTGTTTTACAAGTATGGAATTATGTATTTTGATTCATAAACTAACCTAGTTTATGCCGTTGTATAGAAATGGCGCCCAGTAGAAGGAATGTGAACTCCAGCGGTACGTATGATCCAAAGAGTAAGAAGGATAGTATCTTTCACGGTATTAAGCCAACATTTCGAAGGGAAATAGTCTCCCATGTGTTCTCAACATATGAAGAAATAGTATCATGTGTTAATAGGATAAGTAAAGAATTCTCTGAGTCCTATGGCTTTGAAGCGAAGCAAGAGATGAAAGGGATGGAAGAGAGAATGATGGATAAAGGGATGAGGGGAAAGAAGAATTTTCCAATATGTGGTAATTGTGGGAAGAAACATCATGGAACTTGCCTAAAGGGAATGGGAGTTTGTTATAAGTGTAGAGAAAAAGGACACAAAGTGCGTGACTGCAAGGGTAAGAAAATGGTTTCAAATGTACAATGCTTCTTCTGCAAGGATGGGGGACACTACGCAAACCAATGTCCAAATCATCAGAGCATGCCCCAAATGATGTTATTGGATAATAATCAAGTTATGATACTACCACAGATGAGGAGTAATGATTAGAGTTCTTATGTTGTTATTAAAGATTTTTTTTTTTAATTTGAGTGTTGTATCAATGATGTACTGGTTATAATAATTATGGAGTATATAAGGATTGTACTGCAGTACTATTTCATCAAGGACTTGAGATTGTGTGGAACCAAGAAAAGTGACTCCACAGTAGGTTAAATTTTTGGAAAATATATGGTTGAGAGAAAGATAAACCATAATATGGTTTTGATACTGAGATTGTGATTTTGGAATAAGACGTGATTGATTTGGATAAATTATATTGGATATACTTAACTTCCTTGAAACTGATTGATGTTTTGTATACATTTTTGGATAGAAGGAGTATATCTAGTATTCTATAAGGAATAAGGGATCATGGTAATTCAGTATGTTTAAAAAGAATACATGATGAAGGTGCTCACATGTTGTTACGTGGGATAAAGGATCTTCATTATGTTTACCTTCCTTATAAAATTTGGACTGTGAGTTGGACAGATGTATTTTGGATAACTATTAAGGTTGGAATGGATTAAGTTGAACCATGGATAGTATTGTTTAAGGTTAAAAAATTTATGAAGATTATTTTTGGAATATTATGATACTATAGTTTTAGGAAAAGGACAACCTGCAGGGTGGGGCATAACCCGTCGCGTCGGACAAAGCTGCAGGAATCGAACCCACAATCATAGTGCGACAGGCCTTTATTTCCTACCACTAGCCTACAGGAAGTCCCTGGTTATTAGAAAATAATTTTACTAATCTAAATGGTATGTGTTAACATTTTGAACCTTATACAATTAGGATAAATAGAATATTTTTGAGTTCCGTTACCATTCGGAGTAAAAGTTGGGGTTGTGGTAAAAAAAAAAATTTAACGAATGAAAGTATACATAACAAGTATGTATATTCCCTTACGTTCTTAGTAAATCTCCTAAATAAATTCCTCAACATTATAAAAGGTAGCTTAAAACAAAAATGTTGTCGGTTAACTTTTCCAACTGGGGTTCAATGACCGTTTAACCAATCACAAGTTTGTGATTTTCTTGTGGTTAAACTTTCTCCTAATCCTGTTTTCTATAACTCCCCATCAGACCTTGATGGTTTGTTTCTCCTCCATATCCATATTTTCATAGAATCCTATAATGGGCTATATCGGGTGACCTTTGTACTTATCCTGCTTTCTTTTAATGTTATGTATTTATTAACCTTATTTCCGATGTGGGTTTTCCTCAAAGGTATTTTCTCTTTTCAACCTTTTATTTTCCAAGAAAAATTTCAAATTGCGAGGACGCAATTTATTGAAGGAGGGGAGAATGTAACACCCCGAGCTTCCACGATACGCTTCTCATTCAATAATGCAATAGCTTGCATTGTACGCAACTTCGAGTTCTAAAACATCGCGACAAATCAAAGTAGCCGTTATGAATAGTAATAACCACTTTTTAAAATTATAGAGATTTTATATTTCAAAATGGACTTCATTTTTGTATTCCTAATATTGAAATTAGCCTATGTTGAATTTTTTGTAATTTTCTGAGAACTTCAAAATTTTTATGAATAGTGAAAAATACTTAAAACAACTTTTTTAATAAAAATAATTTATAGTGATAAATTATAATATTTGGTGGTTTTAAAGTATAATTAGAATATATTTTTACCATTTTATCCAATGGTGGTCATTAGAATTAATTTAACATTGAAATTGGACATAAACAATTGCCAATCTTTTGATATAAATTGTTTCTAAAAAACACGCTATTTGTTGTGACAGCGGGAATTAATTATAAAATTAATTAATACAACTAATATGTTTGGAATTTTGTAAAATAGACATCATTTTTGAATTCGGAATATCAATTATAGCTTAGGGTGAAATTTTGGCCTTATTCTGAAAAACTTCAATTTTTGATGAATAGTGAAACCACTAAGTGGTTGTTAAATAACTGATTTTTCGTTTAAATGAAATATTACAACTTCTGTGATTTGATTTTCAAAAATCCGACATACATGGTTGTCATTAAGAAGTAAAATGTGGTTCAATGGGATAAAAATAATTTTTTGGTGAATAGTAACTTATTAAGTTCTTAATCGCGATTAGTGGTAATTAGGGTAGTTTAAGGTATAAATAATACTTTAATAATATTAAATGACCTAGACACATGTCCCAACCTCATTGGTTGTGTCATGGCCGACCAAGACAAGCCATGGCCTAACTTGGGGACCCCATGGATCCACTTTTGTTGGGAAATAACATAAATTACTTTTTATTTAATGTTAAAGTGAAAATGACACTAACATAAAGTGTTTTACTAAAACAATTTTTAAGTAGGGTTACACAAGTCCAAATTTTGATTATAAATAGTCATTGGAAAGATAAAAAGATTTCCTATATCATAGTATTTTTTTTATAATTTTTAGACATTAAATAAATTTAATTATTTATGACATAATAATGATGCAGCGATGACATCATTATTGGACGATTTAAATAAAATGGAAAGATAATATAAAATCTATGAACTACACATGGCCAAAACCAATTGGATGAAGAGATTTCGAAACCTTATCACCTTAGCCTCGAATTATATAAGTGTGGGACCTTTAGAATCCGAAAAGCATTGTGAAATAATGTAATGTTCCTTTACTTTCCAAAAGTGCCCCTCCTCTCCTCTTATAAAAGGCCCCCACCTCTACCTCATTTCACACACTCTTCAAGCCATTGGCTCGGCCAACCCCTGCCCATTTGCTCTCTCCACATCCCTCTCCTCATCCTAGAGGATTCCCTTTGGGCAGAATCCTTTCAAAGGAAGCCTTTAGGCTCAACTCAAAAGGAGTTACACTTTTTAAGGTAATTCATTCTCTCATGTTCTTTTGTTTTATTTTGCTTCTCCAACCCCCTAAACTCTTTTTATTTACTTCTTTTGTAACAACACCAGTATCTTAAATATACTAGGATGTTGTTATAAGATTTATTTGAGCTACACTTCCACACAACTACATCAAATGGTTAAAGAACATAAGGTTTCCGTGGATGGCGAAATTCTGCCTCCCGAAACGATGATTGTTCAACACTCATTTAACACCTTCAAAGGTGGCCATTATGATGTCACTATTTTTATATATGATATATAATATGTTTATGTTTTCCTTAAGATTCTGTTTTTTTCATTTTGGGCATACCTTTATGGTTTCCATTATGGGTAAAACACGATATCTTCATTTTAGGAAGCGCGGACTACCGCCCCCTGAAAGTGATTTGATTCGTTAATACCATATGTGGGATGTGTGAAGGATAAAGTTAATGATATTATATATGTTATTATACTGGAATTATAATATACTCTCATATCATTATGATTCCATTCCAGAAAATATGAAATAGAAATGGAAGTAGCGTTCATGCGTACGTACGGCTTACCGTCTCCATGAACGGTGCATTTCATTTCTTACCTCTAAATGTGATGTAATATTATAAATGAATGTATGTACTGGATATATATGACATATATGATATCTACATCATGAATACCATTCTGGATATAATGAACCTTTGACCAAATTAACAACATGTAAGTGTAAGAAGCCTATTTTTGACTTAAGAACCAAATACCGACAAAATGAACATTATTAACTTAAATAATTACATAATGTTCATATCATTGTAATAAGTGATATAATAAGGATAATGAAATTAAAAATGGTTCTTAATAAGGTATATATTAACTCTAGTTTATTATTCAGGAGGTTAAAGAACGGTTGAGTCAAGTCAGACACGAGGTAAGGGAATTTCTTAACCCAACTTCCATTCTTTGGGTTAATCTCCTACTTTCAAATTATGTCATGATGTTATTATGTCCTATTTTGTATTTTTACTTTCTTTATGTGTACCTATAGTGAATACACATAATAGATCTATTTTATTTTAAAAATGATCTTTTTAAGGACTTCGTCTCAATCTCCTTTCATTGAGGCATATTTGGTTTTATACACAACTTTATTTTATACAGTGTATAAACCCCTTTGACTTTTACATTTATTCAAAAGGAATCTTTTTTATACGAAGCGTTTTGCTAAACAACAAAAGGGAATGTTTTCCTTCCGTACTTATGCGGCGACAACGACTTCTCCGCCGCCGTGACCATTATTTGAGATTCGGCTTCCTCTACAAGCCATCATTTTTTTTTAATGAAAAATAAATACAAAGTTTTAACTTTCTTTTATTTTGGTATTAAAAATGGTTTTGAAAGCGTTTTTATCATATCAAAGTGTTGTATTGATATCTTGTGATTGAAATGTGGAAATGTTATGTTTCCTTTATGCATGTTTTATGTGATGCGATTATGTTATGGTTTATGATATGTTTAAACCTATTCATATGAGGAATGCATTGGACTTAATAAGTGACGGGTGGAGCCCGCTATAGCTCCTCGATGCATCGGCAGGTCTCATGAGACAAACTAGTGTCTTGGCACGAGGCCTTGACAAAATCTTATTTGTGGTCTTGGCACGAGGCCTTGACTACGTGGTTATGATAGTCTGGCATTATGCATTCCATCATTATGAAAGTGGTTATTGTTATTGCATGTGATTATTCGACCAGTAGAATATCCATGTGAAGAAGTATATGGCATTATCTCATTCTACTTTTGCCATATTATGTTGATGTTCAAGTTTAAAAGGCTTTTGTTTTAGTTATACATTGCCTTAAATGTTTATGTTTATTTATGAAAGCTTCCGCATCATTGTTATCCTTACTGAGCATCTGAGCTCACCCCTTTCAATGTTTTAATATTTTCCAGGATGTGAAGAAGTATTTTATGAATGACCTGCAGGGATAGTCAGAAGAGGATATGAGTGTGGACTATGGAGACTTTGTTATTGTAGTTTTTCACTTTATGATGTAATGTAACGTTTACGAATGTATCTAGTGTTTCCAAGGCTACTAAACTAATCGGTCTTTCGAGACTTGATCTTTTGTGATCATGCCAATGTTACGAAGTAATGCACCGGCTCTGGGTAGCTGGGGTCGGGGCGTTACAGATGGTCCTTTATGTGACCACCCTAGAACGATCTCTTAGTGACCCCATCACCCATAAGAACAATGAGGGGATGGAGAATAGCCTTTACTACCTCAGCTTCATGCTTGTTGATACGGAAACCAGATACTCCCCCATTGAGAAGAGTTTCCTTGAACTGGTATTCGCAGTACAGAAGTTGCGACATTGCCTGCAACACCACAAGGTACATCTGGCGTCCCTGGTGGATCTGCTGAAGTATATCTTTAATCGTCCCATGTTGACCGGCCATCTAGATCTGTGGGAAGTAATCCTCTAGAAGTTCGATGTCAGGTTTGTCCCTGTGAAGGCCATCAAGGGACAAGCATTGGAAGACTTCCTCGCTACCCATCCAGCTCCCACAGACCAGTCTCAGGACCTGAACTTTCCTGACGAGGAAATCCTCTCAGTGGATCATGTTGTCCTGTGTTGGAAAATTCACTTCGATGGGGCATCTCAAAGTCCCAACGGCAGGAGGCTCAATGATACCAGACTCAATAGAGTAGGCCTGGGTATCGTTATCATTGCCCGAGAACAAGACATTCTACCATACTCATTCCTGCGGTCATAAGTCTACACCCACAATGAGGCGAAGTATCAGGCCCTCATCACTGGCCTCGAACTGGCCCTCGAGATTGATGTACCCCACTTGCATGTGAAAGGGGACTCCAAACTAGTCATCAAGAAGATCAGAGGTGAGTATATCATCAGGAATCCAGAGCTCGTACCATTGATGGAACATACTCTCTGGATAATGGCCCAGTTCCCATCCCGGCCAGAGGTTACCCATGTCCCTCGGTCACAGAATGGTAGATCAGATGCTTTGGTTTCCTTAGCTACATCACTTGCAGAGCCCGAACAGGATGATCTGATTATCCACATGGTCCACCAGAGATTCATTGCTCCCATCACCCTAGATGTCGATGAAAACCTATAATTAAGCCACCTTACCACTGGCACCTACACGTTAGGACCCCCAAGTCCCCCGGACGTGATGATCAAAGAGACTCCTGACTGGACAACCTCTTTTGTCGAGTACATCCAAAATGGGAATCTCCCAGCAGAGCGGGAAGAGTGCAAGAAAATACGACGTCGCACATTACAATTCACCCTCTAGGATGGCCCAGGTCACGAACGGGTCCTCTATAAATGTGATTTCGATGGTGTTCTCCTCTATTACATTCAAGGAGTTGATATTTCTCAATTCATGCCGGAGTTCCATGCTGGTTCCTAAAGGTCTCATAAAACTGGGCCAAAGCCATCTCAATAGATCCAGAGACTGGGGTATTTTTGGCCCTCCATGATCCATGACTACATCAAGTTCGACAAGAGGTTCCATGCATTCCAAGTTCATGAAAACTTCATGCATCGGCCATCGGAGCCTCTCCACACTACCAAGTACTCTTGTCCCTTCACAGTCTGGGGATTGAATGTCATGGGACCATACCCACCGAAGACATATTTCTAGTGCAGGTTCATCCTGACTGCTACAGATTTCTTCTCCAAGTGGGAAGAGGCAGTTCTACTCAAGGAAGTCAAGGGCCATTCCATCGTTTACTTTGGGAGCTCCAACATAATCTACCGATTTGGAGTCCCTCACGCCATTCTCACTGATAACGGCACTAACTTCCGGGCAGCTGATCTGAAGAAACTGTAAGCCAAGTAAAAAATCCACTCTAACCATACCTTCCGCTACCATGCATAAGAAAATGGGAAGATTGAGGCATTCAACAAGACCCTATATAACATTTTTCAATAAATGGTTGGCCAGAACAAGAAGAGTGGGCCGGACAAGCTCCCCAACGCCCTCTGGGATTAACGAACAACAAGTCGTAACTCCACCCAGGTGACCCCATATTCCCTTGTGTATATAGAGAAGGTCATCCTGTCCATCGAGATTCAGTTTCTCTCATTGCGCACAGCAGTAAATGACCAGCAAATTCTGGATAAAGTAGCTGAAATCTGTCTGGCAGATCTTGAGGCACTCGACGAGAACAGGCTTCATGCCCTGCACAATCTGAAAAGGCACCAGAACAAAATGGCCAGAGCTTTCAATAAGAAATTTTTTCTCCTCTCCTTTTTGTAAGGAGACTTGGTACTGGCCCTCAGGACACCAATGATACATGGAAGGAAACCAACCAAGTTGGAACCCAAATGGGAAGGGCCTTTCGTTGTACATAGGGTTTACCCCAATGGTGCATACTCACTGGTGACCATGGATGGTGAGCGTATAACTCCTCCCACCAATTCAAAGTTCCTCAAGTGATACTTTTTCTAAGCCACCAGGTCCGGCATGACCGTAAACTGTTTGGTCTTGTAAGACCTTAAACTGCACATCGTCCCGCAAGATGCTAAACCGGAAGGTCCATCATGACAGTAAACTGTTTAGTCTTGCACGACCTTAAACTACACATCATCCTGCAAGATGCTAAACTATCAGGTCCGACATGACTATAAATTGTTTGGTCTTGCACGACCTTAAACTGCACATTTTCCCGCATGATGCTAAACTATCAGGGCCAGCATTACCACAAACTGTTTGGTCTTGCACGACATTAAACTGCACATCGCCCGCAAGACTCTAAACTACTAGGTCTGGCATGACCGAAAACTGTTTGGTATTTCATGACCTTAAATGCACATCATCCCACAAGATTCTAAACAGTCAGGTCCAGCATGATCATAAATGGTTTGGTCGTGTACGACCTTAAACTGCACATCGTCCCACAAGACGCTAAACTCTCAGGTTCGGCATGAATATAAACTGTTTGGTCTTGCACGACCTTAAACTTCACCTCATCCCACAAGATTCTAAATTTCACCTTTAGATCTATGTATGTATTTATTCCCATTCGCATGGGATATGTAGGAATGCTCAGACATTATGTCTTGAGTCCATCCCCCAAATTCTTTTATTTGACTATTCCCCTCGGGTGTAGTTCTCTTGGAGGACCGTGGTATAGTGCAGGCTTCTTTAGCTCCACCCATGTTAGGAGTATGAGGGCTGCACCATGTTCTCCTTCTTGTTCTTCTAATCCTCCCCCATCCTCACCGCATGATGCTAAACTGCATGGCCTTCCAGAACTACGTGTGTCTATAATCCCATCCTCATGGGATACATTGGACTGCCCAGACCTTTTGTCTGTAGGCCCAGACCAAACTTTAGAATCTCCCCTCAGGTCCCTCGACCCTCGGGCACCTTTACCCTTCCTGGCCTCTTCGCCCTAGTCCTCATTCGGGAGTGTGCGGTGTGATGTGGACCAGGTCCTCATTCACGTCGGGTTATTTTTCCACACCCCACAAATCCTCGTGAGACATTCCTCCCACCATATTGTCCCTTCCGCGAACATAGGCCCCTCAATGTTTCATGAACCCCATTATTTGGGTTTCCATCATATTTCATATCTGAAAGGACCCCCGAATGGCATTGATATTTAGCCTAAGGGTTATACTACCATTTCAGGACAACGTCACAGAGAATTTTGAGAGATGAATTGGAACAAGCCCCGTGTTGCGAATATGGTCAACGGTCGACGGCCAATTGATTGCCTCAGTCACATAAGGGGGAGGGATGCTATGTTGTGAATTTGGTCAACAGCTTTCATTTGTCATCGTTTCCACCCAGTGGTCTTCCATGGGAATGCTGATTCTCCCTTTTAATTCAGTTATCCCATGTGTATGACATTAAACTAGGCATTTATGGTCCGAGCTCTATGACCTTAAACTAAGATCACTATCGTCCTCCCTGCAAGACATTAAACTGCAAGTTGTTTGTGATCTTCTATTTTCATCCCAGCCTTAGGTCCCTCTACCTTCCCAGGTCCGGGGCCCAAGGTATCATTTAGGACGGTACGTTGTGATATGAGACTATGTCCTCATTCACATCGGGTTACTCTTTGTGTCGTACACATCCCTCATTGGGGTATCCTGCCCCTGCTCCACGTCCTTGCCCCAAGACGTCAAATGGCATGACATCTTCTAGAAATACGTATGGCTTGATTCCCATCCTCATAGGATACGTAGGACCGCCCAGACATTTTTTTTTGATTGGCCCAGCCCCATCTCTCATAAATCTCCCTATTATCCAGGCCCCTTGGCCTTTTTTCTTCCATGAGAAGGATATATGGTGTGGTACGGGCTTATGCCTTCATTCACGTCGGGTTTGTAACAACCATGCCACGTGCCTATTTCTCCTAAGAGTTCTTCATCCCTTTATTCTATACTCATCTCTTCAATATTGTTTGCTCTTAATTTGATCCCCTCGACCCTCTGCGGTGATTCACCAATGTGCCCAAGAGTACTCTGGTTTGGCACCTGGATTGTCAGACTTTTCCTAAACATGCTCCCACCCGCCTTCCAGGCTTTGTGTTTACCTTTAATAGGCCTTCCATTATATTTCACAATCAAAAGAACCCCCAGATGGCATGGATGCTCGGACCAAGGTCCCTCCTACCATTACGGGCCAACGTCCCTGAGGGTTTTGAACAACAAATTGATACAAGTCCCGCATTGTGAATACGGTCAGCTATCTATGCTCACTTTTCGTTCCCATTTCAGGTCACACTATATGGATATTGTGTTACAAACATGGTCAAAAGTTATCCTCCATATTCACACCAACCCCATTAAGCCCAAAATATTGGTCACACGATTCACACCACTTTCCACCTTATCATGTCTGAGTAGAATCTCGACACTCCGGGTGATATCCCTCAGTGCAAATTCGCACATTACGAGTACAAGGCCATGGTATGGCGTTCTTTAGGGCTCTGCACTGACTTCCCCTTCAAGTTCATTCCATGTATTTCAAGGATCTCCTCCACCCTTATTTCCTACACCGAGTTCAACTCATGTAGGATTTGGGATTGGACTGAGGTTTGCGCCTATTTGGAAGGATTATTCTTATCCATGGTCCAAGATCTAAGACCATAAACAAAGATCCTTTCTAGAACTACATATAGCTTGATTCCCATCCTCATGGGATACGTAGGAACCCCCGGACATCTTGTCTCCAGGTCCAGCCCAACTGGGAGCTAATCTCTCCTGCCCCTTTTCCTTTAATCTTTCATGGCCCCTTGGCCCGAGGTTTCTCTCATGGAACCATGCATGGTGTGATGTGTACTTGGTCCTCATTCACATCGGGTATGTTTTACCGCACCGTTCACATTCCCCACATGAACCTCATCTCTCCTATACGCATCTAATCCATATGACATTAAACTGTGTCACTGAGTCCCATCACATGACTCTAAACTATGACATTATCATCATGGTTGCACGACGAAAAACAGCACTTCATTGTGATAACCTCACCATAGGGGAAATCACATTGGGTATCGGTTATCTTCTGTACCATTTTTCAATTCCAGTATCTGGCTTGATTCTCTTGGTGAAACCGGGATCCCTAGGTCCTCGGTTTATCACTTAAAAAACACATTCACCCTAAAGGACAAAAAGGAACTATCAAATGCCGCTTCTTTTGGTGCAAGGGCCAGACCCGCACGCCCCTCTTATCCCTGGCATTGGTACCTCACCGTTCCAACCCTTATAAATACGTATGGATTGATTCACATTCTCATGAGATACATAGAAATGCTCGTGAACCTTGTCTCGGGCCCAGCTTAACTTTTTTTTTCAGTCCCTCGACCTAAAACATCACCCAGAAAGCGCACGGTGGTCCGGACTCGAAGACCTCATTCATGTCAGGTTGTGCAATTGCATCACTATGCCTCTCCCATATTTCCTACCATTCATGTTCCGAACACTATGACCATAAACTAATACCACTATGTGTCCTTTCTGCAAGACATTAAACTGGTCGACATCTTCCATAACTACGATTGTCTTGATTCCCATCCATATGAGATATGTAGGAACGCCTAGGCATCTTGTCTCCAGGTCCCACCCCAAGAATTTACAATCCTACCCCTCGTTTTCGGCCCCCTATCCCGAACTCCTTTGGGAATGTGTGGTGTAGCGAGTACCTCTTAGATTCTCGTTCACATCGGGTTTTTCAAATAGCTGCACCATGTACTTCCCAAGTCTTTTCCCATCACGGTCCGAGTTCTACGACCCAAAACTAAGATCTCCCCATGGGAACCGCGTGTTATGTTTGGCTATTTTTCTACCCTGCACACATTCCATTAAATCAATCACCACTTAATGGTCCACCCCTTAATGGTCCACCCTAGGACCCTAAGTCGAAATCATGCGACCCCGGGACCCTTTTCCTTGGGAAGGGACTCAACTACCTCCATCTGATACATCTCATTGTTGTACTCAGATGCATTTTGACAAAGATCCCGAAGTGTGGAATTGTCACGGGAACATTACCCACATTCCATGTCCAATCTTCATGAGCCTGTTATTTGGATCCTCATCCAATTCCACATCCAAAGGGACTCACTTCACAGATAGGTCTCATGCCGCCTCGGCTCACCTACCGTCTAGGGACAGCGTCCCTAAAGATCTCGGATGACACTTGCAACAGGTCCCGTGTTTTGAACATGCTCAACAGTCGACCCTAATCTGTATATCCCCATATTAGGCTAACATGATTAGGATGCTGTGTTTCGAAAACAGTCAACAGCCATCCCCTATCGTCACGCCGCCATCATTGTGGTCCAGATCTCGAGCATCATGATTCACATATTTCCACTTCCTATGTTCAAGTGGAATTCTGATATACTCAGCTTTACTTTTTCACACATCCTAGAAAGTCCCACCACTACTTCTTGTTTCCCACATCGAGCACAACTCATGCGGGCTTAGTAGTTCTGGTAGGATGTGTACTGGTGCATTCATGCCCTTCATCCCGCATGACGTTAAACTACGCTCTCAGAACTATGTGTGGCATGATTCCCATCCTTATGGGGTACATAAGAACGCCCAATCACTTTACTTTGGGCCCAGTATAACTTTCAATTTTGGTCCCTTGACCTTAAGAGCTTCCTCCAGGGATATGTGGTGATCCAGAATCCAAGTCCTCATTCACGTTGAGTTTATAACTATCGCACCACATATTCCCTTCCAGGGGTCTCCCCTTTTACTATTAATCGTACCGCATGATGTTAAACTGCACGAGTCTTTATGTCCTTGATTCATAACACAAAACTGTGGTTCTACCCTGAACAAGTTCAGGATGCCCCATGAAAAATGTTGGGATGCGATAGCTTCCTCGCCAGAGAGGTCCTTACTATGAGTAGGAATGATCCATGATCATACTGATATTCCCACATAATGCATTCCCACCACAGTGGCGTAATTCCAACAGTGTTGGATTCTGTTTGAACAAACCACCACTCCACCTTCCACGCTTTTCATTCCCTTTATTTGGAACCTCGTCCCCTTTCACATCTAAAGGAACCCCCTAACAGTATGGATTCTTGGCCTATGGCTCGCCTACTGTCCAGGACCAACGTTATGGAAGACTTGTATGTAACATTTTGAGTTAGGCCCCGTGTTTAGAACATGGTCAGCGGTGGGCCCTCATTTGTTATCCCCATTTCAGGCTAACGCAATTAGGATACTGTGTTTCGAACATGGTAAACATTTTTACTTTATTGTCACGCCACCCCTATAGTGTTACAAATATGGGGTATCGTAATTCACACTTCCCACTCCCCGATGTTCGGATCAATTCCAATGCCCATGGATTTACCCTACTTTTGCACAAGGGCACATCAGAAAAGTGGCAATTCTGTTGTTCCAAGGTCTTCCCCTTCCAGCCAGGCCTTTTCCCCTTTATTTCTAGGAATCAGGATTGGTTGTACGAGCCCCTAGATACCTGAAGCTTGGTTTTCACTCCCACATTTGAATGGAGTAATAAGGTGGTCACCCCTCATTTCTCACATCAGGCCCGACCCACATGAGCTTAAGGAATGATCATTGGACACCCCACGAATGTGACATGGATGTAATAAATCAAAACAAATAACAGAACTCATGCATGTAGTTAGCATAAAATAATCAAAACATGAAAGTACGTTGAAACGTTACATGCATTACATCACCCAAGGATCGACCCCTCCATGGTTGGGTTGACCCCGTCAAAATAATGTTGCAGCTCTACCACCCTCTGGCTTGTGGCGTCTAGGATTTGTATCCACCTTTTCAGCTCTCAATCCTCCTCATTAGTGACTGGGTGCTTACCCAGTAGGCCCAGGCCCAATCGTCTGTGATGTTTCTGCCCTGGTGCAGGTCCCACTCCTCAGACCACCCCTTCCATGGGTTCCTCAAAGCCACCTTCAATATCATCTGATACAGAAGGGTAGATATATCTGGCAGCAATTCCGTCCCGTAGACATTATTCAGGTTGTTGTATAAGCTGTCCGCGATGATGGGAGTGATGTCCTCCCAGGCATGACCATCAACCGCCCTGAACCATTGGTGCTGGCACAGCATGCTCCTGAACCAGTAATCTAGTTCATCCCGACTTCCTTCTGGGATGAATACGCCATCCCTCATCCTGAAGCCATACAAAGGCAACCTCCTACATAGTGGTTAGTTCTTCTGGCTCTCTGATAGCAGTGCCACCGAATAACCATGGTCATAATGACTCCTTATGAGCTCCCCTAGACCCCGACTGTTCTCCATCTCATCCCTCCGGGCAACATCTGCAAGGACCCCCCCGAGCAGCTACTTGATGAGCCATTCACTTTTAAAGTTTGGGTGATTTTTCAGGTTGGTTCGCGAAGCTCATTTGCAGAGCACGTTCACGAAGACTATTCGCAGAGCCCTACCTCAGCCTTTAGATTTGAAGTTGCAAAGCACTAATTTACGAAGTCAAAGACTCTCTATGAGCTGTGAAGCAGAAGACCCAATTCGTAGAGAGAAATCGCAGAGTACGCGGAGCTTTACGAATCTAGAGCGCTAAAGGAAAAATTTTCGGAAAGAATAAAAAAAGAAAGAGAGTCCATCTCCCCTATTTATAGGCGATTACCTTAGGAGCTTCACGGTGCATCCATATCACATTGAGCTTCACGGCGCGCTCGGGCCATGCATCGCCTATCTGCCTCACGAGCTAGCATCGTGAATGACCGAAGGATTTTGGAGATTGACCCTCAGGCTTCAAACCTTGATTTCTCTGCAGCTCCAAGTTTGAGGGGGGCCATTTTTTGGAGCCAAAATGTGGGAAGAAGAAGAAGAAATGGAAATCCTCCAGGGTATGACTCTCAAAGACCGTTCGTAGAGCCCCAATTGCATCACGCCCACTGCGGAGCAAGGAGGCGGGACGCTCCGCGAACGCATTTGACGTTCGCGAGCCCACTGCGGATCAAGGAGGTGGGACGCTCCGCGAACACATTTTACGTTCATGAGCCCGCTGTGGATCAAGGAGTTGGGATTCTCCAAGAACTCATTTGACGTTCATTAGCCAGCTATAGAGCAAGGAGGCGGGATGCTCTGTGAACTCATTTGACGTTCGCGAGCTCGCCGCAGAGCAACCAAATCCCTCTTCACACCAAGCGAGCTCTGCTTCACGGATCCTCTTTCTATAAATACCAGGCTCCCACTAAGCCCAAAGGATGGAAAATCTGACCTTTCAACTTCCTAACTCCCGAATCGCGAAGCACCCTTCGCTGCAAACCATGAGCTACGGGAGGTACTTTTTCTCTGTAAAGTGCCTCCCCTTTTCCATGTTTTAACCCCCTTTTTTTAGATGGATGCCTTTCGCGAAAACCACGGGCCTTCACGAAGGAAGGGGATCCTCAAGGGGACTCGTGTCATCACTGAGCTTTTATGCTTTGCAAAACACCCCTCATGTACACGTGATCCACATGCTAAGGTAGGGTCACTGTACTTCACGAAGCACATTGCTTCATAACACCCTGCTTCGCGAGGCACCTTTTCTTAGCGAGGCAGTACTCCAAGAGTGCCTTTACACTTTGCGAACCACCTCCTATATACACTTATTCCCTATGATTAGGTTGGGACACTCCACTTCATGAAGCACACCCCTTCTCAAGCACTCTCCATTACATGGAACACGAGAGAATCACAAGGCCCTTGCCTATGAACCCCTCTACTTTGAGATTTATTTTCCCATGCGACCCTCCAGGTTTACATGAAGTGATTTCAAAGTCCCTTGGAAACTACTTCTCATTATGTTTCTTTGCCTCACGCTTCTTCGCATAGGCACGAAAACAGATATTGCTTCTTCTCATAGCCACGCTAATGTGGACCCCCAATGGGATCACCCCACGACACCCCCATCCACACCATTTCATGTCCCTTCTCATCACCAAGGTGCAGAGGGTACTGGTTATGTAAGTCCTAGGGGTGTGGAGAGAACCCACCTCGTTTGAGCTATAGGATGTTAAACTACCAAGAACCCTCCTCCTCAACACATGACATTAAACTGTGACCTTCCCCCATGCATCCTATGTGGGGTTCCCTGGCTTGGACATTCTCTACATCCACTGGTCTCCATAGGAGTGATATCATTCCTCATAGGAAATGAAATCCTCCTTACCAGGACGGTGTTTGTCCATGGGTAAAGGGCAACCATCTTGGTGTAAGCCCCTAGCCTTTCTTGCAGGAGGTAGCATTGCTGCTCTTCCTTTCTTTGTCGGTACACAAAGTCAGCGAAGGGTGTGATGAGGAACAGTGATCCTCCTCTCTTCCATGCCAAATCCATCTCCCTTCGGGCTTTGTCACCACTCGGGCCTCCCTCCTGGAGTAAATTCCAGTCTTCATCTCCCTGAGCTCCGGACCACACGTAAGCCCCTGTTTCCACTTTGTGTCGCCTAAGAGCCGAAGCCCCATTCCACATCCCACGGACGCACCTTTCATGACGTGATCGTCAGGTCATCACTGCCTATTGTTTCTCACACCGAGCATGACTCACTTGGGATTAGAGTAAGCATTGACCATGGAATCCATCCTTGGGAAGCCTAGAGTGTAAGCCTCACCACCACATCCCGAACTACGTGGACTTTGATCCCTACCATGTAAGGGTACGTAGGAAGCCTCCATAAGGTTCAAGCCCAACAACCGTTCATTCTGAACCCCTTTATGTTGGTTCCACCCATCCTGAACTACGAGGACTTTTATCCCTACCAAGACAGGGTACGTAGGAAGCCTTTCTGAGGTTCAATCCCAACAACTGGTCGTTCTGACCCCCTTCACGTCGGTTCCACCCATCCCAAACTATGAGGACTTTGATTTGTGCCAAGGCAGGGTACGTAGGAAGACTCCTTGAGGTTCAAACCCAACACCCAGTCATTCTGACCCACATTCACATCAGTTATCCTACACCATCCATCTGGACCCCAGATCCTTATTTGCGTCAGTTCACCCCCATCCTACATGACATTAAATTTTGTCCTTCAACAAGAAGTAAGCCGTTTTATCCCGATCAGCGGTAATCCATTACATCTCCTATTCAGCGGAAAGTCGTTGAAATCTCCTTCACTGAGAGCCACACCTTTGGTCTGTCCTAGTGGCCCAGATTTTCAACTTCTTCCGAGTCCCATTCATGTGTCCATTCTCATGGGATGCCTCCTCAGGTGTCCCATCGCCCTCCTGAACTATGCGGACTTTGATTCCTTACCACAGGGATATGTAAGAAGTCTCTTCGAAGCTCAATCCCAACATTACCGTCGCCCTCATGGTAGTTCCATCCCATTCACCACCCATTTCACTCAGCACCCCATCATCCATCTTGATTCTTACCTGGGCTACCACATCCTGATGAGGTTATGTCAACCCACCTACATCAGTGTATTTTCCAGGGGTTACGCTCATCTGATATACTCTATTCAGTGTTCTGATCAGTCTGATCTGTCTCCGCTGGACTTTAAACTTGCGGCATACCCTGTGTTAAATATGGGAAGCTGAGGAAGACCTCAGAGACATGCCTATGGAATAAAATTCCCCACATTTGGTGTGAGATTCCTCGGGCTTCCTTTCCCTCGATAAGCCCTATAATAAGGGGAATAAACAAAGACGCGCTAGTGTTCGAGCATCCAGACACGCTAGTGATGTCTCAACGTGACTACTCTCCCAATCGAAGGTTGTTGCCCTGGCCTGACCCTTTGGAATGTCCCTACAGAAGCAATATAATTAACTGGTTTCCATGAAGATATGTCAATGTGAATAGTTTCGCGAACAATGTATTAAATCTATAAGGGAGACTCGGACTAGGTGATGAGTTCTGAGGAGGAATCCAAAGAAGGAAGAACTGACATCCCATCATCCCATTTCGACCATGGAGAAAACATCCCTGAACAAGCGATGGATGCCGCCCGCTATTGGAAAGTGGGAATGTGGGGAAAAAATAGTGTCGTCGTCCTCAAATCAGACGGAAATGCACGTGCCCCAAAAAAGCATCAGAAATAGCGAAACTCGGCGTGTATCCAGGGGATACATGGACACAGGATGGAGTACACGACCGTGTACTCCACCACACGACCATGCGAGGCTAGTAATGCGGGTCACCCCATATTCGTAATTACATGGGTTGTGATACATGGGATGAGACTATGTACAGGAACATAGACAACATACACGGAGCTGACCCAGTTACTCAGACATGGCGTGTAGTCCATACTAAACGTTGTGTACTTACTTTTTCTAAATGACCAGCCTTATGAAACGAGTCATTGTACATGGGAAGTACCTAATGTCAGAAGACATGGCGTGTGAACCTTCTACAAACCGTGTACTTTTCAAAAAATATATTGGTCTTCTTATCCACGATATCTTGGACATGTTTCGTTTGGGTCGATCAGGTTGGATCGAGCACGAATCTAACCAGGCCCTCGGGACTAAAAGGCTAATAACTCACAGACCGAGCATCTGATTGACACACCGTTTGTTGCGTTGAGACCCATATGACGTGGCGGTCCTTTGAGATACTTCTTCGTGGGACTACATGGTAGTTGGTGTATCGATGAGTGGCTTGTGGAACGGATCCTCCTGGAGACGAGCATGCTTAGTGAGGGAACCCTGTCACTGGTTGTGACATCAGAAAGGGATCCTTCGAGGGTCTGTGATTGAGAGTCCCACATGGAAACGCTCTAGGATTCCATGCGAGAATACTCTAGGATCCAGTGTGGGTCTGATGCAGTACTAGGATCATGTGTGGGTCTGATGATGTACTGATGTGGTACTAGGATCATGTGTGGGTCTGACGATGTACTGACGATGTACTAGGATCCTGTATGGGTCTGACAACATACTAATAGTGCACCTAGTGATCCTGTGTGGGTTAGCACCGAGCGATCCTATGTGGGTTAACACCTAGAGATCCTATATGGGTCTCATGATGTAGTTTGATCCTCTGTGGGTCTGATGAGGATTTAGGATCCTTCATGGTTCTGCCTATTAACAAAGTAAGATGATTTAGTACTTACATATAATCATCTCTACTACTGTACCTAATAAATAACTGGTGTGAGCTGAGTCTGTACATGAGTGGTACTTTCCTTCATGGTAATACTTTGGTGGTATTCTTCAGTGTGGTGTACTTGTGTGGTACTTTCCTTCGTGGTAATACCTTGGTGGTATTCTTCAGTGTGGCCGACCTGTGTGGTACTAACCGTCATGGTGATACCTTTGTGGTATTCTTCAGTATGGAGTACCTGTGTGGTACTTACCATCATGGTGATACCTTTGTGGTATTCTTTAGTGTGGCGTACCTGTGTGGTACTTACCTTCATGGTGATACCTTTGTGGTAATTTTCTGTGTGGCATACCTGAGTGGTATTTTCCTCCATGGTGATACCTTAGTGGAATTATTCTATGTGGCGTACCTGTGTGGTACTTACCTTCGTGGTAATCCTTCATTTGTGGAAAGGTTGAGCTTTGGGCTTTTGATTTGGACCTTGTGTTTCCTCATGAATGAGATGAGTATACTTGATAACTTAGGTATATGTACGCCAACGAGCATGTACCCAAGTGGTACAGGCTCCAGCTTGGCATCTAAAAGGCCTGGGTTCAAATCCGGGCAGGGATGAATTTCTGGGGGTACTGTAGTAGGGTACTGTAGAAGGGGCACTATAGCAGGGCACTATAGCAGACACTATAGCAGCGGTGGAATTGTAGCAGTGGCAGCACTGTAGCAGCGGAGGAACTATTGCAGGATACTGTAGTGGCGGAGGGTACTGTAGAAAGTACTGTAGCTGTGCAAGGTACTGTAGCAGTACTGTTCACAGAGGGTCCATTGGGCCAAAAAATGGGCTTTCAAGCCTTGTATTCAGGCCACTTGGCCTTGGGTCTTCGGGCTATGTATTGGGTCTCCCTCTACCCTCTAAAGAGTTATTTTCTTTAAATAATAAATTGAGGCTTCGACCCCAACCTTTAAAAAAATGTAGGTATATGTATGGTCATATACCTAAGTAGGGTTGTCAATTGTTTACATCATTTTTGGTTTATCCTTTTTAGATTTTTTGAGACCTTTGAGGGTCTCGGGATCCCTATTGAGTATCGTTATACTCACCCCTGCACGGGATATGCCTTCACCTTGTTGTGTTTGGTGCAGACGACGAACAACATTGATTGAGGACGAGGGTACCAGGACTAGAGGTAGCTCGGAGGTGGATGTTAGACGAGGTGTACCGCAGAGACGGTCGTTCGGGAGCTATACCTACCCTTCAGGTAGGATTCGTGGTGGGAGATCCCGGAGCTTCTTTACACCTATCAGTTGTCTTGTACTTTCTAGTTTCCTTGTATATTCTAGTTGGTCTTGTATTATGGCCCCTTTTACTTACTGTACACTCTTTGTTTACTATACAGTTTTCTTGAGTTCATATCCTGTTGTGTGCTTGGTTTCATGTGTTTACAGGTTATAAAGGCAATGCCTTCCCAGTTTTAGGGAATAAACCTTCGGTGCTAGTCACAAGCCCTTGACCTATGGAAGGCGGGTTTGGGGTAGTCAGGGCATGGGCTCTAGAGGACGGGTTGTGACAAATTGGTATCATAGGAGTCAGTTCTACCATAGAAAATAAGACTCTAATATTTTTAACAGAAATAGTGTTAATTGTAGTGAGTGTGGTTATTGGTTTGGGGAATCTAGTGTTGGTGCGGCAGTCGATGTATCCATGCACCAAGACCCTGACATCTGATTTATGACTCAGTGCACGAAAACACTGATTACGTGTGTGTTTCCAAGAGTTTTCTTTGTGATATCTTGAGTCAGATAACTAGGTATAACTTATTGACTGTGGTGAACCTGTTTCTTTCCAGGATACCTCCACGTAGACATCCATCTAGGGTTCCTATAGTAGTACACATTGATAGCCCACCGAGTGACGAGGCCTCGTTACAGGACCCACATCTAGTAGAGGAACCAGTGGAGGCACCAACGGTACCATTACCTGTTGGGCCACCGATGCCACCAGCCTCGACAACAGAGGATGCATGCTGATTGAGCGCGTTTCACAAGTTCTAGTGCTAGAGGCCACCCAGGTTCAGGGGAGAGATGGACCCACAAGTGACTGAGCATTGGCTAGAGGCGATTTCAAGAGTTTTTCGCCTAGTTGAGACACCAGTAGAGCAGATAGTGATCTTAGATACTAGTATTTTTTTAGTGAGTGACCATGAGAATGGTCTGCATAGTGATGAGGCTTCAGTACATGGACCATTACCCAAGATAGTACCTTTGGGTAGTGTGTCATCTATATCATTTCCCGTTGTTTAGCAGTTACAACCGGCGTTACTAGTAGAGTACACATATGGGCTTAGTGCCTTACGCATGATTCAGCCTCAGATACCCCTCAGGTTCTGAGGCAAGCCCTACTCACAGGCGGTTCAGGAATGGATTGAGGAGGTGGATGAGAGTTCTCTAGAGCTTCTATAGCTTAGACATGATGACATGTCGGTAGCTGAGTATTCATCGAGGTGTGTCGATCATTCATGGTACTCGATGAATACGATACGGTCAGTGGTTCGGGGCTCGGACCTCCGAGTGAGGTGTGTTTAAGGACATGTGATCCATCACTATTCCTCAATGCATTCCTACTTATGTTAGGGTTCTAGAGATAACCTTTTTGGTGTAATGTTTTTTGGCTGACCAGATACAGCCAGTAAATGTTAGCAGTGGGGAAGCAGGAAGCTGGCGCCAGTCTCAGAGACTTGAGCATGTAAAATGTTTTAGGAAGAGGAAGTGTTAAGGACAGATGAATCTGCAAGGCATCAAATGTGAAAGCAAAGCTAGGAGAGCAGCATGAGGTGGTTTATATTTTGACATATTACAACCACCCCCTTTTTTGTGGTCTCTGCTAGGCTCAGGGATCTGAAGGATAGGGGAATAGAGTAGCTTCTTGTGGTCAAGGAGTACGACCCAAGGGCTCTAGAAATGATTCGAGGTACGGTCTGTGCCTACTACTAGCTGCCTTACCAATATACACAGGCACCAATCATTCCTACCTTCCATGAATCTTGTCCAAGACCTAGAGTTTCTGGTTAAACTTTTGACTTGACCCTCACGTCTGGAGATACATTTGGGAGGAGACTTGATAATCACACGTATGCCGACAGTGTGATATGACCCTTAAGGTGAGAGTTTCAGATGGAACCTCTTGGTGGCAGCGTTGATGCCTTAAGATGATATTTTGGGTATGGATTGGACATCCACAGTTCATACTCAGGTTGATAGTATTTGGTAAAAAGGGATGTGGTTTATCTACAACGTTGTAATGGGTTTTCCTTGGTCAGCGAAAAAGGAAACCCAAGCAGCATAGGATCAGCTCATGCATAGGAGGGTGCTGCCAATCACTCTTGAGTCGGACAACCTTACCCTCGTGGCTGTAGAGGTTTTGAGTTTTTAGTTTCTAATAGGAGTGGATATACTTCCTCCAGGACTATAACTTTGAGATAGTCTATACTCCAGGGAAAGGGAACATGGTATCATACGCACTCAGCAGGAGGTCTGGCTTGCACCTCCTGAGTGAGGTGACAGAGCAGCTAGATGCTTTGCATATATCCTTTGCGGATCAGGATGGAGCATCTTTTCTTCAGTCTCTTATAGTCACTCTGTCACTTCTTCAGCAAGTCAGGGAGGCGTATCTTAGGGATGCTGACTGCGAGACTCGATGTGCTCAGATATCCACAGGTTGGCACCTGATGGATTTTCTGAAGGTGGGGAGCATGCCATTCTCTTCAGAGGATGTACCATGGTACCAGTGTCACATAAGGATGATGTGTTGAGGGATTTCTACACTTCCCCTCTAGCGGTACATCCAGGAGTGGAGAATATGTACCAGGATCTTTGACTACAGCACTGGTGACTGGGAATGAAGAAAGCAGTAGAATAGTTTGTCTCTCGGTGCCTCACTTGTTAGCAAGTAAAGGCGGAGCATCAGGTACCAGCAGTCTTGGTTCAGCCTTTAGAGGTCCCAAAGTGGAAGTTGGATGGGATATCCATGGACTTTGTGACAGGACTTCCATGTAAATCCATGGGACATGACTCGATTTGGGTGATCGTCGATCGAATCACCAAGTCGGCCCACTTCCTATAGATCAGAGAGTAGGGTTCAGTAGAGATCTTGGGATTCCTCTATGTGCAGGAGATTGTGTAGCTACATGGAGTACCCTTGACGATTGTCTCTGATTGTGATGCACATTTTACTTCCCGGCTATGGAAGGGGGTGCATGAGGCTTTCGGGACGCAGCTTTGTTTGAGAACTGCCTTCCATACTTAGACGGATGGCCAGACTAAGCGGACCATTCAGACTCTCGAGGATATATTACATGCTTGCGTCCTCGACTTAGGTCGTAGTTGGGAGGATCATTTTCCTTTGGTGGAGTTTTCATACAACAACAGCTATAACTCCACCATTGGGATGGAACCTTTTGAGGTGTTGTACAGGTGACCTTGTAGGTCACCTTTGTGCTGTACTGACCCAGGGGAGTCAGTACTAGTGGGACTAGAGATGGTATGGGCTACCATAGAGAAGGAGTAGATCATCCAGGATTGGGTGAAGACTGCACATAGCAGGAAGAAGTCGTATGTCGACAGGAGACAGAGACCTCTAGAGTTCGAGGATGGTGACCACGTCTTTCTACGGGTCTCACATTGACGAGGTTTACGGATATTTGACTAAGGTAGAAAGTTATCTTCAAGATTCATTGGACCCTTCCAGGTCCTCATTAGAGTTGGTGGGGTGTCTTACCACTTATATCTTCCACCTCAGTTGCACCGGGTGCACAACGTCTTCCACGTATCCTAATTGAGGAGATGCGTGCATGACCCTTCTCACGTCATCGACCACGGAGAGCTGGACATCGATTATGGGGATACTTTTACGGAGGTTCCAGTTGAGATTGAGGATCGAAAGGAGTAGGTCCTTAATGGGTGGTTGATACCTCTGGTGCACGTTCGTTGGCGGCATGGGAACCTTCGGGAGAGAACATGGGAGTGAGAGGCTCAGATTCGTGCTCAATACCCCCACTTGTTCCCTTAGTTTGAGTTATGTCTTATGGGGACGTAAATCCTTGAGGTGGGGAGAATGTAAAGACCGGAAAAATCCTTGTAATTTTTTTTAAATGGGAATTTTATGAGTCTTCAAAAATTGATGGTGCATGATTCTGAGACCCGGAGTTCCTGGAATGAATTTCTAAACTTTTTTTGGGTATGTTCAGTAAACATACGAGTGAGTTTTTCTAACTTTTGAACTGGTTCTTGGAATTAAAATCTGATGGCACCGTTGAACTCGCAGTGCCTATATTTTTTAAGGAGACCTTCACCTCGACCGCAGTGAGTCGAGAGTGAAAGTTAATTTTTGTGTTTTTCGTGAAAGAATGAAATAAATAAAAATTTTAACATTTTTATTTTATTTTTTGAAACCTCCCATGTGGATGTTTTAGAGGTGAGGACCACCTAAACTAAAACTTCCCACATGTATGTTAAGGAGGTGGGGACCACCGAGCCTAACCCCCGTTTTGAATTTAGAGGCGGGGACCACCCAAACCCCCTTTAATGGGAGGAAACCTTCCAACTCCCACTTTAATGAGGGGGGTGACACTAGGTTTCCTCTATGTTTATTATGCCAACCACATCGTATTAATGAGGCCAAATTAATTTGAGCAAACTATTAAATTAATGAAACATAATTTAATAGGTTGGATTTTCACATTTTGGTGGAATTTGGGAAACTGTTGGCAAAGGGAGAATCTTTGTAGAATCATGGGTAAACTCATCCTCCAATGAAGAACCCTCTCACCAACGAGGAACGTCTTCGACTACGATGAACCGAAGAATGATCCTGGGATTGAAGGCGTGTGGCGGGCGCGACGAACATCGACATCTTTGAATTCTTTCTCACGCCAACATCAACGAACCTTCGATGTAGGGTGGTGGTTTGAATTTTATTCCCATTATCCGTTATTGACAATTCATCGTAAAATAATGAAGAGATTATAACTTCCTTCTACTTCTCTAACGTATAGAGTGGGGCCAAACAAACATGGTCTGACCTCTCCGCAAATCATGTGTTTAATTGTTGAATTCTTCGTGTTCTTTGTGGGGCGACGAACAACGGATTGTTATGCATCTTTTTTGCAGCGTAATGATCCCAAATTGAAGAACCAACGTTACAACTACCTATCAGAGGTGCGACGGTGAGAGTGGACGATGAATCAGACTGGATCGGGAAAGACCATCTTCGAGCGTTCTTCATGCGGGTGGATCATTACACGTTTTTGGGACCCATCGAAGGCCTGGAAAAAATGAAGACGACTTCGGGACGTTGGGGTGACCTAGAATCTAGAGTTTCGTTGTGATCGGACAATCAGAATGAAGATCGAGGCATCACGGGAGGTGCATCGGCGAGAGGCATCGATTTTGGAAAATTCCGAAATACACGGCGTGTAATTTCGAAGAACACGCCATGTAGTACTGGCGGCGGCGACTAGGGTTTTGAGGGTCAGATAGGAATCACACAGCATGTGACCCTTGTCGCACGGCATGTTGGACTTTCCCCGAAGCTCAGCATGTATCCAAGGAAGTACACGGACACAAGATGGACTACACAGCTTCGGAACACGGCGTGTAGACCCTACGCGGCATGGAAGAGGTGACTACGTGGGAATCAGTGTGTATCCAGGGGATACACGGACACGGGATGGAGTAAAAAACCATGTAATCCACCACACATCCAGGCGAGGCCAGTAATGTGGGTCACCCCGTATTCCTAATTACACGGGTTGTGATACAAGGGTTGAGACTGTTTACGGGCACATGGCCAACATACACGGAGCCAACCCAGTTACTCGGACACAGCGTGTAGTCCGTACTACACATCGTGTACTAACATTTTCTACACAACTATCCTTATGACACAGGCCATTGTACACGAGCAGTACTCGAGGTCAAAAGGCACAGTGTATGACCCTTCTACACGCTGTGTACTTTTCATAAAATAGCTTGGTCTTCTTGTCCACCGTATCTTGGACATGTTTTTTCTGGATCGGTCGGGTTGGATCGAGCACGAATCCAACCGGTCCCTCGGGACTAAAAGGCTAATAACTCACAGAATGGGTGTCCAATTGACACACCGTCTATTGCGTTGAGACTCCTATGACTTGTCGGTTCTTTGAGATACTTCTTCGTGGGACTTTGTGGCAGTTGGAGTATCGACCAGTGGCTTGTAGAGCGGATCGTCCCGGAGACAAGAAAGCTTAGTGAGGGAACCCTATAGCTTGATATGAAATCATAAAGGGATCTTTCATGGGTCTGAAATTGAGGGTCCCACATGGACATGCTCTAGGAATCCATGTGGGACTACTATAGGATCTTGTGTGTGTCAGATGTTTTATTAGGATCATATGTGGGTCTGGCGACGTACTGATGTGGTACTAGGATCCTGTGTGGGTCTGACGATGTACTGATGATGTACTATGATCCTTTGTGGGTATGAAAACGTACTAACAATGCACCTAGCGATCTTGTGTGGGTCAGAACCGAGTGATCCAATGTGGGTCAGCACCGAGCGATCCTGTGTGGGTCAGCACCGAGCGATTCTGTATGGGTCAGCACTGAGCGATCCTATGTGGGTCACCACCTAGAGATCCTATGTGGGTCTCACGATGTACTTGGACCCTTCGTGGGTTTGATGATGATTTAGGATCCTTCGTGGGTCTTCCTCTTAAAAGAGTAAGATGATTAAGTAGTTACATCTAATCATCTCTACTACTATACCTAATAAATACCTGGTATGAGATGAGTCTGCACTTGGGTGGTACTTTCCTTCATGGTAATACCATGGTGGTATCATTCAGTGTGGCATAATTTTGTGGTACTTTCCTTCGTGGTAATACTTTGGTGGTATTCTTCAGTGTGGCATACATGTGTGGTACTTACCTTCTGGTGATACCTTTTTGGTATTCTTCAGTATGGCGTACTTGTGTGGTACTTACCATCATGGTGATACCTTTGTGGTATTCTTCAGTGTGGCGTACTTGTGTGATACTTACCTTCATGGTGATACCTTTGTGGTATTCTTCTGTGTGGCGTACCTGAGTGGTATTTTCCTCTGTGGTGATACCTTAGTGGAATTCTTCTATGTGGCGTACCTATGTGGTACATACCTTCGTGGTAATACTTCCTTTGTGAAACGGTTGAGATTTGGGATTTTGAGTTGGACCTTGTGTTTCCTCATGAATGATGTGGGTATACTTGATAACTTAGTTATATGTATGGTCATATACCTAAGTAGGGTTGACATTGGTTTACATCGTTTGTGGTTTATCCTTTGTGGATTTTGTGAGACCTTTGATGATCTCGGGATCCCTACTGAGTATCGTTATACTCACCCCTGCACGGGCTATGCCCGCACCTCATTGTGTTTGGTGCAGATGACGGACAATGCTAACTGAGGAAGAGAATATCAGGACTGGAGGTAGCTCGGAGGTGGACGTTAGACAAGGTGAACCGTAGAGACGGTTGTTCATGAGTTGTACCTACCCTTCAGGTAGGATTCATGGTGTGAGATCCAAGAGCTACATTAAACCCATCAGTTGTCTTGTACATTCCATTTTTCCTTGTACTTTCCAGTTGGGCTTGTATTCTGGCCCCTTTTACTTACTGTACACTCTTTATTTTCTAAACAGTTTACTTGAGTTCGTATCCTGCTGTGTGCTTGGTTGCGTGTGTTTACAGGTTATAAAGGCAATGCATTCCTAGTTTTAGGGAATATGCCTTCGGTGCTTGTCTCTAGCCCCTGGCCTATGGAAGGCGGGCTTGGGGTAGTCACGGCACGAGCCCTGAAGGACGGGTCGTGATAGAGCCACCCCGAGAGTCTGTCACCATCACACACCTTACCCTAAGGTCTTATGCAGGATTTTTAAGGGGTTATGTAACAATTCACTAGAACTATGATTATGTGCATTATTTTTCTGTATAGGATAATGAATATACATTCATTTTGTTAATGTTACGTTATAAATATTTTTTAAAGCACAAATAGTATATTTAATTAATATTCAATTAAGAAATCTATTTTGATGAAATAATGTATTTTTTGGAATTAAATAATATTTTAATAAAATATTATTATTAAATATATTTTTATTAAATATAAATGATCATATAATTCATATGAATACAATTGTAATTTTTATTAAGGTTTGAATGCCGTTTTTTTCAAAAACCCATGAATTTTTTATAAATGTCAGTTTTTATTTTAAAAGTAAAAAATTACATATTTATAAAATTATTTAGATAAAGTGAATATTATTTTTGGAATCAGGACGTCGAAATTATCCAACGGTGAATTTTCCATATTTTTCTGAGACAGTAGAATCTTTGGGTAAAAATTAAATACCGTTTATTTATATAATGTGTTTAATGAAATCATAATGACCCAATAGTGATTTAATAAAATAATATAAATGATATTTTCGTCCAATATTTTTTTTCCACTTAAAATAATGTGATTTTATGTTTATTTTATTTATTTTACAAATCCTTAGTGTACCCTCCAAGACTTAGAAAAACATTATACCTTTTTAAAATGATTTCCTTGAGAGTGTGACTCACCTCCACAAAAGCAAGCCTAATATTTTAATAATTTCGGTCATTTTCCTTATAAAAAAATGTTTTCCCCTCCCCTTTGGAAAAAACCATGTGATAGTTTGTGGTTTTTATTAGTTTAATGTGTAGGGTCCAGAACCTAAATAATAAATAATTCCCTCCCTTTTCCTATATAAACGCACCCAAGATACCACTTCCTCTTCACTCAAAGCCTTTGGAGGCTGACAGAACTCTTCCCTCCTTTCTCTATAATCCTCCCAAGGTTCCCCAAGCTCCCAATAATCCTCTCCCATGCCTTTCCCAAGACTTTGGGATCACACTTCCAAGTAAGTTATTTCTTCCTTTCCCATTTTTTTCCGAATTTCATTATGTTATTATACCATTTATTTCAATTATAAATGTTGGGTATGATTTCACACCACCCAAATACTTAACTATTTATGTTTGAATGATGATATACCCATTTATCTCTCATTAATTCCTCCCATGTACACTTGTTACCATGATGAAATTTCGTCAGGAATTTCTCTCTCCTCATTTACATTCAAGAAATTATTTTTTACTATGAATCCAAATTCCATTACATATGTTGGGACATGTATCTATTTGACCCCATAACTATAAATTTCATGTACATATGATGAGACACTCATTTCTCTCTCATAAACCATTTTTATGAGTTCTTAATTCACGCTGTTAAGCTGCCAAAATTGCATCGTGATTTTCCAAGCCAAAGTCGTTGTGTAATGAGTACCATGCCCCTTTCTCTATCACGGGTATTCAAATTTATGAAAATGTACTTATTTATTATATAGTTTCATGTATGTGTTCCACATTCCTTTATCATGGAATAAATGATGATGTTGAGTGATTCCATGTTGTATGATCCATGTGGAACACTTATGCATGAAATGAAATTATTAAGAAGGGTGTTCCCTGATAGAGCTTCAATGCATTGGGTAAAGATTAGTATCATGATAAGTCAATTGAAATGATTGTTTACTCATGATAATTAATGTTCAATGAGTTTTTACTCATGATCCATATGCAATGGGCCTTGTCTCATTCTAATATCATGTTAAATGTTGTTGCCACATTTCTATGTCATGCTATATCATGCATTTATGTTCATGTTTCTCTAATTCTCCATTGATATGCCTATTGCCTGACGTGTATTTTATTCTTCATTTTATGCCTTTTTTACTCCCTTACTAGGCTTTATATCTCACCTTTTTATTATTCATGTCCTCAATTTATCCCATGCAATGCTAAGTATGAAGGAATTATGTGGTCATGTAAAAGAAGTTTTCAATAAGATGTTGTGTTTCATGTTTTAGGTTGTTATGTAATGTTCCTATTCCCCAAAGACATTATAAATCTCGATCTTATATTCTATATCTAGTGAAGGTTTTATGTAATAAATTATGTTTAATTGTGTAATAAAAAATAGGATTGTTATAGTTGGTATCCAAGGGAGGTATAATTATTTTTGGGATTAGGATTAGAGAACCCTATTGAAAGCCTTAGGGATAAGAATAAGTATAATAAAAACATCCCTAAATTAAGGTGAGTATTGAGTAAGTGGTTTATCAAGGAAATACATCCAAATCTAGATACGAGCAGGTAGAGGCGGTTCTCGCATAGATGTATCTAGGCATAAAACCCGAAAACACTTCTTTGAGCTAGACTCGAACAGGAACGGGTGAATGACAATGGGCCCTTCTATTCACTTGGTTATGACACTCCTAGGAGATATTCTTTAGTAAATCCATAATCTTAGTTTGAACCATTATTAAGGGAATTAAAAAAAATCCTCTAAGAATATATGTTGGGAAGAAGATCATGTATAACATAGATTGAAGCCTATAAATCCATAAGTTATGGAAATAAAAGTAATTTATAAGTCATTTGTTTCTTTATTTGGATTACCATTTATGTGTTACCCCTAAATTTCATTTTATTACAGAAATTGTCCAGTAATAGGAGGAGTTGAGCTAACAACCAATGTTAAGATTAATGTGATGACTCTTCTAATGAGATTCCCAATACGATGGGAGCGGGAATCACGAAAATTGTCAAGATAATCTCTCAGTTAAGTCATGTTTTGAATAGAAACATGGGTCAAGAGGGACATTCAACCCCCCCCCCAAATAACAAGCCGCAATCAAGTGCTTCATCAGACAAAGTCATCCTACATTTAATGGGTCATTTGATCCCTCAATTGTCGAACAATGGATCAACTCCATTGAAAATATCTTATCCATCCTTTAATGTTCCGAATAAGAGAAGGTTCTTTTGTCTTCTTATCATATGGAGGGTGAAACTGATCAATAGTGGGCATTGATCAAAAATATGAAGCCTGACGAGAAGATCGAGGCATTGGAATTGAAGGATTTCAGTAATATGTTTTTCAATAAAAAATTTATGCGCACCCTCCAACTTAAGATGGAAAGGGACTTCCTTGCCCTCAAGAAAAAAGAAGACAAATCCATCGAAGCATATGAGGAAGACTTTACAAGGAATTCATGATATGCCTCTCACTTTGTCGTTACCCCCTAATTCAAGGTTGACCACTTCTTTGGTGGGATAAAACCTATCCTATGGAAATACCTAGTGATCCTTGACTAAGAGAGATATGAAAAAATTATCTGATGTTCCCTAAAAGTAGAAATGGAGATTTGAGAATCTCAGGGGTATTATGGGGATAAGAAGCGTAAGGTGGAATTTAATCCTGGCAGTCCAGTGGATAAATCCAACAATGCTATGAAAATCCATCACCACACTTTCCAAAGTTTTTGAAAGAAGCACCCCAAAAATTGCCTAAAGGTGATGAGGAAATGATTTAGGTGTGGAAGAGAAGGTCACCTAGCTATTAACTATTGACAAGAAAAACTCTCATCTACGATAGAGGAGAGGGATGCTCCAATCGACCCTCAATGCATTGTTCATTGCTTCAACTACAAGGAACTAGGGGACTTTGTGAACCAGTGCCCTAATCCAAGTGTTTTGGGAGGCAACCAACAACCTCCAAGGAAGCAAGGGAGATATTTTTCAATCACTACCACCGAAGTGAACCCTGACAACAAAGTGGTGAAGGTTTCACTAGTTATTCATTTGATAATAGTGAAAGTAATTTTTGATTCTAGTTATATGCATTATTTTATATCCCAAAAATTTAGTAGAACAACCCCAACACCACCACAAATCATGGAATTAAAGATGTCAGTGAATATGGAAAATGGGGAAATCATTTCATCCCATGAATATAACTCCTCCTCTATAATGTTTTTGGATTGAACTTCCTATTGAACCTCATCATACTCCCTCACATGGAATTTGATGAAAATCTTGGCATGGATTGGCTTTCCTTATATAGATCTAGCATAAATTTTCGTGAGAGGGAAATCACTCTCCATATGGATAATCAACCATTGATTCTGTACAAGTTCAAGGAGGAGGATGAATATTTTTTTGAACCATCATCTAAAGCGTGGATATTACTACCCTATGAGTATGCATATTCAGATCAGATGATGGAGTCCAAGGAAGGAACCATCCTTTAAGACATTCCTATTGTGAGGGAATTCGCTGAAGTGTTTGCTGTGGAATTTCCTGGTCTTCCTCCTAGAATAGATGTGAAATTATAAATTGATCTTATACCTGGGGAATTTCCAATATCCAATAATCCATATATAATGGCTGTAGTAGAGCTTGACGAGCTAAAGAAACAACTACAGAAGAATATGGATAAAGGGTTTATACACCCAAGTGCTTCATCATGTGGTTCACCAATCCTCTTCATCAAGAATAAGGATTGGTCAATGGACCTTTGCATCGATTATCATGAAGTTAACAAAATCACGATAAAGAACAAGTATCCTATTCCATTAATTGATTACTTGTTCAATCATCTATGTGGACCACAATACTTCTCCAAGGTGGATTTTAGGTTGGGATATTACCATGTAAGGGTGAAGAAGGAGGATATCTCCAAGACTGCTATTTGTACAAGGTACGGGCACTATGAATTCATAGTATTGCCTTTCAGACTCACTAACGCTCCATAAATCTTCATGGACTTAATGAATAGAGCCTTTAGATATTACCTCGACAAATTTGTGGTAGTCTTTATAGACGATATTCTAATATACTCCAAATCCAAGGAGGAACATGAGGACCATCTAACCACTGTACTAGAGACCTTGCGAAAGGAGAATCTCTATGCAAAGTACAACAAGTGTGAGTTCTAGTTGAAGGAGGTCTCATTATTGGGTCATATCATCACATGGAATGGGATATCTATAGATCCCTCCAAGACAACTGCAATTGAGGGATGGTTGAGGCCTACATCGGTAACGAATATCCGTAGCTTCTTGGGGTTAGATGGATATTATCGCTGATTTGTGATAAATTTCTCAAGATTTTAAAACCCTCTTACCAAGATAACTCAGAAGGGAGTCAAGTTTTCTTGTAGTGATGAATGAAAATAAAGCATCAAGGAGTTGAAAAGGAGGCTTATCACTGTACCTGTGCTCACACTATCCATAAGTGGAGAACCTTTTGTGGTATTTAGTGATTCTTTGAAGAAGGTCCTGGGATGTGTGTTGATGAAAAATGACAAGTTCATTGCCTATGATTCAAGGAAATTGAAAGTTCATGAGAAAAAATATCCAAAACATGATCTGGAGTTGGCTACAGTAATCTTTACTTTAAAGATTTTGTGGAATTACCTATTTGGGTAGAAGTGTGAAATATACACGGATCACAAAATCCTCAAGTATATATTCACACAGAAATAGTTGAATATGCACCAATGAAGATGTTTAGATCTGATCAAAAACTATGACTGCTCAATCCATTACCACACTAGGAAAGAGAAAAAGGTGGAAGATTCTCTAGGTAAAAAGGATCCAGGAATTCTATCATTGATGAGTATTAAAAAGGATTCAATCTTCTTAGATTTGATGAAGATGGACATTGGAATCATAAATATGCGAACATCATCAATCCTTTTACAAATGATTGTTCAACCATCTCTTTTGGAAAGGTTAAAGGATGCTCAAAAGGATGATGTGGGAATTTAGAAGAAAGTGGAAACTATCAAAAAAGGAAATCCTCATAGTTCAATATTAATGAAGAAGGAATTTTGAGATTTGGGTCAAGACTATGTGTTCCATAAAATACATTGTTAAAGAAAGAACTTTTGGATGATGCACATAGTTTGAATTTCTCCATTCAGCCAGGAAACAAAAAGATGTATCGATATCTCCGAGAGCTTTATTGGAAAGATAACATGAATAAAGAGACCGTTGAGTATACATCAAAGTGCCTTATATGTTAGCAAGTGAAGGATGAGAGGTAGAAGTCTAAGTGGATGATGAAATCATTACCCATACCAGCATGGAAATGAGAGAACATCACCATAGTCTTTGTCACCGAACATCTGAAGACATCAAAAGGAGACAATGCTATCTGGGTTTTATGGGTTGTCTTATAAATATTGCACACTTCATTAAAATTCGGGAGGATTTCTCATTAGATCGGATAGCATGAATATACATCAAAGAATTGGTAAGGTTGCATGGAGTACCACTATTTATTGTATCCGATCAAGATCCAAGATTTACCTCTATGTTTTAGAAGATTATTCAACATTCTCTGAATATTGAGATGAACTTCATTACGGATTATCATATTCAAACCGATTTCCAATCTAATTGGACTATCCAAACACTTGAGGACATGTTGAGAGTGTTCTCAATGGTCTTTAGAGGAGGATGGGATCAACATATTCCTCTAGTTTATTTCTCTTATAATAACAGTTTCCACTCAATCATCCAAATGGATACTTATGAAGCCCATTATGGGAAGAGTGGAAGAATATCGGCATGTTGGGATGAAGTTGGGGAGAAAAAAATCCTAGGTCCAGAAGTGGTCGAAGAAATGGTGGAGAAGGTTAAGACCATCCAGTAGCACTTTAAAGCTGCTTAGATTCGACCAATGAGCTATATTGATAATCATCGACGAGACCTAGATTTTGATATCGGAGACATGGTATTACTCCATATATCACTATGGAATATTTTTATGAGATTTGGGAAGAAGGGAAAGCTCAGTCCAAGGTACATAGTCCCTTTTGAGATCCTTGATCTCATTTGAGTAGTGGCCTATTGACTAGAAATCCCAAAGAACCTATCTCAAGTACAAAATGTATTTCATGTATCACTATTGAGGAAGTACATACTTAACCCATCTCATGTACTAAATCCAGAGGTGGTACCATTGGAGAATGACCTTCCTATAAAGAGAATCCAGTGAATATCCTAGATCATAGGGAGAAATTTCTACGAAATAAGACAATGCCCCTCATCAAGGTGTTGTGGAAAAACCACAAGTTTGAAGAAGAAATTTGGGAATCAAAGGAAGTGATGAAGTAGAGTTACCCGCATATGTTTTAGTGTGTGAAAAGAAAATTTCGCGGGGGAAATTTCTTAAGGGGGGGGGAGATTGTAACGACCCAAACTTTTATTAATGAAAATTCATCTTTATCTAATTAAATGTCTTATTATGTCAAATGGTTATATAACATATGCACTTACATGGTTTTATGTTTTTGGATTTTAAAATACCGTTAAGAAATCTTACCACTGCTAACATAGCCATTGAACAGTGATCACATGATTAGTATAAATATTGGGCTTTAACAAATCTAATTTTTTCATACAAAGGAAATGATGGCCTCATCTAGTACAATTGCTCCATACGAGGCCCATTTTTCAGAGCTCAGAAAGGAGGTTGTGTCACTAGGATTCACTCTTTACCAAGCCCAAGATAAGCTTCATCATATTAATCTAAAATGGAACCACCTATGGAAGAGGTGGAAGTTGATAGAGACTACCACTCGAGCGATGTTATCCGAGCTACCCCAAAAGTCTGTCACCATCGCGCGCCTTAACCTAAGGTCTTATGTGGGTGTTTTAATGGGTTATGTAACAAGACCCTAGCACTGTGATTATGTGCATTATTATTTTTTTATAGGATAAATAATATACATTCATTTTATTATTGTTACTTTGTAAATAGTTTCTAAAGAACAAATAGTATTTTAGTTAATATTCAATTAAGAAATCTATTTTGATGACTTAATGGATTTTTTGGAATTAAATAATATTTTTTATAAAATATTATTAATAATTTACTTTTTATTAAATATAAATTATCTTATGATTTTTATGAATACAATTGTAATTTTTATTAAGTTTTGAAATCAATTTTTGTCAAAACCCATGAATTTTTTATAAATGTCAGTTTTTATTTTAAAAGTAAAAATTCACATATTTAAAAAATTATTTAGATAAAATGAATATTATTTTTGGAATAAGGAAATATAAATTATCCAATGGTGAATTTTTCATATTTTTCTGAGAGTCGAATTTTTGGGTAAAAATTAAATACCATTTAATTATATAATGTTTTTTATGAAATCCCAATGACCCAATAGTGATGTAATAAAATACTATAAATGAGATTTTCTGACAATATATGTTTTACCATTAATATAATGTGATTTTAGGTTTATTTTTTTATTTTACAAAGCCTTAGTGGACCCTCCAATACTTATAAAACATTTTCTCTTTTAAAATGAATTCCTTGAGAGTGTGACTCACCTCTACATAAGAAAGCCTATTATTTTAATAAGTTCGACCACAGACCTTATAAAATAACGTTTTCCACTCCCCTATGGAAAAAAACATGGGAAAAACCATGGTATGGTTTTTGGTTTTGATTAGTTTAATGTGTGGGGTCCAAAGCCTAAATAATAACGAATTCTCTCCATTTTCCTATATAAACTCACCCAATCTCCCACTTCCTCTTCACTAAAATCCTTTGTATCTGGAAAAATATCTGAAATACTCTCTCTATAATCCTCCCAAGGTGCACCAATCTCCTAATAAGCCTCTCTCAAGCCTCTACCAAGCCTTTGGGATCACACTTCCAAGTAAGGGATTTCTTCCTTTCTCATTTTTGTCTGAATTTCATTATGTTATTATACCACTTTTATTTCAATTATAAATATTGGGGTATGATTTCACACCTCCCCCATACTTAACTATTTATGTTTTAATTATTATAGACTCCTTTCTCTCTCATTAATTCCTCCCATGTACACCTGTTACCATGCTGAAATTCCGTGAGGAATTTCTCTCTTCTCATTTACATTCAAGAAATTCTTTTGTATTGTGAATCCAAATTCCATTAATTATGTTGGGAAATGTATTTATATTACCCCCTTATCTTCAATTCCATGTACATATTATGATACACCCTTTTATCTCTTATCAACCTTTTGTATGAGTTCTTATGTCACGCCATTATGCTGTCGAAATTGCACCACGATTTTCCAAGCAAAAGTCATTATGTAGTTAATACCATGACCATTTATCTATCCAGAGTATTCACCTTTATGAAAATTTACTTATTGATTATATATTTTCATATATGTGTTCCAAATTCCATTATCATGTAATAAATTATGATGTTGAATGATTCCATGTTTTATGATCCATGTGGAACACTTATCCATGAAATGAAATGATTAAGAAGGGTGTGCCCTGATAGTGCTCCAATGCATTGGGTAAATATTAGTATCCTGATACGTCAAGTTCAATAAGGTTTTACTCATGATAATTAATGTTAAATGATGGTTTACTCATGCTCCATGTGAAGTCGTCCTTGGATCATGCTAATATCATGTTAAATGTTGTTGCCACATTTCCATGTTATGCTATATCATGCCATTATGTTCATGTTTCTCTTATGCTCCATTGATATGCCTATTGACTAACATGTACTGTATTCTTAATTTTTTTCCTTGTTTACTCCTTTACTGGGATTTATAGATCACCCTTTTATTATGAATGTTCTCAGGTTATCCCATGAAATGCTAAGTACGAAGTAATGATGTGGTCATGTAAAAGTAGTTTTTGATAAGATCTGACTTTTATGTTTTAAGTTGTTATGTAATGTTCCTAAGCCCCAAAGACAATATACCTCTTGATCTTAAATTTTTTATCAAGTGAAGTTTTTATGAAATAAACTATGATTAAGTGTGTAATAAAAAATAGGGTTGTTATAATTTTAATAGAAGTTGGAATACTATAGAATATGTGTTTACTTATACGATAATTTCTATAAGTGGGTTATATTAGTTTTATAAGGTGGATGCATATAAACCAGAGGATGAAAACATTTCTATCATAGAAATTGGGAAAGATATTTCTTAGATTAAGAAAAATATTTTGAGTATTTGGATATAATGGGGGAGGAGAATTTATTAAACTATGATAGTAAGAGTTCATTGAATCTTACAAATAAACTAGTGTTTCATTACTGAACAAAGTATTTTTATTTGGAGTAAAATTTCATTAGAGTATTAGCACATTAAATCCCACTAAAAATATAGAATATTAGAGGGATGAACAATCTAAAAGATATATTGATGAAGATTATGGTTATTGAGAACATGAGGCACTATTGTTCATATGCTGGATATAAATTATTAAAGGAGAATGAGAGAAAAATTGGGGAAGAAAACATTAAGATAATTGGGGGAAAATGTTGGATTATTCATTAAGAGGAGATTATTTTAATGGTAAATATTGATTCATCATGTGGAGTTTGACCAACTGCTAGAGTTTTTTACTAAACACTGGTTCAACACATTTCATTGTTCAACCTACATGGTGAGGTATTTATGTGTTCCAAGTGGTAGTTCTCCCCAGACAGGGGTCTCGCAAATGAAGGCCCCTAGAGACAAATTTTAAGACACCATATCAAGCTTGACCAATATTTTTAGAGATTACAGTAAACACTGATAACAAGTATTGTAGAAGCATGGACCACTATGATAATCTGGGTACCGTTTCACCATGTTTTATTGTAGCATGGAGATTCTTTATAATATAATTTCAAGAAATTATTTTTTCAATTGTGTGTCCCACCCTATAAATATTCTATAAAAAATAGTGAAATAATTCTTCCTCCCCATTCATGTAAGGATTATTACTAAACCATGTATCTCCTTATGACTTATTCTACTTCTTTTTTATTATAGTTACTATTTTTTCTAGAATAATTAATCATTGGATCTTCCTTGTTTTCAAAACCATCAACTTACTCAATCAAAGATAAATAAATAATACTACCACAAATCTATCATATAAGGGAAAAGGTTAGTTTTTTATGGTAAAAAAATAAAATAAATAGTGTGATATCAAAAAATAAATTATAAAAGGTAGTAATTTTAATTATATTTTTTCAAAAATTAATTTCATTAATTATGATATAAATTGTGATGTAAATAGTAATACAATATAATTTATAATAAATTCAATGTAAATAACCATTGTTAACATATTGCTTAAATTTTTAAAAAATATTTATTTCTTACTTACAATGTAGACCTAAATTAGTATACAAATATCATGAACCACTAATTTAAAAATAAATAGAAAAACATAGTAGAAAAATATATTTTCATTTATAATCCTCGTTATGTTTTCATAGTAAGAAATAAAAGCATAATCATTTTGGTTAATTTTAATCCTATATTTTCATAGAATAAACATATATAATATAATATTATTAAAATATTTTCGGAATTTCACCTTCAATGTTTCTTTTCATATTATAACACACTCAGAATTAAATATTTTATTAGAGGAAGAAAATACCAATAAAATAATCATACATGTCTAAAATGGTGGAGCCCAAGGGTGTCGCAACTAAAAATAAACATAAAATCAGTCATGAGACATCTATTACAAGATTATATGATGCGATTTTCATTTCCCCTACCTTTAGATGATAGGATGTTGGACATTTATTTCCTTAAAGTCGTGTGTATTGGATCTCTACTTATTGATTCGGTAAGTGTATACATGATGTGATTTGGTAGGAAATGGACCAAGTTCTATAGAGGTATCCAATGAATAACTTTAAATTATAGGTAGGATTCTATTTCCATTATTATTTGTATGATATTTTGAAAAATTTACAATTTAAATTTTATAAGGAATGTTCTTGCTTCAGCTATATAGGAATTTACAGGCCCTTAGTGTGAACTAAATTCCATCACAATAGATCACCAAATGTTGTTAATGATGCCAACTCCTCTCGTGACTCCCTAATAACTTGATCTATGACTATTTAGATTTAGGCCAATACTAGGTGATCAGCGGAAAACCCATCAACCCTAGTGAGTATTGCATCTACTCACCATATTATGTAGTCATTTCATGATAAGATTCTTGATAAATGGTGAATTCTACACCCAATTCACTATAGTTCCAAGATGACGGATGAAATAACTCACTTTCACTTTTAGTTAAAGGATTGTGAATTTTTTTCCTTTATTCCTAACCTTGTTCCTGGCCTCTAAGATAGTCTATTTTATAGCTTATAGGACCATTCCAGAGACCATATCTTCCCTAGAGGATTGTTTTTTCCACGAAACCACATAGTGTTGAAGTTATGTAAATTATCCCCTAGACTACAATTACCATGAAACTCCCAAGGAGATTACATATGAAACTCTCCCACTCCCTTATATATAAAATATGGTATCAAGTTTCTAATTTTGATTGTTTTCCACATAATCATTTTGTAGGTCATGTATCCAATATATTAAATAATATTTAAATGGAACATATAATTGAAAATTGAAAGATTAATTATGTTACTATAACTCCATTTGCATAAATAATATTAATGGTATATTTAATTTTCTAAAAAAAATGTTCCATATACATCCATAATTAAGAATAATTTTTTTGTAATGTGTAAATAAAAAATATAATGATACTAAACATTGAATAGGTAAAACCATTCACACAAAGAAAGGGTTTGAAAAACATAATGATGGTTGAATTTAAAAATAACATTTATATGTAATATGAATGATTCTAATACCCAAGGTTCCTAATTTATTACATGGATGTAACATCCAAAAATTCATACACAAACACATGAAAGAAGAACACGACCATAGATTTATTATATAAGCATAATATAGTAAAAACATTACCAACAAAAACCTTTTTCAAAAATAGAAACCTGATATTGGGGAAGAATTTGTTTATAAACTTCATTATTGAATAGATGAAATTGGAAAACATTCTCTATATGTAAAATAATTTATTCCCATTACAAATAGTAGATAAAGAAGTTTAAATAATAATTAAATGGATCTTCACTTGATAATTTGTTAATATAAAACGATATCATGAATACATGCTAAAATAAAATGAATGAGATTACAGAAAAAAACATCATATAATAGAAAAAACTATATTATAATTTAATAATTGAGGTGAACCAAACTTAATATACTACACTTTAAATGATATTAAATTCATCTCATAATAAATCACACCCCAGAACCAAAAGGGTTTAGCGCCTTTGGAGATTTGATAAATAAACAACTTAATTTAAAATATTTTAAACATATCCCACTAATATTATTCACATATGGAACCATTAGAGAGATACCATACTAAATATTCTTATTCATTACATGGGGAACATAAATATATAAAATGGTGAGGTCAGGTTCTCAATAAGGGTAAAAATTGTTATCATCAATCGAAGATCATAACTGAGCTAAAGATAAATACGTGGGTATGATAAAATAGTCAAAGTAAATGAACATATCATAAGAAAATAATTATAAATTAAATATGGATCATGAATTAGGGATCAAGATATAAGTCTTGGTGCATAACATACATGTAACAACCCAAAATTTTAAAGTAAGAACATTGTATTCGATAAAATGTGTGACACACAACACCAAGAGCATAAGGTAATATAATATATTGAGGATTTCCATTATATTTAATATTTTAATTAAATTCAATAAATTACATATCTTTTAATTAATGCGATACTGAGTTATTCTGCATCACACACAAAAACTTTCTTCGATAGCTTACGTGGCACACAAGACCGAGTTTTACAGAACAACAATATATTATTAAAATATTATTATTAAATATAATAAAACATAACATATCCATTATATTAGATGTTATAAATAGTATTACATATATTATGAAAATATATGGTTTATAAAAATATAAAATTAATTCATAGGTTACCATTTAATTAGAAATTAACATAAAACCAATTGAATATAAATGAAATATTTTTATGCTTACAAAGGTATTTTACACTAATAAATTAAACTATTTACTATTAGTTAATAATATAAATGAAATATATATTTTTTATATTCAATAAAATATTTTTGACATTCATCCAATAGTTTTTATAGGAAATAGATAAGAGAAAACCCAATATTATGTATAAAAGCTATATTTTTATAAAGGTAATTTTGCCAATTTTAATGGCGTACATATTTTAAATCTAAATTTTGATAGTTTTGTAAATTTAACTTGAAATAATAAACAAAATTTTCAAATTTAATAATAAAAATTATGTTAGGGTGAATTTTTTTATTTTTCAGATAAAATTCATTTTTTGTTGAATAATTAAAAATACTGAATTTTAATTCAAAACTACTTTTTTGTATAATATGTTTAAGAAGATATATTATATTTTTTATTGATTAAAAATATTAATTAGATAAATTTATATCCATTAATACAATTTATTTCATTGTAATCAATTTCACATTGAAATTAGATATAAACATTTAGTAATCATTTAAACGTTTTTACATTAAGAACCTGAATTGTCATCCAGTCTCTAGGATTAAATTTAAATTAATTTCTACCAATTCTAAGATTTGAATTTGGAAAATTAGATTCAATATTTTTATTCATAATAATTTATAATTTATAATAATTTCATCTTATTTTTTGACCAAAAATATTTGTGAACGTAATTAAAATTAATTACAGTGATTAGAAGAAAAATAAGCTTAAAAAGGAACTAAACCTTAAAAATATGGTTCGAAATGACATTGAAACTTGTCCAAAATATATTTAATTTTTATATTTAGACCCTATGCCCATTTTGATATAATTTTTACCATCATTGGAGCCACATAACAAAGGAAACATGCGGATAGAATTCTTTTTTCAAAAATTTACAATAATGCCACCCCTCCTCCATTATAAAAAGAAACTCACCCTTCCCACTTATTCAAACCTCTAAATCCATTTGGATAACAAAAAATATGATAAACTAATCTCCCAAAATCCCTAACCTAAACCCATAATCCTCCATTTTGGTATAAATATATCCAATGAATCCCTTTGGTGTAAACTAAAAGGAGTTACCCAAAGAAGAGATAACATCCTTCCTCTAGATCCTTTGTTTTATTTTCATTCTCCGCCCCAAAAATCTTCTTATTCCACGAATAAATAATAAAATATGTATCCTAAATATATGGATATGTATTTATATTAATTTTTCTACCTAAACTTATACACTTTTCTATCAAATGGGCAACTAACAGACCATTCGTGTGTACGGTGAACTACTGCCTCACAGAATGATGTCATTCGTTTTTCTTTACCACCTTTCATGGTTGGGAGTTATAATAGACACAATATTTATATATAATATATATAATATATATGATATTTATAATTTATTTATTTATTTATTTATTTATTTATTTATTTTTTATATATATACATACCTTCATGCTTTCCATTTTGTGAGAATACAATAACTTCGTTTGGGGAAGTGTGGATTACCGCCTTCGCAAAGCGATGTTATTTGTTCACGCTATACATTGAATTTTTAAGGGATGGTTTAAAAAAATATGTGAGTTATATGATAAAATATGATAAATAAATTATAATATAAATATATATCATTTTATTTTCATTCTTTTAAATACATCCACTAAATGGAAATAACGTTCATTCATACGTATGACCTACCATCTCCATGAATGGTGCATTTAATTTATTATCTAAAAATATTATAGAATATTTTAAATACATATATAATGAAAATATATTCTAAATACATCATTAATTAAATTATTTATACGATTAAATCATGACAGATGTTAGAATAACGAAAATTACAAGTCAAAATATACTCAAAAAACTAGGCAATTAACACTCGAAATAGTTAAAATAATAAAAAATTGTTATCAAATGTGTAATAAGATACTATAATAAGACAATATATGATATTATTAATATTATTACTATTCAGTTATTAGTTATTTACGTGTTTAAAACCCTTATACATTATTTTAAATTATGTTCACCAAAAAGGAAATGCAAGGTAAGGGATTGTTGTCTCAATTATTCTTTCCATGAGGCATACACAATTTTCAACACTTATTTATTTTTTGTGGTCTATATACTACCCATATTTTATTTAATATCATCAATAAATTTTTCTTAATGGTATTTAATGTTTCATTTATTTTTATTTATTTCCTGTGGATTTTGATATAAATGTTACTAAGTTGTAAGGGACTTCATCTAAATTTCCATTCTTTGAGGCATACATTATTGTTGTGCACCAAATTTATTATATATAATGTAAATAATTACACTTAGACTTTTAATATCATGATTCATTCATTATTAATGATATTTTGAGTTTTAATTTAAATTATTTCATCTTGTGTTAATGAAATTTCATAACCTAATTCATTTTCATTGGGTTATATTACTTCCTCATTATCGTTAATATTATATGATTATTGTATAATTATTTTGAACATACATTGATGTATTTTTAAATACATTGTTTTGAATTATATTTTAACCACATAATAAATTAATTGGTTGAGTATCACTCCAATGTCATGTACTTTTAAAGAGTTTACTTGACAATCTCATTTTATTCGGGATTTTTTTAACTTAAATTTCAATTAGAGGAAATTATTGGATCATTGTTCAATAAAAAGTTTAATTTTCTTTTCATAGAGATTTTAATGACCTTTTTCATTTAATATTACAAGTTTCCCCCTATTTGGTACTCAAAATTAATTATAAAATGTTTCAAAGAAAATCCGACTTCATTTATCTCTTTAGTCGGAGAACATGTTTTCCTCTAAAAACCCTATTTTATAAACATGTTCTAAAAATGTTTTTTATCCTTTCCAAAATAATTTATTAAATAAATTTTTACCTTTTTTCTTTTACAAAGTTTTTTAAAGTAATGTCCTTGTCTCTATCCAAACAAGTCACTTTTCTAATATTCTTTTCCATGCAAAAGGAATATTCCTTTTACTTTATAGGACATTTATGTATTAACCCTATATTGTTTCTTCAAAGGTTCATTTTCATGTTTAAAAGTTTAATTTTAAAATATTTTTTTTTAATTTACTTTAAAAAATTGATTTTCAAAAAAAAATAAAAATAAAAATGATATTTTCATCAAGATTGTTTTTAAAAGACAGTTTTATAGTATTTTCATTCATCAACAAAAACAACCATTTATTTTTTACTTCACTTGGTATATTTTTTATTGATACCATCCTTATCCTTCCACTATATGGTTTTTGATTCATTTGGACAGGGATAGTATTGAACTTATATGACTATTAAAACATCTATTTATAGTAATCCCTTAACTCCACCGACTTATTCTCCATGGAAACTATGAATTGGAGCAATTGATTAACTAAATCAGTATCCACCTCTTAAGATTATTAAAATTTATCTATATTAGAAACATAATCATGTCTAGCCATATCTACCATCTTAACAATCCTTTGTTACTCTACCATAATCATTACTAAATCTTTCAACATATATTGCAGATGGTATAGGTCATGATGCAACTTTTCAATCTTTTCCTTCCTAGAGTTGACCAAATTTTGATGAGTCATTACCTATGTTTCTTGTTGGGATCCTCATTCAGAGACTCATATCAACATTTTTTAGCTGAATATGAGGCCTCCTATTCCGACACCCTTAGTTCAAGGGAACTCTTCCACTCTCTTAACAAAATCTTCTTCTTTACCCTAGCATAAAGAGAACGATAGTCGACCCCCCCCCCCATAGCCAAGGGTGTTGAACATATATTTATGTGGACCAACCAGTCCTTTAGCTCTTATAAGGGCCCATACATGATTAAAATCTAGATATCCCCCTATACTTGTCACCACTTCTTATGATGAAATTTTTCATTCGATGAGACTCGACTCAGGATTCTCCTAAAAAAATTGATATATTCTAAGACCAACTCACTAAGTAAAGATCTCATTCTCAAAACTCATGACTGGGTTGGTCTAGATGAAAATTCTATATTAGTCAACCCAATTTGGGGGAACCACATTGTAGGAGTCAGTGCCTTTGAGTTCTAAGGAAATGATACTACAATTAAGGATACAAATGGTTTCTAATTAGTAGATAAGTAATACAATGATGCTAGAAAATCAATTATTATGATAGGAATTGAAGGAATTCATTTTTTCTATTATATATCTAGAAACCTCTATCTTCTAAGTTTTAGCTTCATGGGAATCAGTGACACCCTATTGCATTGGGTGACCTAAAGGGGACACTGCCATTTTTTATATAAGCATAGTCTATATTCCACCTTGAAAAATATATAAGTGCAAAGAAATTTAGAATGATGTGTTATAAATTGGATGACATGATTATTTTCAAAATAAGTTCTTAACCACACAAAATTATTCCCCTCTCATGGAAAGTCAGTGTAAGAATAGATTTCAGCATCATCCTCTTATATTAGTTCACTCTCCCATGATGTTTTGAAGGGAATGATAGATAATGAATCACTAGTGGACATGGGTCTGATCTTTCCTAAACCACATATATCTATACTTAGCTATGTACCATGTCTAATTTTGAAGGTTCTAGTGGAGGGATAGCAAGAAAACATTTATCCTATAGTACATGTGCATGTTCTTACAAGTGGAATCATTGAGGGACTTCATAATTGATCAGGTCATGATATGTTATTGAAACTTTCCACAAAGAATGGAAAGGAGGATATTCCATAAATTCTAACACCTACTTGGTGATTTCAAGTTAGAGGAATTTGATGGCCTGACCTTATTACTCTTACATGATTTTTTTGAGGAATAGACTTTGGAGGGGGAGACACTAAAGGCCCTAGAGATGACTCCAATAAAGGAACAGATGGTGATGATTCAGGGATAGTGGCCTCTATCCTCCTTAGTTCCATGTGACTAGGATATCCCTCATCTTCGTCCTCCCAGATATCATATGAGTGAAATATATCTATCATACCCCAGTGGAATATATCAAAGACTCTAGGGGTGACTAAATATCTTCAACTTCGTACAATACCCAATGGGATTAATAATATATCAGGATAATTTTTATGGTTATTTTGGAATCTTAGGATGATAATAATGTTAGTTTTACATCTTCCCAGAATTTGTTTTCATTCCCTCTATCCAAAATAACCACTACCATGCTAGAAATAATAATATTTTTATGACTAGGATGAGTAATGGATTTGTTCCTCAAAATAATGAATCACCACATCAAAGTCTTGGATGAATTCCTTAAACTCAGTAGGCTGATCTTGGAAAGAGATTACCCTAGGATCAGTGAAAAGTGTAAAGATCTACAACTCCACATCCACCGAGAACATCACTTTATAGGATTAAACATATGATTTTTCCTTCTTCTAATCATTCCATTTCTGATACATAATGGGAATTTCTAGAATGGTCAGGGCTTCACCTATAGGTTCCCAACTTGTCATAGCTACATCATTTGGCACCTTTACTGATGTTGAAGATGAACCCATACACTTCACCAACTTATATGTAATCATTGGAGACATTTTTCTATTGGAAAAGGTTGAGGTGTCTCTAGAGTTATTGGTCTTCTAGATAGAGGATTCATTCCATGCATTTTATTGGCTTAATTTACAATCATCAAAAGTAACAATATGGAATTTTCACCAATAATGAAATTTTCTAGTTTGGGTACAAATGAATCCAAGCATTGGAATAGGAATTGAAGTGAATGATTTCTATAACAGTTGGTGGAAATATTCCATGGGTCAAAAGTTTCCTTTAAAAAAACAACAAGAACTAACAAAACACCATTGAGTTCCATTATGACTTGATTTAGGGAGGAGTAGGGTATCTTGTTTCAACACATTGAAATTTCCACCCAGGTCAATAGGGTGAGGACCACTCGAAGAATATGTTGATGTCAATTTGAGTAAATAGAACACCCTCAAGGATTGGAATCTAATTGGATTGAGCCTCAATATTTCCCTTTCCATTTTCTTTTATTCTACCAATGGGTTCCTCGAATTTCACGAATGTGAATTGATTATAGTGATTTAGGTTGGTCCTGATTTCCCAGTTATTCAGTGCCATGGGCCTAACCCCACTAATATATTGCAAAAAGGACTTGAAAAAAGTGACAAGAATGTTATGGGAACTCAAATAATCATATCTACTAAGGTGGTCCCCATCTATAAGCATAACACTTGGAGGATATGATGATCCTATATGGGGTGATTACCCTATAGATACATTGTAGAAGGAGATATAACTTTCCAAGTACATGAATAGCTAGAATAATATGACTTACTTTAGCCATCATTTCCGCTATAAAAAATCTAGAAACCCTAACTCCACCCTTCCCCTAGACTGGGAGCAAGTATCTTCTATGGTACATTTATAAAAATACATGAAGTAGAAAGGGTCGACCGACTTCGAAAATGACCGCCCACCCACAGCTATTAAACAAACCTTATTTAACCATCCACCAATAGGAAACATCCACCCCATGAGAATATCAAGATGGGTATGCCTTTAGATTATGGATAAGAGGATCAAAATTATCCTTCTTGATAAATAATTCCTATTATCTCTTGAATGGGATATCGACCCCCAAAAACGGGGCCTTCCTAAGGACCTTTTTGGACAACTTGATCAACTCCTTGGAAATAAGGGTATATGATATTCATCATCCTAGGTAGACAATGAATGAATAATCTCATCATACATATATCCCAAGTTTGGAAAACCACATATTCTCTTAACATTTCAGAGACTAATGAAAAACTCAAAATGAATCAGATGAAATGTTTTCATATCTGAACTCCACTATATAGAAAAGTATATCATAAAACCCTTGTTACAATAGTTGATGGTATATGAAATCCAGGAAGCATTATAAACACTGATTTGTTTTAGCTCAGTAGTGAATTCTGTGGTGGTACACTACACCAAGAAAGTCCAACCAAATTCTATTTCAAACATTTCCTTGATTGGAGATCCCAGCTGGGTAGCCTTCCCAATTTTAGATTTGATGCAGGCTTCCACATTACTGACTGATACATTTGGATGTCGATATTAGGATCACAATGAACCCCATCGAAATACATCAGCATAGACTTAAACAAATCTCGGTCAAAGATTTTATCCTCATAGATAATGTGACCCGTGTGAGAGACTTTTCTCTATAGATATTATGGGTCTTTTGTATCTAGTAAGGCGGTTAGATCCCTCATTCCAATTCCGGAATGGGAGTTTTATTCTTGAGATTCAACCATACAGAGGAAACCAGTTTTACAACGGATAGTATAAAATATTAGTTCCCATCAGGCTTATTAATTTCTTATGAGATTAATGGACAATATAACACTGATTGGTTCCCACACTAAAAACCATAGCATTATGGTGAAACACAACTGCCACAACATCCTTTTTTGAAGAAAATTGGGATAATAGAAAAGTGTAATTTGTTCTTAGTATGATGTTTTGGGATCTTGAAAAGTATTATCTTGAATGAAATAATTTGATGACATGGAAGGTATCATTTAGAGAATGTGACCCATTTCGAGTGACACAATTGCAGGACCCAAAGAAGATCATGTGATCGCATGACCATGATAAGACTACATGGATCACATGACCATAAGGAGGTTACAAAAATATCATAAAACATTACATGACCACGAGACACCTAAATAAATCACAAAAAGTAACCTTCCATCCAAGGACACATAACATGATTTAAATTAATTACCATTGTTCAAATAATTCATGGATGAACATTTTTATAGGGTTCTATATAATCTAAATATTGGTTATTGAATATATGATACTCCATTAAATAAGACTAAGGAATTAAATTACAATATTTAATTAGATTCGATGAAATAAACTATTAAAAAATTAATTTTATTTTTCATATTCAATATATAGAACGTTGTCTCCCATGAATATTCTAGAGTTTTTAAATGAAGAAAATAAGGAGATAAGTGTCTTACTACTTATTCTGCTGCATCTATCAAAAGAAATATGATAAGAAGGTAAGTGCAATCCATGAATAAGGATAATAACACACCTTATAGATAGAAAATTAAATAAGAAGATAATGATAAGAATGTAATGAACCTTTATAATTGGTTTTATTTTTTAAATCATGAACCACACTATAAGAAATCTATAATTTTAATCATAATAGTTTCATTAAATCTATGTAGGGATAAAATAGTCATGAGGAGGAAGTGATCCATATATTTGTAGTGTTCTTTTCTAAAATCCTTATAAAATATCTTGTGAATAGTTTTACATCCTTATTTATTAACACCATATCAAAATATGATCCCTTTACTATATCATTATGGTGAACCAAGTATATTGTCACGTCCTTGCATTCATATTTTGTATTCAACTATTTCATATTTTTTTAATCAGATTGACATGTTTTTAATACTATTTCTAATATGATATCAATATCTAAAAATAAAAATAAATTCACACCCTAAATTACCCCTTCCCTCTTATGGTGGATCAGGATATGGTTGTAACATTATCAGTTTATATAATATAGTAATATTGATTAAAATTGATCAAATCAATGTCAATTAAAATTATAATCATGAAAATATATATTTCATTTATTTATTGAGTGAATTTGAACTATTTAAATTAAAGAAAAAATATATATGTAAATTAATTCCTCTTTATTCATTTTCATAATTCATAGTTAAATAATTAAGTTAGTTTATTTTAGATTCTAATTCATAATCTTAACAACATTATAATGATATAATAATTGTTTTATAGCATTTTAACTAGGCCTCTTTGTTATTTTTTGGGATCGTCCTTATACTGAAACTATATTGAACTTTTGTAGTTTGTGTTGGTTTGAGAAATAATTTTTTTTTGAAAAATCCACTATTAAATTTAATTAAGATCATTGGTGATCCTGTTTTTCGCACCATTTCTGGTGGAAACCTAGCTGTAAAACTAGGAAAAAAATTAATATTCATTTCTTAATTTAATTATTTTATTAAATTTTTATATTTTTCATTTTTATTCCTTTTTATATACATGGGTCATGTTGTTTTATTCATTCTTGGTCCTAGGTGCATAATCTACACCCCTAAAGCTCAATAATGTTTCTTAAAAAATATGAATCCTTAGACTTCATCCTCAATTGTGAGCACTAAATCTTTTTACACTTAATAATAGTGATGACCAATCAATTATACCCTATTGGTTATGATGAACTATGAAACCTCATTGATGAAGTCTCATTGGAAAAATAAGTGATGAATATATTAGACTACAAAATTAGATAAGTTTATGGGGATAATCCTAGTATCATTAGGCCACTAATTCAACCCATTTGTTTTGAGATTAATCCAAGCCTATATAAAATGATCTAAAATGATGTAATGTTCGGTTACCACTAATGCAAAGATTTTTAGGGAGACATCCCCAATTTATTGGATATTTATGACATTTTAAAAAATAATGGGGTGTTCAATAATGAAATATAGTTTGGAGAATTTCCTTTTTCACTAAGGGATTACACTAGAGGTTTAATAAAATTACTTCCCTCTAGATAAATTATTATGAGGAATTATCTTGGGTGATGTTGTTCCCACTAGTGAAAATAATGAATATTTAGAGTGAGCTTCAAAAAATTTCTCACTTGGATAAATAATCCACTAACGATTCATAAGAGTGATTTAAGGATCCATTGATATTGTTCTTACATGATGGATTTGTTATTTGGATATATTTTCAAACTTATTACTTTGGTTTGCAACCTAATTTCTGAGCATTGGTTGATTAGGAAGTTGGAGTAGGATAGATGAAGAAAACGACCAATAATATTTCTTAGTTTCAATGTTGATGAGGATCCCCTCAAGAAGGAATATATAAAATATTATAAACCACTAAACAATAAATCCGAATGAAGAGAATCTATAAGAAATTAGATATGTTTATTTATAACCAAAGAAATTGAGAACAACCCTACCCACAACAAACCCTCTTATGTGGGATGTATTGAGGTCAACATTTTATTTAGGATTTATAAGCTGGGATTGAGGACAATAAAATGGGTGAAGTAAACTTCATGGGTTACATCTAGTCATAGTCGTACTTTTAAAATTATTTTGTCTAATAAGATCATCTTGTGACACAAAATCAGGGTTAGAAATAATAAATAGCTATATAAAACTTAAATCATTACCAAGTTCCTATAATATTTTTATACAGATAATATTCACTTTGAACCACTGGGAAACAATTCCAATATTTTAGGAAACAATTTTTATATTAGCTATAACCCCAAAAGGTTTCACCCCAAGTTCTATGATCAAAACTTACATTCAATGATATGGTAACCAAATATATTTAAAAAATGGTCAATGTATCTCTCAAGTGGAGAATAGTCTTCAAAATCATGATATCTACTTTAAAAACAACCAATATTTTCTCCATAATGTAGGGAATCACTTGGAATGTATTTATTAAAATTTATCCATGAAACCATTCAGTACTCTATTAGGTAACATTGAGGTTCCATGGTTGGAAGTAAATGTTATGGCATTGATGGGTGGAATTGAGTTGATGGAGATGGATACCCATAAAGAGAAGGAGGTTAAGAATGATAATAAAAAGATAAATATACTACGAATGAATCTACCAATGAAATTTAAGTGAAAGTAATAAGGATTGAAATATTCACATCAATACTGCACAAAGTGAAACCTTACAACAACATCGTTACTTTCCATAGAGGATATGGCAAGGTAATATTGAAGTGAAATATAAGAAGTTCATGGAGTTTTCCAAACAAGTGCATGTAAACATCACATTCACCAATTTTATTTCATAAATTTCATTGTATACCAAGTTACTCAAGGAAATCATTTTCAATAAAAAAACATGGGTGAGGTTGGAGGTGATTTCTATAAGTGAAGGGTGCTCAAATTGTTTTCAAAGTATAATCAAACTAAAACCATGATATTTGAGTAACTTTTATATATTAAGAAATATTATTTAATGAATTTTTAGGAAATCCTTTTTTGGGGGGAAAGTGTCAACCTTATAATGGAAATCATTTTCAAGAATATTAGGCTACGTAATACGAAGTATACCATGGTTTGTTTTCAACTATTGGAATGATTTATCAAGTACCAGATCAGAATTATAGAGGATTTCATGGTGAAAGAGTAAAAATTTATATTCCATACTAATTTTCCCATTTCATATAAGGATGATGTCAGATAAGTTCTAATCATCCTTATCCACCTTTATTATCCATGAGTGAAATCAGTCAGTAATTTTAATTATGGATAGATGATATTATGAGTTGAAGAGGAGAAATTATAACTATAAATAATAAAAGTAGTGAATCATTGATTAAAAAGAAATGATTTATAAGTAATAATCACTATTGAAGAAGGACATTGATTTATAAATATGAAAGATGATCAAAAATATATAATGGACTCGATAACTGATGAAGAGGAAGAAAACAATATGGATAATACTGAAGATATTGGATAAGAAGAAGGATTCACTATATTTGAACATTTTTAAATGGAATTATTTTAATAATTTGTTCCCTTGATTGTGAATCCATATAATTTTGGAGCTGAATAAACACCCAAGTAACATAATTTACTCATTATTAGGAGAAGTAGAAAACCTATCAGTGATATTGAGTGTCATAATTTTAAAGGATCAATAATATCGGTTAGTTGAGGTGTTGAGGAAAAGGAAGAAGTATATTTATTAGATTACATCCAACAGTATATTTATAATCCCATGCTTTAAAACCCATAAGTTAATACATAAAGAAGGAAAAAAGCTAATGAGAAAATTGTAAAGGAGTTTTACACCCCCAATGAAGGATGTTACGAAAGAGTTATTGAAAATATTGGATACCAGGATAATATATCCAATTTATAATGGAAAATAGTTTATCCTGATCCATGTTATACCCCAGTAAGGATGTGTGATAGTGGTGAATAAGTTTGATGAGTTTCAATCCACCTGAATTCCTATCGGGTGGATAGTTGGTGTTTATTATATGAATATTTATGATGTGATAAGGAATGATTAATTTCCATTCACATTTATCTACCAAATATCAGAATGGTTAGCTTAGAATGTAATGATTATGTATGGGGGTCTTAGTATACATTAGTTATACTAATGGTTATATGGGATGTGGTGTGGCCTAAAATGGATCTATGTGGCCTAATGGTTTGTGAACCAGGGTATGTTGTCCCTTCTTTAAATAATATTTTTCAAGGAAATCCAACACCCCCTAGTGAATCTATTGGGGTTGATGATTTATTTGTTGAAGTTAGTATAATTTAGGGGAATTGTACCTCTTTGAGTATAGGTTTTTTTGTGATTATCCTAGTAGTCTTACTGCAAAACAACTTCATGATTGTTCGTGTTTATGATTTGGTCTATGTGGATTCCAAATGATGAAAGAAGTTAATCCCATATTAAAGTTAAAAGATACCATAGGTAAGAATCTAGTGGTTCAGGGAATAGAGCATTGAAATAGTAGGGCTATAATGAATCTAACAATCATGGGATAGTGGATCTCTCCTAGACTGATTTAGACTTTAAATTATATATGTAGGATGATTTTTTCTTCCATTCAAGTGAAAATAATATGAAAAATAGATGATTTGATTAAGGGAGTTATTCAGTTAAAAGGGATAAATACTAGGACAAAAAGGAATATACCAACCTACCCAAACCAATAATTACTAGATCCTCTAGAAAAATCACCAGTTCATAGGTGTATAAAAAATTACATAGAAAAGATTATCTTCTACTGAATATGTCACCTAGAAAATTGAAAACAAATCTTGAAGTCACTACATGAAGGGTGGAGGGAGTAAATACACATAAAAAGTGTTTAGGTAAGTCTAGTCCCAAAAAAATTTTATGATTTAGAGGGATTTTATATTTTTAAGGATGATAATAATTCAGAAATAGAAACCCAATTAGATATTATCCTATCTACATAAGGAGATATGATAAAGACTTCATAGGAAGATGCTATGGAAAAAAAGTATAATGATATAATAGCAATTGAGGTCAATGATAGGGAAAAAATCTCTAAGGATATTGGTATCAATTCCACTCTGCTAAAAAGTGTAGGTATAGTATGAAAAATAATAGTTGAAACTAATTTCAAAACAGCCACTATGATCCGCCATATGCATTACAAGGAGAAAATGTTGGAAGATACATTTCAGGTCAAAACATAAAAGGACGATAAACCCAATATTAAGGATAAAATCCTAAAAAAATTCACCAAGGAGAAAGAATTTTGAATTAATACTCACTATCATATTTTTTTGTTTTTTAATGAAATGATGATAAATACATAGGCTTTCATCAAGAGTTGGGAAATTATTTCTTCTTTATTTGATGATCTGATTCATAAAGTTCCAATGTTGAGTAACTTTCTGATCATTTATAATCTTCATAAGATACAATATTTTAATAATTTACCTTTATATTGTATTGGAATATGGTTTACCATTATTGTTTCATCATGGCTTTATTTGGGTTACCACTACCCCTTAAAAGTGGTTTTCTTGTAAATGAATAAAAAATTAATTCATTGGTAGTTTTTTAGGAATGAGTGAAACTTTTTATCTATGGATAATCTTGCTGCAACCACATTTAAATGGAATTGTATGACCAAGGAAATATAAATACCTGATTCCAATATGAAGCCTTATCTTATAAACACATTTATTTTGGTATTTGTAATACAATCATCAACATTCAATGGTTCACAAAACTCATATTTCATTTAATATAGGAGAATGTTTATTGAAGTTTTCATGGATTAATTTTCCATACATGGACACTCATTAGAGGTGTATACCAAGAACCTTAAATTGGTGTTGGAGATATATAAAGTGAACTTCCAATTATTGAATTAGGATAAGTTCCAATTCATGATGAAGGATGAAATCATGCTTGGGAATTATATTTATAAGAATGAGATAGAGGTTATTCATATAAAAACATTTTGATGAAAATATGTTTAAACCTATGATGGTGAGGGATATTTGGACCATTTTAGAACATGTTGGTTTCTACTAATAGTTTTTTAATGAATATTTTCAAATTTCATGACCTCTCACCCATCTCTTAGAAAAGTATAAGGCTTTATCATTTGATAAAAGTTATAAGGAGGCATTCAAGGATCCAAATATGTGATTGGGAACTACCCCAACAATATTTCTTCTAGATTTGAAGGATCCATTTGAGTTTATTTGTTAATCTAGTGACTATGAAGTTGATGAATTTATCAATTAAAGTATATAAATTATTTCTAGAAGTTTTAATATATATTAAAAACTCTTACAAAACACAATTCAACTCCACCATTACTAATAATGTGTTACTATGGTCTTCACTTTTAAAAAGTTTAAACCTTATCTATTTATCTCCAAAGTTTTCGTCTACATTGATCAGGAAGAGAAAATACATGCTCAATCCATTTAATTATTTTACTCCCAAAGTTTTACATTGATAAAAAGGAAAATAATGTCTCAATGAACAGTTTCACTAACCAAATATTATAGATGGATTTACTGCACCTTAATAATAAGTAAACATTAATATTAAATTTTCAGATGAACATAATTTCATAGCTGAGTCATGAAATGAACATGGTTTGTTGAAATTTATAATTACTTTGTGAGTAGTAATATCTATTCACAAGTCAAATACCAACATAAGAAATGTTTCATATATAAAGTTAATAATTACTTTTAGTATGATCATCTTACAATTAACTATGTACTGATGACATTAATTGTGGTATTATTATTATTGATTTAAATTTAGAGAATTAGTTTTTGATAATGTAGTCTCATTTAAATTTTATTATTTGGAATAGGTATTATTTTTTTGTATTTTGTTCCTGAATTTGGGAACTCATAAAATAAATCTTAAGTTTTTTGTATGTGGTTTTATGTTTCATTTTCGGTTTTGGAGTTCAAGTATTCTAGGAGGTGGTTTCATGTATTTTTATTACTAATGATGGAACTTGGTACCTAATAGGTTGGCACTGGGTTCTCAATTGGAAAAACAAAAGGGGTGGTGTCCTATAGGTGCAACCAGGTACCTAATGTCCTTGTATCAGGTACCCAAAATACCCATACACAGTTTTTTAAAAGGGGTTATTTTTATCAATTACATTCAAAATCCTATATCCCGTTTTGATCTCTTCTTCAACCCTCATTTCCTTAGGCTAGCCATGTTCCACCCTTATGGACCCATTGAGTATTCTCCATCACCTCCTCATGATAATTGAATCAAGGGTGATCTAAGGAGATTTCATTCATAAATTAAATGTAAAACCATCACTTCCCATATCTTATTACTTATTTACTTACTCTCCTATATTTTTCTCTGTCTTGATAAGGGATTTGATTTGTTATTTCAACAATGAATTTTTAAATCACATCTAGGATTATGAACATGTCCTTTATTATTTAAAGGATTATGTTATGTTTTATTTACCTATTTCTTATCATTGTTTCAATAGAAATAAAATAATATATTATTTATTATAAAATTTTCATGGATTTGGGAAGAAATTAGAAGATAATTAGGTATTTTTAATTGGGAATTTTTTTCTAATATTAAGAAATTGTTTAGAGTTATCTATCTATGTTTTTATTTAGGTTTATGAATTCTTAAATTATAGTAATTATGTAATTAAATTTCTTTATTTTTTGATTACTAGTTGATTGTCTAAAATATATTTACAATCTCTTATATGTAAATTATCTCTTGAAAAATGTATTATTTGTACATGGTTGAATTTTTAAATATATGTTCATTATTTCCAAATTATGTAAGTCCATTTAGTAGGTTTTTAATTTAGATTCCTATCATTCATAATATTTTTTGATGTCCTTATATTCTTTCTTGGTTTACATCTTTCATTTATAGAATTACATGTCTATTTTTTACAAATTGATGAGATTTTTCCAAAATCAATAAGGAAATGTTTCATTATTCTTATCTTCCAAAACATATGAAGTGGTTTATTTTAAATTTATAGCATGGTTAGTGTGATAATGTTTAGGTTAAGAATACTATTTTATGCCTTTAAAAATATTTTTTTAAGGGTACCATTTTCATCCAAAAAAATCTGAATGAATTATAGTCCAATGATCTATACATAACCTTAGATAAGGGTTTGCATGAGTGTTGAGATAATATTTGGGTTAGTTAATTGGAATGGAAAGGGATTGTTTTCATAATTTGTTTGATTTCCAACACTTAATTGTTTTAATTATTTAAAAATAGGGTTTTACATTTAATTATTATTATCATTTAAAATGTTTTCATTATTTCCTTCAAACAAACTCTTTCCAATACATGAATAATTTTTTAAATGAGTTTTTTAAGTGAAAGGCTTATTGGACTAAAAACACTTACCTTTCCCTATGAGTTAATTTAATTGATATATAGGACACTTTTAAATTATTTTATAGACTGTAATGAATATATATTCATCATAATATTTCTCATAATTTATGTTTCACTTCATTTACATCGATTTTGTATTATATTTTTTGAACGATTTGTGATATTCCTCTATGGATTGAATTTAATGAACCATAGTGTGTTATGAACAATAATGGATTACTCATGTTATATTTTATATTTTTGTAACCTTTAATTATACTATGTTGATCTGAAATTTAGTATATCATATTAAATCATGTCTATTGTTTTATGTTTACTGTAATGGTTTCTATAATTGAAATGTTATTAGAGAATCGATACCACTACAATATGTTGAGAGTGTTTAATGATATGGATAGTTCTAAATATAAATCCTTTTATGTCAATAATTTAAGAACCCATTACCAAAAAATAGTATTAGTAAGTTTTAAATGAATTAGATTTATAACAATAAGAAATTGGATATTTGAATAATGGGGAATATTAGTTTCGATAGGTTAGTCTCAGATGAACTATATTCCAGTCATCTTATTCACATTATACAGGTTCATTAGAAGTCATATAGATATTTGAAAACATAGTTTCCAATGATATTTTAGTATGATAATGGGGGTGTCTAGTTTATGTTGAGATGTCAAAATTGGAACCCCTCTTTGGATGATTTTAGGGTAGGGGTTGATATTTATAGTCACAATGTTTCTTGGAACAAGGAATATGTTTATATTCTTATGTATTAGAAAAATGATATTCCCTATTAATAGTGGATATAAGTGGAATCTAGCCTAATAAGAAATAATGAAACAATAACTACCAAGTGAATGTAACTGGAGAGTAATCTCTTGAGGATTATACATTGAGCTATCACTAATGCTTGGATTTCCAAGGGGGGATCATAAAGGAGTGTGAGTTGTCTTGATGGAATTATTTTTAATTCTATATTTTTGAGGTAGGTGGTCAGTATATCTTAGTGATTCACACTATATTTCAAGGGCCAAAAAAATATAGAAATGAAAATATTGTGGGTGTTAATTTTAACATTAATTTGGTGAAGAATCGGGGAGAATTTCTTCCATATATGTCACATAACTCAATTAGAAATATTCAAAAAAATGATTTATCCATTTTAATAAGATGGGCCTTATAAATAAATAGGGGAAATTATATTAGTGGTATGTGGAATATAATTAATTTGAGGGGGAGGGTTAGGACAAATGGGGTTATTTTTTAGGATACCTACCATTAATTACGTTCTCCCACACCCTAAGAAAGACCTATTTATGATTATGTTCCACCAAACTTCATTTCCTTGGAAAAAATGAATAGATATTTCTGGGATATGATTTAGTAAATAATTCAATTATAAAACCATATTTTTTGAATCTATTGTTTTTATATAACCCACCACCCATTCAATCTCGCACCAAAGTACTTACACAAATACATCTCCTCCATATCAGCCACCTCAAAGAACACCACTCAATTTCATTCACATCCCCACTTGAACTCCACCCATCCATCCACATCCACTACCCAAATCACCCCATATATAGCCCCATTATATTACGAATTCTTGAGGTAGGATATCAAAACTATAATTAAAATTAATGATATACCAAATACCCTATAGGATTCCAATGTTAACCGCCAGTTATATCATTATTCCTAGTAGAAAGAAAAGGGGAAGATGATAGATTACCCCTTTTATATTCCTTTTACTTACTGTTTTGATAGATATATGATCTCACACTCAATTAGAGAATTTTTAATTTAGGATTACACTTAGTAGTGTTCTTCCCAAGTTCATGAGAAATGATCCTCTATTTAAGGTATTGATGAGATTCTATAGATGACCATTGAGTTAATACCCATTCCATTAACCACTAATTATACACCATATTCCCCTCCATTATATATTATGATTATCAAAGGCCTAGGATCCAGTTATGATATGACCATTAAGGAGACACTGGTCTCTCATACTATAGTGATCCCACATTTCTAGAGGGAAATACCTCTATTCCTACCCTAGTTAAGCTTACTTATCAATAATAACCAACAATGAGGGTTGTGAATCATGTGTTACTAAGAGAGCATGAGACGATCACTAAGTGGAATGTATCTTCAAGGGAATAGAGTGGAAACTTCCCAATACCAATGGGATATAATAGAGGGTATATAGTTGTATAATAGGGAGGACCTGGAGGAAATCAGGATGAATTAGGATATCCAATACCTTATTTTTTTTATTTATACCGTATTTATTCAATTTATACTCAAATTTTTTACTAATCATGCATCTATTTTTATTTTTCATCTCATTTATTATCAATTTGTACTCTTTCATTGAAATTTATGAAACATAATATTTTAAAAAATGATATCTTTTTTAAAATAATTTCTATTTCATTTTTAAATAACAAATTTCAAAGTGCATACATTTTGTTTTCCAGGACTTAAAAACAATCAACACTCGAATAAAGTTCATGTATTTCAACTCAATCAATTCATTCTAATGATAAAGTAAAAGAGGTTATATAAACAAGTTAAGATCTCAATTTATTTATTATTTTCGACACATTCCTTTAATACACTTAAATTTTTATGCATATGAAACATTATCACCATAGTTAATCATTAGGTACAATGTTTAATTAATGTGTTGTGTAGGGATATTTATACCATATTTTAATTTTTTCTCATTATGTATCTAGGATATATCATCATCAAGAAAAATAATATCATTTTTACAAAACTTTGATTTATCATGCTCATAAATAATGAATATATAAGTGAAAATTGTTGAAATTTTCATGCTCTTTATAATTTTGATTTCTTATATTGAAATTATTTCTACCCTTTTTAATATTTATTCTAATTCCTAGAAAATTTCATTACATAGAATAATTATTATTATTCATGATATGATTTGATTGGTCAATATTTATTATTCCAATTATTGAGAGGTAATCTAAACCCCCTTTTCACATTCTTTTATGTACCATATTTCTTAAGAGATTCCTATGAAATGAACTACTACTTGAAATTTCATTTCATTTATTTTAAAACATGATGATTTTAAAAAAAACATTAAATTTATTGATTCCATATTTTGATACATTTTATCCCTTTGAACTTGATACCTACCATATATTTTATATTTTATTATTCTAGTAAAGAACATAAATGTTCATATATTAAGACACAATACATGTGATTTTGTACTTATTACGCTAATTATTTGGTATTATTTCATAATTCTAATTGATCTTTAAGATGGTGTATAGGTCAGTTAAAGGATTTTAAAGGTTTTGTTTCTATGAAATATTAATATTTAGGAAATTATCACTATATTATTGGGTATATTATTTTAAAATGTATTTTTAATTATACTTACATAAATCCTCTAACATTTAAAAAAATATAAAAATGGATTCACCTTTGATTAACCTTCGTCTAGCCACCTTCCACATTATTATTATAACTATTAAAATTAGTGGTGGGTGGATATTGATGGAGGGGTAAAGGAGATAGTTTTGATTCATTTTCCATGGTCAAAGACTCATTTCTTATGAAAATTCAATTAAAAAAATAAAGATATTAAAATTTAGATAAAATATAGATCTCTCATAACTAATTTGAATGTTCCTGTTAAGATTATATAAGGAGAAGAGGATAAATAAAGTGGTGAATGGTGAAATTTTTGGGAAGAAAAGAAGAATATATTTTTCATTGGTCTTAATTGAACATCTTGAGTCATTATTTAAGAAATAATAATCCTTTTTGAGATTTAATTCTAATTTAAAACAAATATAATCCATATACCTAAATCCTCAAAATGAACCTTGTAAAAATACACTTGAATATTTTTGGTTGATATCTAAGTTAGTATTGAGATTACATTCAAGACTATGGATAGATCGAATATATTTGAGATTGAAAACTACTCTAATAAAATGATCTTGAATGATAAATGAAATATTTTTCTTGTAAGGTATACCATAAGTGTCTTAGATAATGATGAAATATTAGTTAATTTTTTTGTAGCTAGAAATGAGTTTTGAAACAGAATTATATATAAGAATGGTTGGTAAACTTGATTGGATGAGTTGTATGATTTTGGAATTCTCAATTATAACTTTTTTGGCTTATGACTAGGTTGAATTTAATTCACCCCTTATTAAACTATGGATTCTTTTTTATTTTATATTGAGATTTTATTTGGGGATAAAAAAGTTCAAGTGTGTAAAAATTAGAAAAATTAATGTTTTATATTATATTACTTGAATTTAATTATAAAATTTTCTTAATATTATTTAATTATTTTTTTATGATATTTTGATTGTATCAATATTTATAGTGAATTTATAGATGTTTATATTTTTTTAAGAAGAAAATGGAAAATTCACACTCTGATGCATATCGTTATTTCATGATTATTTTTTAGAAGAATAATTCATTACACAACACTTGAGAATGAGTGAAATATTTGAATAAATAAATAATAACACATTGTATCATTATGATAAATATAGCATCACCACATTGAAAAATGAATACGCTATGAAACACTATTTTTGTACACAAAAAATAAGCACTTTTTAAGGCACAACTAGTTCAGATTATATTTGAAAGTATCCGGAAGGTACATAGTTATTTCCTGAGATACGAGGATATCTAAAAGATCATATCTTTTAAAATCAAGGTAAAAATGATACCAGATTTATGTAGTATGGTTGTAAGACATGAGATATATGTATTGTAGTTCAATATAGGTCTTTACACTATGATTTCTAGGAAAAACTAATTTTTTGAAAACATGATGATTTGTTGGTTTTATATAATTACTTATTTAAAGCATTTTATACAATCCTCTTTATTTAATTAGGGTATGGTTGAAATTTTAGGTTCATAGGAGGTGTATTGAGGAATTTGTGACTATTTTTGGGCAATTTGGGGTCATACTAGGGGTAACATGTGTGGTAACTTTTTATTTCCCTATGCCTAAGTATGAATCACAAACTAAATATCCTAATTGTGGAGGGACACAACATAAATAAATATTTTTATGATATATAATCATAAATAACTATAAAAACTCATCAATTATTTTGTTATAACATGTGATAAACCCAAGATAAATTTGAACAAAATTTTTGATTGTGAGTCATCCAACTTTAAGGGAGGAAAATACAAGAATATATTATAAATAAGATAATGAAGGATATATATAATGTGGATAATTCTAAATGGAGAAATCATCTACCACTCAGGATTCTATTTTTCAAGGTTCTTATCCTACCAATCGATGACTTATTAATAATAGCTGGATAATTCATGGTAGGAGAACAAGATCTGTAAATCATGATAAGATTTCATTTCTCTCCCTTTTATTTCATTTTTCATCATGTAATTTTGTACTTAATGATTTGGATAAGTCTTCCAAATTCAATTAATTTTCCATTATTAATAAATCTTATTTAGTTCATTTTATAAAATATATTCTATAATGTGTAGTTTATTTATTATTAACGAACAATAAACTATGAGAATTCAAACTCATACAATAAGGTGGGATCGATTGAAAATTATACTTACAATATGATTTTAATTATTCTTTAGTAATAAGTTTGTCTTATTAAATAGTATCATATTTTTTTAAAACTTATTTAATCTTGTTCATAATTAAATAATTAATTTATGTATTTATTAATGAATGAAACCTAATATGGTAGAGGTAAATAATTAATGAGACTAGATTAATTTTTTCTTCTTGTTTTTAATTTTAAACCTAGTTTACATAATTGTTCTTTTCCTTATGATGATTAACATTTGATATATCAATTCAAATTGATAACATTGATTTCAATTAAAATTGTAACCATGGAACTCTTTTTTTAATTTATTTCTTTGGTGAAATTGATTTTTTTCCTTTAAAGAAAAATTATTCTGTGAAATTAATTCATCTTTTATCATTTTATTCATTTATAGTTAGCCCATTGAATTAGTTTAGTTTAATTTAAACATTATTTCATAATCTTGAAAACATTATGAAGAACAAATAATTGAGTCATTATTTTATAAATGATCCTTTTTATTTTTTTGTGGGATTAACCTCATATTTCACTATACAATACCCTTGTATTTAGTTTTGGTTTGTGTATTTGAATTTATAAAAAAAATCACAATGAGAAGTCATAATGCTCACAATCTATCTTTTTTACTCAAAATTAACATTTCCATTTATTCTTCTTGAATTGTACCTTTAATTTTGAAGGATATTTCAGATTATTATGACCTGATGAGAACATGTATGAGACATGTACCTCCATAATCAGGATTTTGGATTTATCATCCATAAGTCCATTTTTCCTCCCCATTCTTTTTATTTTCCTTCTCAATTAAAAGATTATTGAGAAAATCATTGAGGGGACTATCATTATTTTTATGCTCTAGATAATTTTTAACATTATTATAGGAAGGATGGAGTTTATCTACAATAGATGTGACGTCTATGATATCATCCATGTTATTTTTCCCCTTTAAATTTTATATGATGTACTAATTTTTATAAAACTATTCTTTGATAGATATATTATCTTGTATCTTGTATGAAATTAATTTTTTAATAGTAATTTATCACTTTTAATATGACACACACCATCTCAATGTGGAATTAAATAATTAATTAAATTTATTATTATTTTGGATATTAATGTTTTTTGGAATCCCCCGACTTGATTTTTACTTTTTGGGACTTTTTTTACAACCCACAGTTTTCACATAGTTAGTATTAACCATGTGGGAACAATGTATAGGGGTATTTTTAGGGGACAATTCCATTGGTATAGTTAGAACATGGTTATTTTGATCATGTGGAGTCTTTATAGTAACCATGTCGGGCCATATTTACTAGATATTGTCGGCTGCACGGTCACCCCATGGTCTGTTAAATAATATTGGTTTCCCAGTCTATAAAAAAGTGATATATTTATTTATTTATTTTATTTTTCATGTTTTCTTATTTCCTGTTTTATTTTATTTCTCTCCCCCATTACCCTACCTCTTCCTGGATGAATCACATGACAACCCAGAGATAATACACCTCTCACACGCCTCTCCCTCATCCTCCCTTGTGATCTGACCACCGTTGTTTTGGATTTTAAGTGTGATATCTCTAGGTAAGGGTTTCTCCAACCCCATTAAGTTCTATTCCCTAAATTTTATTCTCCCTATTATGGAACCTTATATTGTACGAACCCTTATAGTTATTGGTGGGATGATTTTTTATGTTTCATTTTTTCCTAGGGATCTTGTTGGTCCCTTGGTGCATGTTTGGGTATCCCTCATCAAAGGCGATTTTTTTGGAATTTTTCATCATTCCCTCAATCAATTAGAGGTAGGTGTCTCAATGGAAGTCCTGTATATTACATGATGTAATTTTCTTGTCTGATTTTAAATTTCTATTTATGTATTTAAAATAATATTATATTCTATATTATGATTGAAATAGTTTTGGGTTGGTTTTTAATGCTTGAAACTGGTCTTAGCCCCACACCGAGTGCTTTTGAAATTTCCCATGTGGCTCAATTAAAATATTTAAAGAATTTAAAAATGTTTTCTTAGAGATTTTAATGGGTTTGGAAATCCTTATTGGTTTTTATTTTCATTGAAAATGGTTTTAAGACATTGAATAGACTTTGGTCACATTCCATGTATTGGATTAAATGCATGTTTATCTTTTCCAATGGTATTTTAATAATTTAAAAAAAAATTGGAGATGGATTCATTTTTGAAAAGGGTGCGATTTATTTTAACGGGTTGTTTATAAAAGTGTGGATTTTACCCTCCTATAAAATTATTTTGAGACCATGGGTCTCGTGGTGTTTCAAAATAACCTTTTAAAAGGGAATGATTATTTTTTAAAAAAATGTTTATTGACACCATTTTTTTTCTTTAAAAGTTTAACATATGTTTCAAAAAGTATCATTCAGGGAAAGAGTTGGATTTAAAATAAATTATCAAAGTGTGGTGTGTTAATTTGGATTTAAATGATTATTTGAAATGATATTTAAAATGACGTTAATAATTGTGTGTGTGGATTTACATATCAAGAATAGTGTTATAAGGGCCTATTTCAGACATTAAATGGTTTTAAAAATGGGTTAGACCCACTTGAGACTCGTGCTTCTATGTTGGCCCATTTTGGCATGTGGCCCCATGTGAGATGATTTATGTCGTACATATTTTGTGATGCTCATGTATGGATTTATGTTTGAGGTTTAGTTATGAGTGGGAATGGGATGTGATAGGTTTAGTAATATCGACCTATTTTCCTTGTCTCTGTCTCATGTCTTTTATTACAATATCCTAGGGATTATGCCCATGATGTTGGGTCCTTTTTGGACACTTTTGGGGATTTGTTTTATGGATCGATTGTACTTCCCATAGTTCATTTGACCATTGACACCATTTATTTATTATATATTTTAGATTATGTTTCATAGATTGCTTGGTTCATATATGTGATTCATGTGTTACGTTGTGTGAGTGATTTAATTTTACATTAAAATAGGTTTTTTTATAAATTTTTAAAGTTTTATTTATAAAGGAAAATGGTTTTGTTTTTCATAAAAATAGGTTAAAATGGGTTTCCAAGAAATTTTTGGAGAAAAAGGATTTTCCATGGGATACTTGTAATGTTGGAAAAAAATAACTTAGTTTTTTTACCTTGTTTTAAAATTCTATATTTGCATGGATAAAAGGATTAATGTAAATGGGTTTAATCATCCCTGATTTTACTTTATAAAAAGGGATGGTTGATTGAAAAATAGAATGGGGAATATTTTTTGGTTTTTCATTATAAATAATGTGAAACCCATTTTATACATTATATTCAATGTAAGATTTTATGAACTCTTATACTAATGGATTTACATAGATTCGAAGATTTTTGGTGGCATACTAGGTGATTTTCTGCTCAAACGTTTTATATATCAGTTGCATGTTCTTAGTTCTAGTTCAGAGTACTCTTTAAACAATGTTTTATCTGGGGATTTCAGGTGAGTTAATTATTTAATCACATTAATTCAGTAGTGTCTATTATATTATTTAGTAGGAACTACTTTTACTCTTAATTTAATTCTTAGTGTGTGGGCCTTATATGATTTACCATGTATAATTAGTATTTTATTTCTTTCTAAAAATGAAGGGAAGTTGTATTAGTGGTAGGTGAGGATTGAATTAGAGGTGGATATAATTTTATTTGTAGGGGAGGGATACTGGGGGAGTAGAGTGATTATGTGTTAACTTTCCTTTACTACTTTATTATCTTTTTTCTTGTTTTTTTTCCGCATTTTCTCATTGTCCTCCAATATACAGATGAGTGATGATGGAATTTTATTATATTCCCACTATCTCATTTACTCTTATTATTGGGTTAAACCATTCCCAATTGTGATATTGTGATACCCAAACACAATTTTTCCACTCTTGGGGATCAAGAGAACCCTTCGGGCCAATGGAAGACAAGTTTCGACATACGTTAGGTGGATAGCCCGAGTTAGTTCATTATAAAATTATGTCAGGTCAGGTTATTCATTTAATAAGTACTTAGGAACTTTAATGAATAACCTCATTATTATTTGGGGTTTCATGGTAATATTGAGTTAATTAGTGTTATCAAGATTCATGATGTTTTCCATGACGGGGTTCTCGATTAGCACCCATCATGATGATTTCTGAGTTTCCATGGGAACTTGTTTTTGAATTTTTTATTTTTTATTTTTTATTTTTTATTTCATTGTATTTACCTTTCATTCTATGTTGATACACATTAGAATATTTTGATTTTCCTTGGGGATCATATTGAATTTTGGGATGCAGAAGGAATATGGATCTGTGTTGTGAGGTCGGTCTATGTGTCCTGATAAACTTGACAATGAAAATGTTCATTATCTTTAAATGTAATAGGGGTTGTTTTATTATTTTCCCATATTCCATCACACCATTTTGTTGAGTTAGGCATGGTTACACATCCTAGTTATCTTGTTCTTAGGACACTCTTGAGATATTCCTAATAGAGAGGGACAAGTCAAGAAATTTATTATGATGTGTTTATGATATGGATTTGGTTTTGATGTAGTTTTTTTGTGACACCTTTTTGTGTGTTTGTTGTTTGAAATGGTTTTTTTTTTGAAAAATTAATATTTAATGGAAAATTATTTTAATTTGAAAGGAATACTTCAGGATTTGTTATAAAATGTATTTTTAATTTCACAAATGCATTTTGTTTTGATATGTAAGTCATTAGGAATGTTTATAAAATAAAACTAATTTCTGAAAAATTGTGGACATCATTTTTCAAAATTTGAAGATTTGGTTTCTCGATAAATGTTTTGGTTATAAAACTCATTGGTTATTTAATTATAAAAGAATTTGAAACCTCTTTAGTGATTTTAAACAATTGATTTTTTTATTAAATGAAAAAATTAAGAAATTTTTTAAATAATGAGCTTTGAAATTCTCTTGCACATTACATGTTTTATTAAGTAAATAACAGTTTTCAAAATCTCAGTGAAAAATGTTTTTAAATTTCCTTAAGGAATTGGTATATTTCAAAATCCCAGGTGTTTCTATATAATAGGTTTTCATTTATTTTGGAATGTGGTGGTTTTTAAGGAAATTATTGTTTTAGAATGTGATTTTTCTTAATTTTCTAGTGATTTGGACTTTTCCCCTCACGTGGGTTGGGAATATTTTATGTGATTTTGGAAATTAGACCATGTTGGGTGAATTTTATTTCTATACAAATAATCCTCTAGAAAATTACTCAGTAAAGTTTTAGTTTTTTATATGAGGAGAAGTTTCCATTATTCTTTTAGATTATTCCAAGACTAAAAGTGGAGTGAAAAGTGATGTTTCCATTTCAATAAGAGTTATCTAATCACATTTTGTTTAAGAGACTAGGTTAGGTGATCCTTCACTAGTCAGTTGGAAGACTTGATGAGGATTAATTTTTTTGATCTCTTGGGTGTAAGTGTTATATTTAGATGATGTTTTTTTAGGATTAATCCTTGATGGGTTTATATCCTTCTTTACTAGAGTTGTATTTTTCCTTAAATGCTCATTTTTATGTAGTTTTGAATCGTGGATAGGTGTATCTGCATATGAGGTTTTGTTTAAGAGTTGTTTTTTTGGGTTTATCTATGCTTTTTTATTCATTGTGCCTCATGTGTGGAATATTTTGGCGATGTTGGACTTGTGGAAATAGCCTTTCATTTATTAAATTCATTTTTTGAATGTGGGATGAAATTGGGGGAGTGATTTGGGTGTCTTAGACTGGTGTAGCATGAATTGTGATTGTACACAGTGAAATGACCAAGAATTTTATCAATGGAATTTCCCTTATGAATATATAATTGGGTCATATTTAGAAATATAATATTATATAATGCACATACATCAAATGATAAAACTAATTACACTATATTATGTTAATTTAAAAATTATATTTAGATAATAAATATGGCTATAAGAATTGAATGTATCACAATGGAACAAAAATAGAATATAAGATAATAAAAATAGGAAACTTTTGATCTTCTCAATCATCCAAAATAATCATACTCATGAACAATACTATAGAAATGATACAGAATAATAGTAAGGAAATATGTATTTTGAAAATGAATAAATAAAAATATATATAACTTTTAGAGATAATAGAATTGAATGACTATTGGATGAAATGTGAGGTATTTATAGATAGTAGGGTACCCAAATGACTATTGCAAATCTTTCCATTAGAATAGTAATTTGACCATAGGAAATTTAATCTAACCTTGAGGAATATTAACATGGCCGTTATAATAGTATCCTCATCTTTGTAAATGTAAAATAATATTTAGGTATCCTATAAAATAATATTATGACATATTTATATCTCGATACAAGTGAATAAATATGTTAAAGGATAAAATAAGTGTTTATATTTTTCTAAAAGATAATCCTTTTATTTACACTTATATAAAAAATAAAAAATTTAAAATAAATTAAATTTTCAAAAAAAAGGTTTATAAATTAATAATAAGTTTTATTATAATGATAATATAATTTTATGATAGCATAAGTAATTTTTTAAAGGGTCCGAAAATTGATCATAAAATTAAAATTGGCACTTTTCGAATAAAGATTGATTTTAATTAAAAATTAAATTTATCATATTTAGAAAATTATTTTGATAAAATGGATTCCATTTTTTGTATCTATATGTCAAAAAAATTAGGGTTATGTTTTTTAATTTTTCTAAAATATTTTATTTTTTAGTGATTAGTCAAATATGAAAAAATGTATATTTAACATTATAAGCTAAATACATGAATTTTTGAGTCATGAATGATGTAATGACCAATTATTTCGAACTAAAATTATCCATTTACTATATATGGTCACAATATTATTCACTATTTGTATTCTTGATCCAAAATAACAAAACTGGTTACTATAATATTCAAAAACACACCTCTCCTCCCCTTATAAATATGACCCATAACCACCCCTTCACCTCATGTATTCCCTGCTTTTTATCTAACCAAATTTAAACCCAATTATCTTTATAATCCTTTCCCCCACATCCTAGTTCTTCTAGTTTCACCAAATACCATTTCAATTAGCCTTATGGTTATCCTAAGAAGAGACATCCAAAGGAATATTTAAAATTATTGTCTAACCTCTTTCAATTTAATTATTATTATACCAACCCCTTATGTTTTTTCATAAATATATTCATAGTTTAATTATTATCATTAATATATTGATATGTTGTTATTATGATGTAATATCCATATTCCACCATCCCTTCTTTATATTCTAAAACAAAAACATTGTTTACAAAATCATTGCTTCACCAATTCTATGAACAACATACTTCATTTTTCTCCATCCCCTTCAAGGATGGTCATAAAAATATTATTATGGTAAAATAAAATTTTAATAAGTATATTATAACTTATTTCATGTTCTGTAATGAATATATTGACATAATATCAAATAAAATAAAATGTTTTCTAATGGTCGACAAAACCATCTAAATGAACTAACCATATAACTTTAACATTTTCACTAAATAAATCATCCCTATATTAGAACCCAAGAGTTTATTTGGGAGCATTTTATATTCTATAAGTAAATTAATACTATTAATTTAACTTCTATAGTTGTAGTTACATTTCAATAGAACATCAATAATTATCTCCAAGTGATTCAACCATGGAATAATGAAATGAACGCCACTAGAATAATGAAATTAAACTTTACATCTCATTGAAATGGATACAATTGAACGTAATATAATTATAATAAAAAAATATAGATGTAAAAGTTTTTTAAATAAGGAACTGAGAAATTTAATTTTATTATTCAATACATTAAGTGCAAGTGCATAATGATTCTGGAATATAAGGTAATGTATCTCTCTTAACAACCATTTTTCATTAGATTATATCTATTTTCACTATTACTGATTTTCTATCTATCTTTTATCTTATATAATTCTTATAAATTATTTATATATTTATCTTATATATATCTCTATCTAATTTTACTTTCCTTTGATAACTTAATACATTTTTCAAATGCCTTATTTTAAAATCAAACCATATTTAGAGGAACTTTTCTATCCCTTAATCCTTTTATGTAACAATCATTTAACATCTTTATTCCCAATTATGATTTCATTAAATAAAGGAATATTTTAGAAATATCCATTATTTTTTATCTCTGGATTTTAATGAAAATTTCATACATAATTTTTCTCTAAAAGTATTTAACTAATTCTTTATAACAAGATTTTGAATTTTCTTTTCTATACCCAATAGTATATCCTTTCTCATGAGTTTTTTCTAAATAAATGGAACATTTTGAGAACTATTCATATGCACTCATTTATTATTGTACAAAATATTCAATTCCTTATTCTCTTTTAAATCCTTTTGAAATATCCTTTGATTATGATATAAGGCAGGATTATGAAACCCATTTCATTAAATGAGTAATTATTATGTTTAAGATTTATGATTGATTTCCTTTTTATAGAAAATATAATCATGTACATGTTATGATGGGGGAACCTAGTTTTCTCTATAATTAATTGGGTAATTGTTTTTTGTATGATATGGTTTATATGGTATTAGTGAGTAAACTTAAAACATGATGAGGCTTTTTCCACCATGTGATGTTTTCTTTCCAGTTAGCCTTAACGTATGCTTATGTCATGTTTTATTTTTCTTAATATTACTATGTTTCCATGATATTATGATACCATGTTATTTATGTTATTATTTCATGTGAGTATTCATGATCCTTCTCATTTATGATATTGTGTTTTACTGTTTTACTAACATTTTATTCTTTGTTATCATGTTTATTCCATTACTGGGATTAATCGCTCACCCGATTATTCTATATATTCCCCAAGTTATCATGTATAAATTTATTAGATAAAAGGTATTTGGGATCACATTAAGGATAATAAAATAAAGATGTTTTGTTTTAGTTTCTTTTTTATTAATAATAAACCTAGTCATCCAAATACACTAGGCCTCACATTCTTTGGGTTGTTCTTATTGGATGTATATATTAAAATTCATGCAATTATATATGAAAAATACATTTGTGGATGAATTTGGTATTAGATAAATATCTATTTATTTTTGTGGATTACAACTAAAATAAATTAGTGATAACCCTAAGGATAAGTATAAGTATAGGATACTATCCTAAAATCTTGGTAAAGTATAAAGTGAGTTATTCCAAGTAATTATATCCATTTTCGGTTACTACAAGTTGATATGACTCTGGAATAGTTTTACCTAGCAATAATAAACCCAAAATGTAATATTGTGTATCTAATAGATTATTACATGGATAATGATAAAGTAGTCAAGTTACACACCTTGTTTGACACTCTCAAGGTATATGCTTTGTAAAATTCATAAACTCTTTACAAACCATTATGAATGACTTGAATATATTTTTAGGATAGAAAAAATAGTTAGAAATAATAACATGGGTAAAATATATTGAAACCTAGATACTCATAAGTAAGTATTTCCATGTAATTTATAATTTATTTCTTCAATGTTCATAGTTTTTCTTTTACATATAATTTTTAGCTTAAGTATTATCACACCTATGTTTATTTTTGATATAGTAAATCACTAGATCTAGAATAAAATAGTGAAAATGAACTTAATAACCTTTCATGGACTTAAATTTTCTATAATATTATAGTCCATCATAGTCTTTATAATATTTCATGTTTAGTAGAAGTATTTAAAAAACGGCTCAAAACATGGGGTTGAGCTATCTGTAAGAAAAAAATAGAGAAATTATTGTATCCCAAATATATAACTCCTCCCACTCAATGTTTGTGGACTGAAACTCCTATAAAATCATCTCATACAACATTTAGTGTAATTTTATGCTTTATTGGGCATGGGTAGGTTGTCCTGATATAAATATAATATTAAATGTTGGGAGCCCGACATCCATATCTATCCTCTAATTATGTACTTGTGTAAGGAGGATTAATCTTCTTTCTAATAAAGTTATCAAGTGTAGATATTATTTCTTTATGAGAAATAATATGTGGCTAAAATTATTGATACAAAGTAGAGAATCATACTTGAGTTCATTCCCATTGTGATGGATTATACTGAGGTGTTCCCTAAAGAGTCACCTGGTCTTTCTCCTAATCGATAAGTTGAATTCTAAATAAAAATTATTCCCGGATCTCTACCTATATACAATACTCCCTATAGAATTGAAACCATATAATTATAAGTACTGAAGGAGAAATAACAAGATAATATAGAAAATAGTTTTATACTCCCATGTGCTTCATCATGCGGTCTTCCAATCCTCTTCATTAAGAATAATTATGATTCAATATACTTGATTATTGATTATCACAAACTCAAAAAAATCATGATAAATAACAAGTATCCACTTCCGTAGAAATATGAATTCTTTGATAAATTACATGGGGACTAGTATTTTTCTAAGGTGGGTCTTTGTCTAGGATATTACTTATTAAAGGTGATGAAGAAGTATATTCCCAAGACTGGATTTTGAATAAGGTATGGACATGATGAGTTCATAGTGATTCCCTTCAAAATCACTAATTCTCTAAAAATGTTTATGGACTTAATGAAAATAGTCTTTAGATATTACCTTAAAAAATTATTTTAGTATTTATAGATGATATTATTATATACTCAAAAATAAAGGAGGAGTATGGGGAGGATTTTAATACTGTGATAATGTATTTTTGATAGGAGAAGCTATATAATAAGTATAATAAGTGTGATTTCTTAATGGAGTATGTACCATTATTAGGGTATTTTATCACTATAAAATGGATATATATAGACCCTTCTAAGAAAAATGCAATTGAAAAGTGTCATAGACCAACATTTGTAATGAAGATCCAGAGTTTCTTTAGACTATCTTGGTATTAACGATGGTTTTTGATAAACTTATCAAGAATTTAAAACCCTCTAATCAAGTAGGCTCTAAAGGGAATAATGTTATTTTGGTTTGATGAATGAAGATAGAGATTCAATTTATTGAAAAATATTCTTATCACTAACCTTGTCCTCACAATCCCCTCAAGTGGGAAAATTTTCATATTATAAAAAATTAATTAAAGAATGTATTTGGTTGTCTATTAATGAAGAATTATAATGTGATAACCTACACCCCAGGGTGGTTTAATTACTATGAAAATAACTACACAATCCATGATCTGGAGTTTTATGTAGTGATCTTAAAAAATAATAATTGGCAGTATGATCTCTATGGGGATAAGTGAAAAAATTATACATATTATAAGAGCCTAAAATATACATTAACATAGAAGGAGCTTCATAGACACCAGTGAGGTTTCTATATATGATTAAGGAATTGGAATTTTCAATAAACTATCTTCTTGGGAATGAAAATATAGTTCCAAATGATTTAAGTAGAAAGGATATAGAAACCTTATCAATTATAAGAATGGAGAAGGATATAATCTTCTTATACTTATAAAGGATGGACATGGGGATCATAAAGGAAGGAAAATCATCATTACTTTATCAAAATATCTCTCTACCATACCTTCTTGAGTAGAAAAAGGATACTCAAAGAGATCAATTAGAAATTAAGAATAAAGTGGAAAATGATATCCTTGAAGTTGATAATTGATGAGGAAGGTGTTGTAAGGTTTTATTTGTGACTATGTGCCATCAAATCTTGAGATAAATAAGGAGTTATTAAATTATTCACATAACTCGATCTTATACATTTAGTTAGGGAGAATTAAGATTTATTGAGATCTCTGAAAGAACCATTATTGGAAAAAATGAAGTAGGTGATTACGAAATATACACCAAAATTTATGGTATACAAGTAGGTGTGCGATGAAAGGAAAAATTCAATGTGGATAGATGCAGCCATTACCCATACAAATATATAAATTGAAAAAATAAATCATTGTGGACTTTTTCACTAATCTTGAAAAGAAATCATGAGGATATAATGTTATATGGTTTGTGATGGATCATTTTTGAAAGACTGATCATTCCATTTAAATTCACGAGGACATCTAACTCAATCAAATTGCAAGGATATACGTCAAATAAGTGGAGAGAATGAGTGGAACACAACTATAAAATATATATGACCCATATATGATATTTACTTATATATTATGGAAAATTATTCAACATGATCTAATATCTAAATTTAAATTCATTCCAAATAATCATCCCCAAACTAAGGGCCAATCTGAGTGGACTATCCAGACACTTGAAGACATATTGACAACATCCTAGATGGACATAAAAGGATGATGGTATCAAGATATTCCTATGGTCTTGTTCTTGTGAAATAATTAATTACAATCAAGAATCCAAATTTTTCTTTATAAATCCCTCTATTTGAAGAGATGTAGAAAACTTTTATGCTGGGATGAAGTTGTTGAATGAAATCTGTGGAGTCTTAAAATGGTTGTGGAAATGGTAGTGAACTTTAAGACTATTCAGCAACACATCAGGGTATATCAAATTAAAAATAATATCTATGATTCTAATCATTGATGAGACCTAAATATTTTGTTTGAAGATAATGTTTTCTATAAAGATCTCTAATGTATAGATCCATGAGATTTAGGAATAATGGAAAGTTAATCCCTATGTACATCTTCCCCTGTGAGATTCTCCATCACATCGAAGCAATTTATTATCAAATAGCACTCCCACTAACCCTTTCTCATGTATTTTATGTATTCCATGAATCTCTCTTGAGGAAGTACATAACAAATCCCTCACATGTACTGAATTGAAAGGTAGTATATCTAAAAATGATCTCTATTATGAGGAGTAGTTGGTGAAGATGTTGGACCATAGAGATAATGTTCTAAGAAAGACGACAACTCGTCTAGTGAAAGTATTATGGAGATACCACTAGTATGAGGAGGAAACATGGGAACTAGAGGAATACATGAAGTAGAAGTAAGATTACCTATTTTCACTATAGTATTTAAAACTAAATTTCAAGTGGGAAATTTCTTAAGGGGGAAGAATATAATGACTTAGAATTTTATCAATGGAATTTTCCTTCTGAATACATAATTGTATCATATTTAGTAATATAATATTATATAATTCACACACACCACTTGATAAAACCAACTAAATGTTATTATATTAATTTAAAAATTATATTTAAAGTTTAATATGGCCATAAGAATTGGCAGTATTACAATGGGACAAAAAATAGGAAACATATATAACAATAATAGGAAAAATTTTATATTCATGATCCCATAAAATAATTACAATCATTAAAAACACTTTATAAATTATGAAAAATATTAATAATTAAATATTAATATTGAAAATTAAAAATATATATATAAATTTTTTAGAGAAAATATAAATGAATAAAGAATGAATTAAATATGAGGTATTTATAGAAAGTAAGGAACCCATATGACCATTAAAAATCTAAACATTGGAATAGAAATCCGACCATTAGAATAGAAATCGGATCATTATAATAATAATATGACCATCATAAATAGTAACCTAACCGTTAGAATAGTAAACTTACCTATGGAAATGTAAGGTACTATTTAGGTGTGTTAAAAAATGAGAATACGACATAATTATATCCTGATACATATAAATAAATGTTTCAAATGATAAAATAAGTGTTTATATTTTTGTAAAACATAAGTGTTGTAAGATTATTTGACACAAAATAAAAATATTTAAAAGAAATATTACTTTCAAAAAATGGGTTAAAAAATTTAATCAAAATATATTAATTATTATTTTTCAAATTTATAAATATTTTATTTAATAATTAAATTTCTCATACTTGTAAAAAAAATTCATAAAATGGAATTATTTTTTGTAATATACACATCAAAAAATGGTTTGGTTGAATTTTTTGTATTTTTATAAAATAGTTGAATTGTTTCTTAGTAGTAAAATACAAAAAAATACAATATTTAACATTATATGATAAATACATGAATTTTTGAGTCATAGATGATTAAGAACCCATTAATTCAACCTCAAATTCAAGATTTAATTTATATTTTCACATGATTTATCATTATTGGTAGTATTGATCTGAAATAATAAACCAATGATTGTAATATTCAAAAACACCCACCTTCTAATCTTATAAATATCATCCCTAACCACCCCTTCTCATCACATATTAAAAATATTTGAGCTTACCAATTTCTACCCTATTTCATTACCAATCCTATACCTTAAATCCTAGTGTTACCAATCCCACCAAAGACCATTTCAAGGATCCTTAAGTGGTATCCTAGAAGAGACAACCCAAGGATGAGGTTAAACTATCAACTAACCTCTTTCAATTTTATTTCTCTTCTACCACCACCTTTTTTTATCCATCAAAAAACACATAGTATCATAAGTATCACAAATATATTTATATTTTATTATTATGGTATAATATCTATCTTATGACCCACCTTTATTATATTCTAAAAAGAATTTTTTTTTATAATATGGTTGGTTCACTATCTGAATGAACAACAAACTTAATTTTTCTCCAAATCCATTGAGGATGGACATAAAAATATTATTGTGGTTAAATAATATTTTAATAATTATATTATAACATATTTCATGTTTTTTAATGAATATATAGGCATAATATTAAACAAAATTAATTTTTTTTTGTGATGGTCGATAAAACCACCTAAAATAATTAACTGTATAATGTTAATATTTTCACTAAATGAATAATCCCTATGTCATAAAAATGATATTAGGAAATATTTTAATTATGGTTAGTACATGAATACCATTTCATTTCACTTCTGTATTTTTAGTCCCATTTTATAAGAACTTCAACAATATCCACAAGTGATCTGACCTTTGCAATCACGAATCAAATGCTACCAGAAATACGAAATTGATCATTATATATCATTAAAGTGGTTGTAAATGAACATAATTTAATTATAATAAATAAAATATATATGTAAAATGTTATTAATTAAGTAACTAATTTATTTAATATTATTATATAGTACATTAAGTGAAAGTTTCGAACAATTCTAGAATATACGACACATTATCTCTCTGAACCGCCCTTTTTTTATTTAGGATATAAAATTTCTCTCTCTAACTCACCTTATCTCTCTATATAATGTTATGTAGTTATTATAAATTCTATATAAATTTCTCTTATATATATACCTATCTTATTATCCCTTCCTTTGATGGGGTGACACATTCCTTAAGTTCATTACTTAGATTCCTTATTTAAAAACAAACTCGAATAAGGGGAACTTTTCTATCCCTTATTCCTTTTATGTAACACTCATTTAATGTATTTATTCCCATTTTTTATTTCATTAAATAATGTAATACTTTAGGTATAACCACTCTAGTTTACCAATGGTTTTCAAATCAAATTCTATTCTTATTATTTATGTAATAGTTTTTAACTTGTTCCTTAAGACACTATTTATAAAGATCATTTCTATACCAAATTATCTACCCTTTATCACAATTATTTTTCAAAATGAACACCATATTTTGAGACCAATGCATATGAATATAGATATGAAAATCTAAAATAATAAATTTCGGTTTCTCTTTATAATTTTTATAAAATATCATTTGTTTATGATATGAGTAAATATTATGTAAACTATTTCTTTCCATAGGCAATTATTAGGTTTATGAATTATTATTGATTTAATTTTTTCGAATACAAAACCATGTACATGTTATGATGAGTGAACAAAGATAACACTAAAATTCATTGGGTAATTTTTTCTCATTAGATGGTATGTATATGATTAGTGAGTAAACATAATCTATGATGGTACTTTGTCCACCAAGTGATCTTTTATTGGAAGTTAGCGTTGACTTATTCTTATGTCATGTTTTATACTACTGCAAAAGTATATGTTTCCATGATCTTATGATACAATGTTATTTATTTTATTCTCTCATCATGTTCATTCTCTTTTATGATATAATGGTATTTCATATTAATAACATGTTATTCAATATTATTATGTTTATTCACATATTGGGATTTATAGATCACCACTTTCATGTATGTATTACCAGGTTATCCTATGGAGTTTTAAGATCTAAAAGGGATTTAAGATCTCATTAATGTGAAAAAAAATATTATTTTTTTTAGTTTCTATTTAATGTATTATTAACACATTCATCTTATGAAAATTGGCCTCTCAATATTCAGGTTATATTTATTGGATGTGTATGTTAAAAATAATGTAATAATATGTGTAAAAGGATTTTGTAATTATAGTTGGTATCAGAGAATGGTGTATTTATTTTTGGGTATTAGTACCAGAATAATTTAGTGGGAACCCTATAGATAAGTATAATTATAATATAATATCCTGAAATATTTTTGAATAATAGAGGGGGTGGTTTCCAAGAAATTACATGTGTGATTGGATACAACAAGTGGATGAGGCTCTAACATAGTTGTACCTTGGGGTAATAACCTTGAAAATGGGAGAATTATTATTATCTTGATCATCACCTGGTTCATTAAAAATACTCCTTCATTCACAATTGGTTTGACACTCACCATATATATACTTATAAAATTAAAAAACCCTTTACAAACCATTATGAAGGAATTGAGTCAATTGGTAGGTTAGAAAACTTAATTTGAAAAAATAACATGGATAATCTATATTGAAACCTAGAGAATCATAATTTATAATTTACATGAAATTCATAAGTTATTCCTTCAATATTCATAGCTTCCATTTTTTACATAATTTCTTAGCTTAAGTATTCACATCTGTGTGTTTATTTTGGATATAGTAAATGAATAGAAACAGAAAAAATAGTGAAAGGTGCACTCATTCTCTATTCATAGACTTAGAATTTCCTATAAGATTATATTTCTAAAAATTATTTAATATAATTCAATTTAATAATAACTATTTTAACACCACATAAAAACATGGGGGTTGAGCTATAAGTGAGAACATAGAAAAAATCACTTAATATCTCCCATGTTTATAACTCACCTCCAGTCAATGTTTGTGAACTTAACCTTCCAAAAAATCTTGGAATACTACCTTTATTGGAATTTGATTATATATTTATCATATATTTTCTACCCTAATATGAAGCCAACATCAATTGTCATGATATGGATATCACTCTTCACATCCAAATACATCCTAAAATTCTATAAAAGTGTTACAAGGAGGATGAATCTCTTTTGGAACCATCTTATAAAGTGTGGATATCATTGAATTATGACCTATAATATCTATCTCAAATTATTTAGTAAAATGGGATAATCATGCTTGAATACATGCTCATTATGATAGATTATACTAATGTATTCCCTTAAGAGTTCCCTGGTCTTCCTTCAGATTGAGAGGTTGAGTTCTGAATCAAACTTTTACCTGTATCTCATCCAACATCCCTGAATCCCTATAGAATTTCCACTATTGAGTTGTAATAACAAAATAAGAATGCAGAATAAAATATAGAAAATGGTTTTATATGCATGAGTGATTTTCCATATAGGGTTATGGTCGTCTTTATCATGAAGAAGGATGGGTCAATTCACCAATTCATAGTGAAGACGGATGATATTACCAAGACATCCTTTTGGCCAATTTATATACACTCCGAGTTCATAGTTATTCCCTTCATACTCAGTAATTATCAAGAAATATTTATAAAATTAATGAATAAAGTATTTAGGGATTACATATAATAATATATGGTATTCTTTATTGATTATATTCTAATATAAATCAAAATCAAGAAGGGGTAAGAGTATTATTTTAATACTATTCTAAATACTTTTTTAAAGGAGAACATATATGAAATGTATGGTAAATGTTTTTTTATATGGGTTAATTATCATTCTCGTAGAATGTTATCACTAGAAATTGGATATATGTGGACCCTTATAAGATAAAGGAAAATTAGAAGTGCCCTAGACCAATGTATGTATGATAGATCCATAGTTTCCTTAGAATAGATTGGTATTACCAATGATTTTTGATAAACATGTCTTGAATTAAAAACCTTCTAACCATGATTTTTATAAGGAAGTAAAGTTTTTTTGGACTTATGAATGTGAAGATAGGTTCAAGGAATTGAAAAATAAGATTATCAGTGAAAGATTCCTCACACTACCCCCATGTGGGGAAATTTTCATGGTATATATCAATGATTAAAATAGGTGCTTGGGTTGTGTAAAAATTTAGTATGATAAAGTGATAACCTATGCCATAAAGAAGTTGAAAGTTCATGATTAGAACTAACCAACACATGATCTGGATTTGGAAATAGTGATCTCCATATAGAATATTTTCTGACACTTTAATTATGGTGAGCTTTGTGATATATATTATAATCATAAGAGCCTAAAATATATATTAACCCATAAGAAGATTAATATGAACCAATGATTATTGTTAGAGCTAATAAATGATTATGAATGCTTAATCTACTACCATCATGGGAAAGTATATAAAGTGAAAAATTATCTAAGTCGAAAGGCTTTTTAAAACTTAACAATGATTATAATTGAGAAGTATCAAATCATATTAGTATTTTATAGGATGTACATGGGGTTTATAAAGGAAGGAACATCATCCTTCCTTTCTAAAATGATTGGTCAACCATCCCTTATGAAGAAGATAATGGGTGATTAAAGAGATGATATTGAAATTCAAAAGGTGGAAAAGGTAAATTCTATGAGATTGAAATTGATGAAGGATTTGTAATATTTGGATCACGACTAGGTGTTCCATCAAATTATAATATAAAGGATTTATTGAATGATTCACATAGATCGACCATCTATATCCACCAATAGAGCGTAAATATGTATCGAGATCCATGAGACAACTATTGGTGGGACAATATGATGTAGTAGATCACATAATCTACATAAAAATTCCTGGTATATCATCAGATGAAATAAGAAAGGAAAAATTCCAAGGGGATGATGCAACCATTACCCATACTAATAAGGAAATAAAAAAACATCACCATGGACTATGTCACTGGTCTTATAAATAAATCAAGATAAAATGATTCTATATTTATTATGACGGATATTCATAAAAATATATTTCATTTCATTTTAGTTTGAGAGGGATTATGTCTTGATCACCTTGCAAGTGTATACTCCAAAGAAGTAGGAAGGATTCATGGTGTACCACTATCGATTATATATAACTGAGATTCTAGATCTACCACTATGTTCTGGAAATTTTTTTCATATGATCTAACTACTAAATTTAACTTAAGTGTGGCTTATCATCCTCAAATTTAATCTGATTTGACTATCTAGATACTTGAATAAAAGTTGATATAATGATCAATAGACTTCAAATGAGGACAGAATCAACATATTATTATGGTTGAGTTCTTGTATAATAATAGTTTCCACCCAAGCATTCAAATGGTCTATATGAATCCATTTATAGGATGATATGTAGAACACATACATTCAAGGATTAATTTTTCAAACCTAATATGTTGTATCTTAAAATGGTTAATGAAATAATAAGAAAATATCAAGACCATTTAGAAACACATCAGGGATATTCAAACATGATAGAAGAGCTATGATGATAATCATCAATGAGACCTAATTTTTGTGGTTTGAGATAAATTATTCCTCTATATATCACTATGGAATAGATTCATCAGATTTGGGAAGAAAGGAAATCTTAGTCCCTAGTACATTTTCCCCTTTGGGATTCTTGATCACATCGAATTTTTGGCATATCAACTAGCACTCCCACTAACACTTTCTCATGTACATGATTCACTTCACATATACATATTGATGAAGTAAAAAAAATACCCCTACAATGTACTAAATTCAGAGGTGATACAACTAGAAAATTATCTCTCTTTTGAGGATCAACCGATGAATATCTTGTTCCATAGAGATAATGTTCTAAGCCACAAGAATACTCACCTTTTCAAAGTACTATTGTGAAACTATAAGTATGGGGAAGCGGCATGGGAATCGGAGGAATCCATGAAGAAACAATACCATCACCCATTTCACCTTAGTATGTAAATAAAAAAAAATTGGGTGAAATTTCTTAAGTGGGGAAGAATGTAATGCACCAATATTTTATTAATGGAATTTCCCTTCAAAATATATAATTATATCATATTTAGTAATATAATATTATATAATTCTCACAAACCACATGATAAAACCCAAACATTTTGTTATATTAATTTAAACATTACTTTTAAAGAATTAATATGTCCATAAGAATTAAAATTTTTGAAATGGTACATGAAATTGTAAATAAGATAAATATAACAGAAAAACTTGGATATGCTTGATCACCTGGAATAATATCACTCACAACAGTAGAAATAATGTAGAATATCAGTAATGAAATGTGTATTTTGAAAATTAATATAAATAAAATATATATATATATATATATAACTTTATAAAATAGATAAATAAAGAATGAAATATGAGATATTCATAGAAATTAGGGAACCAATATGACTATACTAATAGTAATATGACCATTGGAATAGTAATCTAACAACTGGAATAGTAATATGACTATTAAGAAAAGTAACCTAACTGGGAAAAAAGTAAACTTGCTTATGGGAATTCAAAACAATATCCATGTATCTTATAAAAGGAGAATATGTCATATTTAAATCATGAAACCAGTAAATAAATGTTTTAAATGATAAAATAATTGTTTATATTTCTATAAAACATAAATGTATTATTTTCATTATTATAATAATTATAAAGATTTAAAATAATGTTTATTTACATAATGTGGGTTTATAAATTAATATTAATTTTTATTATAATGATAATATAATTTGGTAAAACTATAAGTAAATTTTGAAAGAGTCTAAAAATTGATCATAATATAAAAAATGGAGATCTTTCGAATAAATAGGGATTTAATTTAAAAATTAATTATATCATATTTATAAAATTATTTTCATAATTATTTTCATTTTTTAATCTAAAAATCATAAATTGGTTAGGGTGAGTTTTGGTATTTTTCTAAAATAGTTTTTTTTGGTAAATAGTGAAATATGACAAAATATGATCTTTTACATTATAAGATAAATAAATTAATTTTTGAATAATGGTTTATGTAAGAACCCATATGTTATAATTACCATGAACCATTTACTGTATATGTTCACAAGATTCGTCACTATTGGTATACTTGACCCAAAATAATAAAATAATGATTATAATATTTAAAAACACCCCTCTCCTCCCCTTATATATACCACCCCTTCTCCATACATATTCCAAAATTTGGTGCCAAATTTCTACCCAATTAACTTAAAAACACTCTCCATAATTTTATTGTGTTTCAAGTCTCACCAAATACCATTTCAAGGAGTGTTAAGGGGTAGTCTAATAAGAGACAACCAAAGGAGGAGGTAAAATTAGTGACTAAAATATTTCAATTTTATTCTTCATCTACCACAAACTTATATTTTCCATAAACCTAGAAATTTTATTATTAGTATTCAAAATATAATTTTATTCTTTTATTATGGTGTAATATCCATCTTCTACACTCCCATATTTATATTCTAAAATGAAAATGTTGCCTACATTATAGTTGGTTCACTGCCTCCATGAACAATGCACTTCATTTTTCTACGCTTCCTTCAAGGATTATCATAAAAATATTATTTTGGTTAAATAATATTACTATGCATAATATAAATCATTTAATTTTCTGGAATATATATATATATAATATTAAATAAAATGAATGTAGATTATGATGGTCAATAAAACCACATAAATAAAATAACTGTTTAACGTTAATGTTTTTACTAAATGAATCATTCCTATATCAGAAAAAAAAATTAGGAGAATTTAAATTTATTAAAATAAATGAATAAAATTACATTTCACTTCTGTATTTTTAGTCCCATTTGACCAAAAATTTAATAATTCTACACAAGTGATCCGGCATTTGAATCGTGAAACGAACGCCCCCATAATAATGAAATTATACTATATATCTAATTTAAATGGTTGTAAATGAACGTAATATAATTAAAATAAATAAAATATATATAAAATGTTATTAATTAATTAAATGGTGAATTTTATTCTATTATTCATGAAATTAAGTGCAAGTACAGAGTGATTCTGGAACATAAGGTAAGGGATCTCTCAAAACCTCCCTTTTTCTTTGGGATAAGAACATTCTCTCTCTAACTTGGTTTATCTACCTCTTTATTGTTATGAATTTATTATAAATTCATTATATATTTAATTTACAAATATACCTTTCTTATTTTCCCATCCATTTATGGGGTAAAACATGTATTGATTTCATTTCTTAAATGCCTTCTTTAAAATAAAACACTATTAAGGGGTTATTTTCTACCCCTTAATCCTTTTATGTAATACTTCTCTAAAGTAATTATTAAAATTCATAATTTCATTAAATAAAGGAATATTTTATTTATAACCAATATATTTTACCTATATTCTTAAAATAAAATTCCTTACTATTCTTTCTCCAAAATTTTGTAACTAATTCCTTAAAACACAATTTTGAATGTTCATTTCAATACCCAATTTTATACCCTTTCTCATGAATTTTTTTCCAAATGAAAACCATATTTTAAGACCTATGCTTATGTTCTCAGATATAAATATTGAAAAAATTAATCACTTATTCTCCTTGTAATCATTATGAAATAGCATTTGATTATGACATGAGGTAATAGTGTGGAACCCATTTCTTTCCATGGGAAATTATTATATTTATATCTTATGATTGACTTTATTTTATGGAACACATAAGTATGAACATGTTATGATTAGTTCACCTAGATTCCATTATAATTCATTTGGTAATTTTTTTGGTCTAATGATATGGTATGTATGACACTAAGGAGTAAACCTAGTCAATGTTGGGACTCTACCCACTATGTGATGTTGTCTTGAAAGATGGATTTAACTTATGATTATGTCATTTTTTATGGTTCTACACTTTTATTTTGTTTCAATGATTTTGTGATACTATTTTATTTATAATATGATCTCATGATATTATTCATGTCACTACAAAGAAAATAGTACATTAAATGGGGTTATATAGAGGGGGTTATGCACAGCCCCCTTTAAATTCATTTTCTATAACATTATAGGGGGTTCTGCACAACCACCTATAATCATCAAGTTTAGAGGGGGTACACAACCCCCTCTAAAAATTTTAGCATTTTTTTAATATGTATTTGGATTTTAGAGACGGTTATGTTAAAACTGTCGCTACTTTAATAATTAGTGGCGCTATATATTTAGTTACAGGAACTATATATTCGGTTAGAGGCACTATATATATACATATATATATATATATTCCATTGAATTTTAGAGGTGTTATATGTGTGTGTGTTATATAGAATTTGTTTTTTTTATGAAAATTGTGGGGGTTCAAAACCCCCTCTGATGTAAGACATTAGTGGGGGTTCAAAACCCCCTCTTGAACCCCCTCTAATTTAAGAGATCAGAGGGGTTATGAACCCCTATTATTTTCTTAAAAAAATCATAATATATATAGTATATATTATATACATATATGAATGTATTTATAAAATGTGTAATATATTATATTCATATAAATATGTAATATATATATATATATATATATATTAATTGTGTACTTATAAATATAATATGTATATATATATTTGAAAAATATATTTGGATAATATATATATATAATACGTGTATTCAAATGAATATAAACAATTACAAATAAATATATAAATACAAATTTTCATTTGTGTGTGTTTGATATAAATGTATTTATAAATACATACATACATAATTTTATTTAAATATATGTAAATATATAATTTATAGAGGTGTGAAGAAAATATATATATACATATATAATTATATTTATAGAAATATATATCCATGTTATTTATTTAAATATATTATGAAAATAATATTTATCTTAATAAACTTATTAATATATATAAATATAATAATATATAAATTATATATGTAATTTTGTTAATATATATATGTTTATTAATATATATTCTTATTTTAATAAACTTATTATATGTATTTAAATATATTGTTCTAATAATGTTTACTTTAATAAACTTATTAATATATATAAATACAATAATATATAAATTATATGTGTAAATATGTTAATATATATATGCTTATTAATATATATGCATATTTTAATAAACTTATTATATGTATTTAAATATATTATGAAAATAATTTATATTTTAATAAACTTCACAATATATATAAATAAAATATTATATGTGTTACAGAAACATGAAGTGACTTGGTGTAGTGGTTTAGCCGCAGGATTTATACCGATGGGAAACTTGGTTCGAATCCCGGTTGGATCTTTATTTTGTAATCCCTCCTAATTTGGGGGCCGAGAGGAAGGAGATTGGGTGCTGGATCGGGACACGCAACTCAAAGACCGGGGCTCGGGGACAAGGAGGACTGGGAAACGGACAAGGAGGACCAGGGGGAACAGCCACAAACAAGGGGGGCTAGGGTACATAAAGGACCAGGGACCAGGGGACAGACAAAGACTAGGGGGGCCAGGGGAAGACAGGAGACCGGGGGGACCATGACACACAGGAAGACCGGGGTCGGAGTACAAGGGGATACACAGAAGTACTAAGGGGCTCGGGGGACACACAGATAGGACTGGGGACCAAGGGACAGACAAGAGACCACTGAGACACATAGACAGAGACTGGGGGATAGACCGAGACACACAGCTAGGAGACCGATATAGGAAGACTGGGGGGAGACTGAGAATGGGGTACGGACCGAAGACCGGAGTACTAGGGGATGCACAGGAGGTACCGAGGGGATCGAGGGGACGCACAGCCTGAGGGGGAATGGGGAAGAGGCCAGTCCGGGGATTGGGGATTTTTTCTTAAAAAAGAGAAGCATTGGGGGTGATTTTAAGGAAGCACTGGTAAATGACTCTACTGAAAACCGAGGACATACAGGACCAGGGGACTAGGGGATAGATGGAGACCGGGGGGACCAGGGGACAGACAGGAGTCTGGGGGGACCAAGACACCCAGGTAGACCGGGGGCGGAGTACCAGGGGACGCACAAGAGTACAGAGGGGCTCAGGGGATGCACAGACCGAACCGGGGACCAAATACATACAGGAGACCACTGAGACACACATACCGAGACTAGGGGAAGGACCGAGACACACAAGTAGGAGACCGACACAGGCATACCGGGGGGGAGACCAAGACTGGGGGACGAACCGAGGGGAGGAGTACCGGAGGATGCATAGGAGGTACCGAGGGGCTCGGGGGACGTACAACCTGAGGGGGACTAGGGAAGAGTCCAATATGGGGATTGGGGATTTTTTCTTAAAACAATAGAAGCATTAGGGGAAGTTTTCGGGAAGTTCTAGTAAATGACTCTAATGAAAACCAGGGATTGGGGATTTTTTCTTTAAAAAAAGAAACATTAGGGGTAGTTTTTAAACCCCCTATAATGTTGTCCAAAATTTATCAAAAATGGTTTTCATTAGAGGAATTTACCAGTGGTTCCTCAAAACTACCTCTACTAACTGTAGGTGGACACATTAGCATCAAAAATAACCCTTTCTACAGTGGTCATTTTTTGTAGTGTGTGTATTCACTTTTATGATATCATGTAATGTCATTTGACTCACATATTATGCTTTGTTATTAGTTTTATTCCCTAACTGGTCTTTATAGATCACCCCTTTCTTTTTTTTTAATTCCTCAGGTTATCCTATGCAGTTTTAAGAGCTCAAATAGATTTAGGAGATCTTTAAGGAGAATAAATTTAATATTTTTTATTTCAGTTTCTTTTTTATTTATTATGAACCTATTCTTCTAAATACACTAGGCTTAATAATCATTGGGAATGTTTATTAGATTTTTATATTAAAAATAATGTAAAAATATTTTTAAAATAATTGGGATAGTATACTACACACTGACCAATGTCAAATTGAAAAATTTTGATTCCCCATGAGAGCATAGCTTTGGATTGGGGAAATATTTTTCCCCATAATCTTCTAGTTTCTATCAAATTTTAGATCCAATTCCACTTATATGATTGAAGGATGTGTTCAATCAATGCTTGATTTGGGTGTTTTGAGATGTGATGGATTGGTTCATTGGAAGATTTGATCTTAGGATCTTGGATATACTTTGGATATAGGTTTTTTGGGGGGTTTCTTAGAATGTGTTTCCTTTATAAAGATGAGAATTTAATTTATTTCAATAGTTAGGGGAGTTTCATGGTATCTATGGTTTTTAAGTATTTTGGTCATCTTGGTGATTCTCCCATTATAGGGGATTTATCTTGATGTTTTTCTATTTAGTTTAATTTGAAAAGGTAGGGAGATCTATATTTAGTCTCCCTTAATTTAGAGTTACCTATTAGATACTCATGATTGATTCGTCTTTATTATTGGTATTTTTTTAGGATTTTTTTTGGATCTTTAGAGGATGGATCATGTTTTCAATCTTGTGATATTATGATCCCTTAAGCTTTTTCTGTCCCTTTACCTTGACTTGGGACTTTCGGGGAGTAGAAAGTGGTATGGTGGATAGATTTGTGACACCCAAGTTTCCCCTATGGAATTAATTAAATAATTTAATTAATTATCTTTTAGATATTTAATTTTTCCGAAGCTTTGGTCTTGAGTTTTAATTTTTTTGGAAATTTTTTTCCTGCGAATGGGTTGTGCATTTTTAGGAGTAACTATGAAAAAACCATGTGTGGGGGGATATTTAGGGGGAAGTGGCATCAACACAATTGGTACATTGTTAGCTGGAATGTGTGGGTTGTTAGGAGTAACCATGAGAGGCTATTTTAACTCAACAATTAGGCTTCACTCTTTTGTAAACCATGAGGCTAAACCATGTGATTTTCCAAGTATTTAAAAAAATGAATATATTTATTTATTATTATTATTTTCTTATTTAATCTATTTATTATTTCTCTCACACACTCCCCTCCCTCTTCATAACTGAATCACACATCACCCTTAGGAGATCCTTCCTTGCATGTGTTGATCCATCCTCTTCCCTTGTGACCTGACCTCTATTCTTTCATATTTTTAGTGTGATCTCAATCGTTAGGTGTTTCTGCACCTCTATTGAAATCCTTTCGATCAATTTTCTTCCCCCTATTGTAGTTCCTTGAATTAGTCAAGACCTACCAGTTCTATTTTGGAATATTTTTTGTGTCTTCTTTATTTCTAGGGATTTTGTGGGTCCCTGGTGTGTGTTTAGGCATTCTCTGCTGAAGGTGATGCATTCCAAACTCTTTCAACTTACCCTCTATCTATTTAAGGTAGTTTTCAATATGGAACCCACGTGTATTACATGATATAAATTTTTGGTGTTCTTTTAAATGTATTATTATGAATTTGGAAGCCTATAATTTTTCATGGTATGATTGAAATAATTTTGTATTGTTTTATAGCAGTTGGCATGGGCCTTGTCCACATGCAATGTTCTTATGAAATTTCCTACGTATATCATTAAAAATATTTCACATTTTTAAAAAAAAATCCAAGGCAATTTAATGGGTTTGGAAAACCTTATGGGTTTTTATTACCATTAAAAATGGTTTAAATAATTGTCATGTACCTTGGCTGCATGTTAGGTGTTAAATGAAATTCATGTTTAGGTTTGCTAATGGGATTTTAATGTTTTAAAAATATGTTTGTTGGAAGTTTAATTTTTGAAAGGGAAATGATTTATTTTAGAGGTTTTTTTTAAAAAAAAATTGTGAGTTGACACTATTTTGAAATTATTTTTAGATCATGGGTCTTCAGGTAAAGCCTTTAAAAATTGAATGATTATTATTTTAAAAAGGGTGCTTAACATGATTTGGTTGCTTTGAAAGTATAGAATTTATTTTAAAAATTCTATTTAATGGAAATTTTGTTATTTCCAATAGACCATCAAAGTGAGGTGTGTTAATTTGGAATTAACATAGTATTTGAAATGATATTTCAAATGACTTGAAAAATAAGGTGTGTTGATCTACATCCTAAGTTGTGCATTTTAAAGACCCATTTGGGACATTAAACTGTTTTTATAAATAACTGACACCCTCTTAAGCCCCATGTGTTTATTTTGGATTGTTTTGGATTTTTCCCCCTTGGGGAATGATTAATGTGATATGCATTTTATTATTCCCATGCATGGATTTATGTTGGGGTACTACTTGTGAGGGTGTGGGAGGTGAGGCGCGATTTATTTTTAAGTCCTTTATATTTGATGCATGTGAACATTGATTTTTCAACTCTTTGATTACTTTTCATGGGAGTACTAGGATATAATAGATGATATATTTGAGGGAAAACCCTAGTGGAGATAGTTTGTTGACTAGAGAGTGTTTTATGGAAACTTTTAGATGGTTAGACTTGAATGAGTATTAGGACTTTATGCAGGATATCTTTTGATTCCCATAGATGAAGGAGTTCTAGGGATGTTTAATTTTTGAATAGTTAGATGAGACTTCTGAGGATGTGATAGGTTTATTAGAGCCAATCCAGGTTTCTTGTCTCTACATTAGGTCTTTATTACTGGAACCTAGAGATTATTCCCATGATTTCGTGTCATTTTTGGACACTTTAGGTGATTCCATTTTAAGCTTCAGTTGTACTTCCCCTAAATAATTTTACCATAGTAAAAATTGCTTGATTATATTCTTTGGATTGTATTTAATTATTTTATTGGTTCCTAAGAGTGATTCATGTATCGTGTTATGTGTGTGAATTTGGTTTCATTTTAAATGGGTTATTATTATAGGGTTTTAAATTTTTATTTATAATGCAAAATGGTATGGTTTTCCTAAAAAATAGTTTAAAAATGGTTTTCCTTAATACTGTTTATGAAAAATAAGATTTCATGGGTTACTTAGAAAGGAGGGAGAATGATGAGTTGGATTTTCCTTGGTTTAAAATGACCCATTTCTTTACTTAAAATAATAATATAAAATTTTTAATAACCATTTATTTCTTTATAAAAAAAGATGGTTTTTTGAAGAAGAGCACATGGCGTGTTTCTTGGTTTTTCTTTGTAATGCATGTGAAAACCTATTTTATAAATTATGTTCAAACAAGAATTTTATAAATTATTTTAATTGGGTATTTATAAAGATTTGGTTGTTTGTGGTGGTGTACTAAGTTCATTTATGCTCAAAAGTATTATATCAATGTTTCAGGTTCTTCATTCTCCAACAGACTTCTCTTTGAGTGTGGATTTATATAGGGATTTGAGGTGCATTTTTTATCACATTTGGTATATGGGGCCTATTATGTGATTTAGAAAGAACAGATTTTACTTTACATAGAATTCCAAAATTGTGTCCCTTTATATGATTTACCTTTTCTAATTATTATTTTATCTCATTTTATTAATAGAGGGTAGTTATATTTTTAGGAGGCTAGGAGGGAACAAGAGGAAGTTATATTTTTATTTACAGTAGAGGGAGATTGGTGTAGTGAGGAGTTTCTATAGTTAATTTCTTATAATAATTTATTATTTGTATTACTTAGTTTTTCATCATTTTTTTATGTGTATTTCTGATATATCGATGGGTAATACCATGTTTTTTACATTCCTACTATCACATTTACTCTAATTATTTTGAAAAACCATTATTTAGTGTGTTTTGTTGATTCCCAAGAACTAGTTATTGGTATGTGGGGATTAATAATTCTCTTTAGGCTAGAGGAGGACTAGTTCAAGGTTCTATTAATTAAATGTCATGAGTCATTTTTTGACACACCACATCTTCTATATTCTCATTATTTCCTTTAAGTAATCTTAATTCCCTTTTTCCCATCATAAGGTGTTGAAAAGTAACAAAGAGATCATCGACCAATGAGTTTATTATATATCCCAGACATATGAGATCATCATTCTCCTATTTTTTTCCCTTGTTCAAGAGACGTTTCATATTTTATATTTCAATTTGGGACACTTTAGTGTGGAAAGAAAATAAACCAATTTTATAGTCATAGGCATAATGTGAATCCTATTTTCCACCTATTAAAATTGTTTCCATGAAATCACCAAAAATTCATCATGATTTTGAGAAATACTATGTTCATGTTATTAGTAATATTCTCTTAAGATTATTGGGGATATAGTTGGATAATGATAGAATGAGTGGCTTAAATTTGTATGATAGTATATGGAGGAACTTGAGGCATATTATGATGTCACAATCCTTAAGAATATATTTTCCCCAAAAAATATATAATACTATAGATTACAAGAGATTCATATTAACAATAAAATAGTGCCTAGTTAATAAACAATAATACTTAGTGGAGAGAAACACTTGAATAAATGTTAGAACTTTTGATACCTAGGAACGGTTGAACTAATGAGGGGGGTGAATTAGTGGTTACATTTAAAAACATCCTTTAACATTAAGTTAAGAATCTTCACTTCTTGAGGTTATGATCCACTGAAGTTGTAAAACACATTATCACCTATAAAAATAAATAAAAGTGAATATCAAAGAAAATATATTTAAAAGGTTTATCCCCAATGAGGCAACCCACTCCTTGTTTTACTTAGTATGTATGTGTCATATATTTTCAACCATAATGAATTACCAATTAAAAATTTTTGGGAAGGGATTATATTTATCCCAAAATTTCATCCCATACATATTTCACCTAAAAAATCATTATACGTGTTCTCATTAGTTACATAATATTAACCTTACTTGGATCCTTTTGAATAGAAGAACAACTTCTAATCAAAACTCTTACATCTATAAAACTTTATACATACAAAACTTGTATCATTTATTTATGTATCTTCTATAACATTAAACTCAATGATCATCTTATTCAACCTAACATACCTTTTGGTGAATTTAAGCTAACCTATTGATAATATTCTTCACTCACAAAATCAGCATTATCACTAAATTCTCATTACATAAATTATCTCCCTTTATATAGTTGGATTTACTATAATAAATCTAGGGATCCCCAACATCACATTGAAATTCACACTCAATCAATTATTCAGTAAAACTCACTTAATATCTTCTAATAATATTAGTTTTTTACTCAATAAAAAGCCCATAATTCTATATGTAAATAATATTCAATACTTCAAAAAAACTCAACTTGAATGATGAACTTTCCTTCCTGAAATGTAATTTCTAGTTAACAATCAACACAACAGTTATGAATTCAAAATGTTTATGTGAAGTTACTCGACATCTTCACATTAATGTATTTCCATATGCCTCACTATTTCCTTATTCTAATTTTATCTTTACTTCAACTCAATCATCAACTTTTATAATATTCTATACTCTAAAAAGATATAAAATTAACCACATTCTTCTAGTTTTGTTAATCCATTTAACCTACAATACATTTGAACTTCAACATACAAAAACAAATTCTAATTATAAAAAATTAATATATCTATATATTCCAATCAAATTAGCATGAATAATTTTTATTATTCCTTCAAAGTGATATGTTACTTTGAAAAGAAGAAAATACATTGCATAAGTTAACTTCTAGAGAATCCTAAAATAGATATCCAAATCACCATGACTCTAAAATCTTTTGATAATCCAATTTTATACTCTTACTCATGATTTTATTTTTACAAACTTACATCCTTTCATATGATGTTCTCTCGACTAATCAATTTAAATTAACCCTTATCATTAATTGAAATTATGAAACTAATGTACGACTTATAACATGGATACTATTAAAATAAATTGACCCCAAATTAAATGAATTAATAATGTACTTAGGTTATATCTAAAGGGGTGAGTGTTTTGGATGTTTTATTCTCTATTTTCTTGTATTAAAAATATTAAAAAAAAGTTGAATTGGGTTGGTTTTTAATTCAATTGATAATGAAGTGACATAACCTCATATATCCCCCTCACCAACCATTATATCATTATTCTTGTTTTACTCCAATGTTTTCTATTGGACCACATGAAACCTCACTTAAATATCTTCACCCCATATTTTTGGTTTTATCAAAGGGATGAAATGATAACTAAATTCTCTAACCTCATGTAGATATAGAGATCTAAAATCTCTCATCACATTTAGTTAAACCCGCTACTCTTGATTGTATATGATGGTGTGTTCCTAAGTGGCCCGTGTGTGTGATCTAATGAGAGAGGCAAGATGAATTTGAAGTGTAAATAAATATGGTAACCACCTAATTTATAAATTTTTAAAATAAATCCAAAGAAAATCAATATAAGAGATCAACAATTAAGGTAAAAATTCCTTAACAAGGGTGTGGGGGGAGTCTCCTCAGCTTATCCACAAAGGGTATAGTCTGAAATCATAGAAGTTATTATAGTATAATGAAGTAATAAAGTAGTAAAATACAAGTTATTATCTCAAATGATAAACCTCAAAATAACCCCAATTATCAGTGAAAAGTTTCCCCTCATATAACAAAATAATTAGAGGATATGTGTGCTTCAATATCATCTCCAAAATGGGTTGCACAAATCTCTTTTCTTTTTCCAATGATATACATTCCTTCAAAAATAGTCCTCAATTTCTACATCGAGGCCATTTCATTGATTGTTCCATGTGTGAAGATCAAGGTCCTATATCTCACTAGGAAACCACATCTTGAAAATAATCTTATTGAAACATTCCCCTCCTATGATCAAGTTTTTTATACTCTGTAGTAGATTATGGGGTGAAATGTTTCAATGATCCATGAATCTAGTGGAAATAAGTTCTTCTTGAGGGTTTTCATGGGTCTATATTTGGATCTAATTTAGATTATTCATGGATGTGGGATTCCAAATACTGGACCTCTCAACTTTAGTGAAGCATGCCTGAAACATTGGGTCTTTATTTGAATAGTTGGGTAAGAATATTAATTTGGATCATTGGGATATTTTACTTGTAAATGGATTTGATTTACCCATGATTGTTTCTTCTTGAAAAGTATGTAGCCTAATTTTTTAAGTTCTCTAAAAATTAATGGTTAAAATCCATTTGCAACCTTTGAATGGTTGTACGTGTGCTGACATGGAAACCCACTGCTCATTTTAAATTCCCAGGAGAACTTCATGAAGCCTACCTTTGATCATCCAATTATTGATTTTTTAACTGAGGAATGAATCCTTATATTATAATAAGGATTTATAATATTTTAAAAGCCTTATTATTATCTTTTCAAATCCTTACATTGGTTAGTTACTCTATCAATAGAAAATCCCTAATGTCTTATGAAACTAGAAAAACCTTTAATATAAGCAATAAATTTTTATGTTTATCCCAAAAAATCTTTACGCACTATATCAATACTTATGATTCTCCTCTGGAAAAATACTTATACTCAATGTTTATTCCATATGATATTCCAGAAAAATAATTAAGATCATTGTCTAACCCGTACGATGGGAAGGCATGAAATACTATGAAATTTCCTTTGTTGTTTATCCTGAAAACCATAGAAATGAAGTCTCGCAATGTAGGCTTTATCATATTATTAATTTAAAATAAAATTAAACTGTTCAAAATATAAATTAATGGATTTAAATAAAATTAAACATGAATAAAATAATTAAAAAAATATATGATGCATTTAACAATTTAGTTAATGATTATCTAAAATTAGTGAAATAAAATAATTACCAAGGATTTAAATTAATAAGGGGGTTAATTTCCTATAGAAATCATATAAAAATATTAAAAATGTTGACTCATATCACTCCCTTTAACTTAGTTTATTTCACTCTTGGGAAATGCCATGAATTCTGTTTATTTAAATAATTTCTCTTTGTAGTCTTAAGTATATAATACTGGGAAGAAGATAATTATTTATTCCTCTATTTTTTGAATAATTATACCTCCATTATAAATTTAATTAACTATATTACTTCAATTCAATCACTAGTTTCAATTCTAGGAGTAAGATATATATATTTAAGTCGAATTAAAATTTTAACAAGTGATACTACTTTTCAACCCTCGTTCCTAGGTTCCCTAAAATTGAGTTCCAATTTTCACTTCATTGACACCACTTAATTAAAATTTATATAAGTCAATTTTCCATTTTTCATCTAGGTTCAATATCCCCCTCATATTAAAGAATTAATTTTTGAAAATTAGGTACTTATTCAATTTTTCCCATCTATGCGTCTGAAAAGCACTATGAAAATCACTTATTGAATATATATACTTGTTTCATGTGCTCACACAACCAATGAAAAATGTATTTGATATTCACCATAGGATATCAATTTCCAATGTTACTCTAGTTTCAAATGACTTATATCAATTTAATTTCAGTTGGATCTGTTAGGTTTTATTTTTTAAAAAGGATAGTTTATCTATAATTATGTTTTAAATTCCAGTGACCTCATGTTATAATTTCAATTATATAAATATATTTTCACACATAATACTTTTACAAGTTCTAAAATAAAATTTACTAGGAAAAAATAACCAAATTAACTCAGAAATAATTTAAAACTCATAATTTTATAATAAATAAACTCCCTATTTTCTAAAATTTTAATTTTCCTTGGCTAGATAACATTTATCACAAGTTTTCCTAGACTAAAGACACTCTAAAAAGTTTGAAAACAAAATAAATAATGATTAATTTATAAAATAAGAAAGTATATTTTTTCATATAAGTTTTTATTTTAATCTAAAAACAATTAAAAATATATTTATAAAAATAAGAAAATTACATCATAAGATACTTGTCAACTCCCCAAACATATCTTAAATACTCTTTAAATTAATTCCAGCATGAATGTTTTCCAGGAAAAACATATGAAAAAATGAAAGGTATCTAGAGTAATGTATAGGGAAGAGACGACATGAAAATGCTTTGTTCACCACTAGAGGGGAGGTTTTGCAACTCATATTTGTTTCTTTAAAAAAAAATATTCATAGTAATTATTTACTTATTTCTCATTCACTTAGAATGGGTGCTTTGATTATTCTCATTTTATAACAACTACAATAAATGGAAACGTTTTTATGTATGGACTAATTCGTTTGGAGCAGATTTTACTAGAAACGAGCTTCACCATTAAGGAGAATTGTAATACTTTGTATCTAATATCATATATTATTTTCTATAAGATAATTTCATGAACATGTTTGGGATTCTCCTTATACAAAAGTTATTTCTAATAATATTCCCTTTTTATTTCATCAATCTCCAGCATATGCAACTTCCCTTATTCTCTATATTTACCAAATTATAGTTTTACCTTCTTCTGTATGTTTTTTTGAAAATTTAGCACATTGGTTCTTATTATAGAATGATTGTATTTTTTCAGAATAGGAATAATATCAAGAGGGAGTGTATCGGCATGAATTTAGGCATCATTGAAAACTAATTTGGTTGTGAGAGAATCAACAAGAGCATTCACTTCATGAAAGGGAAGAGTGATGATGTAGTTCATTATAGAGAGTTTTTCTATAAAGATGTTCCATCTAGTAGTGAGATTTCATGACAAATGTATGTTACCAAGACTAACCACTTTCATAGTAGTATTTGAGTCACATTTGAACCCAACATTATTCCAATTTCATTGAATAGCTATTTGAAAAACAATGATAATTATAGTTGTTTTTTCTTCTAGGGTTATGCAATGTCCACATGGACTATAATTATAGTCAATAATGTCTCCAACGTGATCCATGGTGATATCCCAAAAGCCTTCTAGACCAGGATTCCATTTAGAGGCTAAATTGGTGTTTCACTTTATCCAACCAAAAAATGGTGGGATCAAAAACACTTCAAGAGTGTTGTGATGGGGGTGTAAAAACCTAGAATGTTGCACTGTCTCAGTATATCAAAGTCACAAACTAAATTTTTTCAAAATCCTTTTTGCAGATGGTTTTCATTCTTAATAGCTTCTGTGATTTTAGGAAATTAATATTGAAGGATATGTCTCACAATGGTACAATAATTTAATATAAATATCACACCAATTTTGGCCTTCTATACCCTATTCCATCCTTATAAATTATATTTATGAGAGGTTTTATTTTTTCAACCATAAATTAGAATTATTAAAAATTCAAAATCTTGTTTTTTCTCAATGTATTAAAACTACTTCCATACTCTCAAGACAAGTTTCAATATAATTTCCATAAATAGTGAAATAATCCAAGAACTTCCCCAAAAATATCTCAATAAAATCATAAAATATAATCAACATATACTATTTAATGGTACCTAGGAAATTATAAAAACCTAAACAAATACTTTTGTAAGAAAACATACTGAAGGGGATGGGGAATTTAGTATTTTCCAAGTTTACGGAGAAATTAAAACCTAAAAATACTAAAAATATCCATCAAGGAAATAGTAGTAACCCTCACTTAAGTGAATTTATAACATTTGGTCTATAAAGGGAATAGAGAAGTGTTATTTTATTATTACTTAGTTCAATTTTTTGTAGTAAATGAAAACTATCTATCTATTCTAAATCCTTTTATACACTAACTCATTATCTTGATTTTGTACAATTATGTTATAATTTTTCTTTAGAAAAAATTGAATGGGAATTTCCCACTTGGAGTTCGAGATTTCGTATATGATTAATTATCATAAAATTATTTATAATTCCTTTTTTCTAAAATATCTAGGAGAGTTGGGATGACCCACATTTTAGCTTGTCTCATTGGTTTATATTTATATTCTTGAAAAATACTATGCATGATAATTTTAGGGATAATCCTTAGAATGCATCCTAGTGTCTATACTATAACCCTAATTTTTTGTTTCAAAATGAGAAAAAGTTGGTTTTATTTATTGGGTTTATATTATTTTAAATTATTATTTTTTGTTTCAAATTTTCCTCAAGAAAATAAAATTTTATATTGGATGGAAGCTACTTTGATTCCAGTTTAGAGTGGTTTTATAATGATATTTTCAACATAGAGTTAACCATACTGGAATCATGTACATGTAATGTATAAATTTTAGTGAAAATTTATAGAAAATCGTAAAAATAAATATCATAAAAATAACTTTCATTAGCACTCAAAACTATTTCTAGATTAGGTTCATTTTAAAAAACATGTTTAGTAAAGAAATCGGTTTTTCCAGAGCTTTTCCAAATAAAAATAACCAGTAAAAAGCAATATCGTTTTTGGAAAAACTGCATAATTCAATGTGATTTAATGTAATCACATTTTTCTCCTTGTAGAGATATTTCATTAAATAAATAATTTTAATGTTCATTATATTTTCTAAAAAATTCCTTAAAACACTTACCTTATTAACATTTATTATGGTTGTGGATGTCCTATGAATTTTAATACCAAGAATAATAGGGGAATTAAGTTTACATTTTTCTTCCTTCATATTTATATAAAATAAGTTATATGAGAACAAAAATCCTTGAATATTTACTAGAAAATCCTCCAGAACTCCAACCAGATAGGTAGTGGTTTAGTTAGTATGTATCATAACCACTCATGTGGGTTTGATCTCTCGTATCTATATAGAATAATTACATTAATATATTCTCCCAAATCACATAGTCTATTGGAAAAATTGAGTTCTTCTATAGTGAAAGGGATAGTAAATGAACGTAGGTTTTGGGATTTATTAGGTATTTGTGGGGTAATATAGATAGATACACTTCTACCATAAATTATATTTATTTCCATTGAAATCACATCTTCCTTAGGCACTTGTCTTTGATAAATTTAAAATACCATGGTATTTTTCAAATGGATTCCCACAAAGGAATTTTTATTACCACCTATTTGAATATCTCAAAAAAACTATTATCTCACTGTGTCTTCATTGGTTCTCTTGGGTTGTATCAAACTAGGTCATATGGGAGGTTGGGTATGTTTAGAGTCTTCCACCTTTTCATTTCCCTTATACTTATTCAATGAGGGTGTCTCCACTGGTACTTCTTCTTGATGTTTTTTTCAAGGAAATATTTTTCATATTCAATGTGTTTTCCACTTATAGATATATCTTGAGATTGGGGTCATCTACTATTCTTAAGCTCTTTTACACTAATCAATGGAATAGAACTAAAATTTCATTTAGGTTTAGTAAATGACTTAGAACAATGCATACCTGAAACTTGATTTTTTTTTAAATCATTGATAACATATATGAATGGTTATATTATACTTATAGATCCTTCAATGTTAATCCACAAGTTATAAGAGTAGTCTCGTAAGTGGTGTGAGACTCCACATGTTGTTTCATAACGTCCTTCATAGAGGGTTCTTTAGTTTTTCCATATTGGTAGATTATAAAGGGTTGATAGATGCATCGTTCGTAGGGTGGTGGTCGAATGTTCTGTTCGAATGGTGGTATTTTATATTGTTGCTTCCCAGTTCCATTTTGACTACTAGAATACTCTCTGAATCATATATTTATTACTTTTTATTTTGGTACTATCTTCAGTACATGTAATCATAGCTTTCAGTTCCTTGAACTTGAGGGAAACCATCAGTGTAGTGGTCTTGGGAGAATCAAAGATGACAAAACCTTATAGGAATTGGTGGGTTCATTTAATGTACCTTGTTTACAAATAATTGTCTCATAAAATAGATTTGTTCCTCAATATTATTTTAAATTATAATGGAGTTAGATATTTCAATCTCATACTATCCTATTATAATAGTACTTGTACTCAATTTTTTGGAGTTTTAGGAAATCCTATTTATCGCCTATTTGACTTTAGAAGAGGACTTTTCTATAAGTTCCACTTCAAAGGAATCATCTAGAAGGTTCCGGTCACTTTCGATCAATCCTTTGTAAAATAATACAAAGAAATTATGGTCTTTGAAAGGATGATGTGGGTAGGATGTTGTTATCACCTTGAATATATCCCAAATTCATAGAGGGTTTCTCTAATTGGTTGCTTGACTGTAATAATTTATTTCCTCGGATGGATAATCCATGAATTAGAGAAGTATTTCCGAATGAATTCCTTCTATAACTCATCCCATTTGGTGAATTCTCTAGGTTATAGGTTTTAGAGTAACTCATTTGTTTCTTCTTTAAGGGAGATGGAAAATACCTTCTAGCTAACTTGATCTTTTTATCCTTCTCTTGGTTTGAAATTATAATAGTCATTAGAAAAATCTATTATGTTATGGTTAGGATCCTCTCCTACCAAGAAAAGAAACCTTCGTAATTGTTTTATCATAAATATTCTTAGTTCAATATCTTATTGATTATTTGGTTTTTGAATCCTATTATCATTATTGAAATTGGGTGTGTATAATTCTCTCAATGTATTGTTTAACTGAGATATATTTTCATCCATTTGATCACTTAATATGGTGATTCTTCTGGAATAAGTGGATGAGAAGGAATAAATTTTCATTGGGATAGTGGTAAATTATTTTCCCCCTAATTCAATAATTTTTTTGATCCTAGGTCTTACCAACACAGTTCATTCAAACTTTTGATCAAAATTGGCAAGGTGAGATGAAATAGATTTTGTCATTTATTATTTTCATTCAAAAAAATTATATACACAACACTAGACTCCCTATAATTAGAACCAATTTAATTGATTAATTATCATGGTGATACAAGTAAATGAATTTTTAAACCTAAAGTAAATGATGTTATAGTAGACTCAGGTTATCTCTGGAGAGAAGAGTGTTTTGGGTTTTTTCTTCTTTTGTTTGGTGGGTTTAGAATATAAAATATACAGTTTAATTTGTATTTTTTAAAATTAATTTGTCAAGAAAGTGGTATATCCTTGAATATCCCCCTCGTTACCCATGAAATATTTATTCTAATTTTACTCTCATTTTTTCTTGTTAACCAAGTGAAATATCACTTGATTATTCTCACTCAGAAATTTCAATTTATGAGAGGGATGTATTGATCACTACATTATCTATCCTCACTATTCCTCAGTAATTATAAATGTCTAATAACTCTTAGGGAAATACACTAATCATGATCAAAATAAATGGATTGAGCCAAATTGGAATGTTTATATAGTCTAGTGAGAGAGAGAAAATGAATTTAAAGTATAAAAAATTAAGGAAATATAATAATGTATAAGCAATTCAAATAAATCCAATAAAAATAAATAAAAGAAATTAAAAATTAATGTATAATATTCATGGAAAATTTTGATAAGATTCTGATATGATAAACCACAAAGCATCTAATGAACCATCCCAATATTTATTACATAATAATGAAATAATAAAGTATTAAAATAGCAGATCAACTCCCAATCGAGTTGGCTCTGAAGCATCCCCATTCTCAGTGAATAGTTCCTCCTTCATAAAAAATGGTTAAATGTTCTTTGAACTCTAATAGACTCTCTAAAGTATATGGAACTTAACTCTTTTACTTTATCAAATGATTTCAATTCCCACAAGAATATTCCTAAATTTATACATCCAGCCCCTTTCTTTGATTCTTCCACATGAGAAGCTTGGGGGCCTAGATTTGACCAAGAGAAAAAATCTTTAAAATAATTTTATAGATAAATTTCACTCCCATTATCGATTTTTCTATACCCTCTAGAAGAATCAGGAGTGAAATGTTCCAATTCTTCATGATTGTGGTGTAAAATTGTATTTACTTGTGGGTTTAAATAAGGCTATTTTCGGATCTGATCTGGATTGTTCATGGATGTGGGCTACCAAATTTTGGGAATGTTCATCACTTTACATGGGATTTAGTTAAAAAAATCCTTTAACATTGGATATTCATTCAAAGTGCTAGTTATGAATATTGAACTGGATCATCAAGATGTTGGCCTTTCTAGTGGATTTGATATAAACAAGATTCATTCTTTAAAAAAATACCTCGAATACCTTTTTGAATTTCCTGAAAAAATGAATTGTTAAAATTCATGTGGCAGCCTTTTAATGGTTGTACAAGGTCTGATGTGGTGACCTAGTTTTTGTCCTAAAATACCCTGTGAACTTTATGCCTTTAATATTACAAAAGTTTATTTTTTTTAAAAAAATTCATAAAGCATTATGATGCTAAAAACCCTTACGATATTCTATAAGTATTATTCTCATCTTAAAAAATCCTTATGTTAGGAAACCCCTACATAAATGGAAAATTTTATAAGAATTATGATGCTAGAAAAAGCCTTACTATAAGCCACAAAGTATATCTCTCAACCCAGTAATGCATCATGACCACTAACAAACCTTACGATCCTCCTCCTACTAAATACTTATTCTCATGGGTGAAGCCTTATGATATACCCAAAAAAGACTTATGCTCACCATATAAGCCTTAAATTCGTAGTTTACAAAGCTTTATGAGGATTTATTTTTCATTTATCCTCAAATACATGTGAATGCAATCTATCAGTGTAGGATTTATCAAACTATTAATTCAAAATGAAATTCTATTATTCAGAAATTCAATTTATAAATTTCATTTAATTCAAAGTGAATAAAACAATAAAAAATTTATATATTATAAATTTAATAATTTAGTAAAATATTCCCAATAAGTGTGAAATGTATTAATTACCTAGGATTTAAAATAATTAGAGTTTTAATTTTTAATAAAAGGGAGATAAGTTTTTAGAAATGATCACTCATATCAGAAACCATCTAAACATAGTTCTTAAGAATTGGAAACTTTTATAGATCAACCCAAAACAATTATTTCAAATAGAGTTAACAAAGAAATGAAATATCTTGATAATAATATAGTAACTTCATTCCCCCATTTGGATTTGTTGGTAATATTACTCTTTTCAACATTAAGATTTTTTACATTCCATAATATCATAGCCTTTTTATGTAGAAAATTCCTAACACCATAGTGGTTTATAAAACAATGTTTTTGAAATATTTCCATCTCTCAGGGATAAGAAATTGTGTCCATGTTATTTTGATATAATCCCCCTCAATTTACCCACTTTAATTTTCCTACCGCTTCTTTATAAGAAATCTATGATCATATTATTGATGATAGTGATGTTTGCACTCCTCCTTTTGAAAAAGAGTTTCACCACTTATCTCCCCTTTAACAACAAAATCCAAGTAATAGTGGGGGAACTTCCCAAAAAAATTGTTAAGTGAGTGGGGGAGGTTGAACATGATGTTTCAACTTTAATTCCTAAAACCTTTCTCTTGGAATAACATTATTGAAATTAACATAAATTTATCCTTTTATTAAATATTAATAAACATCACCTCATGAGAATAACATTTCTCCTTGATGAAATGAATAATTATTTTAATATGTTTTGATTTGGAGTGTTTTACTAGGTTATTTTAAATATAAATTACATTTTTATTAATATAGAAATATTTCAACATATTTTTAACATTCACTCTACATCTTTACATCACAACTTTCATCCACAATATTTGAGTGTATGGATGGGTGGATGGATTATATTATGATTATTCTGTACTCAAGGTTAGTGAGTTTTGTTTCTTATATTACAAAAAACGAAACTCTCTCCCCAAAATAATGTACCTAGGTACATTGATTATTGGTCATTGGAATCACCATCCCAATCAGTATCCTTGAATTTGATTAATTTCTACTTATTACTTCTTTGTTACAATAATAATATGATTTATGTCCCTTTAACACACCCCAAAATTATTTTAGTGTCCATGAAGTGTTATTCCTTTAGATCATTCTGTAATTTTGAACACAAAGTGACTGTATATACAATATCTTATGATGATTCAATTAGATTGAGTAAACATATGATTACCTTCCAGAAGACCCTTTGATTAAATATTTTATCAAATTCGTATTTTCTCTACTTTAATACAACAGAATTAGATCCATAACTTATATTGAGTCTTACATATCATGATTTCACAGTAGATCCTTTCCATTTTATCATGTGAAAGGAATATTGAACTTCCATTTTGGGAAACCTATATCCAAATAAAGATGTTCATCTTTCTATGTATTGAAATTTCAAAGTTCTCATTCATTGTATACGATAGCTACTTACATTCATGATATTTGTTACTATAAATGATATATCACCAATATAAATAATGAAAATCATAGTTCCAGAACTTTCCTCTTTCACATAAGTTTCTAACACCTATTCCTTTAGAAAATTTCAATATCTTTAATAAACTATTATGTTTAGATTACCAGGAATGAGGATCCTTATTCAATCCATATAAATATTTATTGAGTTTATGTACCATAATTTCATCATCATAAATTATAAATCCCTTCGATTATTCAATACAAACTTCTTCTTTAATTTCACCATTTAAAAATTATTATTGTATATCGTTATGATAAACCATGTACTTTTGACGAGAAACAAAAAAAAATTGATCCTATCAAGCCTTGAATCAGGGGAAAACATTTCTACAACATCATCACCTTATACCCATGAATATACCTTGAAAACCAACCATGTTATATTTCATAAAACATTTCCATTTTCTTTAATATTAATCATAAAATCCCATTATTTTCTGAAAGAAAATTTATTTTTGTCATAGAACAAGTTATGATGTGTCATTCTAATCAATTTGATCTCACTATTATTGATGTAATTTGTCCACAATTTGTGATAAATTTCTTCTAATACTTATTTAGCTTTAACTAGTGAGATATGAGTCATTTGATTCCACACACTCATCTTTATTCTAATCTTAATTTGAACCTTATAACTTATGAAGATATTATTTGTCTCAACCTACTTTTTTAATGTTTAGATCTTTGAGTTCTTTATTTCTGGTCGAACCTTCTTCATTTTTGGATTCATCAGAACATGTTTGTTTGATATTGGACTCACAATTTTCTTCTTATTAAATAGTTCCTCCAAAATTTCTTATGATATCTTTCATTTGTTCATCAAATTCACCTTTTTCATCATTATTTGGATTGAACTTATTTTCAATCAGTTTTACATCACATGATTCCACTATTTTATGTAATTTTTTTCCATCACCTTTATCTTCATTTTTAGTTATATGTCTCAGGGAAATTCATTCTTTTTTTTGTAAAATTTTAGTAATTATGTATGTTTAATATTCATTAGAAAATTAATTTAAAACAATTGGAAATATTTTATTGTTTTATTTTTATTGAACATCTAATAGGGGGTAAGTTATGCTTCTAGTGTTAGAATAAATCTATCATGAAAATTTTTATCTTTTGGATATTTTCACCATGCTCCTTTTCATATTTCAATATATATAACATAAACATCTCAAAAACATTATATTTATGTTTCTTAAATATAACACTAGTAATCTTAGAGAATACATCGATTAAATTGATAAAGACAAATAACTGTTTGTGGATTACTACATCATCAGTCCACATACATAAGAAAATTTAAGTTCAAGAGGTTAGGTGGATTTAATTTATTCAATTTTATTTTTTCCTTAAGTCATTATCCCTTTTTGAAAATTCTTATAAATACTGTTAATTTCTCCTTTTAGTATAGATAAATATCTCATAGATTCTTCTTTTGAGATATTTTATCATGTTTTACTATCCAAAACAAAAAGTTCAATTATTCCACAACTGATTCTTATCATTCTACCAAAGATAACATGATTTAATTCGATATCAAATCTAAAATATATTTCTTTTGGTTCTAATTCCTTAATATTTTTTTTCATTCTTCAGGTATCAAATGATAAAAAAAAAATTCTTGAAGATTACTTTTTTGGCAATCATCCCACAACTAACTTATATTTTTTATGTTATATTTAATTCCATCAAAAAATATAAATTCATTATACATTAACTTCTGATCATCTATGTTAGTTGATTCACTTCATTTTATTTTTTGGGAACTATTATTTCCAGTGGTAAGGGATCCTCCATTATGTTCATCAATGTTTCTCAAAACATTAACATCACTAGTCATATATAGGAAGTATCTTCTATCAAGAATCGATGACTTCCCTTTCCATCTCCCTTTAATGGAAACTTCAAAAAAAATGAATTTTATTATTTTTTTCTTAAAACTTCACCTTTTCTCTACTAGTGTATATATCCTATCAAGGAATTTTCATCATGAAATCATACACATATTAACTAATCTAGTCATATAAACTGTTGGTTTATTCCAGCTAATCAACATGATTATTTGTTGAAGAGTAATTAACATATAACTCCTCATTTTGGGAGATATTTCCTCTCATGTTATGTTTATAATTTTCTTCTATTTTAGTGTTATTCCCACAAAACCCATGACTTCTTCCTATAAGTGACATGTTATTCTATAAAAAGTAATCTTTGTGCCCATATATTCCAAAACACTAGCAATATACTTTGAATCTCCGCCATCTTGATTTGTAGATGTTTTTATTATAGAATGTTTATGGTGGTTCAATGGTAGATACAAATCCCTTTTTTCTTCTATTGTGGAGTCTATTTCCGTAAAATAATGTGTCTAAATTACATTAGTTTAATAGAATCACTTCCACATTCCTTATCAATCCATAATTTCTCCCCTTTAGTTAAGAATAATGTATTGTTAGTAGAAACTGATATTTCTTCATATTTAGCATAAACAACTTTCACCTATTTTTTCAATCCAAATTTTTCAATAACATTTAAAGATTCAACTTTAACTTATATTTACTTTTTGAAATCATCATTCAATTTTTTTAGAGTTTTTTCAAATTCTAGACATTTAGATTTTGTCTTTACCATTTAATCTTCCATTGTATATAGATTCTCTCATTTATCCTTTAAATCCATATCCTGTCATTCCACCTTCACTTTGGGGTTCATTATTTTCTCAATGTATGAATTCTACTTATCTAGAAAGTATTATTAACATTCAATATTCATCTATTATATTTTTTAATAGTCGAAGTCCCTTTTGAGTGTAGTATTTTTTAAAGATAGGCTTTATGTTTTGATTTCATCATGTGTTTTGAATGAATTACTTCACCTTATTCTTCTTCTTCACTAGTGGTTTCCTCACATTTCACATAATCCATGAAAATTATTGGTTTCTCTAGAATGTATTCATTGGATCATACAACTTACAATGAATCTTATTACTTATCATTTCATAGTAGACTGATTCTATTAGTCTAGATAAACTTGATTCTTCATTCAACTAATTTTCTAACTCCCTTCATATTATTTTACACTTCTTCTTATATAGAAATTCATTAGTCTCATCATAATAATTATTTCATCCTTTCCTTTTGGGTAAATTAAATAAAAAATTCCCAACTATGCCACACTCGAAACATTTCAACTGATGTTTTCCTTTCCAATTTTCTTTACCTTTCTTAAAATTTCAAGAGATAAGAGACATTATTATTTTGTTATTTTTCACCATATAATTCCAATCTTTTGATTCAATAAAAATTTTATATATTCATTCATTTTCATCTTCATAATTTATTTATTTATTGGGATAAGGAAAGTACTTGGAAAATCAAGGGAAGACCAGAGAGAAACTAGGGGGCCTGAAATAGTGGAAACTAAGGGAATCCACTATAATAATGTTAACCCCATCAGGTTCCAAAAATTTCAGATCATAGAAGAAAGAAACACCTGAGTTATGAGCCACTAGATAGGCTAGGTGATCCACCAATTTATTCCCCTCTCTCCATGTGTGAACCATTCGAATAGTGGTGAATAGAATACCTCAGTATTTTCTGATGATATAGGAAATCGAAGAAGCAATATATCTGGTGCCTTGTCGGGAATTGAGGAGGATAAGGGAGTCAGTTTCAGCTTCAGAAATGGAGATGTTCCCCTGGAGACAAAGGGTAAGGCTAGTGAGGAGGGCATGAGCCTCTTCCTATAGGGAAGAGCTGCATAAAAAGTGAGCAATGAATGCCAAGATAACTAAACCTCTGGTGTCACAAACAACCCATCCTCCTCTCATGACCCCCGAGATACATGACCCGTCTATGTTAAACTTTAAAACCATGGGATGTGGAAGTCATCAGATCCATTGGTTTCGCAAAGTCGTGCCAAAAGGTTGAGATACTTGGATGCAGGAAGCAATAAAATGAAGGGTTGTAGCATCCTGGAATTTACTTGAGAGCCGGAAAAAATCAATTAGGAGGTTCCTTACTCTATTGATGATGCCTCTTTCTATGGAGTGTATCCCCACATACCTCTCTTTGTTCCTAGTCTTCCATAATCACCAACATCCAGTGTGTAAAATGATGGAATGCGCTATTTTCTCCAGACCCCTATCACTTGAGCCATAGAACCAGTGAACAAAAAATGGGACTTCACAGAGATTACAGGAGGAGAAGGTAGTAAATTCACCGAATAAGAACTAAACATCGCATTCCTATTCATCCTAACAAAAATGGTGGGCCACACTTTCTGCTTTGTGGTTGGCGCAGCAAGAGCATCAGGAATCCATATTGATCTCGCATCTTCTAATGTTCCCATTGGTGGGGATCACATTTTTCATAATCAGACACATAATAAAGTTGAACTTCATGGTAATTTTCATCATCCATAGAATCTCTTTCCTGCTATCAATATTCCCCTAGAGGGAAAGAGAATAATGGTAGTCCTTTTCATAGAAGGACCCTGAGGAGGACATAGTAAACACCCACATATTCGGATCAGATTTGAGATTGATAAGGTTAAATGTGGCCTAATTTCCTTCATTCAGCACTGCCCTGATGAAATTTGGTTAATTACTCACCTCCCTAAACAATGTGTTGGTGGTTGGGCATCTTAGAAATCTGATCTTTGTGCCAGCCCAGTTTTGATTCCATAAGGACAGATCCCCCTCTCCAATAATCTAGCGGGTGTGGGGAATCCATGATGTAAAACAAGGGAGAATAACGGACATGAAGGGAGACACATGGCTTCCATGTATCTCCGGGTAATCTACATAAATGATGTACATTACCATGCCCCAATGTGTGATGCGCTCATGGATTTCCCAAGACAATTATTCATTCTTATAGAGGAGAGTGTTTGTGAGGCTGTGAAAATTAATTACACCGTCCTGAATGGGCCTCGCCATCTTCTCACAGGACACCGAATATGTTTTCCTTCATCAAGAGAATCCCAAATGAAGTGGGCCAACATATTGACAATATTTCTGATGAATTTTTTCGATAGTTTTATAGAAGATATGGCATGGACAGGAGAGGCTAGAAGAATGCTATTAACTAATGCAATTCGACCCCCAAAGGAAAGAAATATGTTCCTCTAGTTGAGGATAGGGTCAGTGATCTTGTTGGTGAAGTGATAAAAGTCTCAAATCCAATGTCTACCAGAAGATATTGACCCCCAAGATATTCCATGGGAGAACTACCTCCTTCCATTTCCAGAATATGACCCAAGGAGGACACCCGTATAGAAGAGAATTTTCTAGAGATGACGAAGTTTCTCTTACACCTATTAATAGCCTACCCACTCCAGTGACAGTATTCCTCAGTCACCCTGAGAAAGCATCGTACATAAATCTTATTGGAATTCATGAATATTAATGTGTCATCTATAAACAGGAGGTGGGATAAGGTCATAAGATTCATCATTATTAGAAATTGGAGGATCTATCCATTGCTCGTGCCTCTTGGATGAGGTGGCTGAGGATGTCCAGGGTGAGGATGAAAAGATTCGGTGATAAGGGATCACCCTTTCTGAGGCCATGGGTCACCTTAAAGAAACCGTGAGACTTCCCCATAAAAGTAACATCCAACCACAATGAGCTAAAACATCTAAAAATGGGGTCAGTAGCCCGAGGGGAGAAACCCATACCTGAGAGAACCTTGTTGATGAAGCTCCATTCGAGCCTATCATATGCCTTGTTCATGTCATGTTTGATGGACATGTTTGAACCATGAGTATTTGTATTGAGATCCCTCATTATCTCTTGGGACAATACAATTTCCACTTGAATAGAGTGGCACTTCACAAAGCCATGTTGTTCAATAGAGACCCACTAGGGAAGGTTAATGGAAAGCCTTGAGTTGATGATGTTCGCAAGAACTTTTTAAGGGAAGTTTCACATGCTGATCGGTCTATAGTGAAAATGGAAGAGGGGTTCCTGATTTTGGGAATGAGCACCAGTGTAGTGGAACATGCCACTCTAGGAAAGCTACCTCCCCTAAAGAAGTCACGAGTGGCCTATGATAATTCATTTCTGACCACATATCAAGATTATCTATAGAAAATACCTGGAAAACCATCCAGACTGGGCGCACTATCCTTTTTGAGGTTTATAACTACCTTGAAGATTTCTTTATCCTTAGGGATGGCCCCATCCTCTCATTATACTAGATAGAAACATGATTGGAAATGGAATCCAGGAACCCCGTATCACCTCCCAGTTAACCATTAGGCATCTGAAAATTCTGTCCAGCAAGAAGATATTTGAAGAAAGGATGATCAAGGGACCCCACAACATCCCTGTCATCCAAATAAGTACCTTCATCCATCAAAATATTTTTTTGAACAAAACACTTCATCTATTTGATACAATCATGGAAATAGGTAGTGTTTCTATCACCCTCACCAGGATATCTGATCCTCACTTCCTCCCTAGCCAGTTGTTCCTATTTAAGGATCATGACTGTGAGAGTGTCCTTATAAGTAGTGAGTTCTTCATCGATCCGGTCATTCTAGGACCCCTCCAAGCTATACTTAAGATGGTCAACATCCTAGATGATTGATTAAATTTCCCTATCACTGTGGGGAAGTCCTTTGCCCAAGCCTATAACCTGATTTTGAGCCTCCTCATTTTGTTATGGATGGAAGACCAATAATTCCTCTGAGTAGGTTCACTCCATCAGTCACTAACCAACTGCTGATAACCCGAAAGGCTGGTCAAATGCTGAAAGAATCTAAAGCGGTCATGGATCACCTGACTCATAGAGAGGGAGACCAGAATTGGTGAGTGATCTGAGATCCCACACACCAAGTGTCTGACCTTAGTGTTGGGACAGAAAGTAATGGCATGAATGTTTCCAAGGCATCAGTTCAGGAAGCTCCATAAGCGTCGATCCCCACGTTGGATGTTTCCCCATTTGAAACCATCTCTTGAGTATCTGAGGTCCATGAGGCCTTTACAAGACACGAAGTGAACAAAGACCAAACTAGCTTTCCAAGGGAAAGGCCCCCTGCCATTTTTCTCATCCGGGTTGGTAATGAAATTAAAATACTACCCCCCAATAAGACAAGGAAGGTTACTAGGATCAAAGGAATTGATATAATCCCATATAATTTCCCTATTTTTTTCATCACAACTCCCATAAATGAAGGACACAAAGAAGGATCCATTATCGTGGGTAGCCTTGGTGGTGATATGTTGGCCGCTTGCTTGCATCAGGTCCACAGAGATGTTCCTATGCCCAAAGATTCATATATGGAGGTTGGATGGGTCTGCATTCATGGATCTATGTAGATTAATTCTTCTGTAAATCTCATTTATTTTGGAGATATTCTGATTATGCTTGAGGAAAACAACAAGAGAAACCTTGAGTTTGCATATTATAGAAGAAAATAAATCTATTTTGAACTGCGCACCAAGTCCATGGGCATTCCCAATGAGGATGGGAATAATTGAGCAAAGAGAACCCTAGAATTGGCCCCTGGGTTCTTAGCCTTGTTACGTTGGGAGGAGAATTCTTCCCTTAATTTCTTGGACATGGCTCTTTTACATATACCTATATTTCATGAGCGAGGCAAAGTAGTGGGGTTGGAAAAATCCAGGGATCTGAGGGACTCCACTTTTTTGACAGAGGAGGGGGACCATGTCTTGGAAATAATAACTCAATCTGGTAAATCCAATTCGAATGGACCCAAAACAGAAATCATCCTTGGATTCACAAGGTGAGGTATGTCTTATCTCAATGGACTATGCAGGTAATTCTGATGGTTCTCTGGCTATGCAGGGGACTGATTGTGGGATTGATCGAGGGACTGAATTGAATTAAATTTCCCCTTCTAGCTCTAGCAGGGGTCTGGTAACTGCCCATTTTCCTCCCTCTTAGCATCCTATTAATTTTAATACTCATGTTTCAGATAAACCACATCATAATAGCATTATGCATACTGAAACAAGTAACTACATGCCCCATACTACTTATAATTTAAATTCCCACTTTGTGAAATCTGATGTTATATGCAATATTGTTTCACTGGAACCTGTTCAATCTGTTTCTCCTTCTTTGAAAATAGAATCTGTTTTGAAACAGCACATTTCTGATCCCCATTTAACCTCTGACATGAACATTACACACCAAACGCCTCTCAAAATGGATTGGGTAGACACAGATTCCCCTCCAACACTGGATTCTCCTACTACTGTACAAAAGACAGATATGGAGGCTGCTTTGGTTTCTATTTCAGAACAGAATTCTAAAATGACTCATGTTCACATCATAGACACTACCCACACTACCCCTGGGCAGACTTCAACTACTTCTAGGAATGAGGCCTCTTCTCCTATTTTGGAGATTAACCTTATTGATAAGAAACCCAAACCAAGTCCCTCTCAAAAAGTTAGAATATTAGAGAGGAATAAAGGTTCGGGAAAAACCAAAAAAAAAGATCTAACCCAAAACACAAGTAAAAATGAATATTCTCTTTTGGAATTGTCAGGGTATCACTAATGATGATACTTTAGTTGTTGCTAAGAGGATATTAACCACTCATAAACCCAAGATTTTATCTATCTCAGAACCTAAAATAAACTTCACTTCTAAATTCAAGAACTTATGTGCTCTTAACTATGTCTTTTTAGGAGCTTGCAAATATGGCTCCTCTGTTGAAACTCTATGGACTTTTTATCACACTTCCCTACAAAACTTGAATATTGTTTTATGTTCAGAGCAACATATTACTTGTGACTACTAATGGGAAGGGAAACACTTATTCTGTACAATGATTTATGCCAAAAATAGATATCAACAAAGAAGAACCCTTTGGCATGATCTGTCTATGTTGAACAATAATATTCATGTCCCTTGGATTATGATGGGTGACTTCAATTCCATTCTCACTTACAATGAAAAAATTGGTCCCACTCATCTGTCAATATCTTCAAGGGAGTTTAGAGATGATATTGATGATAATAACCTTGTGGAAATCAACCTGACTGGTGCTAAATATACTTGGTATAAGAGGCATTATAATAAAGTTATTTCTAGTAAACTAGATATAGCTTTCATTAATATGGATGCTCTGGATAAATGGGATAATGTATCTAGTATCACTCTTCCGAGGTTGAATTAGGATCACCACCCTATTCTGACCAGTATTCACACTAAAAAACGCAAGCCTATTCTCCCTTTCAAATATAACAATGCTTGGTCTACAGATCCTGAATGTGTGTCTCTCATCAAAAATGTTTGGGATACTATGAGTCATTATCAGGATGTTTTTGCCTGCATGTTTAAACTTAAAATTGTAAAACAGGCCTTAAATAGCTGGTGTAGAACTAAAAGTAAGAAAATTTACATTGATATATCCTCTCTTGAAAAAGAGTTGGATCAACTGAAAAATCATAATACCAACTTGGACTTTAACATCGATCCTCAAACTGAGATAATCATATCTTTAAAACTCAATTCTCTTCTCACATTCAAAGATAACATGCGCAAATAAAACTTCAAAACCAAATGGTTAACCGATGGTGATAGAAAGACTAAATTCTATAATTCACTCCAAAGGGTTAGAAAGGATAGTATACCTCTTACTAAACTTCTACACAATGATGTGATTATTGATTCTAAGGAAGCTATCTCCAACCATGTTGTTTCTTATTTTCATAATATTTTTAATGGCCCAGACATAAATATTGATCTTAGACCTAATATCATCCCAAGGATGGTGGAACAAATTGATAATTCATCTGTCCTATGTATCCCTTGGGACCATGAAATTAGAGCCACTATTTTTATTTTAAAACAGAACAGTGCTCCTGGTCCGGATGGCTTCAATAAAAAATTCTTTCAGCAACATTGGGATGTTATTCATCTAGATGTCTGTAATCTTGTATAGTCTTTCTTTCGCAATGGCTTTATCCCTCATGGTCTTAATGCTCAATTTCTTACTTTAATCCCAAAAGTGGACAATGTTTCTGAGATTCATCAATTTTGGCCTATTACGCTAATAAACACTCTCTTCAAAATCATTGCCAAAATTATTGCTAATAGGCTTTCCCCTATATGTAACAAAATAGTTTCTTGAAATCAATTTGGCTTCATAAAGGGAAGGTCTATACAAGACTATATTTTCCTTGCCTCTGAATGCACCAACATTCTAAATAAAGTTACCAGTGGAGAAAATTTTGTTATCAAACTTGACATTAGGAAGGATTTTGATACAATTGACTAGAGTTTTATTTTTAAGGTTCTAAAAGGATTTGTCTTCAATGATACTTTTATCAATATGATAAAAACTTTGTTCAATTCTGCAACTATATCCATCTTGGTCAATGGCACCCTTAGGGGATTCTTCAAATGCACAAAAGAGGTAAGACAAGGTGACCCAATCTCAGTAATTTTATTTGTAATTGCCGAAGATTGCCTCAGCAGGCTCCTCACTCATTTGGCAAATCAAAACAAACTCAAACCTATAAATGTGGCCAGAAATCTTAGAGTCCCCACTCATCTCTTATATGTTGATGAAATCATCTTGTTTCTTCAAGGGGACCAAAATAATAATAAAGTTCTTAAACAAGCCCTTACTCACTATCAGAACGTCTCGGGGCAGGACATTTCTTGGCATAAATCGCACATTCTTTTGGTAAAAACTTCTCCACGCAAAGGAAAAACACTATTACCAATAATCTTGGTATTAAAGAAGGTTTCTTCTCCTTCACTTATTTGGGGGTACCTATTTTTTGGGGAAGACCTAAAACTATTTAATTTGCTAACATAGTGTATCAAATTATTAATCAACTCTCTAATTGGAAAGGCAAGTCCCTATCCATGGCTGGAAGAATCTGCTTGGTCAAATCAACCATTGTCTCCAAAATGGTCTACTCCCTTATGATTTACAAATGTCATGCTGGTACTTTCAAAAGAATTAACACCTGTATTAAGAACTTCATCTGGATATGAAATATCTATCAAAAAAACTTGTCACCATTCCCTGGACAACCTGTTGCAAACCATTGGATAAAGGGGGTATTGGTATTAAAAACTTAAAGTTGTTTAATCACACGCTTCAAGCTAGACTTACTTGGAGACTGGTCAATACTGACTCGAATTACATCGACTTCCTTAAACACAGATTCGTCTCCAAATATAAGAAGGAGAACATCAATTATATCTCTTCTTCGATATGGCCTTCCATTAGGTACACTTATCATAAAATCATGGGAAACTCTATATGGATAGTGAGCGTTGACTCCAATATAAATTTCTGGCTTGACAATTGGACTGGTGTCCCACTGACCTCGATTATTCCCCCTAATTCTACTCTGGTGGACACTAGTCACACTATTAAAGATGTTCTCCATTACCATAGGGATAATCTTCCTGACAATGTTGCTTAGATCATTGATATCTATCCTTTTATTAACTGTGATGATTTTCTTGTCTGGAAACCCGCTCCAAATGGTATTCTTGACTCAAAAAATTCCTATATGCACAAATTTCTTGGATATGAATCTAGCTTTCAATGGTTAAATTCTTTCAACAAGATTTGTATTAAGCCTTATAGACTAACTCTAATTTGGCGCATTGCTCATAACAGATTTCCCACTGAGTTTTGTCTTCAATCTGTTGGTATCTAGTTATGCTCTAAATGTCACCTATGTAATAAATATAGGGAAGACACTAACCATATATTTTTATCTTTCGCCACATCTTCTGCTCTTTGTAAATATATTTTTGACATTTTTGATTGTAGATGGCATACCCCTGACACAATTTTCACCCTTCTTAAATTTTGTGTGCAATGCCAAGCCTCTCAAAAAATTAAGAACATTTTACTAGTTGTTGTTGCTGAGATCCTACATTTAATCTGGTATGATAGAAATGATATTTTATACAATAAATTCTCATTAAATCTTAATTCAAGGAAAGCACAGATCCTCATTGTGATTCGAGAAGCTGCATCAATCCAAAAAGCTCACTGCAACAACTCGGTTAATGACTGGGAGATTTTTCACAGGATCTGGGTTGATGGCATATATCGTCAACCTCGTCACACCTTTGAAGTTTTCTGGAAAATGCCAATGTCAGGATGGATCAAAGTCAACGTTGATGGTGTCTCAAAGGGAAATCCTAGACCTGCCAGCTGCAGATCCATTTTCAGAGATTCTGATGGCAAGTTTCATGGGTGATTCTTTAGAAATTGCGGCATAGCTTCGTCATTGGAGGCCGAAATGGTGGGAGTAATTTATGCCGTCAAGTTTTCCATTCAAAAAGGTTGGAGGAAACTATGGATTGAAAGTGATTCTACCACCACTTTCCAGGCAATCTAGAATAGTGTGACCCACCTTTCCTGGCCTGTGATCAATCTTTGGATGCAGTGTTTGGACTCTCTTCATTAAATAGACTACATTGCCACGCATACCTTCAGATAGGCTAACGTTGTTGCTGATGCCCTTGCCAACAAGGTTGTTCATCAGATGATGACTTGGATGGACACCCTCCCCCCAGATTTACTTCAGTTATTTGATAAAGATTGTAAAAAATCCCTTCTTTCTATCTCCTGTAATCCCTTCAACTTTTTTATTCAATAAAATGTGCTTTGGTCTTTGACCAAGGCACCACTTTTCTAGAAAAAACAATAGCTCGATCTGGGGATCCATCCACCAATTTGGGGAGGGGCCATGGGGAGGAGAAAGACCCTTTCTCTGATGAAGGATTGGGATGAGGGGAAGGGTTGTCTCCAAAAGATCGATCTAGGATATAAAGGAGACCTAGAAGAGGTCCTGGGAGAAGTGGGCGCAAGGCAGGGGAAACAGGAAGCATTGAGGAAGGACCCCTCAAATCCAGCACAATTCAAATGTCAAGCGCCATCAGAAGCTGGCAGACTAAAGAGACTGAAGGATCATTATGGGAAGGCAAAAACACCTGAAGGAGAAGGGAAGCAAGGAAGATCTAGGAAAAATGCCACTAACTTATGATGGGGTTGGAGGGGGAGCAGGGTCCGGAGCTAGAGGAACAGCAGGGTCCCCCACTGTACCGGTGTAGTGAGGCACCACCTGAGGTCCAGCCAAGGGGCTACTGACAGAGGGCACCTTAGGGGGGAAATGATGCCTTCCTTTTTTCTGTTTCCTACATACCTGAATAGAATGCCCATGGAGGAGACAAGAAGAGAAGAACAACGGGAAGACGAGATAGAAGATGTCATGGGACCAGCATAATGAATCCTTTACCCGAAGAAAAATCCTATCCGAAAGAGGTTTGGAGATATCCATTTCAAAGCAAATTCGTTCCACAAAGGCATTATCACAAGACCTAGTGCAATCATACGAGCAAAGAAAACCACCCAGGGAGTCACCAATACCCTAGAGAAAGCCACCATTAGGAAAAGGTAATGTAAGACCAGGGAGGTTGAGCCATACAACCACAATAGATCTCTCTTTTCCCCTTGTGAACCTCCAGCAATCAGTGAGTTAGGTTGAAGCAACATCTCCCCCATGAACGAGGGGCCTTTCACCATGCCTGAATGAAGTCCAATTCCAAGCCAAGAATGAATATGAAGGCATTCTAGTGGATGAATGAAATCTCCGTCGGAGAGAGGAGACCCCAGGATCTAGAAAACCACTAAAAGACCACGATTGGTGGTTTCACCTCACCAAATCTTGCAATCAATGTCCATTTGAGGCAGGCTTCTGCCTCCACAATCGCTGAAGCACAGACTTCAACAGAAAATCCGGATCCATCATGGGAGACCATCGGGCGAGGCATGGAGACAACCAGGAAGCAAGGCTGGGAAGGGGTGAGAGCCAGGCTATACACCACATCCTTGAAAGAGAGACCAGGGTGATGAGTCCCAAGAATGGGACCGAGAGAAGATGAGGGTGCCAAAGCGGTAGCGGCACCACTAGAGGAACCTAGATCAAAAGTCACCGGGAGTGGAGGCGCCATCACAGGCAGTGCATAGGGCACATTCTCATGAGTAGAGCGATATGAGGCCATTATTTTATACAACTGTTATTTTGGTTCATTAAGTCTATATTTCTTCCTAACATCAAATTCCATTTATTACTTAGCCTTTTTCTTAAAATCTGGAACCTTCCTCATTTCATATGCCACTAGGATATTTTTCTGTTCATATATAAATAAATAATATATATCATACAATTTTGAGACTTTAATATTGAATTTATCTAAGAAATTTCTCATTAAAATTTTCACAATAATTGAGTTTGTTAGAGTGTATCAAAATCCCTTGATAATAATGATGAATTCATTGAATCTTTTGATATAATCATCTATGGATTCTTCATTATCCATCTTCATGTACTCATGATAACTTCATAAGATTTGATGGTGTTCCTTCTTTACTTAGAAATTACCTTCAAAGGAACTTTATAGTTTATCCCAAGTTTCCTTGGCTGGTGTAAGACCCATCACTTTAGTGTAAATGTTCTTTAATAAAGACATGATAATTTCATTCCATGCTTCAACATAAACATACAAGTTTCCTTTTTCCAGAAAATTTATAGGAACATCCTCTTCTTTGTGTGGAAAACTATTTATAGTAGTATCCACCACTTTTTAGCCAATAGATATGAGATAGGGTATCATCATATTCTTCTATCCACGAATATTTTCCACAAAATTAAGGGATACAAAAATATTTAATTGAATTTAGGAAATCCATATTTATCAAACAGATAAAACATTGCTCTGATACCACTTGTAATACCCTATAATGTGGGAAAATTGAGAGTAGGTTTGAATCAGTGGATTCTTTTTATGACTTCCATTAACTTTATGATAACCTCCATAACTTGTTAAGGTTATGATATTCTTAATTTATAAAACCCACTTTCATATTTATGTAGAAACAAGAAAGATAATAGAACACATAGTAATTTTATATGGTTTGGACCCAATGAGGGAACTTAATCCTTGCATTTCTAAGGATGTTTTTGTCACAAATATTCCACAATAATAATTTACCAATTACAATGGTTAGAGAAGGGATCTACCTTAACCTAAAATTTAATCCCACACATGTATCCCAACAAGATGATTATACCAGTTCCCACCAATTACAATATATAATATTTCCCCTAAACATTATGAACACAAAAGTAGATTTTTCTCATAACTCTTCGATCTTTGGAACATCATATTTCCGAAACTTGTATCATTGAGTTCTGAATCTTCTGGAAACCTCAACTCTACAATCTTCTTCTTCATCCCAATGTATCTTTTGGTGAATCTAGGACAACCTCTTAATAATATTCTACACATAGAAACTTAAAATCATCAATATATTCTCATTAGATGAAATCCTCCCCTTTATATAGTATTATTTACTATCATAATTTTGGGGAGTGTGGGATTTAATTTGGAATTACTTCTCACTAATTCATCATCCAACCAATGTTAAATATATATAGGTTATTGGTTGTAATATTAAATTACACACACACACACACTTAGAGGATGGAATGATAGGCCATTGTCCCCCAGGGATAACCCATCAAACCATCCATTTTTTATTATAAATATCGGCCTAAAGGCCTAGTGAGCATGAAATGCCATTACATGGACTAAACTACAATGACCAATAGGTCTCTAGTTAATGAGACCAAATGCATGGAAATTTCTCACACTATGATTGGCCTTGCCTTGTGCTCACCTTCCTGCATACATCACCCTCATCATCTTCCCCATTCCCTCATAAGAGACCTTCCTTTCCCCTTACATCTCCCCACCACTGAAAACCTTTTATTCAATTCCCATCATGTTCCCATCCCCTTCCAATGTCAGCACACCTATGTCTCCCTCACCTTCATCCTCATGTTCACCTTAAGAGACCCTTCTCGCCCTTGCATTTTCCCACCACCACTAACCTCTATTTCCTTTCACACCCTAGGCCATCATCGCCAGGTCTCCTACATCGCCCTCGCACTTCATATCTTACTATGAAATTGGTTTTTTACTCAGTCAAAAATACCACAAGTATAATGGCTTCCACAAAACTCAGCGTGAATCGTGAACATTCATTTATGGAAAAGGAATGTTTATCTCATAATCATCATAATGGTTTTGACTTCACATTGTTCATGTGAAGTAACTTATAATCTTCTAATGAATGTATTTAAATAGAATTAACTTTTACCTTCTTCCATTTCCACCTATACTTCAGTTCAAAATTTAACTCATGCAACCTTCAATACATCAAATACCTTTAAATTTAATCCCATGTTTGGATGGTTTGGATCCATTGTACGTACACTACGTTCTAACTACATCTCACAACACCCACATAAAATCAGCTTAAGTTTTAATCTCCATATATTCTAATGAATATAGATTGAATCACTATTGGTGTTCCGCCAAAGTTATGTCAATTACCTTCAAGATAAACACATGCATCACATGACATAACTTCTAGAAAATCCTATGATAGAAATCCATATCACCATGCCTCTACATTATTTTGATTATCCTATCTTCATGTATTCTATCATAATATTCTTTAAATAACCTTATATACTTCCACCATTCTTTTTCTCAGACAATCATTTAACCTTAATATTTATCATCTGGTAAACTTATAAAACCCTCAATACTCAGTTATCCGGACATAAAAACTCTAACATTTCAATATAGAAAAAATTCTTTCAAATACAGTTGACAATAAATAAAACAATTTAATAATCTTAGGGTAGATTCAGAATAAAGAGAGTAATGGAAAATAATTTAAATTTATTCACTAACAATGTCCATTTGTTGCTTGTAGAATGATAGGAGAGGAATAAAAATTGTTCTTCCAATTTGGAATTAATTTTTGATCCCATGGATTCCCCTTTTATAGGCATGATAATACTTCTTCGGATAAGTTATCCCACCCTTGGTATTTTGATAGACACTTATTTTAGAAAGGAATATCTTATTTGTATTTAATCATGTCCTTTAGATCACACCCAGTTGAATAACTGGATCGGATCACACCAACCTATTGAATATATGTTTCCATTATATCACACCCAATCCTATATATGTTCTAGATCATACATGTTTTGTGGGCTGGGTTAATGCACTGTATGAACCCATTTTTTCTTGCAATCAAACCAGTACGACATAACTGATCTATTATAAAATAGTAACCTCTAAACACCTCACACTAACATGACATGTGAAGTGAAAAGTGTTTCATTATAGTGTAACATTATGTGATCACATGAATACTGGCATGGGCACTTGGGTGGTGTGGGGAATCTTCCTCGAGAGGATTTATTATGTGATATATCATTTTTAAATAATGATAAATTGCTTCCTTTTAAAAAGTGAACCCATTCATTCATAATATCCAATGTGAAATTCCAACCACATTCTTTCCACCCCTATTAATATGACACATTAGATGTTTCAAAGCAATTAAAAAATTATTTAAACTTATAAAAATATTTAAATTTTATGATTACTTCTACCTATAAGGGGAAAACATCTACAACAACATGATAATGTAAAATTAATATATTGAAACAAAAAAATCATTTCAACTCAAAGTCATTTTTATTTTTATTTTATTTTTTTAAATATGTGGAATTGAACAATTTATTATATTTATTCTAATTTATAAAAACATGTTATTTACTGGAAAAAAAATTCTTTTGTACTTTTTTATCAAATGAAAAATTTAAACATGTGTTCATATTTTTTATATTTAATAGTTTATAAGATTTATAGATGCAATTAAAAATTACAAATATATGCATATGATAAACTAATACCACGTACATATATTTATAATTAATTTTATAATTATGATATAAAGTTCTTCCTTCTTAAATGTTTTCATTGGTGATGGTTTTGGATGCTTTTATTGGTTATATTGAGTTTGGAATTCCACTATAGGTGTTTGAGTCTACTAAATCTACTGAGGGATTTGATGAACCCACTAAGAATTGAAGACACATTTTAATTGAATAAATATATCTCTAGAATATAATATTTTTAGTAGGAAGAATATCCTTATAAAATGTCCACAAAAATTCCTTACTTTCAGGTGAAGATAAATTTTCCAAATCCTCTTCAAAACTAAATAATTTTATTATACTTTTTTATTTATGATGTAAAAATTTTTATATTTTTTATTCTATTTTAAATATTTATTTTCCTTGTATATTTTGTATAAAAAAATTTATTTTTCCTTATTATTTAATTAATAATTTTTACTTTAGCTTTTTGGTTACAAATTTCATTATAATTTTTCACACTATTCATGGTAAGATTATCATAAAAGGAAAAAATTATTTGATAATGCATAAATCAAAATAAAAGAAAACGATTGTGATTTTCCCATTTTATTTGAATAAATAAGTCAGTAAAATAAAATAAAGGATTGAAATTTTTCTTCACCTTATTTGGTTAATGTTTTTAAAATAAAATAAAATGGATTCTTTTATGATATATGACACAAATAACTTATATAAAAAATGTAATATTTTATTAATTTTTTCTTCAAAATTGAAAATTATTATTATTATTATTAAATTAATACTATTAATTTTATATTACAACAATTATATATACATTTAACTTCAAATAAAATATAAATTACACTATTTATTTTTTTAATAAAATTAGATAAAAATGAATTCATAATAAATTACATAATCAATATAACAATCTAATTTAAATTAATTATATAATAGGTTAATAATGAAAATATGGTAAATTTTTAAAAAAAACACAACACCATCATGATTTGTGTTTGAATCATCCCAATTTTCGGGGAGATTTGAAAACTATCACTGAGAAATAAATTGATTAGTTTATCCTCATATATTATTCATTTTTATTTAATCCTTGAATTTGAATTTAACAAATATAAGAAACCATAAAAATCCCTTGGTATTATTTCTCCCCCCAAATATTCATAGAAAAATGTGTTTTTTGTATTTGAATATACATTTTGTTAATTAAATAACCCCTATTTCTTAAAGATAAAACATGATTCTAGGCCCCAATTAAGACTTTAGGGTAAGATACCCTTAGAGGTGAGGTTGGGGTGAATCCATGTATAGAAATATTTCATGTATAAAACATTTTCCTTAAATCCCAAACTATCCAAGATTATCCTTGACTTATAGTTAACATGGTCAAATATGAGTTCTTCCTTTGATGATTATCTTATGGTTATATCACTTTTCCTCCCCTTTATTATATTGATCAACGTTTACTTAAAGTGCACTAACTTATTATTCCTTGCAGAATATAAATTAGGAATTCATGTAAGATAACAATTTTACTCACCCCCACTAGGCTAATCCAAGGAGTATGAAATCTTCAATGTAACTATACACTAGAATCCCCTAGATAAACTATTTAGTGGTGTTTTTGGCTAGGGAAATCCTATTACTAAGGTCACTCCTCTTATAAAATTTTAGGACTATTGAATGCCTCCCAAGGGTTCATCCCTTCACTTATATCATTTTCTCACGATTCCAAAAACAAAACACCTTTCCTAGTACTTTATAACACAAATAGAAATTCCAACATTGTTGTTGCATCAGATATTGGTTGGTGTACATCGACTGCCCACTTATTTCTCCTTAATAGGTCTAATGTAAATATCACCATAACTATAACATCTTTCCAGGAGTGTTAATGAAAATATTACATTCTTCATTTTTTTCTAAGATCTTCAAGAAGTGACAAAGATTATTTCTTCTTATCCACTATTTTCTAGACCCATGTTGGGATTTCTGCTTCTTTAATGTATAATAGTGATGCCTTCTTGTTCTTATTATTATTTCTCTTTTCCCTATATTTATTTTATCATAGATTTGGAATACACTCTTGTTATTATTAATAAATTGGATATGAAAATGTTTTTTATGTTATTAGATAATAGTAATATCATCCTCCTTCTTCCTCTTCTATAAAACAGATATTGCAATGGCACTGTTTCTCTCTCTTTTTCGTATTATAATTAAAATCACCCCTCTTTCACTTATTTTTTACAAATAATATTAATATAATTCTCCTTTAAATATTATTCTTATTTCTCTTTTATAAAGATAAATCTCCCATTTTCATGTTCAATGTTTCAATGAGGCACTTTCTATGTATGTTCATTCAAGGGTTATGGTTAACTCCCTGATCATCACACATATTTTTCATTATAGGGAGTGATATATCTATATGTTATATCTCCATTACATTGGGTAAATTAAACACCTAAACCAATCAATCATATGGAAATATAATATTTACATCATATCAACCATTGTATTATATTTTGATTCAAGTCAACTCCCCCATCATTGAACACTAATTTATCTTTTTATAAACCTTGAAATACCGAGGTCGCAACATGAATTTCATCTTCATGGTGTAATCCACCAGTTTCTTTTTGATCCTAGAACATTTCATGGTGTGAAAATATTATTCTTGCTGAAAACCACCTCTTAGAATGTACCAGTGAAATATTACAAAGCCTAATTGTAGCACTAGCCTCCTTCATCACGAAACAAACACCTTTACTTTAGAGACATTAAATACAACATATCGAGTCTTTCCAGTGTGACCATATTCCCTATAATTTTATTTCTTCCTCTATTTGACTGGGAAAAATAATAATACTATTTACACTCCTCACCTCCATCAAAAATAATCTTATGTACCAAGGGATTGATATTTTCCATCAAAAAATCCATTCATGGTGAAATGGAGGTTCCCACTATGCGACCATCAAAACTGATCAAAGTATAAGAACTCACAGTCTCCTGTCATGGTGAAAGACTCTATGTGAATCTATTATTCATAAGAATGATCTTTTGTATTAAATTCAATTAAATTATAGAAAGTTTTTTCATTGTCTAACTATTTTTTCTCTTCTAAAGACAATGTATAAATTCTTACACATTCCAGGATGACCCTTACAATTTCTAGGACTTACTCTTACACACATAGGGTAGTGAATGCCTTTTTAATTTTTATAGAAACATATTTAAGTTAATAACCATGGGTGTTACTATATGAATTGTATTCCATATGAAGATTCAATGTGAATAGTCTTACACAAAGTTCCAAATACACTTATGTTTATCGGGGGGACTCTTATGTTTCACCATTTTCCATTTTTCAGTGTTTTCGAATCATGAGGTGACATAGTTTTTAGAAATTTGATTTATTTACTAAAGAAAAAACTACAAATGTTTTACACTAAATTATTTAATACTCATTATTGGATAACTTCCCTACCGTGCTTTCTAAAAACTTAACTATCAACAATTAAATTGTGTTAAAAATAAATCTTGCACAATAACTCCAACACTTACTAACAATAAATTTAATAATATATACTAATAAATCCTTAATTGGATAGTAACACTTGATATTATAAAATTAATTCATTTTCATACATTTTAATTAATCAAATTTTATTTAATTTACATTCATAAATGTTAAAGGTATAATGGATTATATGAAAAAACAAACCAAAAAAGGATTAATTAAGTAGTATATAAGTTAAATCTAGTAGTTGTTGAGAATGTTTATTATATAGAAATATATTTCTTTTAGGATGAAATATACAATCCTAAAAATACTTATATAAAACTCAAATAATTAGACGAAATTTTAAGAACTTCTTGTTGAACCCATGAATTAATTTCAATACAATAATAATTGACAATTGGTTCTCCCCATTAGATGTGGGAATAAAATTAAGGAAAGTCCCAATTATACCAAGGTCATGAGACTTGATCATGAATTCAGGTCATGTACTTAGGTAGCCTTCACCCACCCCTAGTTGAACACCCTACTGACTAGTGTGAAAGTCACTAGCATGCCTCTTCTATGTGCCATGGTCATCTACATGAATCACATGTACAAACTACTTTAAATCCCATCCCTCATGCTCCCAGATCACTAAATTGTCCTATAAATTGACCATATGCAGTCCTTATTTTCCACTAGTGGAACACTTAATAAATATGAGTATATTTCCCAGTGATCACTTCACCAAAGATCTGTTTTTCACTCTAGGTGGGTTATTAATCCTAAAATAAGGGGAAATAATTAAAAAATGAGGGTAATTGTTTTACCTGAGTGTTTAACATATTAAACATTGGCATGAGACCACTTCCTCCTTAGTTCTTATGGAATAGTGTGAAGGAACCCATACTAGAAAACACACCAAGGTTACACTCACCCAGGTCATACTAAGGAAGAAACTTTACTAAGGCATACCCTCACCCAAGTTTCCTCACTAGGGAGAAACTTCTCTCTACTCCTTCACAAGGGAGATCAATTATCCCTTGGCTCTTACTAGGGTGATACTTCACTATTGTCCTCTTTAGGGAAATTATTTAACCCAGCCTAATACATAGTGCTACAGTCAATATAAGTAAAATGTAATATAACTACATATTTCTTCCATTAAATTTGTTTTAAAATGTATCTAATAAATTTACCTATTTGTTTTTAAAAAAACAAGGAAATATGGTTTCACAATTTTTACTGAAGTTCCCAGATAAGTGTGAATCACTGAGAGGGGGAGGGGGTGAATCAGTTATCCCTTTAAATATTTTTACTAATTGATTCTTTTCAATTAAACTTCTATGACTGGTTAAATCCTTGATCCACTCTTCTTGTGTCTCTCTGCCTTACCTCGAATGATGTTGTAAATGTAAGGGCACTAAACACAAGGATTTACAAGGTTTGGTTCAAAGACATACTCCTTACTGTGGTGGTTATTCTCCCCCACAAAGATTATCCACTATAATCCGATTATTAATTACAATGGTCGATAAATAGTCACCTTTATCTCTTCTGAGTCCCACAGGAGGTTCTTTATACTGCTTCACATAGTGTTACCAGAGTCCCACTGGCCTGCTTCAGAGTCCCACTGAAGACTTATTCCTCCTAGATTTCGTAAGAGATGCTTCTTGATTCACTATGGATGGATCTTCTAATCTTCCCTCATGAGCTTTTTGAATCACACTTGCTCTTGAATCTCTTTAAGTAGCTTAATTATCCTTTGGTAAGGTCTGTTGGCCTAGCTCATTATTTATGATGACTTTCTTGATCACTTCTCAGTTCAAAATTGCTCAAGAAATTCATTATTATTTTGATGAAGACCTGGCCTCACTAATGTGTGTGGAAATGGTGCGCACAACTTCTTCAAGAATATAATATTCAAGAATGATCTTGCATAGTATTAGCACTATCTCTCTTCATGGATTTTTCAACACCGTCAACTCAGATAAAATATATTCTTTAACTCTGTCTGGCTTCAGTATCAATACTCGTTCACTTCATGCATGCATTGCATGGGATAAAATACCTCTTGTATTTGGATATCCCAATTTCTTCTTCTTTAGTGCAATAACTAAATGCACTAAATCTTCTCCATGTTTTATTGTCAAGAATCACATTCACTTATGTGATTATTCAGACACTGAGGATCATATCTCTTGGCATCATCTAAATTGATTATTCTTCATGCATGAGTTGCACAACATTGCTTCTTCTTGTTTACAAATGTGCACTAACAATATTGATTATTCTTTTAAGTGTCTTTACGTGTGCATGTGCATGCATGCATACACAATTTCCTTCTTCTATATTCTTGTGTGGAAACCCAAATGGGTATGACAGTTTGAGCACACACACTTCATTTTTCATTTTATCACTTAATATCACACACAGTCATTGTATTTGGTTCTTTTCACACACACACATTATTTTAGGTTCAATATAAGTGTGTGTTTATTCAAAACTGAATGGGTTTAGTTCATGTGTGTGATATTCCTCTTTCTTCCTCCTTCTTCAAATGTGCACACACAATCCTCTCTTGATTTGTTCTCTTTTTCAAACCTAAATGGGTATATTCAATGTATGTCTTGTTCATTCACACTTGGGTGTCTCAATTCATGCATATTCATGCATTTTCATCATTCATGCACTCTCCATTATCCTTTGTGAATACACTAGGGCTCGGGTTTCTTTTTCTTCAAATACAACACATACAAGATTCGGCCTTCATGCAACCACCTTCTAATTCAAATACTAACCCCTGAAAAATAGTATATATATATATATAGACATAAGGGTGTTCTTTTTTTTCAAACAGGATGACAAGAGTTCTCCTTCACTCCCATGGATCGCATGGGTCTCCTTCATAGAACCAAGGAAGTGTTCTTGGTTTTTGTCTTCGCAAGATCACAACAAGGGTGTGTTGCACTGATTGTATGTTTGTTGTTTCTTCTTTACGCATGAACCACACCAAGGGTTTGAAGGAACCTATTGGGTGTTCAGCTTCTTTCAAAAACCAGGGTGGTTTGCACTTCTCCTTTGTGCAAGGGATGCACGAGATTCCTTCTTTGCGCAAGATATACACAGCTCTTCTTCTTCGCGTAGCTAGGCTACATGGAAGAACTTTTTACAATGCTCTATTTCTAGGAAACAAGAGATTCTCTTAATGTTTTCAACCCTAGAGCCTCGGTCGATGGCTCTGTATTTATAGGCAAGGATCACCGTTCAAATTTGTGTGAGATGTCGTAGAATTCAAACATTTCAATAGCCGAGATCTTTGAATTTGAATATTTTCAAATGAGGGATAGAGATATGCGCAAATATCAGTTGTTTCCTTTTCAACCATGGGCTCCTTATTTCTTGGTGTGTACTATCCTCATGTGTATGCATTCTCAAATGCATGAAAATCATCTCCTGAATGCATCGATCTTCATGATGTGGCCTCACAACTCCTTTTTCTTCGGCCACGTACTATCTCTTTATATTGGTTCAAGCATGAAAATGAAATTGCATGCATGTGTTTGTTAAATCCTAACAATCACTGTGGGATTTAAATTTGATCAAATGATGCCCAGAGTGATGAGATCTTCATTTAGCTCAAGTACTAGTTCGCGGGTTGAGCTCGGGTGTCCGGAGGTTGAAGACAACCTCAGTGGAGAGATCGGACGGTGCGACTTCAAAAATGAACCGTAGAGATAAGATGGACGACCTTGATTATAAGGCGAGACGTGGGATGGAGCATGCGGCTAAGATCAGGTGTGGGATCATATGGATGGGGTAGATCACGTCTGTGTTTTTAAAATTCCGTCCCACATTGAAACGTCATGATGTTTTCGGCTTCTTTAAATAATAAGACGTGGAGGAAGAATGTCATAATTCTCCTCCCCCCTCTCCCAGTGCTGCCCCACACCAGTGTTCTACAGGAGCGCTCTTAGTGCCCACTATCACCTCCTTGGGCACGATAATGGAGCCCAATATACATACGATGCACGAGTTCACCACCGTGCGCACACCTACAGGCTTATACATGTCCTGCACACCCTTCCTCATGCGGTGATAGCCTTGAGGGCTTCCCTTAGGTGAGATTGACCCTCAAGTCTGGTATGTTTTTGAGGTGACGTCTTCAGCTGGCTTCCATGGTTGTCCCCTTATTTTTAATGTAATTCCATATATACTTGGTTAAAAACCAAGTTTATAGTACAAGAATAATGCATGTCCACCTTCTTCATTATCTCTAGAATTCCAAACCACCATCCTTCTTCTCTTCTTCTTTTTATTATTTTTGGAATGAGAATCCCAAAGATCTTCTCCAAAAAATCATCACCCTTTTCTTAAGATATGAATCCCAAAGATCTTCAATATTCTTTTAATCCAACCATGGATGATGCATATATCATTTCTTCATGCATCATGTATTAAAACATAATGCATGGATTCTCCTTGTTGTGAGGGATGTGTTCTCCATTAGCACATATCTTCGGCTTTGAGGAATATCTCAAACAATCATATGATATATATATCCTCTTGTAGAATTGATCAAGTGTAGAACTCAATGATATGAATCAAAAAAAATTCTAAAAGGCTTCACTAACTTCTCGATCAATATCTTTCATTCACATATTGACTTCTCATTGACAACTTATTGACCAAAAATGAAACACCATGCTCAACAATCTCCCCCTTTGTATTTTGTGGTTAGTATCACCTAATAACACTTTGATTGGGTCAATATGTATGTCTATATTTTCTCCCCCTTATTGGAAATCAAATGAAAAGGTATTAGTGGGGTCTCTTAAAAAACATGTACTCCTCCCTTTGAATAATATCTTTTGGAATATTTCTAAGAGAGGGATGATGTCACATGGTTCACATAGAAAATATCCTTTAGTTAATCAACTCTAAGTCTAATTAGTCTAACCCAATGTAGAAAATAAGAGAGACATGACCAAGGTTTTCAGTGTTGTCCATAAACAACCATACATGTTAAATCATGCTCAGAGTGTATCAATTCCTGATCAAGGGATTGTAGATAATGAGATTTACCAATAAAATGATAAATCCTACACATAATTTACCAAACATATTAAAAAGTTCATGTGCAAGATAAAGCTCCCCCTTTCATCCCATCTTTTCATCAATCAAGCACTCCCCCTTAATTGACATGATAAATACAATTAAGAACATGGGATGAATGTGTGATTGGAGTACCTCAGTTTCAGATTCTTGAGATGATATGAATTTCAATGGTTTGTCTTGACATAATCCTTGATATCATCTCCTTCATTTTTTCTCCCCCTAAAGGGGTTCACTCCATTAGATTTATCTTGGTGGAAAATAATCATCAGATGATCTTCAATATATTCATATTGATAATCTTCCATTGTGGAACACTTAAACTAATTATTAAATCATCAATAATGAGCCCAACATGGATTTTTTCACTTTTTTCATTCAATTATACTTGTGATAATGACCTTCATCTTCAATTCACTAAAATGTAATCACACATATACAAAAAAAATATAAAGGAATAATATGGAACACTTGTGATCTTCTTAATAGAAGCAATAGGGATTAAAATTTTCTATCAACCCAAGAACTCCTCTACTTACTGTTCTAAAGTGTCTGGTACTCTTCATGCTGTTGTTTCCTATCCATTTTAAATTTTGATCATTCTTTGTCGGCATGGAACCTTTACTTTTAGTCACCTTCAACTTGTGTGGATTGTTTGCCTTTTCTTCTTCTAGTAGTGAAGTAGCTTCCATTGGTGCATGTTTTTCAATTTTCAACATCTCCATTTGGCCTGGTAAAATAGTTATACATTTATTTTCATGATGTAAAACCTTCTTGCACCTTCCACACAGTACTGTTGAGACACTTGGGTTATCATGTGCTGAAAACCTCTCATGAAATTCGAATTTTCCTTCATGTGGAATGATCTGTTTTCCCTTTTCCTTGGCTTTATCTAGTATTTCATCTTCACCTCTTTGTAGTTATCTAGTAACTTTAAATTGATTAGGCAAGATGAATAAACACTCTTTGGAATTTTCTTTCTTGGAGCTTCCACGTGGCTTCTTCAATGCTTTCAAATTACCTTTCTTAGGCAACTTATCAAAATTATCTTCAGGAATGACTTCAATAAATATTGTCTTCTTCTAGATTGATTCACATTTAAATTTGAGATTGCTTCTATTCATTTCCATGTCTTGTTTATAGTGATATATGGTATGACCTTTCTTTCCACATTATAATCATATTTTCTTTGTTGAGATGACATTATTGGAATATGTCTTAAACTTCTTCTTGGGAATAATTTCTTTCAATTTTTTCTTAACTACACTGTATTCCATATTCCCAATGGAATAATCTTGAAATCCATTTTCTCTCTCCTGCCTTTGTTGTGATCTATGATTCTTATCAATATATTCCTGAGGTATGGTATGAATAAAACAACACTCATCATAACTATTACCACTTCTATTTCAATTATCACAGAAGTCTTCATGATATTTAAATCTATTCTTGATATACAGATTCATCTTCATGTGTGTTTTCTTTATTTGCTTTACAGGATGCTTCATTTCTTCACATCTACATTCCCTGAATATAGGCCTTCCATAATTTCAATACGCTGACATATTACTCCAGTAATCATTGTCTTGATGCCCAAACTTCCAAATCACCAACAATATCCAACAAATCTCATTCATTTAATTGTAGTGTCAGTCTGGCTTGATTTAGTGCATTTTTGTTTCTGGAATTGTCCTTATTTCTTTGAAGCATCCTTTTGGGAGTTTCTATTTTTAATAATTCTAGTATCCACCCTTGAAGTTTTGAAGAAATTTTTGACATTTTTATCAATCCACATCTTCCCAGCTTTTGGCTTTGAACCTGTACTTGCAGATGAATCTTCATTAGTAGAAATAGAAATAACTGGGTTATTGGGATACGTTCTTCTTGGATAATTTTTCCATTGGATTAGAGGATGATATGATGTTCCTTTTGGAATCATATTCCTCAATGAAAAGTTGAGTGGCAGCATCTCTTCTTTTAGCTGTTTGAGAAGTTCCATCTTGGAGTGATTGATGAATCTTCAATTTCACCTCCAGCACTAAACACTTCATGTTGAGGGAGTTCTTCTCATCCTCAACTGATCTTAGCTTTATTTCCCAGTTCTAATTCATCTTTATCATTTGTTCATCATGCATATTTTTTAATTGTTGCAAAGAGATGTCAAGATCCTTTACCTTGTTGGATCTATCTTCTAGCTGAGCAGCTTTGAAAACCATAGAGACTTTGTGAAACATTTTAAATGCATGGAAAGCTTCTAAAAATACCATTTCAAATAATTCTTTCTCACAAAAACTTCCCTACAATTCTTCAATAACTTGACCATTTCTTTCATTACAAAGAGAAATTATTTCTTCTTTTTCCTTCACTAGTTTTGTGAGAGTGTTGGATATGCCAACTCATTTAGCCAATGCCTCTTCTATGGCATCAGCTTCTTCTTCTAGCTGTAATTTTTCATCTTGAAGAGTAATAATACTTACATCAATGTGTCTTTCCAATTATCTAGGGACTTTCTTAAGATGATCTTTGAGTGAAGTATAAAGATCACTGATTGATCTATCATCAGCACAGCCTGAACAAGCTTCATCATAAGAATCATAATAATAAAAAGAATTATCACATGTTGTAACTTTCAGATTACCTTTAGTAGAAGGTGTATCCCCATTAGCGTTAATCTTCTTCTTCATCTTACTTGCCTATTTCTTCTTTATATTTTTCTAAGTCTTGGAATAAATCTCCATTTGAGGTTGCTCATTTATCCCCTCAAATATGCACTTCATAAAGACTCCCTTGGATCTTTTAGAGGTGACCTTCGCTATGATACCAATTGATGTGCCCAAATCAGTGTGAATCACTGAGAGGGGGAGGGGGTGAATTAGTGATCCCTTTAAATATTTTTTCTAATTGATTCATTTCAATTAAACCTCTATGGCTGGTTAATGCCTCAATCCACCCTACTTGTGTCTCTTACCCTTACCTCGAATGATGCTGTAAATATAAAGGCACTGAACACAAGGATTTACAGGGTTCAGTTCAAAGACCTACTCCTTATTGTGTTTGTCATTCTCCCCAACACAGATTATCCACAATAATCAGATTAGTAATTACAATGGTTGATATAGAGTCACATTATATCTCTATTGAGTCCCACCAGAGGTTCTCTATACTGCTTCACACAGTGTTACCAAAGTCCCACTGGCCTTCCTCAGAGTACCAATGAAGACTTATTCTACTTAGCTTTCACAAGAGATGCTTCTTGATTCATTGTGGATGGATCTTCCAATCTTCCCACATGAGCTTGAAAAATCACACATTCTCGTGAATCTCTTCAGGTAGCTTCAACAACCTTTGGTAAGGTCTATTGGCCTTTCTCAATATTTCTGATAACTTTCTTGATCATTGCTCAGTTCAACAATGCTCAGGCAATTCATTCTTCTTCTGATGAAGACCTGGCATCACTAATGTGTGTGAAAATGGTGCACATAAATTCTTCAAGAATATAATATGCAAGAATGATTTCATGCAGTATTAGCACTGTCTCTCTTCTTATATTCTCAAAAATTGTCGACTCAGATAAAATATCTTCTTTAACTCTATCTGGCTTCAGTCTCAATACTCATTCACTTCATGCATGGATTGCATGGGATCTAATACATGTTGTATTTGGATATCTCAATTTCTTCTTCTTTAGTGAAATAACTGAATACACTAAAACCTCTCCTTATTTTCTCGGTAATAATCACATTCACTTATGTGATTATTCAAACACTGAGGATCAACTCACTTGGAATCATCTGAATTGATTATTCTTTATGCATGAGTTTCATGGAATTACTTCTTCTTGTTCACACACATGCACTAACAATATTCATTTTTTTTAAGTATCTTAACATGTGCAAGTGAATGCATGCATGCACAATTTCTTTCTTCTCTCTTTCTTGTGTGAAAACCCCAATGGGTATGACTGTTTGAGCACACACACATCCTTTTTCTTTTTTCTCACTAAATATCACATATAGTCTTTGTCTTTGTTTCTTTTCACACACACACACACCTTAGTTTAATTTTAATATAAGTGTGTGTTTATTCAAACCCGAATGGGTTTAGTTCATGTGTGTGATCTTCCTCTTTCTTCCTCCTTCAAATGTGCACACACAATCCTCTATTGATTTGTGCTCTTTTTCAAATCTGAGTGGGTATATTCAATGTATGGATTGATCTTGAAAACTTGGGTGTCTCAATTCATGCATATGCATGCATGTGCATCATGCATGCACTATCCATACTTCTTTGTGAATACATGAGGGCTCGAGTTTATTTTTCTTCAAATACAACACACACAAGCTTCGTCCTTTATGAAACCACATTATTCTTCAAATAATAACCCATGAAAAATAGTATATATATATATATAGACATAAGGGGGTTATTATTTGTGAAAATAGGAGGGAACGAGTTCTCCTTCACGCCCACTGTCCGCGTGCGTCTCCTTCAAACAAAAAAGTGTTCTTGGTTTCTATATTTGCAAAAGCACAACAAGGGTGCGTAACACCAGTTGTGTGTTTGTAGTTTCTTCTTCACACACAAAGAATGACAAAGGTTCGAAAGAACTTATCACTTGTTTGTATTATTTCGTGAACCAAGGCGTTTTATGCTTCTGCTTTACATGAGGGATGTGCGGGAGGCCTTCATCGTGCAACATATGCGTGAATATTCTTCTTTGCATAGCTAGGATGCGCAGAAACCCGTTGTGCAATGCTCTGTTTCTCAGAAAAATAGCATCTCGGAATTTTTGCAAACCTAGATCCTCAGTCGATGGATTTGTATTTATAGGCAAGGATCACCATTCAAATATGTGTGAGATGTTGCGGAATTCAAAGCTTTCAATAGCCTAGATCTTCGTCTTTGAATATTTTAAAATTTGGGATAGAGATATGTGCAAATATCGGTTGTTTCCTATTCAACCACGGTCTCCTTTTTTATTGGTGAGTATTATCCTCATGTGCATGTGTTTTAAAATCCATGAAAATCATCTCCTGAATGCGTCGAGCTTCATGACGTCGACTTGAAAATCCGTTTTCTTCGACCACGTACTATCTATTTATTTTAGTGCGTACATGAAAATTAAATTTCATGCATGTGTTTGTTACATTCTAAAGATCATTGTGGGATTGAAATGAACTCAAATGATGTCTAGAGTGATGAGATCTTTGTTCGGCATGAGTACTGGTTCGCGGGTAGAGCTTAGATGTCTAGAGGTTGAAGGCAACCTCGGTGGAGAGATCGGATGGTGCTAGTTCAAACCTGAACCACATAGATCATATGGAAAAACATGATTAGAACATGGGACGTGAGATGGAGTGTGAGGCTGAGATCAGGTGCGGGATTAGATGGATGGCACAGATCGCATCCTTGTATTTAAAATTTCGTCCCACATCGAAAGGTCATGATGTTTTTTAGACTCTTTAAATAACAAGCCGTAGTGGCAGAATGTCGGAATTCCCCCCCCCCCTCTTGGTGCCTCCCCGAACCGGTGTTCTACGGGAGTGCTCTTAGCACCCACTCTCGCCTCCTCAGGTGCGATATTGGCACCCACTATGCATGTGCCACACAGGTTCACCACCGTGCGCACACCTGTGGGCTTATACACATCCCACACACCCTACCTCATGTGGCGATGGCCTTGAGGGCTTCCCTTAGGTGTGGTTGACACTCAAGTCCCTCATGTTCTTGAGGTGTGGTCCTCGGCTGGCTTCCATGGTTGGCCCCTTATTTTTAATGTAAGACCATATATACTTGGTTAAAAACCAAGTGTATAGTACAAGAATAATGAATGACCACCTTCTTCATTATCTCTAGAATTCAAAACCACCATCCTTTTTCTCTTCTTATTTTTATTCCTTTTGGAATGAGAATCCAAAAGATCTTCTCCAAAACATCATCACTCTTTTCTTAATATCATGAATCTGAAAGATATTCAATATTCCTTTAATCTGACCATGGATGATGCATGGATCATTTCTTCATGCCTCATGTATTAAAACATAATGTATGGATTCTACTTGTTGGGAGGGATGTGTTCTCCATTAACACATATCTTGGAATTTGAGGACTATCTCAAACAATCATTTCATATATATCCTCTTAGAGAATTGATCAAGTGTAGCATTCAATGATTCGAATCAACAATAATTATCCAAGGCTTCTCCAACATCTTCATCAATAACTTTCATTTACATATCGACTTCTCATTGAAAAATTATTGACAACAAATGCAACACCATGCTCAACAATCTCCCCCTTTGTATTTTGTTGTCAATATCACTTAAGCACACTTTTAATGGGTCAATATGTGTGTCAATCTTTTCTCCCACTTAATGGAAACCAAATGCAAATGTATTAGTGGGGTCTCTTCAAAAACATGTCATCCTCCCTTTGAATAATATATTTTGGAATATTTATGAGAGAGGGATGATGTCACATAGTTCACATAGAAAAGATCCTTTAATTAACCAACTCTAAGTCTAATTGGGCTAACCCAGTGTAGAAAGTAAGAGAGATATGACCAAGGTTTTCAGTGCTATCTATAAACAACCATACATATGAAATCATCCTCATAGTGTATCAATTCATGATCAAGGGATTGGAGATAATGATATTTATCAATTAAATGATGAATACTTTACATACTTCACAAAACATATTAAAAAGTTAAAGTGAAAGATAAAGCTCCCCCTTTCATCCCATCTTGTCATCAATCAAGAACTCCCCCTTAATTGACATGATAAATATAGTTAAGAACAAGGGATGAAAGTGTAATTGGAATACCTCAGTTTCAGATTCTTGAGATGATATGAATTTCATTTGTTTGTCTTGACATAATCCTTGATATCATCTCGTTCATTTTTGATCCCCCTCAAGGGGTGCACTCCTTTTGTTTTATCTTGGTAGAAAATAATCACAAGATGATATTCCAGATATTTATATTGATAATCTTCCACTATGGAACACTTTAAGTAATTATCAAATCATGAATAATGAGTCCAACTTGGAGTTTTCCACTTTTTTCATTAAATTATACTTTTGATAATGACCTTCATATTCAATTCCCTACAATGTAATCACATATATACAACAAAAATATAAGGGAATAAGATGGAACACTTGTGAACTTCTTAATAGAATCACTAGGGCTGATAATTTTCTATCAACCTAAGGACTCCTTTCCTTGCAGCTCTAAAGTGTCTGGTACTCTTCATGCTGGTGTTTCCTCTCCATTTTACATCTTGGTCTTTCTTTTTCAGCATGGACACCTTACTTTCGCTCACCTTCAACTTGTGTGGATTGTTTTCCTTTTCTTCTTCTAGTAGTGAAGTAGCTTCCATTGGTGCATGTTTTTCAGTTTTCAACATCTCCATTTGGCCTAGTAAAATATTTATACACTTGTTTGCATAATGCCTAGCTTTCTTGCACCTTCGAAACTGTATTGGTGAGACACTTGTGTTTTCATGTTCTGAAAACCTCACATGAAATTCGGATTTTCCTTCATGTGGAATGATTTGTTTTCCATTTTCCTTGGCTTTATCTAGTATTTCATCTTCATATATTTGTTGTTATCTAGTATTTTTTTAATTTATTAGGCTAGATTAATAAACACTAATTCCTATCATTTTCTAGATTGGAGCTTCCGCATGGCTTATTCAATGATTTCAAGTTACCTTTCTTATGCAACTTATCAAAATTATCTTTTGTAATGTATTCAATCAATCCTGTCTTCTTTTAGATTGATTCTCCTTTAAATTTGAGATTTCTTCCATTCATTTCAATGGCTTGTTTTCAGTGATCCATAGTTTGAACTTTCTTTCCATAGTAGAAGCATCTTTTCTTTGTTGAGATGACATTCTTGGAATCTCTCTTAAACTACTTCATGGGAATAATTCCATTCACTGTTTTCTTGACTTCACTGTATTGCATATTCCAAATGGAATAATTTTCAACTCCTTTTTCTTTCTCCTACCTTTGTTGTGGTCTATTATTCTTATCAACATATTCCTGAGGCATGGTAGGACTAAACCATCACTCATCATAACAGTGACCACTTCTGTTGTAATTATCACAGAAGTCTTCAAGATATTCAAATCTGTTCTTGATAGATAGATTATTCTTCATCTGTGTTTTATTTATTTTCTTTGCAGGATTCTTCAATTCTTCACATACACTTTCCCTAAATGTAGGCCTTCTATAATTTCCATACACTAAGATATTATTCTAGAAATCATTGGCCTAATTCCCAAACTTCAAACAATACCAACAATAGCCAAAAAAACTCCTTTATTTACTTGTAGTATCAGTTTGGCTAGATTTAGTGAATTTTTGTTTCTAGAATTTTCTTTCTTTATTTGGAGAATCCTTTTGGGAGTTTATCTTCTTAATCATTCCTTTATCCACCCTTCAAGTTTTTATGTAAGTATTGAAATTTTTATCAATCCACATCTTCCTAGATTTTGGCTTTGAACCTATACTTGAAGATGAAACTGCACTAGTAGAAATCGAAATAACTGGGTTATTTGATACCTTCTTCTTGTAGGATGTTGATGTAACACCCCAAACTTCTATGGTATGCTTCTCTTTGAATAATACAATAGCTTGCATTGTATACAACATCGAGTTCTAGCACACCACGACCAATCAAACTAGTCGTTATGAATAGTAATACACACTTTTTGAAATTTTATAAATTTTATTTCTCAAAATGGACTTCATTTTTGGATTCGGAATATCAAAATTAGTTTAGGGTGAATTTTTTGTATTTTTCTGAAAATATTAAATTTTTATGAATAGTGAAAAACACTGCGTTATTTTTTTTAAATCGACTTTTTATTTTAATAATTATTTATTTAAATTCATTTTAGGTCAAAATAGATACATAATGACTATATAAGTTCAATTTAATTAATTGAAGTCATTTTATAATAAAATTAGATGTATAAAATGTTATTGAACATTTTGACGTCTTTTACCCTCCTTCTAGGCACATTTTCAAATTTGCATAAAACGTAATTTTACCACTCATGTGAATTGAATTTCAAAAATCCGAGAGACAGGTTTGACATCAGTAAGTAAAATGTTGTTCAATATGATGAAAATAATTTTTGGTGAATAGTAACTTTTGGATTTTATTTACCACAGTTAAAAGTAAATAGGGTAATTAAAGAGAAAAATGATATTATAATTACCCTAACACATGTCCTAATTATATTGGATAAGTGTATTTTAACCAAAATCAACCTTAGGAATAAAATATTATCCTCTTTGATCCACTTGGATTAGATTAGGACATTTATTATTATTCTATTTAAAGAAGAGTTAGAAGTGTTAAATTCAAATTTTTATAAATAAAACATTTTTAATATAGAGTTATAAATAAGATAAATGAGACTATAAATATTCATTAGAAAGATAAAAAGATTTAATATATCATGGTATTTTATTTATAATTTTTAGACATTAAATAATTAAATTTATTTATGACACAATGATGATGGAGTAATTGCCTTATTAATGAATGATTAAAATAATTGATATTATAAATATAATAATAAATGTAAATTGAGTCTTCTGATGCATTTCACAAATTTTCTAGGTTAATATTACATATTAGGATTGATTTAATGTATTTTTTTCAAAGTAATCAAGTTTTGTTGACTTTCAAAAAAATCAAATACTAAATAGTGTCCAAATTGACATAAATGAGTTTTTAAAACAAATACAATATTATTAAATAATATAATATTCATAAAAAATATAATGTTATGCCAAAGGAAATAAATAATGATATATATATATATCATTAATAAACCACTTGGGGTTTTATTGGGATTTTATAGTAAGTTTATTAACCATGTAATATAAAAATATAAGAACACATTGTAAAAGTTAAACTATTTAACTATAAGTTAAATCCAAAAGATAAGGTTAAAATGGTGACCTAAAATTGTCTAAAAAGGAAACACCTGAAGAAGATATAACAATTTCATCACCTCTTTCAAAGTTCTTTTCTTCTTCCACTTCCTCTTTCTTTGGTGTTACCATACCAAAATAATAACTCCAGTACCTTATACATACTATGATGTTATTATAAATATGGTACAACTATATTCATTATTATATCCATCCTATTAATCAAAAAGTGACCATACGTGCATACGTACAACTTACTGTCTCCACGTCGTGGTGTAGTTTGTTATTCAACACTTCGTTATTTGGATGGGTATAATAATGATTATAATTGATGTAAATAATAAATATAACATGTTAATTATTATATATATATATATGATCTAACATCCAATTACATACTATTTTACTATCAATATAATGATATTGTCGCTCGTGCGTACGTATGGATTACCATCTCCACGAACGTGATAAGATTTATTCCCCATTGTAACCATTCATGAATAATTTTCATTTTATTATTTAAAAACAAAGTTTAATAACATAATATCATTCTATAAATGAATCAGATATATCCTATACATAACAAACATGACTTACCTAACAAAACATATAAAGGAAAATGAATCAGTTCACACCCAAAACAATGATACTACTGAAATATTATTAAAAAATAAATATTAGAAGATAATATATGATTTCATATTTATGTATGTGGATTATTGTATAATTTAATAAAAATTATTTAAGCATTATATAGGAGGTTAATGTACCCTCTACCAAGGAAAAGTACAAGGTAAGTGTTAATTTTACCATCTCTTTATTTATCCGAGGTTGTTTATATGTAAGTATCTACTAGGAATTCTTTATCATCCACATCTGTGTTTCTTAAAAATGTATTTCAAAACATTTTAACTATTTCTTATAATATGAGTTAAATTTATTTATACCCTTGTTTTCCTTTCTATAATGTGTTTTTAAAGGAATCTTTCTGTCGTTTTCCAAACAAGGTACTTTATGACCTTTTCAAAAAAATAGTGGTATGAATGTTTTTTTAACTTATGCGATGGATGCAGATATTTTACACATTATAACACCTTCGAAGCTTCCCTTACAATCTTATCAGAATATTTTCAAAATAAATGTTTTCTTTTATAATTACGTGACTTTTAAATGAATACAAATTTGAAATAGATATTTCACTCAAATAGTTTTTGGATTGATTTCATCTATGTCAACATACTTCATTGGATTTTATGTTTGTTTGAATTTGATTTATTAGGATACAATCTTGCATATTGTATTAAAGGTTTTATGATATGTTTGGCTATGGATGATCTATTTTTATACCATTCATGGTTTATGGTTAAATTATTGACATTTCGTATGCTAGTTTTAATACGAATGTTTATGTTATGTTTCAACCTTTTCATATGAGGATTGCATTGGACTTAGTAAGTGATGGGTGGAGCCCGCTATAGCTCCTTGATCCATAGGTATGTCTCATGAGACAAAGAAGTTTCTTGGCACAAGGCCTTGCAAAAATATTATTTGTATTCCTGGAACGAGGCCTTGACTATGTGTTTATGATGTCCGACATTAGGCATTCCATCATTATGAAAATAGTTATTGATATTACATGTGATTATTCGACTAGTAGAATATCTATGTGAATAAGTAAATGGTATTATTAATATTATCTTTTCCATATTATTCTGAAGTTTTAGTTTAAAAGGCTTGTGTTTTTGTCTTATACATTTCCTTAAATGTTTATGCTTATTTATGATAGTTTACACTATATTGTTATCCTTATTCAGCATCTGAGCTCACCCATTTCTTATGTTTTCTTTTCCTAGGATGTGAATAGGTATATTATGATTAACCTGCAGGGATAGGCCAAATGAGGAGTGTGTAAAAAGGGGACACAATGTTTTTTTATTCCATGATGAAATATAAAACTTATGAGTGTATCTAGTACTTCCAAGGCTACTAAACTAATCGGTCTTTCGAGACTTGATCTCTTGTGATCATGCCAATGTTATGTAATAATGCGTCGACTCTAGGTAACTAGGTTCAGGTTGTTACGGTTGTAATCAGATGAAGTTTAGTATAAACCTTGGAAACTATATTTAGAAAAACTCTGATTAGAGAACATTACCCTAAGATAAACTTTGATAATTAGTATATAAGAAGTTCCTAGAACTTTGGAAATGTAGAGATTTTGTGATTTTTCCAAGCAATACATCCTTTTCTGGATATGAGCAGGTAGAGGCGGCTCTGGAACAGATGTAACTAGGAGTGAAAACTCTGACAAGGAGTTTTGGGCTTGACTTGGGGTATCCTAGTACATGATAATGGGCCTTGCTGCACTCTTGGTTACGACACTCCTGGGGGATATGATTAGGATAATTCACATTTTCTTTACAAAACATTATGAAGTATTTATGTTTAAAAACTTCTTCAAAGAATTTTTTTTATTATTATGGATTATATGCATAGACTGTTCAATTTATGTAGGGTATTTTACTAGTTTGGAATTATTTATTACGATTCATAAACAAATATAGTGTATGCCATTGTTTAGAAATGGTGCCTAGTGGAAGGAATGGAAACCGTATCAAACCATGTAATCCATGTAGGGATTTACATCCTACTCAAGATAATAATAGTGGAGATGGTGATGCAACAAGTGTCGAAAAACTTATAACCATACTGGGATAACTCACTCAGGTTATGAATAATAACTTTACCGGTATGGAGAACCCTAATCCACAACGCGGAGGATTATTGTTAGACCGCTTCATGATGCAATAACAACCAACATTCAATGGGACTAAAAATACATTTGTAGTCGATCAATGGATAAGTTCCTTAGAGAAAATATTTTATGCTTTGGGGATTAACGAAAGGGAAAAGGTTTTCATGGCAGTTTATCGCCTCACGGGAGATGCAGATCAATGGTGGTCATTAATTCAAAACAGAAAGGAGGATGAATAAGTATAAAATATGTAATGGAGGGATTTTTAAGATATTTTCATAGAAAAATACTTTCCTCATGACCATCAAGCAGATATATAAAGACAATTTTTGAGTCTAAGGAAAAAAGAGGATGAGAATGTCGCAAAGTATGAGGCTAACTTTACAAGGTTAGCAAGGCATAAAGAAGATTATATATGTAAACCAAGGAATAAGATTGATCGATTCTTTTATGGATTAAAACCATTTACCCATCGAGAATTAGTCTCAAAATCCTTCTTATTTTATAAAGATATAGTCTCTTGTGATATCAAGATAGAAAAATAATTCTCTACATCTTACAACTTTAAAGCAAAGCAGGAGAAGAATAGATCAGTTGAACACTCTAGAAATGGAAATAAGGGGAAGAAGGGAAAAGTTGAATTTCCATCTAGTAGTAAATGTGGGAAGAAATACCCTGGTACTTTCCTAAAGGGAATGGGAGTCTATTAAAAGTGTGGTGAAAAAGGGCACCAAGATCATCATTTCAAGGGAAAGAAAGAGGCTTTCAATGTTGAATGATTCAATTTTAGAGAAATGGTGCATTTTTCAAATGAATGTCCTAAGCTCCAAGGAACCTTACCTCATAAAAGGCCAGTGGAGTAAGGCCAAGCTTATGTGATCACTACTGCTGAGGTTGAAGCTCCGAATGATGTGGTGGAAGGTAATTTAATTGTATCCTCAAATTTAGCCAATGCTTTATTTGATTCTGGATCATCGCATTGTTTCATATCTTCCCAGTTTTCTAAGAGAATTAGATATTTCCAATTTTATTAAACAATGGAGTTTTCAATAAAAACTCCTAAGGGAAGTATAATTGCAATAAATTTTTGTGAATCAGTTCCCATTAGGGAATATAAACGTTCTTTCTATGATGATCTCATCATCATACACATGATTTAATTTGATATAATCCTCAGTATGGATTAGATTTAGGGCCATGATGTGAAAATTTATTGTAAGGAGAAGGTTACAATTTTTTATGTTGATAAGGAGTACCTTATCTTTAGAGAAGAAACGTCATCATTTGATTCTTATCTAGATACACCCCTAGTAGATCTCCTAAATTAAATTATTGGGTAGGAAGAGAGTGAAATAACTATGGGTGAAGAAAGGAATGTTCAAATAGAGGAAATACAAATTGTGCAAGAATATGTTGATGTGTTTCCATAGGATTTACCTAGACATCCTCCAGAATGATAAATTGAGTTTTCTATTAATTTAATTCATAGCTCAATGAACATATAGAATACCCCTTATAGAATGGCCACTTTGAAATTAGTGGAACTGTAGAAACAACTAGAAGAATTGAGTAATAATGGATTTACTCGCCCTAGTGTTTCTCCATGAAGATCCCCTATTCTTTTTGTTAAGAAGAAAGATAGATCTATGAGGTTGTGCATTGAATATAGGGAGATCAATGCTATAATAATAATGAACAAGTATCCCCTACCTTGGATTGATGATTTATTCGATCAACTTCATGGAGTTCAATATTTTTTAAAGATTGACCTTCAATATGGATATCATCAGTTGTGTGTGAATAAGGAATACATTACAAAAACAACATTTCGAACTAGGTATGGGTATTACAAGTTTATAGTATTGCCTTTTGGACTAACAAATGTACCCTATGTCTTCATGGATATAATGAATAGAGTTTTCATGGAATATCTTGATGACTTTGTAGTGGTATTTATTGATGATATCTTGGTACACTCCAAAAGCTATGAATATCATGAAAATCACTTGTGGAATATTCTAAAGACTCCTAGAAGAAATGAATTATATGGGAAGTTTAGAAAATGTGAATTCTAGATTCATGAGATTTATTTTCTTATTCATATTTTCTCTAAGGATGGAATCTCTATTAATCCTTCAAATTCAATAGCAATACAAGAATGACCAGCACCAACGAGTATAACTAAGGTATGCAGTTTTATTTATTTAGTAGGTTATTATTGAAGTTTCTTCCATAATTTTTTCCGATTGGATAACCCATTAACCAAGCTCACATGTAAAGGGGTTAAATTTGTTTGGACAAAAGATTGTGAAGAATGTTTTTAATAAATGAAGAGAATATTAGTCAATGCTTCTATCTTGGATCAACCATCGGGGAATGATGGGTTTGTTATTTATAGTGATGCTTCAAAGAAAGGACTTGGTTGTGTCCTTATGCAGAATGATAAAGTTATTTCCTATGCATCATGATAGCTAAAAATTCATAAAAAAAAACTATCCCACTCATGATCTTATGTTTTCAGCTATAATCTTTGCTCTAAAGATATGGAAATACTATATATATGGTGAAAATGTGAGATTTATACTGATCACAAGATTTTTAAGTATATTTTCTCACAAAAAGAACTCAATATGAGGCAAAGGCAATGGCTCGAGATACTCAAGGATTATGATTTCACTATACACTACCACGCAGGGAAGGAAAATATGGTGGAAGATGATTTGAGCAGAAAGGATCATGGAGTTTTGAAAAATATGAGAGTTGAAAGGGATCCTATGTTCATGGATCTAGTAAAGATAGATATGGGAATAATCATGGAAGGTGAAACATTGATACATTTTCAAATGGTTTCCAAAATATCTTTACTAGAAAGGATAAAAAGTTCTCAGACTAACGATGAGGAGTTTCAAAAGATAATTAAAGTTGTGAATGATGGAAGATTGATCAACTTCGTATATGAAGATGGGATTTTAAAAATTGGGAAGAGACTTTGCGTTCCTAACATACCTAATCTAAAAAGTTAATTGTTGTATGATGCTCATAGCTACAATTTCTCTATACACCCTAGTAGTACTAATATGTATATCTATTTGAGGGAACATTTTTGGTGGGACAACATGAAGAGGGAGATTGTTGATTATGTGTCAAGATTTATGGGTTTTCAATAGGTTAAGGTTAGAAGAAAACATCCTAGAGGAGTCACGCAACCTCTTCCCATACCTGAGTGTAAATGGGATGATATTATGATAGACTTTGTCATTGGGCTACCAAAGACTCCTAGAAGGAATGATGAAATATGGGTCATTTTTTATCGTCTTACCAAGTAAGAACATTTTCTTGATATAAGAGAAGATTTACCACTTGAACATTTAGCAAGACTATATATTAATGAATTTGTAAGACTTCATAGACTACCCCTATTAATTGTTTCTGATCATGATCCCCATTTTACAACAAGATTCTAGAAAAGTCTTCAGTAATCCCTAGATACTGAACTTCGTTTAAGAACTACCTACCACCCTCAAACTGATGGACAATCAGAATGGACTATTCAAACCTTAGAAGACATGTTGAGATCTTGATCACTTGACTTTCAAGGTACATGGGATCAATATTTACATATGGTATAATTTTCCTATAAAAATATATTCCATTCAAGTATTTAGATGGAACCATATGAAGCGTTATATAGAAAGAGATGTCGCACACCAACTTGTTGGGATGATGTTGGTGAAAGAAAAATCGTAGTCCCAAAACTTTTTGATTAAACAATTGAAAAGGTGAATATTATCCAAACCCACATCAAAGCAGCTCAAAGTAGGAAAAATAGCTCTGTTGATAACTGAAGGAAGGATTTGGAATTTCAAGTAAGAGATCAAGTTTTCTTGAAGGTATCTACATATAAGGGTGTTATATGATTCAGTAAGAAGGGTAAATAAGTTCCAAGTACATCGGAACTTTTGAAATTCTAGAACAAATTTGAGTTGTAGCTTACCGTTTGGCAATGCCTCCAAGTATCTCCAAAGTTCATGATGCATTCCACGTATCACTGTTGAGAAAATACATGCTTAACCTAACACATGTAATCACCTATGAATAAATATAACTAGAACCCGATCTATCTTATTGTGAGGATCTTATCAATATTCTTGATACCATATAACAAGTGTTGAGAAACCAGACGACTCATTTGGTAAAAGTTCTTTGGAGAAACCATAAGATGGAAGAGGCAATGTGTAAACTCGAGGAACTTATGATGAAGAACCACCTGAATCTTATTATGCGGTAGTATTCTAGAAATTTCAAGGAAAAAATTATTTGAAGGAGGGAAAAATGTAACACCCCAAGCTTTCATGGTACACTTCTCTTTGAATAATACAATAGCTTGTGTTGTACACAACATTGAGTTCTAGTACACCATGACCAATCAAAATAGCCATTATGAATAGTATTAACCACTTTTGGAACATTTATAACTTTTATTTTTCAAAATGGACTTCATTTTTGGATTCAGAATATCAAAATTCTCTTAGGGTGAAGTTTTGGTATTTTTCTGAAAACTCTCAGTTTTTGATTAATAGTGAAAAACACTACATTATTGTTTAAAACCAACTTTTTATTTAAATAATTATTTATTTAAATTTATTTTAAGTAAAAATAGATAAATAATACCAATATAAGTTTAATTTAATTCATTTAAATCATTTTATAATAAAATTAGATGTATAAAATTTTATTGAACATTTTAACGTCTTTTACCCACTTTCTAGGCACATTTCCAAATTTGCATAAAACATAATTTTATCGCTTCAATAAATTGAATTTGAAAATTCTTAGATACATGGTTGATATCATTAAGTAAAATTTGGTTCAATTGGATGAAAATATTTTTTGGTGAATAGTAACTTTTGGATTTTATTTACCATAGTTAAAAGTAAATAGGGTAATTAAAGGTAAAAATGATATTATAATTACCCTAATACATGTCCTAATTATATTGGATAAGTGTATATAGAAAAAAAAACCTTATGAATAAAATATTATCCTATTTGATCCACTTGGTTTAGATTAGGACATTTATTATTATTCTATTTAAATAAGAGTTAAAAGTGTTAAATTCAAATTTTAATAACTAAAACATTTTTAATATAGGGTTATACATAAGATAAATTTGACTATAAATATTCATTATAAATATAAATATATTTAATAAATCATGGTATATATTTATAATTTTTAGAAATTAAATAATTAAATTTATTTATGACACGTTGATGATGCAGTAATTACCTTATTAATGAATGATTAAAATAATTGATATTATAAATATAACAATAAAATCCAAATACTAAATAGTTTCAAAATTGACATAAATGAGTTTTAAAACAAATACTATATTATTAAATGATATAATATTCCTAAAAATACAAGGTTTGTCCACATGACTTACATAATGATATATATGTCATTAATAAACCACTTGGGTTCTCTTGGCATTTTATAGTAAGTTTACTAACCATGTAATATAAAAATACAAGAAGACATTGTAAAAGTTAAACTATTTAACAGAGTTAAATCCAAAATATAAGGTTAAAATGGTGACCTAAACTTGTATAAAACCTATTGGTTGAGAGGATTTTGACCCATCCACACCTTAGACTATAAATAAATCCATTTTTATCCATTATAAACTGAATATGATTTTATAATAAAATAATATTTCATGTTTTTTCTAAAGTGACCCTCACCTCTCTTATAAAAGGGTATTTCCCCTTCTCTCAAACTCATACCTCAAAATCCATTTTGATCGGCCAAACCCTACTCAAATATACTCCCAAATACCCTAAATTCAACCTATAGACCTTACTTGGATCATAAATCCAACCTAAGGATCCCTTTTGATCAAATCAAAAGGAATCACCCGAAGAAGAGGTAATAATTTCATCACCTCTTTCAATGTTCTTTTCTTCTTCCACTTCCTCTTTATTTGTTGTTTCCATACCAAAATAATAACTCCAGTACCTTCTACATACTGTGATGTTATTATAAATATGTTACAACTATATTCATTATACTATCTATCCTATGAATGACAAATTCACCATACGTGCATACGTACAACTTACCGTCTCCACGTCATGGTGTAGTTTGTTATTCAACACTTCATTGTTTGAATGGGTATAATAATGAGTATAATTTATGTAAATAATAAATATAACATGTTAATTATTATGTATATATGATATAAAATCCAATTACATACGATTTTACCATCAATATAATGATATTGTCACTCATGTGAATGTACGGATTACCGTCTCCACGAATGTGATAAGATTCATTCCCCATCATAACCATTCAAGAATAATTTTCATTTTATGATTTAAAAAACTCAAAAACATAATATCATTCTAGATATGAATCAAATAAATCCTATCCATAACAAACATGACTTATGTAACAAAACATATAAAGGAAAACAAATCAGTTAACAACCAAAACAATGATATTACTAAAATATTATTAACAAAGCAATATTATAAGATCATATATGATATCATATTTATGTATTTAGATTCTTGTATAATTTAATAACAATTATTTATCCATTATATAAGAGTTTAATGTACCATTGACCAAGTAAAATTACAAGGTTAGGGTTAATTTTACAATCTCTTTATTTATTCGAGGTTGTTTATACATAATCTACTGGGACTTCTTTATCATCCACATCCGCGTTTCTTAAAAATGTATTTCAAAACATTTTTACTATTTCATAAAATATGGGTGAATTTAATTTATACCCTTTTTTTACTTTTTATAATTTTTTTGAAAGGAATCTATCTGTCTTTTTCCAAACAAGGTACTTTATGACCTTTTCGACAAATTAAGGTAAGAATGTTTTTTTAACTTATACGGCAGGTGAGACTATTTTCTTCTGTTATAACACATTCGAAGCTTCCCTTACAATATTATGAGAATATTTTCAAAATAAATGTTTTCTTTTATTTTTACATGACTTTTAAATGAATACAAAGTAGAAAGAGGTATTTCATCAAATAGTTTTTAGATTGATTTCATCTATGTCAACATCCTTCATTGGATTTTATGTTTATTTGAAGTTGATTTATTATGATACAAATTTCATATTTTATTGAATGTTTTGTGATATTTTTGACTGTGGATGTGATATTTTTATACCATTCATGGTTTATGGTTAAAGTATCAACATTTTGTATACTGGTTTTAATACAAATTTTTATGTTATGTTTCAACCTTTTCATATGAGGAATGCATTGGAATTAGTAAGTGATTGTTGGAGCCCGCTATAGCTTCTCGATGCATCGGTAGGTGTCATGTGACAGACTAGTGTCTTGGAATAAGGCCTTGAAAAAATCTTATTTGTAGTCTTAGCATGAGGCCTTGACTATGTGGCTATGATGTTTTGCATTATGCATTCCATCATTATGAAATTGGCTATTGATATTACATGTGATTATTCGAGTAGTAGAATATCCATGTGAATAAGTAAATGGAATTATTCGATTTATCTTTTCCATATTATGATGAAGTTTAAGTTTAAAAGGATTGTATTTTAGTCTTATACATTTCCTTAAATGTTTATACTTATTTATGATAGTTCTCGCTACATTGTTATCCTTACTGAGCATCTGAGCTCACCCCTTTCTTATGTTTTATTTTACCAAGATGTGAAGAAGTATATTATGATTAACTTGTAGGAATAGGTCAAAGGATATGAGTGTGTTCAAAGGGGACACACTGTTTTATTTATTCCACGATGTAATGTAAAACTTATTTATATATATAGTACTTCCAAAGCTACTAAACTAATTGGTCTTTTGAGACTTGATCTCTTGTGATCATGCCAATATTATGTAATAATGCACCCAGTTAGAGTAACTAGGGTAGGGTTGTTATAGTTTCCATTAGATTAGTTGATGATCTGATGTTCATTTTCAAATCATATTCCTCAATGCAAACTTGAGTGGCCACAACTCTTCTTTCAGTTGTTTAGGAAGTTCCATCTTAGAGTGATTGATTATTTTCAATTTCACCTCCAGCTCCAAACACTTCATGGTGAGGGAGTTCTTCTCATTCTAAACTGATATTATCTTACTTTTCAAATTCTCTTTTAGCTTTATCATTTTTTTCTTCAAGAATATTTTTTAATTGTTACAAAGAGATGTCAAGATCCTTTACCATTTTGGATATATCTTCTAGTTGAGCAGCTTTGAAAACCATATAGGCTTTGTGAAATTTTTAAAATGCATGGAAATCTTCTACAAACACAATTTCAAATAATTATTTCTCAAAAATACTTCCCTATAATTATTCAGTAACTTGAGCATGTATTTCATTGAAAATAGAAATTGTTTCTTCCTTTTCCTTCACTAGTTTTGTGAGAGTGTTGGATATGCCAACCCTTTTAGCCAATGCCTCTTCCATGTCATCATCTTCTTCTTCCAGTTGTAATTTTTCATCTTGAAGAGTACTAATACTAGAAGAAATGTGTCTTACCACTTCTCTATGGACTTTCTTCAGATGATCTTTGAGTGTAGTCTAAAGATCACTGATTTATCTATCATTATCATAGCTTGAACATGATTCATCAGAAAAATCATAATAAAAAATTGAATTATCACATGTTGTACCTTTCAGATTACCTTCAGTATAAGGTGTCTCCCCATTAGTAGTAAGATTCTTCTTCATCTTCCTTTCATGTTTCTTCTTTCTATTTTTATAAGTCTTGAAAGAAATATCCATTTGAGGTTGCTCATTCATCTTCTCAAATATTCACTTCATAAAGACTTTCTTGGATCTTTTACAGGTGATCTTCATTCTGATACCAATTGAAGTGCCCAGATCAGTGTGAATCACTGAGAGGGGGAGGGGTGAATCAGTGATCCCTTTAAATATTTTTACTAATTGATTCTTTTAAATTAAACCTCTATGGATGGTTAAATCCTTGATCCATTCTTCCTATGTCTCTTAGCCTTTCCATGAATGATGTTGTAAATGTAAAGGCACTAAAAACAAGGATTTAAAAGGTTCAGTTCAAAGAGACACTCCTTTCTAATTTGTTTATTCTACCCAACACAGATTCTGCACTATAATCAGATTAGTAATTACAATGGTCGATATAGAGTCGCACTGTATCTCTCTAAAGTCCCACAAGAGGTTCTTTATACTGCTTCACGCAATGTTACCTGAGTCCCGTTTGCCTACTTTTGAGTCCCACTGAAGACTTATTCCTTTTGGATTTCACAAGAGATGCTTCTTGATTAACTGTGGATGGTTCTTCTGATCTTACCTCATGAGCTTGATAAATAACACTTTCTTGTGAATCTCTTCAGGTAGTTTCAACAGCCTTTGGTAAGGTCTGTTGGCCTTACTCAATATTTCTAATCACTTTATTGATCATTGCTTAGTTCAACAATGCTCAGGAAATTATTTATTCTTATGATGAAGACATAACCTCAATAATGTGTGTGGAAACGGTTCACACAACTTCTTCAAGAATATAATATGCAAGAATGATCTCATGTAGTATCAGCACTATCTCTCTTCTTAGATTATCAAATACTATTGAATCAGATAAAAGATCTTCTTTAACTCTGTCTAGATTCAGTCTCAATACTCATTCACTTCATTCATGGATTTCATGGGATCCAATACCTCTTGTATTTGGATATCTCAATTTCTTCTTCTTTAGTGCAATAATTTAATGCACTAAAACTTCTCCTTGTTTTCTTTGCAAGAATCACATTCACTTATGTGACTATTCAAACACTGAGGATCAGCTCACTTGGAATCATCTAAATTGATTATGCATCATGCATGAGTTTCATGTCATTGCTTCTTTTTGTTTACACATTTGCACTAACAATCTTTATTATTCTTTTAAGTGTCTTCATGTGTGCATGTGCATGCATGCATGCAAAATTTCCTTCGTCTCTCTTGCTTGTGTGAAAACCCCAATGGGTATAACTGTTTGAGAATAAACACTTCCTTTTTTTCTCACTTAATATCACACACACTCTTTGTCTTTGGTTCTTTTCACACACACACACACACACTTTAGTTTAGGTTCAATATAAGTGAGGGTTTATTCAAACTTGAATAGGATTAGTTCATGTGTGTGATCTTCCTCTTTCTTCCTCCTTCTTCAAATGTTAACAGAAAATACTCTCTTGATTAGTGCTCTTTTTCTAACCCAAATGGGTATATTCAATGTATGGTTTGTTCTTGCACACTTTGGAATCTCAATTTATGCATATGCTTTCATCTGTATCATGAAATCACTCTCTATCATCTTTTGTGAATACACGTGGGCTCAGGTTTATTTTTCTTCAAATACAACACACACAAGCTTAGGCCTTTATGAAACCACATTATTCTTCAAATACTAACCCATAAAAAATAGTATATATATATATATATTGGGACATAAGGGTGTTATTATTTTTACAAATAGAAGGGAACGAGTTCTCCTTCATTCCCACGGTTCACGTGGGTCTCCTTCAAACAGCTAAGGAAGTGTTCTTGGTTTCTGTCTTCGCAAGAGCATAACAAGGGTGCATAGCACCGGTTGTGTGTTTGAGGTTTTTTCTTTACACACAAAGCACGAAGAGGTTTCAAAATAAATTGTCGCGAGTTTAGATTCTTTCATTAACCAGGTTAGTTCATGCTTCTCCTTCATGCAAGGGATTCATGGGATACCTTCTTAACACAAGAGATGTGCGGCTCTTCTTCTTCACGTAGCTAGGATGCACAGAAAACCGTTGTGTAGTGATCTATTTCTCAAAAACAAGAACTTTTCTTAATGATTACAACCCTAAATCCTCAGTCGATGGCTCTATATTTATAGGCAAGGATCACCGTTCAAATCCACGTGAGATGCCGCGGAATTCCAATCTTTCAATAGCTGAGATCTTCATCTTTGAATATTTTCAAATGCAGGATAGAGATATGCGCAAATCTAAGTTTTTTTCTTTTCAATGCGGGCTCCTTCTTTCTTGGCGAGTATTATCCTCACGTGCATGCATTTTCAAATGCATGAAAATAATCTCTCAAATTCGTTGAGTTTCTTGACTTGGCCTCACAACTCTGTTTTCTTTATCCACATACTATCTCTTTATTTCAGTTCATGCATGAAAATAAAATTTCATGCATGTGTCAGTTACATCCTAACAGTCACTGTGAGATTGAAATGAGCTCAAATGATGCTCAGAGTGATGATATCTTCATTTGGCTTGAGTACTGGTTCGCGGGTGGAGCTCGGCTGTCCGGAGGTTGAAGAAAATCATGGTAGAGATATCAGATGGTGCAAGTTCAAACTTGAACTATGGAGATCAGATGGACGACCTTGATTAGTACATGGGACATGGGATAGAGCGTGCAAATGAGATCAGGCATGGGATCAGATGGACAGCATAGACCGCGTCCGTGTTTTTGAAATTCCATCCCACATCAAATTGCTTCTATGTTTTTGAATTATTTAAATAACAATCTATAGAAGTAGAATGTCAGAATTCCCCTCCCCCCTCTCTCAGTGCTGCCCCGCACCAGTGTTCTGTGGGTGTGCTCTTAGTGCCCACTCTCGCCTGCTCGGGTGAGATACTAGTGCCCCCTATGCATGCGCCACACGAGTTCACCATTGTGCATGCACCTGCAGGCTTGTACATGGCCCACACACCCTTCCTCATATGGGGCTGGCCTTGAGGGCTTCCCTCAGGCGCGGTTGACCCTCGGGCCCTGCATGTTCTTGAGGTGAGGTCCTCAGTTTTATTCCATGGTTGGACCCTTATTTTTAATGTAACTCTATATATACTTCATTAAAAACCAAGTGTATAGTACAAGAATAATGCATTTCCACCTTCTTCATTATCTCTATAATTCCAAACCAAAGACTTTCTTCTCTTCTTGTTTTTATTCATTTTGGAATGAGAATCCCAAATATCTTCTCCAAAATATCATCACTATTTTCTTAATATCATGAATCCCAAAGATCTTCAATATTCCTTTAATCCAACCATGGATTATGCATGGATCATATCTTCATGCCTCATGTATTAAAACATAATGCAGGGATTACCCTTGTTGCGAGGGATGTGTTTTCCAATAACACATATCTTGGACTTTGAGGACTATATAAAACAATCATCTGATATATATCCTCTTAGATAATTGATCAAGTGTAGCATTAAATTCTTTGAATCAACAAAAATTCTCCAAGGTTTCACCAACTACTTTATCAATACCTTTCATTCACATATTGACTTCTCATTGACAACTTGTTGAAAAAAAAGTCAACACCATTATCAATATTTACATAGTTATCAATGTATCTAATTAGAAATTATCCTATATTTTCATTATTTCTGGAAATTAAAATTTATTTACCTGTGTGATCTTTTAAACTTGGGTAAAGTTTATTTTATAGAATATTTTTATTTAAATATTTCCCCCTACCACTGGTGTTGCACCCCTCACACGCCCCCGACTTCTACAACCCTATTGCTAACCACTCTCATGTGTGCCCCAACCACTAATACTGATCTACCTCTCTAGTGACCATTGAACACCACACCCAAACACACTAAAAACACCTTATGTGTGCCTCTTTATGAGGTACATAACCCACATAAAATTTCGATGTTGGACTGCAACCCAATACACACAATGACCACATCCACATACCCCTCCCTCTACCACCACCATTGATTTCCCATACCCTGCCTCCACCCACTATTATTAACTGGACCCTACCACTTTAATCCACCACTAACAGCCCCAAATATTCTCTTAAACATCACTAAAGGCCCACCCCTAAACACCAACCCAGACCATCGATGCTGACCTCTGCTATCAACCATTGTTATTAGCCATGACGTCGACCACCACTAAAAGCCACACAATCAACCATGCCTACTCACTAAATCTCATAGATAATATATATATTATTATTAACAATATAGATATATAAAATATGTTTTAAAATAGTAAAATATATTATTAGAAAATAATTTATTAATATAATAAAACACTTTATTATTATTACTATATTATATAAAAAATATATATTGATGTTACAAATTATATAACAAATATATATTTGTAATAATAATAAATAAAAATATATTTTTAAAATATAATAAATGTAGATATATATATATATATTATCTATGTTTTCATAAAAATGTGGCTAATTTAACCATGTTTTAAAAAAATATTGGTAAACTAAATATGATCAATATCTTAAAACATCACTAAGAAATATAGAAAATTTACCTAAATTTTCGAGAAAATGTTTCTAAACTCTACATTAGAAACTATTTGAGAAAATGTTGCTAAAAAATAACTAAAGGTAATTTTTTTCTAGTGACCTTACTATAGAACTATACTTTGGAGAACACTTTACTCAAAGATACTACTTAGGAAACACTACACCCAAGTATTATACTTTGGTGCCCCAATCTACAAAAGTTCCCACTTGAGTGAAAATTCTCACAAATCAATCATAAGGGTGAAACTTCAACCTAGTCTTCTAATAAGGCACACCACTAGGGTGAGACTTCACCATAGTCTCCCACTTCAGTTCCCCATTATCCATATCCTTCTTATAGGGTGAAATAATCATAATTATTATCTATTAAGGGGACTCTTCACCCAAGTACCCCAACTAATGTTCCAAAACCATATGGAATTATTCAGAGCACCTTGTTTAATAAATTCTACGAAATGGTCCAACATGGTAGTTCAAAATATCATAAAAACACTCATTGGCCCGAATTAATTCCCTACTAGGTGTAAGTATTCAAGTCCTAGTCTCTTAAATTACATGATCATATCTTTCACATCCGCATGAATCGATTTTGATCATGTATTCTTTTTATAAAAGGTTATTTTTTCTTGTCATTCTTAACCGATAAGGCCCATAGGGGGTTTTAAATCATATAGCACCTAAATAACATGGGTCCCCATCATGGGGGTATAAAACCTTTCCTTAGATCAGGATAACTAACCTAGATAACTTGTATACAACATTATGTTGGTATAAGCATCTAGTGGTCCCCTTGGTTCCATTAAATAATATAAGGAGATAGAATGAGATCTGAGTGCATAAATTTATATTGATTCTATAATATGAAAAATTTGCATAAGCTATAATTCCCTCTACATGGGTCAATATTCCCCATGCATTCAGTCACCATTTCTAACTTAGTTACCAATCGGTGACATGTGTATCTCATATTATCCCATATAGAAGAAAAAACTAATCGACATTAGACCATATCCATCATAGGACCAATCATACTCTCTAGTCTTATTACCAATAGACAAGAGGTAGACACTCACACATATGGTCCTTCTCTAGATAGGTGTAAGCCCCAACTAATTTCTAAATGGTCCATATTCCCCATTAGAAATAATTTTGAAGGGACATATACCCTATGAACCCCATATAAGAATCACCAATGTGTAAGACCCACTCAATCCTTTAATGTTTACCATTTCATAAAATGAACATCCTAGTCACAATATGTAAAAATTCATGACAATGGCCTTAAAGAATGATGTTAAATTTCATGGTATGGTCCTATCACATAACCTTAAATTGAGTATCTCAAACTATGTGGGCTTTGATTACTGTTAACCAAGATATGTAGGATTCTCTTTTGAAGTCAAAACCCAATACCAAAACATTGTTTCCATTGGGATATATTACATTTGAAAACCCCACAACATAATTAATAGATCCATAATCCATATGAAGATCCCCATCATTGGTCAATATTCTCATTGAGTTCCCTAATACATTTTACATTACTCTATATTCTCAAAAACACCCACCCACCCTCACTAGGTATATATTCCATATGAACCCTTATCCTTGGGATATATTTTTTATGTGATCGTTCTTAATAACCTCAAACTATATCCTCACCAATACATATTTTTGTAGAGCCAAACAACCTCAAAGATATATATACCATGTGAAAAAATCCAAAAAGGAAACTTTAGCTTAAGTACCAAACTAGAAATTATTGGTTACCTTTCACTCAGTGTCATTTTTTCCCTAAAATCATGAACATAAAAGGTACATCACTTATTCAATGAAACATCGCCAAAAAAACTCCCCACTATGGTCCATGATACATGACCTTAAAATGTATAACATGCATCATTAATTGGAACTTAACTACTAAGGTTCTAGTTCCCTTCATGAGGGTATGTAGGAAGTATTATTCATGGGCTTGATCCCAATTCTACAACATCTACTTCCTCCCTAGATGATGAAATAAACCAAATCACTAAACTGTGTATATTTAAAATAGTATGAAATCATATAATAAAGAAAATATAGAGAAAATATTATATGTGTAAAAATGGTCCCATTAGTGGAGAACCTTTGATATATACAGATGATCTCATCCATAGATAACCTTTAATACATACTGATTTTCACATCAATGCATATCGATGATTGATCACTAGCATGGTGGTAACTAGCCCCATGTTGGGATTTGGGGATGTTTCATGAACATTTCTTAAAAATATAAGATATTCCTAGAGTATAAAATAATTACACCCAATAGGGTGATATGAGACCAATATCCCATCAATTTGACCAATTTTTATTCTATAGTTTCACCGATAAGGTTTTAAAGACTACATTACTTTGAAAATAAAGTCCAAATGACTCAAAACACCATAATGGAGAGTGTGTCTGGATTTTATTAAAAAAAATGATGAACCTAATATGAAAATATGAGAGAACTAAATAATTGAGTTAGCACAGTAATCATGAATTCTTATCCACTGACATATTCCATGTCACAAAAAATTAGGGAAATCAATGGGAATCCTTCACCTATGAAAGTTATTTATTGGGTATGAAATTACTTGTGATACTGTAATAATGAATTCTTCTTGTTTTTTGTTGAAAATGTTAGGACTTCAAAACATTCACAAGAATACCATAAAAAACAATCAATGGAAGCATCACAAGAAACTCTATCTAACATTAGATGTCTTGGATAGACATATATCATGTCCCTAATTAAGGCCTTATTATAACAAACCAGGATGAATATTTCACCTACCCAACACCTTTAGTGACAAGAGAAAAACATTTGTTAATCTAAGAGTATCATCTGAATGCTAGCATCATGATTTTGGAGGTTGCACATGAGAGACTATGTTAATTGAATCCTTGTAGTACATTCACTCAATGATTGGTTAAAAAATATAGGTAGAGTCTATCTACGCCTCTAAATTATTTGGGATCCTCTCTCTAGAGAGTAGAAACATATACATCCATTATGTTAGGGAAATTGGGTAAGTGGTTGATCATAAAATCATTACTGAAAAGGATCCACCTAAGAGGGGTCCTATCACCAGCCATCACCACAACCAAAACCATGTGATATCAGTTTCTCAAGGTTACACTAAGGAGGCTATCCTGAAAACTTTATTCCTGTACAAATATTCCAAGGTACCTTAGAGGAGATCCTACCAGGTTTAGTAGAATCTCTATCATTGGGAACATAACTGTATTCCATTTCCTCGTGAGTAATCTGTTCATCACATCATGATAGATACTAATGTGTCGGGTCATATCCATGATTGTAATCCACAATCCTACCATCATATCCTGGAAGCACCATAGGAAGCGCATTGACAAATTATAAGGACACTCAGGGAGAAATACCTTATCATGTCATCCATATAATAATCCCATCCGTATATCCTGATGTAAATTTAATGAAGATAATGATATTATATAGACATTCACAATAAATATTGTGGTCATCTCCGCACTCCAACTAAAGAGTCGGATTATATTCTCATCACAATGGATGAACTACAATGGAATATCGTGGATGAAAATGAAGGGAATTCCTATATCCTTTATCATGTTTTTAGAGTTATCAAAAAATATTTTCAACAATAATGGAGGACTACCAGTGACATATTTTGATATAAAACTAGGTCCAGTGCCATATTTACTACACCCACTATTAAAAGAGCTCAATTGTATACTTTTGAAGCTACTATGGAGTAGACCCATATTCACAATCCCATTCATAAGGATCATCAACACATCTTGGTGAAGAATATAGATCAAGATCGATCTCATATTACTATTCCAACAAGATTCTTCCAACATATCTCTACAATCACATCAGGGAAGGATCATTCCATTATTAACATATCTTAATAGACATTTAGGGGAATGATTATATTCCAAATCATACTGGGGAAGATCAATGACATTTTTTGTTGACGATGTTGGGATAAGAGCATATTTATGCCCATATTCATGATGGTTATAAACATATTAAAATATAACCCATTGAGGATTAAGAATATGTTTCCATTCTACATGGAGTTTGTCCTTATATCCTGGTAATTGTTTTATAGTAGGGTCATACTCTTGAAAAAAATGCTAGATTTCACCATATTATTATTGTAACTGCTTTAAGGAAAACTAATATCCCTTTTAACATTATAATATCTCACCATCATATTCCATTAGTTTCTTAGGATTAGGCTCATATTCCTTCCCCAATCAATAGTGATACCCATGAGGGCCTCAATACCTCTTAGAAAAAGTGAAATATTCCACTTAATCCCCATATATAGGGTATTTTGGAAATAACTATGAATTTTCTCCTCATGAGATATATTTCAGTAACATTTGGATGTCCTATTTAGAGTACAATTGATGAAGGTCCTCCTTATGGAGATTAGATCATCCACCTTGTAGTTCCTCCCCAGGATATATATTGCAAAGATTCTCCCTATAGTCAAACATAAATCTATAATGGATGTCTTCCCCATGATAGTTAATATGAATATGACCATGGTTTTGTTCCCCATGGAATCAATTTCAAATGTCCTCCGTACAGTGATACTCTAACTTGACTAGAAGGCACTCCCCTTATAGAAAACACTCTTAGAATGAACTCACATTGAGATTCAATCAAAAAATTAGGGCCAAATACACCAATTTACTTATCAACTATATGCAATATCCCATCCCAAAAAAGGATGGTCATAGGTAGTGGTTGTCATTAGCATCAAATTTAGATCAATTATCCTTAGATACATAGAAGAAATTATGGATGATCTCATTTCCTTGGTAATGTGATTAGTAAATAACCCATGTGTTCTGAAAAATTTAATGAATATCTTTCTAAGGATGAGAGAAATATAATGGTTATGTAGAAAGATCATTCCAAATATAATATTACGATAATTTTCTAGACTATATCCACCTCCCAACATGACATTTTGAATACATTTAATGGGGAATTTATACACTATCTATGCTATAATTTGATTATGAATCACCTTCTTATCAAGGAGAAATATATTTTTTTGGGTATATTACAATCAAATTATGGTAATATGTGAGATATTCTACTAAATAAAATTGGTTTTCTTATCATATGAATGACATAAAAAGTTAGTAAATTAATGCAAATAACTCCAATAAGTATTTATCATTAGTATTAGGCCTATCTTCTAGATAATCATGGATTCTACATTAATTGAGAATATCATAGGATAGGGAGAATATAAAGCATTAACTTTCATACCATTGACTAGTCAGTCAAGTTAATCAGGGATTATAACCTATAATGTTCTCTCTTTCAAAACAAATTCTTTTCCAGGTTCTGTATATGAAAATTCATCCATTGAGTGATGTTAGGATATTCCCTGGACCCATAAGTGATGTACTCGATAAGAGTAGTCCATCGATAGTATCTTTCATTAAGAATACAAGAAATTTAAGCATTCATCTCTAAAGTAATACAATATTGAAAATATTGATTAACTATAAATGACAAGAATCCCATATATAAAAAATGAACTACACTCGGGACATTCTTAGGTAAAGGCTCAAAAAATAATGAAGTCGACAATAGCATATACCTATGAAACATTATAGGAGAAATACTTTACCATAAGGATGGGGAAATATTTACTATAGATCATCAAATCCATAATTAATTTAAAATGTGACGGTGATAGAACCATGTCAACTAGAGCCTATAGACATAGGGGAATTCATATTTTCCTCCTCCTCCCTATCTAAAAAAATTAACCTTCTAAAGACCGAGGGAATCTCCTTTTGAAAATCTCACTATTCATCAATATTTTTATTTTATACAGATTCTTTAGATCATGTTTGGTGTAGACTATTATAGAATTTCTCATGATCATTTCCCACAGACCACATCCTAAAGAGAATCGGAAGAAGAAAGTGAAATATCATTGGGATGTAAGATAAAATAGACTCCTAAGAAAACGGATTTTCAGTTCGATCATAAACAATATTCCAACTGATATTTTGATGGCGGACAATCCCATATCTACTTTGATATAGGGGAAGATATGATATTGGTTTTATGATACATATTTTTAATGTTTTTAGAATAAAACTCACAGAAAAAATAAAATATGATACAAAAATAGAAGAATTCATTGAGGATACCTATGTTCAAGATATGACATTCACATAAATACTTGATATAGTCATACATACCAATCATCATTGGAAATATTAATAATTTTAAGATCCTACTAATAATTAGTTTCATCCACCTTGATGGCCATTTACCAATGAAGAAGGGAAGGATGTGGCCACATTTACAACTCCCTTACCACCTAAGGAAATTATAACCATTTCCATTGAAGAGAGTTTCACCTGGTATGATGTTAAGTAAGAGGAGATAATGTGACTCAATTCCAAACTACTCTAATAAAGTATTCCTCCTCATTAAAATTACAGGGTAGAGTCCAATGCATCACATTAAGTAGGAAATGCTACTCAACATTATTCCAGATACCCAATTAGATCATGATATAAACATCTAATATATATAGATGTGTTAGTTGTGGAATGTTAGTATTTTCCTCTAAAAGGTCATCAGTCACCACCATTTAATAATGTTACACAAGGTCGACTCAAATGGTATATCAACAGCTGGCACCAATGATCCTATTATACTTGGTTCTTCCCATTTCCACCACTAGGGCATCATCCTTGGAAGCATTTCCACCATAACTACTTGATTCCATTAGGTTCCTCACCACTTGGATGAAATATATAGAGGGATAATAGACACTAGTATAGTGAAATAGGAATCCATGTCATGATTGGGTGGATGCTACTCCTCCTCCACCCAATTTCAAGAATACTACTTTCCCCATTTTCCATGGAATGGGTGATCCAGTGCACCACCTATGCATTTCATGTCTCTAATTAGACTCATGGTTGGAACATTGGAATAATAAGTTGTCTAAAATCTTATATACTTCACTTATACATTTAAGGAACAATATTTTTATAGTATAAAAATCTTTTAGAATGGTCAATTACAATCTGGGAGGATCTGCATTGAGTGTTCTTTTACTAGTTCAACACAATACTAAAAAAGACAACCATCCTCTACCTATGAAACAATAAATAATGAAAAAAATAAGAGATTTTTAGACTTAATTTCTTCATAAAATAGACTGAACTTTTCACTAAATATGAAACTCCCTCAAATTAATATTTTAGAGACATGTATGCAAAGTTTACATGATGAGCTATATACACGATTAATTCTGTGGAAATATAATTGTTTATTTTGGGAGTTTTCAGCAGTCTCATAGTGATTATATGATTCCATATGCTGATCCAAGGCTAAGTTTCAGATAAACCCACCAAAATATGGGAATAACCTGGTAGAGTAGAGACTAAAAATTACATGCTCAAGTCGGTTTCCACAATAGTTACACCACCCAATCCTGTGTAATATCAAGTGGTGACTCCTCCTAAATGATTGAAACAATAATATTGTCCCTTCTCAGAGGGAAGAAAGAATAAAAATTATCCAATGGTTGATGATTAAAATATTATAACTTATTCTTTCTGATGTGATAACTTTATTAGTAAATTCATTATGGCTATAGAGAATAATCTCTTAAAATTACTAGAGATCAAGAAACTCAATGAAGTTTTTCGAAATGGACACTCTAATTACATCCCCTTCCATAAAATTTTGGGGAACAATATTCAATGCTATTTAATCTTCAAATACTTCCTCTAAAAGATGATTGACTCTAGGTAAGTTAAATTGGGAAAACCCTAAACCTATCTGACTCATATTTGTTCTATTTCTCCAGAAGAAGAGGAGGAATAAAAGAAAATAATCAAAACACATGCATATAAATTTGATTATTGGATGAATAAGAAATCATTTTATCAGTTTTATAAAAAACTCAGGGGTAAACTAAATCATCCATTTGAGATAGAAACTCCTCCCTCAATACCTGAGGTTACATCATCATCATCTAGATCCTCCAAGTACCAACACAACCAAAATAAAAAAAATAAAATCATGTGAGGAGTCATTGTTCATACAAAAGTTATTCAAGACACTTTTTGATTTATTAACACCATTTATCAGAGGATGTACACCACCCCACTAAACAATAACCTCATTATATGAGGCGTGGTAATATTTTTATGTTACAATTATCCACATCACATCTCCCTTGTCCGATGAAGGAGATATATACACATCCCAGTTCCACTCTAATAATCAGTGTGGGAGGGGAAGAGGTAATATAGTCTATGAAGGTGAAATAATATGAGGATGAAAAAATCATTGATGCTAAGGTATGGTTTTTATGAGGATATATACACCATGTCAACACAAATAAAATCACTCCAGCAATCCCAACATGAGAATTATTCAGATCCTGAATCATCTAGGTCTCTATCAGGTATAATTATATTAAAATACTACTTGGAATACATATAGTTATCTATTCAATAGTGAAACGTAGGTGGGATATATCATCCTAACCTACCAACTAAAAAAATGTACCTAAATATTATACAAGGTGTGGGATCTTCAGTACATGATACCTCAGCCTCTAAGGCCCAAACAAGAGAGAAACCTCAAGATAGGAAGAACATGCCCTTAGTATAAAATTATGAAATCTCAAAGAAACTCATAAGAATTATATCCAAGATCTATATTTTGGATTCACATCATCTATCAACACAACTTATTAAATCCATTATTGAGCCACTTCTAATCCCCCCAAGAGTTTAAGTCTTATCTCAAAGTAGCTGAGACATACTATTAAAGGATTGATTCTTTTGATTGTCACAAAACTATTTCATTCACAGATAAAGACAAGGAGGTGATCCCAACAAGGAACATTATTATCATTCAGATATCTTGAAAGGTGGGTGATATTCACATATGATGGGATCTAATTGAAAATGGTTTTGGTATTAATCTCATACTAGCCCAAAATCTCCACTAGTTGGGGTATGATGAGGTTGATAAAGACAACCTCATAATTTATAGGACCTAAAAATTTCTCCACATCATTTCCTAAATATCCGAATATTGAAATGTATTTGGAGTTTATTACAAGAGATAAATGAATAAAATATGCATTACCTATTTTGAATCTAGAGAGCACTCTAGGTCCTGATGACTTTCCACATTTGTCTTATATGGATTCATGGAATATCATTAAGGAATTGTTTGTTAAAGGGATTCATGATTTTTTAGAGGTTCGATGCTCACTATGGAGACTTATTCTCCATTATGGTGTTGATACCAAGGTTTAGGGACCCTATTTCCCTAGATCAATATAGACCAATTTGTTCGTGAAACATTCTTATAAGATTATTTTTTCCTCCTTAACATGATACTTTCACTAATATTAGTAATAATTACTTTAGAGGAACGAAATAGTTTTATAATGGGACATAACATTTAGTGGGAAATCATAATTTCATAATTGATGGCGGATGAAATCAATAAAAAGTTTTTGGGTTCTAACATCATCATTAAGGTTTTCATAGAAATGTATTATGACTATATAGATTAGGGATTCATGTTTAGGGTGTTGAGAAATATTGGTTTCAAGGAATGGGTGTGAGATATATTTTTTAGATTCTATGATTCTATATGGAGTTTTTTTTTGATTATGTGGAGTATCTTAATATTTTTCAATACAGTGCATGGATTGAGATACGGTGATTCGATGTCACTAAGTCTCTTTATCAAGGCTCAGAGGTAGTCACTAGAAACATAAAATGTGATTTAGTGGAGAGAAGGATCCAATATTATTACAATAGAAACGTGTTTGGTTTTGATTTTCACCTCTTGTTCAATAATTATATATTGTTTTTCATCGGTGGAAGGAAAAGGTTGGTTGTAGTCTTCAATAGGTTAATGGAAACTTAGAGTGGTTGGAGTGGGAAAAAACTATCAGGTGGAAATCTATGCCTATATTTTGAAATGTAGTGCTCATAGGTGGTGTACATTCATTTAGGACTAGTTGGTAATTCAAAAGAGGGATATTCTAATGGTGTACCTAGGAGCATCCATTTTAGATTGAAGGATTAAGACTGTTTTCTTTGATAACATTATTAATCATATCATAGCCCTCATTTATAATTAGAAAAACAGATTTCTTTCATTTAGAGGGAGGATCACATTGGTTAATAGTGTTCTCACGTACATTCTAAAGTGCATCCTTTATTTTTTTAGGTTACCCTAAGGAATTATTAGTAAGATTAAAAAACTCACATCAGTATTTATTTTGGAATCCAATCAGAATGGTAATTTTCATTGCTCCTAGTAGGGTAGGTTGGTGTGGCTGATTGAGGAAGGGGTATTTACATATATTTTCAAATTCCATGAAAAGAATATAGGCAAGGCTTTAATATAAAATTATTTAGGGGGTATCATTCTGGGATAAGTGTATGAAGGATAGGTAAGGGTAAAATTATTATGGTCAAACTGGTCCATCTAGAAGATTCCCTTTCCTCGTGAGTTGTATGATTCAACATATTGAAATTTTTAAGGATGTGGAATGATGGGTGGTTAGATATGGAGACATTAGTTATTGGATATATAATTGGGTGGTGATATTTTTTATTTTCTAGGGTTACCAGTTCCTAAAATTTATTTCAGAGAGGTGATCATTCACGCTGACTTCATTAGGGTGACTCTTTCAGTGGAACAATATGCCCTGCATGGAAACAATATTCTCTTTGAAAATCTATACATGTGTGTTTTCTCAAATATGTAATCCATATTATTTTATTATACAGAATTCCATTCTCTAATTTTGGAGGATCACAAGATGGATAAATGGGTGAGTAATATTTAGTGTCATGAGATACCGAAAAAGAATAATTTTTGGGTTGAGAGGATGAGGAATCAAGATATCCTGATGGATGATCATGTTCAAATGATAGAAGTTTACCTAGAATCTCAGTGCTTCGTTGCAAGAAGTCTTTCTTGGAATCGATCTTTCACCTCTTCTTAAAAGTTTATTGGTCCAGAAACATCTATGAATTTATTTTAAATCAAATAGGGATCATTTTTGAGCAAGAGATAATCTAGTTCTTTTATGTGCTTAGTTCTAGGGGTGGATTATAACACTATAGAAACCAAATCTTGATGTGTAGTCTTTAATGTATTTTTATGGGTGATTTAGGAGGATAGAAATAAATCAAGAGATGGAAAAACTTATTCCCATCTTGTAATATATGTTTATGTAAAATCAATAGTTTCAGAACAAGACTCCCTCACTAATGGAGGAAGGTCTGTACATTTTATTTGAAGTATTCTTCCTTGTCATAGATTTATTTTTGAGGTTATCGAGTAATTTCCTTCAAGACATTGGGTTATGTGGGAACCTCCAATTTTATGTTTGAAAAGTAATACAGATTGTTCTTGTGGTAATATAGAAATGATGGGAGGGGGTAGGCCTTGTGCATGATGATAGGGGATCAGTTCTCTTCACCTGTAGCACCTACAAAAGTATGGGAAACTCTGTTAGGGTAGAAGCAAGGGAAATTCACACTAGTCTCTCATTGTATAAGCTGTATAACATACAACTCTCTTTTTTGGAACCTGAATCTAAAATTTAAGTTGGATATCTTAATGTATGTTTTAATATTCCATGGTATTTTATCTATTTCATCATTAGATGCAAGAATCTCAGTGATCAAGGCACGAAGATTCGACACTCTGGGAGGGGAGGGAATTTTGAAGTTTAAATCCTTTATAGAAAATGGAGTTCAAGTGATAGACTGATTTATTATAATTTTACTAGCTCCTTACCTCCCGAATTCATGTCCATTATTTATAGTGATGAACTTGGAATGCAATAAATTCACCCTATATGAGGATTAATGATCCTTGTGAATAAAAACTTATTTTGGAGTGAGTTTTATTTTTATTCTGGTGATAGTGGGGAGGAAGGAAAAAATATCTAGGATACCCCTGATAATGATTCCCCTAAATTAATATCTTAGGGATATAGAGACACCTACTCATTATTCCAAGGAGATACAAATGTCCCTATATCATGTTATAGTTTCAAAAAATCCACTTTATCACCTCCACCTAAAGATATTTAGGTATAAAAGGGAGAAGAAGAAGATATCAGAGATACCCCACTTGTATTTGAGGAAGGAATATCCACCATCGTTGATAAGATTAGATAAGTGAACCTGGGTAGAGAGGAAGACGCATGACCTGTATTTATTAGTGCCACCATATCTTTTAAAAAATTAGAGACATATGTGTCCTTCCTCAAATAGAACCTATATGTATTTTTATATAATTACATAGATATATGAGAACTATACCTATCTATTTTTATTCATAATTTATGATATCCATATGAATACTGAGGCTATAGAAAAGCGGCTCAGAGAATGCATCATACCCACACCTCTATGGTATAAGCACAAATTGATAAGATCATCAATTCCAACTTCATTCAAGAATTTCAACACCCAAAATGGATTTCCAGTATTGTCTTCATCAAGAAGAAGATTCAATATATTTATGTCTTCAATGACTTTAGAGATCTTGACTAGAACTACCTAAATGGTGATTTCCTGGTCTCAATCACAAAACTATTTATCAATGCAACAAAAAATTTCAATCCCCTAAATTTATGGATAAATATCCAGGATATAACTAGATATTTATATCCCCATAATATGAGGAAGACACTACCTTTAGGGAAACCAAAGGGGTATATTATTATCCTGTAACACCATTTTTTATGAAGAATAATGGAACCACATATTGAAGCACTATGCATTTTATCTTTAAGACCCTTCTTAGGGGGGCTGTGGAATGCTACAGTTATGAAATAATATTCATGATTGAAAACTTCCATGATTATCTAGCCAACCTTGATATAATCTTCAAGAAACTATGGTTGCATAGCTTGAATATGTATCCAAAAAAATATTTTTTGGGGTAACCCCAAGGAAATTACTCAACTACATGGTGTGCTATCACAGTATCAAATTCAACACTGAGAAATATATAGTGATAATCGATGTCCCCCCTCCTTAAAATATCAAGGAGCTAAGGGGAATGCATGGAATCCTTTCCTCTATTAGTAATTTCATATAAAACATCATGGGAAAGTGTCTTTCCATTATAAATTTTATGAAGAAGGGGGTTATCTATTAGCAGTGTGGAGATTTTAAGATATACTTTGTTGAAATTGATTAATATTTTATACACATAATGGTGTATATTCCACTCGTATGAGGAAAAGATATCATACTCTATGTGGCAGCCTTGGAGTGAATACTTGCTACGCACTTTTTTAAAATAAATGATGCATGCATGGAAGAAAATCACTATTATCTTACCATGAAAATATTGGATGTTAAGACTCAATACTCTGATATTGAGAAGTGATTCTCAGAATTGATATTCATAGTGAAAAAGTTGAATCACTACTTACATCGCCATGAGGTCTATCTTCACTAATGAAATGAGCCGATGAAGAATATTCATTGTCACCCATTTCGAACTGGGCATCTATCCCAACAGATAATTATTATATATTAGTTTGATATATGATTATGATCATAGAATGTGACCAATGGGAAATTGTTAGTGTATTTTATTATAACATACCTTTCTGGGATATATAATCTCTAAAAATAAAGATCCCAAATGAAGAGGTTTTATCTATCCATGACCCTCCAAAAATAAGGGAGATTTATTTTTATGGTTCCTCTTGAATACCCATAGGAATTTAGGATGGAAAATATAAAGATTAAATAGTTTGTCTTGGGGATTTCTCACATCTCCTTAACGAAGTTACTTTTATTATACTCCTTTCTTTTTTCAAACAGATGTATCAATAATGGATCTAAATACTAAGATCTCATCACAAGGGTAACATCCCACCCTGAATCACTATATAAACAATCGTTGGGCTAGTTCTCCATATGAACTCAGGAACACCTCCCTATATATAAAAAGCTTCCAATTTGCAGGGAGGGTGAAATGTGGTACTATGGGGAGACTGTACTCCCTATATTAGAAATATTAAATAACCAAATACCATCCACATCAGTAAATAATCAAAGCATATAGAATAAAAAATGTAACCAAAAATAATACATGAAACACATTAGAGGCATGAACAACCATGTTATACCTACAATAGTTCACCCAGAGGTGTGACACCCCATGAAATTTAAATAGTCATTTATTTATTTTATTTATTTATTAATTTATTTTAAATATATTAAAAAGGTTTTAACAAACAGTTTTACAAAACTAAAATATTCTATTCAATAAATTTTATTTCAACATAAATAAATGTTTTTTTAATAAGTTAAAATATATTATTTATTTAATGTTTTGAATATATTATTGTTATAAACAATATTATTTTTAATACGATATTAATTTATTTATATTTACAAGATAATTTTTTAAAAAATATAAGTTTCAAATAATTAAATTTGTGTGAAACTTAAAATGTTTACATTTTGACACATAAATAATGAAATGTGTGTATATATATATTTATATAATTACTATTTTTTATTTTAATTATAATCTTATAATTATTTTGAAATAAATATAATTTTTTTTAATATTTTAATGATAATAATAATAATAGTAATAATAATTATGGGTGAATTTTTTTTAAAGAAAATTATAATTAATATTTTAAAGATAATATATTTTAAATATATCAAAATATATTAGGTTTTTTAATTATAAATATATATAATTATATTATTACTAAAAAATGAATTATATATTTATATATATATAAAATGAATTATATAATTTTTTGGGACATTATTTAGAAAAAAACTCAACTTCTTTGAGAATATTAGGACACCTATTTTTTTATATATATATATATATATATATATATATATATATATATATGAGAGAGCTAAGGGAGAACCCCTTCTCGATGGATAGAAGACCCGACCCTTTTCCTCCCAAAAACATCAATTTCTTTCTGCTCAAAAAATTCAGCTGCTCAGTCCATAATTTTATCAAAACCAAGGTAAGGGATTTATTATTATATTCCAAATTTATTGTGTAAGGGAAACATATTTTAGTGTTCATATTTTATAAAGAATTATTTTCTGATTTTAATTTATGTTTGTGTAAGGGGAATTTTTCTCCTAAATTTATGAATGAAAATTCTAGTTTATATATATATATGCAATATATTCAATCCTTTTTTTCATATATAACTATTATTCCAATTTTGAGATCAATCCTTCAAAAATTCCATTTTAATTTTTTTGTAGGGGTGTATCTGTTTTATTTTTAGATTTTATATTTGATTTATCAGAAATTTATTTAACTGAGAATTGTTCTGCTGAAGGATTATATATATAAATATGTACCAAAAATATGTTCTAATTTATGATTTATCTATAAAAAATCAGTCTATTTATGCAAGTATATAATTTATGTATATATGAAAAAGTTTATTATTTATTTAATTATATTTTATTTTATGTAGAAATTGTTTTTTTCAAGGGATTATGTATTTATGTTTATCAAAATTCTGCTTAAATAATTTTTTTCATTTTTATCAAATTTTATCAAAATTATTATTTTTATTTATGAGATTAATTACTTCCAAATATTTGTTTTACTCTTAAAATTTAATTTCAAGGGATAATTTTGTGTATCAAATATTTGTTTGATCATTAATTTAATATATATATATATATATGATTATTATGAAATAACAAGTTCTTTAAATTAGAATTTAAATTCATAATATATACATATATAATGTTTAATGACATGTTATATATATATTATTTAATTATTTACATGTTTCAAAAAATGAATATATCATGTCATAATGTTATTTGAAATTTAAGAGAGTCACATCCACATATAATCATGACCATGTGTCTATGCATCTCATCAATATTCGTTGGCTCGTAATAAACTCATATTTTCAAGTTAAATATTAATATTTATTTCCAATATTAATGGAGCACCTTAATTTCATCAAAGAATTGAAATTTTTAAGATGTTTATTTATAATTTTATGTGCCAAATATAATTATTAATTATTATTAACTATTTGTGTGTATATCAAAGTTGTTACATGAAATAAAGTTTGAATGCATGGACATTTCTTGCAAAGTCTTATGGTGTGGGTTTTGGATGTAAGAAAACTCACAAGTAATATGAAATGGAAGTTCATATATTTATTTATGTATATAATTATATATATAAATACAAGTGGGAACGTGTATCTTAATGGAGTGACATGTTTTCGAAATTAAAAACTCCAGTGAAAGTATATATAAGTATAGAAATATTAAAAGGTTTTCAGAAAATCCGACAGTTGAACATTGTAAATATGGAAGGTCATTAGGGAGTGAACTCATCCTTAGTTATGTGGGTAGGCCCAAGATAGCCTTAAATAATTCAAGTGGCTCAGAATAGTGTTTTGTTTTCAGAATATTATGTATTGTTTCAAAAAAACACTGGATTATGTTTAAACAAATTTTGAATGTAAGTATTTTCTAAAATGATCTAGTATATTTAAGATGTATTTAATTTAAAATAATATTTTAAAAGGGTTATTTTTCAAAATTATTTAAAAAATTATTTTCAAATGAAAATTTTATAACGATTTATCAATGGTTTTTAAACCCCTTATTGGGCATTTTTAATGTTCACCCCTTGTTTAAAATTATATTCACAGGACACTTCGAATTTCTAAGTTGGGCGTCGTTGTTTTTGTTCTTAGCAAGCTTGGAAGTGTAAAATAATTATTTTTTATATTTTATGCTTGTTGAAAATTTGATAAATATAAGAAGTTTTTGTCTAATCCTATGAAAAGTAGATCGATGAAAGGTCTTCATTTATGTAATGTCTTGTGTAATTGTTCAGTTTATTTTATGAGAAAAAAAATTACATCGTATTTTTAAGCACTAAGTCCAGAAGAACGGGCTCAGGGAATTATAATTGATATAAGAAGAATGGTCTAGTAAAATTTGGGGATTAGATGTCCTTGGTATAATATATAAGTTTATTAGTCTTAGTTTTTCCAATTCTAATGATAAAAATTCATAATTTTTATAGAGTCTAAAAAATGAATTGTGAGGACGCAATTCTTTTTAAGGGGGGAATAATGTGACACCCAATGAAATTTAAATAGTAATTTATTTTAATTAATTATTTAATTAATTTTTTTATATATCAAAACTGTTTTTAACAAAACATTTTACAAAACTAAAATATTCAATTCAAGAAAAATTATTTTACTTTAAATAAATGTTTTTTAATACATTAAAATATATTTTTTATTTAATGTTTTGAATATATTATTATTATACACAATATATTATTTTTTAATATGGTATTAATTAATTTATACTTAGTTGGTCATTTTTGTAAAAATATAAGTTTCAAATAAGTAAATTTATTTGAAAATTAAAATGATTACATTTTAACACATAAATAATGAAATGTGTCTGTATATATGTATCTAATTACTATTTATGATAATAATTACAATCTTACCATTATTTTCAAATAAATATAATTTTTTTAATATTTTAATGATAATAATAATAATAGTAATAATAATTATGGGTGAAACATTTTTTAAGAAAATTATTATTAATATTTTTAAGATAATATATTTTATATATATCAAAATATATTGTGTTTTTTTAAATTATAAATATATATGATTATATTATTACTAAAAATACGAATTATATATATATATATATATATATATTAAAAAATGAATTATATAATTATTTTGGGTATTTGTTAATAAAAAAAATGAGCTTCTTTGAGAAGCTTACGACACCTATATATATATATATGTATATATATGTGTGTGTGTGTGTGTGTGTGTGTGTGTGTGTGTGTGTGTGTGTGTGTGTGTGTGTGTATATATGAGAGTTAAGGGAGAACCTCTTCTCCATGGATAGAATACCTGACCCTCTTCCTCCCAAAACATCAATTTCTTTTTGCTCGAAAAATTTAGCCGCTCGGTCCATCATTTGATCGAAACAAAGGTAAGGGATCTATTATTATTTTTCAAATTTATTATTTAATGGAAACATATTTTAGTGTTCATATTTTATTAATAATTATTTTCATATTTTAATTTATGTTTGTGTAAGGGGAATTTTTCTCCTGATTTTGTGAATGCAAATTCTGGTTTATATATATATATATATGCAATAATTCAAGCCCCTTTTTTCATATATAACTATTATAGAAATTTTGAGATCAATCCTTCAAAAATTCTAGTTTCATGGTTTTGTAAGGGTGTATCAGTTTTATTTTCATATTTTATATTTGATTTATCAAATATTTATTTAATTGAGAATTGTTCTGCAAAAGGATTATATATATAAATATGTACCAAAACTATGTTCTAATTTATGATTTTTCTATAAAAAATAGTATATTTATATAAGTATATAATTTATTTTTATATGAAATAGTTTATTATTTATTTAATTATATTTGATTTTATGTAGAATATTTTTATTTATGAGATTCATTACTTCCAAATATTCATTTTAATCTTAAAATTTTATTGTAAGGGATAATTTTTTGTATCAAATATTTGTTTGATCATTAATTTAATATATATATATATATATACATATATGTGTGTGTGTGTGATTATAATGAAATAACATGTTCTTTAAATTGGATTTTAAATTCATGGTATATATATATAAAATGTTTAATGACATGTTATATATATATATATATTATTTGATTATTGACATGTTTCAAAAAATGCGCATACCATGTCATCATGCTATTTTAAAATTAAGAGTTTCACATCAGTATATAAGCATGGCCATGTGTCTATGCATGTCATCGACATTTGTTGTGCTCATAATAAACTCATTCTTTTAAGTTAAATCTTAATGTTTATTTCTAATATTATCGAGTACAAGAATCTCTTCAATGAATTGAAATGTTTAAGATGTTTATTTATAATTATATGTATTAAATATAATTATTAATTATGATCTACTATTTATGTGTATATCAAAGGTATTACATGAAATAAAGTTTAAACGCATGGACAGTTCATGTAAAGTCTTATGGCATGGGTTTTGGTTGTAACCAAACTCACAAGTGATATGAAATGGAAGTTCATATATTTATGTATTTAAATACTCTATATATACATACAAGTGGGAATGCACATCTTAATGCAGTGAAATGTTTTCAAAATTAAAAACTCCAGTGAAATTATATATAAGTATAACAATCTTAAAATGTTTTCATAAAATACGACATTTTAATGTTGTAAATATGGAAGGTCATTGGTGAGTGAACTCTTCCTTCGTTAAGTGGGTAGGTCCAAGACAACCTTCAACGATTCAAGTGGCCTTAGAATAGAGTTTTTTTTCAGAATCTTGTATATTGTTTCAAAAAATCACTTGATTATGTTTATTTTTTTTTAACATAAGTATTTTATAAAACTATCTGGTATCTTTAATGCGTATGTAATTTCAAATGATATTTTTAAAAGGGTATTTTTTAAAGTATTTACAAAATTATTTTCCGAGGAAAATTTTATAAGGATTTATCAACATCTTTTAAACCCCTTATTTGGAATATTTAATTCTCACACCTTGATTAATATTATTTTCATAGGTCACTTTGAAGTCCTATGTTGGATGTCATCATTTTTGGTGTTATCACACGCGGAAGCATAAAAGGATTATTGTTTTATTTTATGCATGTTGCAACTCTGATAAATGTAAGAAGTTTGTATCTAATCCTCTGAAACCTAAACTGGGGAACATTTCTCATTTATTTAATGTGTTGTGTAATTGTTCAGTATATTTTATGAGAAAAAAATCAAATGGAATTTTTAAGCACAGATTCCGGATGAATGGGATCAGGGCGTTATAAGAGGGTTGTTTATAGATATATACCAAAATAAAAGAAATAAAAAATGATCTATTGTATATATGATAAAAAACATCATCTAATATTATGATACCATCCAATTTATCCTTCTCAACCACACTATCTTGGGCCTTATCCTAACTTGTGCCTAAAACAAAGTGAACGTATGCTCAGGTACCAAAGTGTAGTGGTGGCCTGAGAAGGGTGTGAGTAAAAAACACATAAGGGAACCACCAATATGGTCCCATACTAACCATAATATGCAGTTATATGTTCATGTGACATGCTCATATAAAATAATAGAAAAATCTAAATAAATAAATTAATGAAGATCCTCAGGTCTGTGACATTGATCGACCATATTTTCTTCAGTCAATGCTAGAGTGCCTCTAAGAATTTCATAAAGACCATCCCTCACAATTTACATATGTTTTCCGAGTCTATGGAAATCCCAACACATTATCATTACTCAGAGGACCCATCCCATGACTACCCAATCACTATGATACAAAACTAGGGTTTCCCCAATCACATCCCCATGACTCTATGAATGAGTTCTAGTGTAACCATATCTATGAGCTCTAACTCCATAGCATCCTTAATCATATCCTCATGAATATTGTAATGAGGTCCACGATATCCATATATTTGAGATCTAAATCAATGGTATCATCTACCGTATCCTTATAGCTCCTGGAATGAGGTCCATGATATCCCTATATTTGAGCTTCAAATCCATGTCTACCCCAATCATATCCTCACAGATCATGGAACAAAGTTTGATATAGACCTATCACTATGCTCTAAATCTTTTTCAGCCCCAGTCATATTCCCATGACTTTGGGAATGAGATTTTTGATAAATCAATCTCAGAGCTCCAAATCCATGGTGTCTCCAATCACCGAGCTCTAACTCCATAGTAGATCCAACCATGCATATGTATATGGGGACCCAAAAATGCCCATCATAGATTTAAGGTCATAGTACACAATATCCCCCAAATGTTCATGAATGATCACATATTCTACCAATTTAATTTACACTACACTGGATCAACCAGTCAATGGGGTAGCCACTAGATCCCTCTAGTCTTAGTTCAATATAGGCACCCTCACATGGTCCTCAATATTATAAACAGTCTCTTTTTAGAACCTATAAAACTATTATGTCATATCCCTAATCATCGTCAATAGGGAAGGATGTCCATTCCAGCCACATAGGTTCTCACAACATTTTTGACAGTTAAGGGATCGACCATGGATGATCTTAATCCTAATTTTCACTCTGGGTCAGTCTCCCTCCCCAAACTCAGTCTTGTTCAGCATAAATTTTATATTCCTAGGCCCCATCACACTAGATAGGAAAGGGTCACATATCCCATACACGTCTTTATGATCCAAATTAGATCGAATTCTACATGGTAGTCCCCTAATATAAAAAGCCCTTATAGATTGGATAATGTTATTATAGTCCAGTCTCACCTCGCAAGAGGATTAGAGGCTATCCATTTCTCTATGTCTAGGCACTGGACAATAACATTTGAGGCATCCAGATATCACATAATCCTTCTCATGACCCTAGGAGTTTTCAATTTTCAATAAACACTCTACAATTTTATTAAAACAAACTATATCAAATTAATCTATCCAAGGTAAATTCCCTTGGTGGTGTTATCAAGAATCCAAATTAATCACATAACTAAATTAAATTACATGGGTAAAGAACACAATACTACTTACCTAAAATGGATTCAACTCTGAGGCATTTAAATCCCAAAAACTTTTTCCATGTCTCCCAAGTCCATTCATCATTCCTCGAATACCATGTGTTCCTATCTCTTTAAAAATAATTACAATAAATTAATTATAACTAAATTATAAGAAATTCAATTATAAAAATTATCCTCACATACAATGACTAAATGAATATATGCTAAAATACTTACTAGGTAATGTTGCATATTCAAAACAATGACCAACCATCCATGGGAGGTCCATAAAATTCTTTCAAATTTATTCTAAGAAAAAGTTATATTGGGAGGAAACCCAAAAAAAACTAATTTAATAAAATAAGTTGGAAATATTGAAAAGTGAAACCCAATGAGATATCTTATATTAATTTCCCTTCAACAACTTGCATTTAACAATATGAAATATCCTCTCACAATGTCAATCCTAAGTCTCTTCATCCTCAAACAAATACTTTTAGATTCAATGAAATTTCCAATCAACATCTCTAAGAGGAATCAATTAATGACCTATAGATGAAGAATATTTCTAAGATAATTGGAAACATCTTGGGATAACAAAGGCAAAACTCACTATATGGAATATTTCTCAATGAACGACACTCCAACGGTGAATAAATGAGATCGGAGGAGCTCCTGGTAGTCAAAAAATCCCATTCCTATCACTTTTTCCATAAGGTATTTGAGGTAATATATAAAGGTGGGTTTTTTATCAATTCAATCCTCTAAGAAAATCTATACAACAACCCAATATAATTTCACAACATGAATAATGGTTTCACATCATGAGATTTTTGGGAAAATCCATTTATAATTTTGGCCAATATGTGTCACAACGTGACACAATGTGTCACACCATGATTTGTCTAGACCTAACTTTTGAACCTATTTTCACATATTAAACCATCTCATTCCACCCCATTAACCTTACTCACATCATGAATACCATATTCACAATGTGAATGGGCTTCTATATCACCTTTCACTAGTTCAAGGGGCCTCAAACACTCCTTCATCAGCTTCAAAAACCCCCAATACATCACCTAAAACTTGAACCCCATCCCAAAACATCATTTTAAATTTAGTAAACAATCATAAAATTATTCTAATTTACATTCTCAAAAGTAAGTATTCACTAAAAAAATAATTTCAAATTATCGATTAATTTTTCATCTCGTACAGATGTATGTTCTTACAATGTCCTCAGTATAAAAATTTTAATCCCAAAGAAGTTTCTTAGGGAATTCATTATAAAAACTAGAACTACTCATGTTTCTTATCCACACTCAATTCACCATGTTCTACTCCAAACCTATAAATGATATTCCACTATCGAACTATATACATGAGGGTCATTATACATGAAAACCTGTTACACTGCTCGTAACCATCACTAAACCACTAAATGGTACTCCATGACACTCATCTATTTAGAAACCCAAATTTAATAAAACAAATCACGAGTCTATACATTTTTCTTTCTACTATAAACTCCATTTACATGGTTAATTCTAAGTCACAATACTTCCCACCATCATAATCACCTACCAAAACCCATTTTAAATGGTATAATGACATGACTGGCTCTATTTCCATCTCAAGATACCTTAATGTAACGACATCGGATTTTATCAATGGAGTTACTCCCTTATTATAGTATTTCCTTATATTATAAATAACATAAAATAACATAAATACCATAATAAAAACTTTATAAATAAATAATTAATGAAATAATAAGTATTTCATGAATTTAAGAAACTAATACCGATGAAATAATAAATTGACCTTAGGAATAGAAATATGACCCTTATAAATAGTAAACCAGCCAAATGAATAGTGAGATCACCCCTGAAAGTATAAATAAAATTCAGTTATCTTATATATGACACTATGGTATAATTATATCATAGTATATGTAAATAAATGTTTTAAAATTATTAATTAAATGTTGGTATTTTTGTAAGTCACAATTATTTAATTACCATTTTATGATTATTTTAATAATTTAAAAGAAAATTTATTTACATAAAATTTATTCATAAATTTATATTTGTATGTCTTATGATTTGAAGATAATTTTATGAGACCTTAAGTAATTTTTCAAAGTGTTATAAAATGAGTTATAATTTTAAAATCAGTATTTTCCAAGTAAATGATGATTTTCTTTAAAAATTTAAGTAATAAAATTTAGAAAACTATTTTCATAAAATGGAGTCAATTTTTGTATTCTACACATCAAAAAATGGTTAGGGTGAATTTTTTTACTTTTTCTGAAATACTTGAATTTTTTGTGAATAGAAAAATACATTAATTTACACTATAAAAATAAAATAAGATAAATGAACCATTCATTGATTAATCATTTATGTAAGCACTATAATCCATAATTATCCTTCTCTTTGTACTATATTTAGTCATGGATTCAACACTATTTCTTTTCTTTAGGGAAATTACTAAATGGATGATTTAAATGTTGAGAAAACACCCCTCTCCTCCACTATAAATACCACCTCTTTCCCTCACACCTCTCAAGCATTGATAATTTTCCATGTTCTTACCAATACTCTTTCTTATCCCCTACCCCACTTCCAAGAGCTCTTGTTATCATAAAAATACCAATCCAAGGTTCCTTAAAGATGATCTCAAGAGGAGAATTCAAGAGGTAAAACCTTTATCTTTTTCTTTTAATTTACTTTTGAATTTCATTTCTTTTCTTATTCTCTCCTAAAATACATTAATCAAAATTTCATTATAACTCCATTACCTTACATATAATATTATTATATCATTTTAATGTAATTTCCATCAATAAACTCCTCCCTCTCACTCTTTTATTATAAAAATGAAATTGTCACCCATGATGAGTCCATTTACCAACATCATGGGCGATTCACTTTCATTTTTCTTAAACACCTTAAAGGATGATAATAAAACCATTGAATTATTTAAAACATTTTTATGTTTTTTTTATATCTATATTTATGTTCTGGAATTAACATATATACGTAATACTAAATGATAAAACAAAATGAATTTATTGTGATTGAAAAGCCGCCAAAATTAACCCAAAATGATCATCATCAACTTTTATATAATGATTCATCCTCATGGTATATAACCAAATTCCTTATAATAACATAAAAACATATTTAATATCATTAATAACATATAATAACAATTTTTTATATTCATCCTCATTTTACACGAACTTCCATTCGTATATATAAATGAACCAATCATGAAAACTTTGAAAATAAACACTCCCGAATGATGAAATTAAACTCTATAACTCATCCATAAAACCAGAAAATAACATATTAAAACATTAATGAATAATATTAATTTATAAAAGGTTATGGATCATTAATTAATGAATCTAATGTGATTATGTAGGACATTAAATTGAAGAAATCATTCAGAAACAAGGTAAGGGGAATTCTCAAACACAACTCTCTTTCATTGGGTTTCCCTCATTCACACCATTTTTAGTATGAATATTCAATAAATATAATTCCATAATCATTTTATTACCTTTTATAGGATACACATGTTTTTGACTTGAATTTACGACAAACAAAATGTTTTCCAAAATAACTCTTCTTTCAAAAAACACACATTTTACTTCTTGAGATTGTTTCTTCTTCAGTCAAGGTTGATGATTCATATATCAAGTATGATATCCCCTATATCATTTGGGAAACCAAATTTTATGAATGTATTATTTATGAAATTAAACCCATTCCTTTCCATGGGTTATTTTATGTTCAATATTGATATATGTTCTATGTGGCATTCATGATAATGTAAATGTTATTATGTGATAGGTGCACTGAGAGTTATATAGTGAAATTTAAATTTTATGCTATGATGGGTTCACCTAAAATTATATAGAACTCCAATGAAATGGGTAATTTGATTTATCTCCTGGGAAAATTGAAATATTTGTGAGCATTATTCTAGATTTGTTCACAAATATGTGTGGTAGTTGACCACAAAGACATGATGTTTCATTTTAATGAATTTCCACATTCCATACCTTTATATAAATCTTTCTATAATGATTATAATGATGATTTTTTTACTATGATCACCCCATATTATATTGTGTCATTTTCCTATATATCCTCTTAATAGTCTTTTAGGTCACCCATTTTTGATTTATATCCTCAATTGATTACTTGTACAAAGAATAATTCAAGGGACATTAAGAAGATAGAGAAGAAGGAATTAAATAAATGTTTATGTTTTATTTTGTAAATGTTATGTATGGACGTAGGTTTTCCACAAAACAAAATCTTTGGATCCTCATTTTTTAATAATTTTATGTTGTGTTTTTATATGATATAATAGAAACGTAAGAAAAATTAGGGTCACTATAGTTGGTATCAGAGGATGGTTTAGTTAATTTGTGAATTAGGATTAGAGAACCTAAGTGAAAACCCTTAGTATGAGACTAAGAATAAGTAAGAACCCAAGAATCTTTGTTTCAAAAAATGCTAAAAATAGTGATCCCACAAGATATTCCTTTAGACTCAATTTCACAATGTAGTAAGTTAATTATTCATGACTTGTTGACTTATGTTTTGTTCTAACCTTTTCTATTTTATAAAAATATGGGAACCCAGAGAAACCTGACCAACAACCCCTACGAGGGACATTGCAATAATTGCCTGAATTACATCCCCAATAATTTGGGAGGTGGAGTTAAAAATTTCAAAGTGATTCTTATCCATTTATATCAGGTTATGAACAATAACCTGAATAATGTGGAATTTCCTCCTTCACCAAAGAGGTAGAAACTAGATATTTAGTGTTTAATGTGGAAACTACCACCAACATTTAGGGGATCTTACGATCCACTATTTGAGGAACATTGGTTCAACTCGATGGAGAAGATATTTTCTATGCTCCACTATTATGAGACGGAAAAGGTGAATCTTTCAAATTTCAATTTAGATGGAGAGGCTGATATGGTGGGTGCTGATTAAGAACACCAAGACATGGATGAAATTGAATAGATGGAGTGAGAAGACTTTAAGATAATGTTTCTTAACATGTATTTCATATAAAATATTCATTAAAAGATAGATATAGAATTCATAGAGCTGAAGAAAAATGATGGGGAATCTATCATGACATAAAAAAGAAAAATTCACAATGATTTCAAGGTACGCATCAGGTTTTGTTATCAATAATGATATAAAAATTGATAGATTCATTAGTGGTTTAACACTACACCTTCTAAAGGCTCTATAAATTCAATACTTTGGGAGTTATGAAGAATTTTTACGATGTAATATCAAAGTGAAGATGGAGTTTGGAGAATGGTCCCATGGCTATGGTGATAAGAAACAAATGACATAGTTTCAATACGAAGGATCTGATGACATAGGTGGAAAGAAAACTCAAACACCCACATGTCAAAAATGTGGGAAGAATCATCATGGGAAAAACATCAAAGGTATAGTTAAAAGCTTCAAGTGTGGGAGATAAGGCCACAAATCTCATGAATGTCAAAAAGATATGAAGAAGTAGGACAATGTGGTGGAGGAAAGGAGAGCAGCACCCATAGTCCAATGCTATAACTGTAGGGAGAAAGGGAACAATGTAAGATAGTGAACTAAACCTAGAGTCCTCGAGGGTAATCAATGTTAACAGCCCCCAAATCCAAAGGATCAAGTAATGAATTATTCCATCACTACTACGGAAGTGGAGTAAGAAAATGAATTTGTAGAAGGTATAGTTCATATCCACTTAAGATTGGAAAAAGTATTATTTGATTCTTGTTCTACTTATTCCTTTATATCTTGAAATTTTGATATATTTATTAAATATAATTCCCAAAACCATTAAGTATATATATATGTAAAAACACAAAGTTGTGGAATCATTGCAACCCAAGTTCTAGAATCATATCTTATTGGCGTATGTGGGAAGATTATTCCTGTAAATCTCATGATACTTCCATTGGTGGAATTCTATGCTATATTAGGGATGGATTAGATATATTTATATAGTTCACATATAAACTTTTAGGAAAAAAATATATTTTCATATTCCAAACCATACCATGATCCTCTATAAATTGAAGGAAGACCATAAATCTCATTTAGAAAATTCTTTAATTGTATGGGTGTGGATTCCCTATGAATAAGCATACCTCGCTCAAATGGTTCAATCAATGGAAGGTATTAACATAGGGGAAATTCCCATTGTGAGGGAATAAAATGGTGTATTTCACGAATAGTTACCCAGACTTCAACTGTATTATGAGGTATATTTCTCAATAGAACTCATACTCGGAGCTACTCCTATATCAAAGTGTCCATATAGGATGGATCCTATCAAACTGGAGGAGTTAAAGAATAATTTTAAGGAGAACTTGGGAAAAGGGTTTATATTCATCAGTGAATCACCTTGGGGTGAACCAGTTCATTTTTTTCAAGAAGAAGGATGAATCAATATGGATGTGAATCGATTATTGAGAACTCAAAAATATAACCATAAAGAACAAGTATCTTCTTCCAATGATTGAGGAATTGTTTGATCAGTTGTGAGGATATCACTACATCTCAAATACAGATATTCATTCTGGATATCATCAGCTAATAGTGAAGAAGGAAGATATTCAGAAGACTGCCTTCCATTAATGGTATGGTCATTGTGAGTTTCTAGTGACACCATTCAGACTTACTAATTCCCCATCAATATTCAAGGATTTTTTGAATAGAGTCTTTATACATTAGATCGACAAATTTGTGGTAGTGTTTATTGGTGATTTTATCATCAACTCCAAGAGTATGGAGGAACATGAAGAACATTTAAGGACTATGTTGGTGACATTGAAGAAGGATAAGTTGTGTTCCATGTTTATCAAGTGTGACTTTTGGATGCAGCAAGTCAAATTATTGGGACATCAGATCAGAAGTGAGGGATTTTTTATGGACCCTTCAAAAACAAAGGCAAATGAGGAATGGCCCAAACCATCTAGTGTCACATAAATCCATAGTTTTCTTGGATTATCAAGGTACTATCAATGTTTTTTGAGAAATTTATCATGATTTTCATGAATGATAACTAAGTTAACAAGAAAATGGGTAAATTATGGCTGGACTAATGAATGTGAGGAAAGCTTCAAGGAGATAAAGATAAGGATGATCACTGCACATGTACCCATAATACCAAAAAGTGGATAAATTTTTGTGATATACAGTGATGATTCAAAGAAAGTCTTTTGTTGTGTACTCATGAAAAATGATAATTTGATATCCTACACCTAAAATCAGTTGAGGATCCATGAGCAGAACTACTCGACACATGATCTGGACCTAGAAGCTGTGATTTTTTCCTTGAAAATATGGAGACACTGCCTCTATGGTGAGATGTGTGACATATATACCGATCAAAAATAGCATAAAGTATATATTCACACAAAAGGATCTCAAAATGTAATAGAGGATATGGTTAGAGCTAATCAAAGACTAATATTTCTCTATTCACTATCATCTAGGTAAGGCGAACAAGGTAGTTAATGTTGTAGGCAAAAAAGAACATGTTACTCTATCCATGTTGTGGATAGAGAAAGACCCTATTTTCATGGACATGAAAAGGATAGATTTTGAAATCATAATGGTAGGGAACACATCCTACCTTTCCCAAATTATTTCCCAATCATATATCTAATAGAAGATTAAGGAGGTGAAAAGGGATGATATGAATTTACAAAAGAAGGTGAATGAAATAAAAGAAGGTAAGTTACAAGAGTTATATATTGATGATGAACTTGTGATTTAGTTTGGAATGAGGATTTGTTTCCCTTCATCACTAGAGATAAAGATAGATCTATTGGATAATTGACATATCTCAACATTCTCTATCTATCCTGGGAGTACTAAGATTTATCGTGATCTTTAAGAACACTTCTGGTGGTATAACACGAAGAATGAGATTATAGAGTATATCTCAAGGTTGTTGATATTTCATAAAGTTAAAGAAGAGTGATAAAATACCAAATGAATGATACAACCATTACTTATGCTCATGTGAAAATGAGAGAATGTTACTATGGATTTTTTCATGTGTCTACCGAAGACATCCAAAGGAAATAATGTGATATGGGTTGCGGTGGACCAAATCACCAAGACTCCCCATATTATCACTATTTAGGAAGATATCTCACTTGAACAACATAAAAATATATATATGAAGGAATTTGTGAGACTAAATGGAGTTCCACTCTCGATTTTCTTTGGTCATGACACCAGGTTCACATCTAAATTCTAGAGGAGTCTTCAACATGCTTTGAGTACCGAATTAAATTTCATCACAACCTATCCCCCCAATCTAATAACTAATCTGAAAAGACTATTAATATGCTCTAAGATATGCTCAGATCCTGATCGCTATAATTCAAATTTGGATATGATAAGCATCTCCCATTGGGTGAGTTCTCATATAACAATAGCTTCCACTCGAGTATTTAGATTTCCCCATATGAAGCTCTATATGGAAAAGTGATGTAGAACTCCAACCTGTTGGGATGAAGATGGAGAAAAAAAGCTACATTGACCTGATTTTGTGCAAGAGATTATAGAGAATGTTCAATCCATACAAAAACATATCCAAATTTCTTAGAGTCAGAAAAAGAGCTATGATGACAAACATAGAAGGGACATGGATTTCGATGATGGAGATAAAGTCTTCCTTCGAATATCACCATGGAAGAGTGTCATGCAGTTTGGAAAGAAACTAAAGCTAAGAACAAGGTACATTGGGATATTTTTTATCCTCGACCACATAGGAGCAGTGGCCTATTGTCTTGCACTTGCACTGAATATGGATCAAGTTCATAATGTGTTCCATATATCACTCATATGGAAGTACATACCTGATCCATCACATGAACTAAACTCAGAGGTGGTACAACTGGAGGATGATCTCTCATATGAGGATCATCCATTAATGATTTTGGATTGGAGAGATAAGGTTATATTAAATAAGAAAACCCGCATTCTCAAGGATATGTGTAGTAACCATAAGTATGAAGAAGTGATTTGGGAACTAGAGGAGGTGATGAAGGAGAAGTACCCTCACCTATTTTTTTAAAATGAAATTTCAAGGGAAAAAATTAAAATGGGTGGAAGAATGTAATGATCCAAGATTTTATCAATGGAATTTATCCCTTGTTATAGTATTATCTTATATTATAAATAAAATAAAATCACTTAAACACCATAATAAAACTTTATAAATAATTAATTAATTAAATAAGAAGCATTTCATGAAGCTTAGTAACCAATACCGATGAAATAGTAAGTCAACCATAGGAATAGTAATATGACCCTTATGAATAGTAATCATGCCAAATAAATAGTGAAATCACCCATGAAATTATAAATAAAATTAAGTCATATTATAAATATAATTATGGTATAATTATACAATAGTCTAAGTAAATAAATATTTTAAAATTTATAAAATAAGTGTTGGTATTTTCGTAAGTTTTAATTATTTAATTAAAATTTTATGATGAATTTAATAATTTAAAAAAATATATTTTCATAGAATGTATTAATAAATTAATATATTTATTTCTTATTATTTTAAGATAATTTTATGAGACCTTAAGTAATTTTTCAAAGTGTTATAAAATCAGTTCTAATTTTAAAATATGTATTTTCCTAGTAAATGATGATTTTATTAAAAACATAACATACTATTATATATGAAATTATTTTAATAAAATGTAGTTAATTTTTGGATTCTACACATTTAAAAATGTTTTGGGTATTTTTTTGGTATTTTTCTAAAATACTTGAATTTTTGGTGAATAGTAAAATACGGTAATTTGCACTATAAATACATTATAAGCTAAATGCACTATTCATTGAGTCATCTCTGATGTAAGAACTATAATCCAGAATTATACTTCTCTATTTACTATTTTTAGTCATGTAATAATCACTATTTCATTTCTTTAGGGAAATTAATAAACTAATGATTTAAATATTGAGAAAACATCCCTCTCCTCCACTATAAAAACAACCCATCACCACCTCTTTCCATAACACCTCTCAAGCATTGAATATTATCCATATTCTGACCAATACTCTTCCCTATACCCTCTTCCACGATTAGGAGCTCTTGGACTAATCATAATTATAATCCTAGGTGCCTTAAGGAGGATCTCAAGAGGAGAATTCAAGAGGTAAAACCTCTCTCTTTTTCTTTTAATTTCCTTTCAATTTCATTTCATTTCTTATTCTCTACTCAACTACCTTCATCCAAATGTAATGATAACTAAATTAACTTTAATATACTTTAAATATATCATTTTAATATGTGATCCATCAATAAACTCCTCCCTCTCTCTCTTTTATTATAAAAATGAAATCGTCGCTTGTGATGTGTCAATTTACCGACATCATGGGCGATGTACTTTCATTTTCCTTAAACAAATCAAGTATGATAATAAAACCATTAAATGGTTTAGAATATATTTTAATTTTTATGTTATTTCTATATATATGTTTTAGAATTGACATATATACATAATACTAAATGATAAAACAAAATGAGTTCATTGTGATTGAAAAACCGCCAAAATTAACCCAAAACCATCATCATTAACTTTTATCTAGTGATTCATCCTCATGTTATATAACCAAATTCCTTATAAGATTATTCTAAATACTATAATATCATTAATAATAGAAAATAAAAATTCTTTATATTCATCTATATTTTACATGAACTTCCATTCGGGTATATAAATGAACCGATCATGAAAACTATGAAAACAAACACTCGTGAAAGATGAAATTAAACTCTATAACTCATCAAAATAACCATAAAAGAACTTAATAAAACCATAATGAATTATATTCATGTATAAAATGTTATTTAATTGTTAATTAATTAATATAATGTGATTATATATGACATTAATGTGAATAAATCATTCGAAAACAACGTAAGGGGAATTCTCAAACCCAACGCTCTTTCTTTGGGTTTTCCATATTTCACCCCATTTTCATTGTAGATATTATTTAAATATCATTTATTTATCACTATATTAATTTTTATGGAATATAAATTTTTCATACTTGAGTTCATGACAAAAAAATATTTCTAAATAACTCTTCATTGAAAAACCACACCTTTAACTTCTTGAGATTGTTTCTTCTTCACTCAAGGTTGATGATTCATATATCAAGTATGGTATTACCTCTATCATTTGGGAACCCAAAGTTTATGAATATATTATTTACTGAATGAAACCCATTCCTTTACATGGGTTTTTTTATGTTCAAGAATGATATACGTACTATGTGGAATGCATGATAATGTCAATATTATGATGTGACAGGTGTGCCTGGAATTATATAGTGCAATGTAATTGTTATGATGTGATGGGTGCACCCAAAATTATATAGCGCTCTAATGAATTGGTTAATGTGATTTATATCCTAAGAAAAGTGAAATATATGTGAAAATTATTATTGCTCTTTTCACAACTATGTGTGGTATTTTACCACTAAGAGATGATGTTTCATTTTTATGCATTACCACATTCTATGCCTTTATATAATGATTCCTCTCATGATTATGATGGTGATGTTATGACTTTGCTCACCCCATGTTATATTGATGTTATATTGTTTCATGTTATTATCTATCCTCTTATTGGGCCATTAGATCACCCCTTTTTGATGTGTATCAGGTGAATACTCATACTAAGAAGAATTGAAGGTAAAATAAGAAGCTAGAGAAGAAATAATTAAATAAATGTTTATGTTTTATTTTCTAAATGTTATGTATGGTCCTAATTTTCCAAAGACACTAAACCCTTGGATTCCCATTGTGTAATGATTTTATGTTTTTTTAAATAATGTAATTGAAATGTAAGAAAAAGAAGGGTCACTATACTGAACATGTATAAAACATCCACCAGAGTTAGTACCAACTCCCATCTTCAATTCTAATATGAAATAGATGAGTATACACTAGAAAATAATAGGACCCACATAAATCTAAATTTCCTCTAAAGGTCCCTAAAAAACCCTGAAATATTCCCATCACACTGATATATTTTTTACCAAAATCATAATACCAACTTCCAAATATTTTCCAGGAATTTATCCCAAAATAGTAGGTTCAACGCTTTTCCTTTCATGTTTAACCCCCCAAAAACATGTCATGAAAATATTTCATCACATGATTCGACCCATGAACTATGTGAAAAAATCGGTATTAGACCATTAAATCAAGTAAATAATCTAGTTTACTCATGAACCAAGCTACAAGTCATGGATCACCCCATAACAAATTTCACAAAACATGGATGACCCCATGAACCATCTTTTGACCACACTAGAATAGTCCTATTTCAATGTTAATACACTAAATCAATCAAATTCTTCGTCTCAATCTAAAATATAATGTTTACATGGAACTAGATAATATAACATACAACTTATTGGCATTTAAATGTCACCTCAACCATCAACTATGCTAAGTAACCTTATCACATGAGTGTTATCCTCCAACAACCTGTTGTGGTCTCCCCAACATATTAGTTTCCTTAAACCACTCTATGAGAGAAACCCCTAGGGAGGCCATTTATAAAAAAAGACATATAGATATCTTAGAAAATAGTCGATGTTATCTTAGCATACGTATGACGATGTCAAGAAGTTAGGAATGATCTTCTCTAGATTGGGAATACACTAAGATGTCATTGAAGATTACCGAGACAAACCCATCCATTTTAGATTTCACCTCTTACTGTAAGTACATGTCAAACCCATTAAAGTTACCCAAACCTCCCTGGCCAAAAGATTGTTTCAGACTCTCAACCACCATGATTCAAGAGGGAATCATTAACAAAAACTCATTACTTCCTCGCAACTCTCTATTAAGAAGCTATGAACTAAAATTTTCTATGGAACTACCACCACTACACTACTCAATTTCATCCACCATAACCCAAAAAATTCTCATTGAAAACAAAAACAATTCAACATACCAATATAAAACCAAACGGTACCGACATGGTTTGGTCACATCACCATGATTTCATAAAATATAATAGGTTATTTCTCTCAATAAATTCATTCACATATCCTAAATGGAATTGTGTATCACCAATATGTTCCTTCCATATTGACTCAGCAAAACCCCTAGGCCGCATGCTTTCCTAAAACAATTATATTAATTTGAATAAAACTCCCATGATTTGTATATCACAAGGAATAGGTTCAAACTCCCATTCAAGCAGATGATCATGACTCATGGGATGTTACCTCAACATGCATGAGGAATCCATGATGTTCCCATATGCAACCTAACCTTTTCACTAGTCAAGTCCAACCACATGACCACCGATCACTATATGTGTCATTTATAAAATAGAATAATATATATATGCTCTAAACACCATTGAATCACCTTTACATGGTCATAATATATTATCCTACTAAACCTCATAAGAACAGTAGGGTCATGAATTTAAATATATTTCCCCTCAAAGCCTACCTTAAAGCTAAGCACAAACACTCAATGTGACTACCTTAGAAAGAAACCAATTAATGACCATTCCTTTTATATAATCTTAGTGGAACCTACCATAAATTGATCCCATGTTCCAAAATATCCACAATGATTGGGTAACCCCTCAATCAAAAAACAACCTAACTCCACATTGTAGTATAAAGATGCAAACCACAGGTCATTAGGCTTTCTATATCTTAACATACATGGATATTACAAGTTTTTAGATCAATATTCATTAAATTACACAATCACATGCCTAAGTAATGTAATATTTTAGTGACATTGTAATTAACTAAAAATATACACTATTTTATAAGTGATCTACATCATCACTCACTATGTTATTCGAAATAGAACCCTTATTAGACATGTTATACATAATACATTTCTTGGTAACCTGGGGAAAGGAAACATAAGAAAGGGTTAAATCATATGCTCAGTAAGGGTAAAAAAGGGAGATTAGTATGTATATCACTGGAATAAGGGTATGATAACATGATCATGGCATTGGAAAATCATACCCTACATATCAATGATCATAATATTGAATCTTGGACGAAATATTCACAGTTCATAAGACATCAATCATAAGGAAATAAAAGAACATGATAAATGATACATTAACATTATCATAAGGCATGGAATCTATTATATACTAATAACCATAGAAAACTATTTCGATATTGGTCAAGTCTCACTATCAAGGACATCTTAGCAGAATAAGTCCTTCACAGAACTGATTTTACTCATCATTCTAACCCTAGAATACTAAACTTGGTTCACTCCCCATTCTAGCCCTATCATTCTATACCGAGTTCACTCCTAGTTCCATCCATTTCTATCTCATTAGATATATAAATTTTTACCCAATGCATCAGAATGATATATGGGTCCCACCCGTCATATAATTAAAACCATATTTATGTGTTCCACAAGATCATAAAATTTCATCATATCATAAATCAGAAAATGAAATGGGTATCATATATATTTCATCACATCGTAACATATATAAATTATACAAGTTTCATTTTAATTTAATCATATAATAACATATGAAAAGGAGCATATTTCATATGCATTTATTCATGGTATAACATGTGGAAGAGGAACGAATTTCATAAACACCCTTCCATAAAATCATAAACCATTTAGATAAATAATATGAGTGGTATCCTTGAATAGTATCCCCATTGAGGATTATATAACACCAAGAAATGTCATATTAGATAGAAGATAATTCTAAAAGATAATTTAAAACATTTCTCTTGGAAAATATGCTTTCCGATTTGAAAAATTATATTTAAAACATAAAAACATTTGAAAAAATTTTTATTTGAAAATAAACATTAAATTTTATAATGGAATCTTTGAAAGTCATTTAAAACAATTTATAATAATAAAAATTTTCAATGTCCTTTTCAATTAAAATAAACTTGAAAATTATAAATGATTTTTTGAAAATCATTTAAAACACTTTTTAAAATATAAATCATTTTCAAATTTATTTTCTTTGAAAATAACCGTAGAAATTTATAAAGAATTATTTGAAAGTAATTTAAAACAATTATAAAAGCATAAAACATTTCCAAAAACAATTTATTTGAAAATAAAATTTTATAATTATAATGGATGCTTCAATATTAATTTATAAAAATTTTTAAAACATAAACAATTTAAAATCCTTTTCTTTGGAAATAACCTTGAACATTTATAAAGGTATATTTGAAAATAACTTAAAATAAATTTTTATACATAAAAAATTTTCAAAAAAAACTTCCTTGAAAATGATCTTAAAAAATTATTTAAAAAAATTAAAACATTTTTAGAAAACATGGTTTTAGAAGAAAATAGATTTCTGATTGAGGAGAGAAATAAATTCAAATTTTATTAAAAATAATTTATTAATTATTGTATGTAACAAAGAGTGGAAAATGGTATAATTACATAAATATATCATGAGTAACCATAGTATAATAAAATTAATAATAATTCTTGAGAATTATTTCTTGACAGTTTATCAATGGAGGCTTAATCACAAACAATCCTGATAAATGATGAGATTTTATCATAATATATTTTCAACTTTGGTAACAATAAATTATAATCCCCATAATGGAATAACACAAAATCAAACTCAAAATATAATGAGGACGAATGTATTAATGATATTACATATCAAAGAGTCTATATATACACCTCCTAAAATACTATACATGCATAACATAACATATGTCTAAAATAAGGAAAATTGTGAAAAAATACCCTTCTCAATTTGGTTATTTTTAACCGTAAACACTATGAAAGAGAGATCCTAAAATTTTTATTTAAATAAAAATATTGTTACAAATAATCATAAAATACAATCATGGGAATTATATATTCCACATAAAATAAACATGTGGGGAATATGGAATTTGTCTCACTGAAAGTAAAAGTGAGATGGAAACCCCTTAACTTATGTCTTAACTTTCATCATACATGTTCAAACCACATGAATAATAAATATAAGTCTCTTATACATATTCTATAGGACTATATACCTATATATTATACTATATACGATTTTTTATGACCATTTTATAAATTTTTTATTTGCAATTCCATGTTAAAGTTATGTCTTGAGTAATAACCACATTGTTTTTCGTATATGTTTTGATTATTTATTTTGGGTACTCTTAAATTGATCATGATTTAATCATCTAAATAATGATAAAAATTATATAGACATAATATATAATAAATATATATGTATTTATAGTAACTCATAATATTTAGTAATATGAAATGAAATACACCATTCATGGAGACTGTAGGCCATACATACACATAAACAGTGTTTCCATTTTCTTATCTTATTGAAATAATAAAAAGTAAATGATATATATATATATATATTATCATTATATTATATGTTTTATTTCATTTATATCAAGTATATTTTGTTAAAACCTTCCTTAATACATTCCATGTACATCATGAATGAATCACATTACTTTATGAGGCAGTAGTCCACCGTACACATGAAAGACATTATCGTATTCCCAGAAAATGGAAATCAAGAAGGTATGTGTGCTATAATAATTTAAAAAGTATAATAAAATAATATATATCATATATATAATATATAAACTATAAATCCATCATTATTCTTTACCGTTAAAGGTGATAATGGAAAAATGAACGACATCGGTTCACGAGGCAGTAGTCTTCCATACACAAAAATGGTGGTTTATTAACCCATTTGATGGAAGTGTGTGTATTTTTAGTTATTAAAATTAATATAAAAACATTTTAATATATTTAAGATACTGATTTTATTATATAATAACTGTATAATAAGATTTTATGGGGATGGAGAAATAAATAAAATAAAAATTATCATTGATGAATGTTACCACTTCTTCGGGTATCATCCTTAGGTTTTAACTAAAGCCTTTCATGGATGGATTTATGTACAAAATAATGAATCTATTATTGTGGTAGGTAATTTGGAATTTTAATTGGGTAGATATTTTTTGATAAAAATGGTTTGATATGTGTGAAGAAGTAGGGAGAGTTAGTTGGATTTTATAGTTAAGGAGGAGTGACATTCTTGTAAATACACAAAAATATTCACTATAGGGAGGTCAATCTTACCTCAAGTGGCTAAAAATATAGTAATTAAAGGTTTTTAGGGATTACATGATAGATCAAAGCCTCATACACACAATTAAATACATCCTTTAAAATTTTCATTCCTTAACTATTATGTTTCCTTATTTTTACCATTTTGGTTTTTCAGTATGGTAACAAGTTTTTTAACCCTCATAATCTATCATTTAAGACCAAATTAATGTGAGTATTACTATATAATATTATACCATTGACTGTAAATATTATATCTAATTTATAAAATATTAATCCTATTATTTCTGGAATTTAATTTTAACACAGGCGCATGTAACGGGTAAAAATAAAACATTAACTATAACTGTGAATACTGAGTTTTTTACTATTTAATAGTCAATATAGTCCATATAATAGAAAAATTGTTCTATTAGTGGACCATAGTTGATATTTATTAACATTTATAAATCAAATAGAATAATATAGTATTTTTATAAATTTTCAATCATTGAATAAAATATCATTTATTATAAATTAACATTAATGTCAATTTAGACATTATTATTTTAATTTAAATATGAAAAATATCAACACAGTGATGGAATTAGAATTTGTTATGTTCACAATTATTTAAAATTAAATTTTCAGGTACAAAAATAATTTAATACAATAATTCTATCAATTTATTTCACTTTTAATATTTTTAGTATCATTTATTTTATTTTATTGTTAACTAAATTATTATTATGTTAGCATTTCTTAAGCATTTTAAGAAACTAATTCCTATCTAAAAATTAATGATAATTATTAATATTAAAATAAATAAATTTTATTTAAAAAATATATATATAACCAAAACAATTTTTTTTCCATGTTCCAATTCAATATAAATATTTAAAAGTAAGAAAAGTATCTTTTTTTCTTTTTCATTACTTAACTTATTATATGGGCCATATTAAAATTAATGTGGAAATTAATTTATATATTTTAGTGACTATGATGTCTAAGATCTAAATAAACTCATTAAATTATATTAATATAATATTTTTTTTCATTTTTAATCTTATAATTCTTTTCTAACCCTCGGTAAATCCATTTTTACCTTAACAACAATAATTGCTTTTGACTGCATTAACAATTGATTTTTTTGTCAAAACAAATGTTCATATTTTTAGAAATTATAAATTATTATGATCCCAAATATGTAATTAATTTTTCTAAATTCAATTCATAGAACTTGAAAACATTATTTTAAAATTAATTTAAAATTAATCCCGCAAATGCGACTAGAATGTGGGTTTTTAGAGAGAAAACATTAAAATGTTTCAAATGTTTTTATATAAAAATTCAATATGACATTTATTATAATGTCATAAATTTGATTAATTGATATAAAATTGAGATAATTTTACTTTATAACCATTTCCAAATATAATTTAATAATTTAAATTATTTTAATAAAAATGTCATTTTCCATTGTAATTCAGAATTTTTCAACATTCATCAAAAAATGGAACAATTTAGAAAAATCCCAAAAAATAAACCTAAGATGATTTTGATATTATGATTTGAAAAATGAAATTAATTTTATTAAATTAATTTTCTAAAATTTCAAATAATCTATTTTATTATTTTTCACAAAAAGAAATAAAAAACACTTTTTGAGAGAATGGTTTTTTCGAAACGTATAAGGAATTTTATAAAAATTAAGTACCTTTTTATCAATATGTTTTCATTATATGAAACCATTATAAGTAATATTTAAAAATTTATTATTACTAATAATACCTCTAAGTTGAAATTCTAAGTAAAACCCGTCATTTTTAAATAAATATATTAATAACATATCATGGTTTTGTTAAAACTTAGTGTTGAATGGAGTGAGTAAAGTCAAAAGGGAAAATTTTAACTGATTTTTTTTTCACAAACTCTCAGGGTGTTACATTCAACCCCCTTATAATTAATTTCAACAATCATATTATTCTCGATTATCGATGGTTTAACATTTAAAAATTCATTAATAGAAACCCACATCATGAAAAGAGTTAATAAAAATCCTCTAAAAAGAGAAATGCATGTGCGAAGGTCATCTGGAATAACACATACTAAGTTTGCAAAAAGGACAACATAAGTGGGAAGTGAAAACATGGACATAGATTAGGAAAATAACACCCAAATACTGATATAAATTAATAGAGAACATTGATCAAAAGAAAATGGGAGATCTAGAGAATGTTAACGAACATAAAGCCATAAACCAAAGAGGGATGAAAATAGTCATTGATATCATTGAAAATGATGATAACATGAATTTTTTTTTGTTTCAAGATCATTTTCATAAAGTTCAATAATTTTCATAAACTTGATTTCATTCCACTTCATAAACACAATCTAACCCTTTGTTTATTCCTTAATCAATTTCCACTTCAGCTATTACGCTTAAGAAATGAAATTGAATATGTTATTCATAAGTCACTACATGGTTTAGAAGATCCATAAATATAATAATAATTCATCTCATCTATCAAAATATCTATCCTATTTTATCTAATATAAATAAATCTTTATATTGTGAATTAATCTCTAAAACATCATCTAAATATCAACTTATACCATTCCATTAATGGTAAACCGTATACCCCTTCAAAAAGTCAAAAGTTATAATTAAGGTCACTAAATTTATTAAAATTCACTTGAAATTAATCCCCCATATATCATAAAGTATATCTGGATTGTTAGATGACAAACACGTGAATAAATTCATCATGTATTCTCTTGAATTATTGTAATAACATGAATTACTATATAATCATACTGAAAACAAACATTATTCATTATTATATACATAAAACACATATTATTGGTTATATTCCTTAAATAAAACTTTTTTTTGTAAACTCCATCCATGATAGAATAATCCACTTTTTCAAAAACAATATTAAGGCTATAATTACTATTTTACTTATTTATATCCAACATCTCTTTATCCCAACATCGTTATCCCAAAATCTAGAACATTTTAATGGTCATATTCCTTTCATTTTAGTGCTGATAAATACCCCCTTTATCTGTGCTTTTTACTAGCACTGATAAATGTCCATACAGGATTTATAAAATCCATCGGGTCCTCCTCCTCCTCCCCACACCCCGTCAAGCCTTCGAAAAAGCCCTACCATGCGCCGCTTCCTCCTCTCTGCCACGGTTGTCGCCTCCTTCTCCTCCTCCTCTGCCACGGGCACCACCTCATCCTCCTCTTATGGCGCCTACTTCTCCTCCTCCTCCTCCATCGCGGCTCCTCCTCCTCCTCCTCCTCCTGTGTCGCGGCCTCCACTCCGCTGCAGCTCCTCCTCCTCCTCCTCCTCCATCGCGGCCTCCTCCTCCTCCTCCACCAGCGCCTCCACCTCTTCCTCCACCTACTCCACTGCCTCCTCTCCACCACGGCTCCTCCTGTTCATCCTCCTCCACCGTGACCTCCTCCTCCTCCTCCTCCATCGGTGCCTCCTCCTCCTCCTCCTCCGCTACCTCCACTGCCTCTGAGCTACCTCCGCTGCCTCTGCGCTGCATTTTCGCTGCCTCTACTGCCTCTGTTGCCTCCGTTGTCGACTCCTCCTCCTTCTCCGCCACCGGGTCCTCCTCCTTAAGGTGAGTAAAATTGAATATTCATGAATTAATTATGTTTTCATTTATTTTCAATATTGAGATTAATTATGATTTGGCATGATTCTTGTGTGTGAGGCTTCTGTGTGTGACACATGTATATGTGGTTGGTTACATGTTTGATCTTGATTAGCTCTCCCCACTTACGGTCGGTTTACTTGTGAATTGATCTTTTTGAGTGGGTTTTGGTTCCTTTTATGCTTTGGTTCACTGTTTGAACCCTTGTAGTTAATTATAATTCCCCTTGTGCTTATTTAATTAGGATTTTTTGAATTATTTTGGCCTCCATAAGTGAACTATTGGATGTAGGCATATTCATATGTGCACAGGGTGCAAATATGGATTGGTACAAAAATGATAATGGCTTTATAAAATGATGCTCACTTTAAAACCTGGATTTCGAAACATTTTCCCTATTTTCCTCCTTATTTTCCATATCCCTCTTCCTTTCAAATGGTTCTTATAAAACCCCAATGTTTCAAAAATGGATCCTTGGTTCCCAAATTTCAAATTTAGTTTCAAATGTGTTCCCTAAATCTAGGTATGTTTAGATTCTTGAGGTGTGATTTGGTTTCTAAATGGCATAAAGGCCCATTTGGAATCTTCAGAGCTTACATGGTGTTTTCCCCTTGGTTTCGAAAATGGAATTTGATTTGTAAATTTTAAAGATCTATTGGTATTTTGTGGTGTTTTGGAAATTTGTTTTGAAACTCATGTGATGTATAGGCCCGGTTAGCACTTGTGTGTGGATTGATATGTGATGGGAACCTCTACGGTTGTCCCTATGTAGAGAGGTTCTCCATATAGTTGGTGTTGGAGCTTGGGAAAGACATGCATGGAGTCATCTGTGTGTTATTGGTTTATACCGTGCATGTGATGGCCTCTTGATTCTCGGGTATACTACTATAATGGAGCATCAATTTTGGTAGTTTACTATAGAGATACACCATATGTCGGCAGGTGAGTCTGAACCTAGTAAGTCTAGGGATTTCTTCTAGGTATGTTTAGGTAATTCTAATGATTACCTATCTATATGTTCTTCTTTATTTTTATGCACTTTGGTTATTAACTTTTCCAGTATTTTTCTACTTTTATTGTTTCAATTATTTTCATCATGGCTCTATGATCACCTTGTTTGGATTCTTATATTGAATTTTGAATTCATTTTTAAAACTAGATATCTATTTTAAAAAGGGAAGTCGTGATTTGTTTTGAAAATGGATTTTCTAAAAAATATGTGTTGGTTCTTTAAATGATAAAAACCTATTTTATAAATGTATTTAAAACTAGTGTTTTTGTATTATTTCAAGAAAGGTAATGTATGGATTCTGTGATTCTTACCTACTAAGTTTTTTTATGCTCACACCCTACTTGTGACACTCAGCATCAGTAGACCCGAGTTATTTTTAGGTTTGGGTTTCTTTCCTAGGTTTCATTTAGAGAAGGTTGCTCTTATAGTTAGTGGTAACCCAAAGGTCATGTGGATATCTGGTCGGGTTTCGATTTATTATATCTCTGTTTTTAGTTTCTATTTTGTTCAATTGTCGCTGTATATGAATCATGTTTATGTATTCTTTATGTTCTATGCTTATGGATCCTCATGGTTTTTTTGTGTGCTCTATTTGGTTTATATATATCCCCATTTCTATATCTCGCATTATATTATCACACCATGACTCTTATATATCCTTAAGAGGGTGTTCCTCGTCATACGTGAGATATAAAACTATATGATCCATCTTATTTAGGCCTAAGACTCTAATACCTACCCAAATATCCTTAGAAAACCTAACTAGGCTATAAAAATCTCATACCAAACCCGATTCTCTCATAAACACAACTACTCCATGGAGACATATTCTCTGGATGATCACAAAATCACAAACATTTAATAGAACCCTCACTCTATCTCTTAGTGGATCAAACACACCCTATTTATTTACCTTGGTTGCTCCTGATTTCTATCCCTTTCACTGGAACACATATACTCATGCATGAATGCAAAATCTTTCATAAATTGGACCATGGTTTTTTATTATAGGGTCCACCTACCTCAAAAAATGTACTAACCCCCTCACCAAGATCAACTCATCCTCAACAAAGACTATACATGCCTTATCTAATCTTGTACCGATGATTGAGACCCAATCTCAAGGAACAATTCCCAAATAATTAATTATATAAACTTATAATTAATTATTCAACTTAATATAATTAGGAAAAATCTTTTAAAAACTCACTGGGAAACACAACACCACCAAAACCACACAAAACATGGTGCGTTCATCATACGGGGATAACCTCTAGCTAATACAACCAAAATCTACATCATCTGAATTGATTTGAAGATGATATAGTGAAAGAATCAAACAAATCCTAGTTAAAATCATCCCAAATCATAGGGAAATAAAGGATTATAGTAATGGAGGAAGTATGAGGGAATAACTCACTAACGCACGATAAAAAACTCCCAAGAACCACCCCTTATCAGGGGGGATTGAAGAGAGGAAGAGAATGAATGAATCCCAAGAACCACCCAAGATTTTCTATTAATGAGAAAGCCCCCACCATTTTTGAAGTATCTAGTTTTTTATCTAAATTATACTCATATTATTTCTCCCCTAACCTATATACCCATCCAATGGATTTCGAATAGGATGAATATAAATAAATAATGGATGAATTCCAATCAGTTGACAAAAGAGTATGAAGAAGGCATGAAAGAGTTTATCAAGTTTGAAAAAGATCATGCCTATGACCCTTCTCAAATCCTTTGTCCGTGTTTACGTTGTTGTTATTCAAAACAAATTAGTCCATAGGAGTTGGAAGAACAATTGATCTGTCATGGAATAGATCAGAGTTATACATGTTGGAATAAACATGGGGAAACAACGAATGTAGGTAGTGGCTGGGATGACACAGCGTTTTATGGACCATCTGATATGATTACAAACATGAACAATGAAGATGACCATATGGAGGATGTGATTATAGATGTGAATGATGATGAAGATCGTATTGAGGAAATGATAAGGACCGTCGAAGATGAACTTCGTGATTGCCCAAAATTGTTTTAGAAGTTAAAAAGTTGTGCAAAGACGCCATTGTATGCTGGTTGCACTAAATATACAGCATTGTCAGCCATACTGAAGCTGTATAATTTGAGAGCAGACAACGGGTGGAGTGACGCCAGTTTTATGAAACTACTTTCTCTCCTGAATGACATGCTCCCATAAGACAATGAGCTCCCAAGCCGAACATACAACGCCAAACGAATGCTACGCTCGATGGGTATGATCTCTGAAAGAATACACGCATGCCCAAATGACTTTATAATATTTCTCAAGGACCACAAATCACGTAAAGAATGCCCAAAGTGTGGTGCTTCTCGATACAAGAAAGACGAATCCAGACCTACTAAATTTTTATGGTACTTTACAATCATTCCAAGGTTTAGGCGCCTATATGGAAGTGAGGATACTGCATTACAATTAACATGGCATGCAGATACAAAAATTAAGGATGGGATACTATATCACCTGATAGAATCTCCTCAGTGGAAGATAATTGATCGTGAGTATCCTGAATTTGGAAACGATTCGAGAAACCTTCGTCTTACGTTATCTACAGATGGAGTGAATCATTTTGGTTTTCAAAGCAACAGTCACAGTACATGGCCGGTTATGTTGGTAAATTATAACTTACCACCATGGTTATGCATGAAATGAAAATACATCATGTTATCTATGATTATATTAGGACCAAAACAACCGGGTAATGATATTGATGTTTATTTAGCTCCATTGATCGAATATTTGAAATTATTGTGGGATTTAGGTGTTACATTGTATGATGCTTACAGAAAGGAAGATTTCACTTTGAGAGCCATGTTGTACAAGACGATAAATGACTTCCCTGCTTATGGAAATTTATCAGGATATAGCATTAAAGGAACTCAAGGGTGTCAGTTTTGTGAACAAGGTACACAATCAATTAGGTTGAAACATTCATCGAAAACCGTGTTTCTGGGACATCTCAGATTTCTACCCCGACGACATATGTACCATTCTTGGATGACATCATTCGATGGAAGTTCAGAAGAACGTATAGCATCGTCTCCACTAACAGGCGATCAATTGTTTGATAAAGTTAAAAATGTGGACACTAATTTTGGTAAACCGGCTTCGAAAAACCTTACGAAAATCGGTTGGAAAAAGAGATAAGTTTTTTTTGAATTACCATACTGGAATTGTCTGTATGTTAGACATTTTCTTGATGTTATGCATGTATAAAAAAATGTATTTGATAGTGTCATCGGCACATTGCTAAATACATCTAGAAAAACAAAAGATAGAATTAAGGCTAGGATGGACATGATTGAGATGGGAATACGAGAAGAGTTGGCACCAGTGAAGGGTGAAAATGAAATTTTCTTCCTCCTGCTACTTACACTCTTTCCAGGCATGAGAGATACCAGTTTTTCAACTTCTTGAATGACATAAAGGTTCCAGAGGGGTATTCCTCAAATATCAGGAACCTCATGTCAATGAGAGACTTGAAGTTAAAAGGTCTGAAATCACATAACTACCATGATTTGATGCAAGATTTCATTCCAATTGTTTTACATTGCATTTTTCCAAAGAATGTCCACCATACATTAACGAAACTATGTTTCTTCTTCAAAGCTATATGCATCAAAGTTATAGACTTGGTAAAATTTCCAACTATGGAAAGAGAAATTTTTGTCATATTATGTGAATTAGAAATGTTCTTCCCACCTTCATTTTTTGATATGATGGTTCGTTTGATGGTCCACTTGGTGAGAGAGATTCGACTATGTGGTATTGTACATTATAGATGGATGTATCCCATTGAATGGTATATGAATATTTTGAAAGGGTATGTCAAAAATCAAAATCGGCCAGAGGGTTGTATTGTAGAGCGATATATTGTTGAGGAAGCTGTTGAATTCTGTAATGAATACCTGTCTGGTGTGAAAAGCATTGGCCTTCCAAAATCTCGTCACACTAGGCGGCTTGAGGGTGAAGGAATTTCTGGAAGATAGGTTGTCATAATCAATATTACAGATCGGGAGCAAGCCCACCTTTATGTTTTTCATAAAAGTTTCGATGTTGAACCATATGTTGAAATCCAAAAAGAAATTATAAGGCATTTGAATCCATCTAGGACTGAAAAATGGATATTAGATACGCATAATCGACAGTTTATAGGATGGTTTCAGGACCATATTTTTAAGAATTCAGATGAAAATCTAGAGTCAATTTCATAACGACTTTGATGGCTAGCTGGAGGACCAAGTGTGTATATATTATCTTACAACGCTTATATAGTTAATGGTTATACATTTTATACTAATGAACATGATGAAGAAAATACCATGATGAATAGTGGGTTTACACTTGTGGCTGAAGCGATGCATGTTTCCGGTGCTAAGGACAAAAATCCAATTTATGAGAATATGTCATACTTTGGCATCATCAAACAAATATGGGAGTTGTATTATACAGAATTTAAAGTTCCTATTTTTCAATGCAAGTGGGTTGATAATAGGAGTGTTGTTAAAATAGATGAATTGGGATTCATGAAAGTTGATTTCAGTAAGGAAGGGGAGAAAGATGAACCATTTATAATGGAATCACAGGCAGTGCAAGTATTTTATGTTCCAGATCCCGCAAACTGAAACTGGTCAATCATTTTGTTATCGACCAAAACAGATGAAGGGTTAGATGAAAATTCAACGGAAGATCACCCTTTCATTGGGACTTCACAATCATTTCATAGTGGTCCCAATTTAGACGGCATTTTTTATTTCAGAGGAGACCACAATGAAGGGATATGGATAGTCGATAGATGGGTCAAATCCCTTCATCCTAAAAAAAAGAGTTCAATAATCAGGTTATTTTTTTATTGTAATATAGATTGTGTTACATTATGTTATTATCTATTCGCTGCTGATTTTATGTGATCTAAATTAAATGTTAAACCACTTCTGCAGATAATGACTTCTGCACCTGCTGATGCACCCAATCCCGAGACACAACAGGTCTCTCAAACTATTGCAGCTGGTCCCACTGCTGAGGTACAACAGGTCTCTCAACCTGTTACAGCTGGTCCCACTGTTGAGGTAAAACAGGTTTCTCAACTTGTTGTTGCTAGTCCCAGTGCTGATGCTAGCGCTTCGAAGGTACATAATGATGATGCAGAAACCGAGGAAATGGTAGGCAATGAAACCCCAACGGCACACAAAAAATAGTTGCGTCGTAGTTTAACAGTTTTAGCCAAAATCCTTAAGGAAAAAAGAAAAATGCATCAAATATGAGGTGGGATGGAATAAGTGAGGCCATCATGTAAACCCCAAAAAATCCATGTTTAGTAGCTACATTGGAATCATCACTCGGAAACTCTTGCCGATTGATGTAGAGTCATGGAACCATGTTGTCAGCGAGATGAAAACATTAATGTGGGAAGAGATTACGGTAACATTACGATATCATTTATGTAATTTATTAAAATAAAATAAAATAAAATACTGAAATATTGACTAACTCTTCATCATATGTTGGAGAGTGCATTTATAGTAGATGTCTCGCACAAAGAATATGTATTAAGATTGGAAGGAAGGGTTCATAGAGGCTTTCGCACCATTTTAACGAAACATCATCTGAAAGATGTTGAAGGTAAAATCAAGCCGCACCCACCTCTTCTTTATGCACACTTGATATCCCAAGGAGCATGGGATGCATTTTTCAACCGTCATGCGGAGAAAACTTTTCAGGTACATTGTGTTTGGTTACACGTTGTTTAACGTTGCTTGTATTCATCACTTTGATTGACAGTTTTTAATTTATGAAATAGAAACTGAGTGCTGAAAATAAAGAACGAGAAGCAAAACCAGCATACCCCTATTGTAAAGCAAGGGTGGGGTAAGATTCAATTGAAAAAAAATTGGTACGTATTTTAAAAGTACTGTAATACTTTTATGTGACATAAAACAACACTCCAACCACGTTTCTCTGTTTATATGTAGATTGATGAATCAAAATCCCAACCCACTTCCATCCCACACAATGTGCTATGGAAGGAGGCTCGTGTTCATAAATAGGGAAAACTGGTAGATTAAAACACACAAAAAGTGTGGGAAACATGTGTAAGTATGACATAATATAAATTTGTTTTGCTTTAAATCACTATTACATAATTTTGATTACTTATTTTTCCATATTTTCTATTTGACATATTCACAGGAATCATCAACACCCGCACCGGATGCAGACATACTTTCAACGGCCTTGAAACAGCCAGAACAGTATGGCTGTGTCAGAGGTGTGGGTTTTGGGGTGACACCCCAGACATATTTTCAGAAAAAAAAACAAGAGGATGAAAAAAATAAAGAATTGAAAATGATGAGAGATAGAGTAGCTACCCTTGAAGAAAAATTCAAAAATCAGGGAGAGATGCTAGCAACTTTGATAGGGGAGAGGTGAAGAGAACAGAAAACTCAAGAACAACCCGCACAAGAAGATCCCTCCCCACCCCCACCAGCTTTGAGGTGAACCATTCCCCCAAAATTCATGACTTAAACGAGGTAATAAATGTTCTAATATTTATTTCTGTGAAATGTGAATCACATAGACTCTGATACCTTTCTTTTAATGATATTCTACAGGGTGAAAATGACTGCGATTTATATCTGTCAACTCTCACCCATCACCTTGTAGTGAGGGCTACGGTGTTCAATATTCTGAATGACACGCTACACTCCAGACCACTTCCAACCGGTCATGTAAAAGTGTTGATTAACATAGCTCATGAGCCGAGCACCGAGCTACTCATGCCAAATGAAGATGAGAACATTTATACGGTGGAAAAATCTATTAGAACATTCATTGCATGGCCGTCGAATATTGTAAAAAACATACCGACTAAGAGGTATTCATTTCCAATTCATTTTTCAAGCATAAACTTTAACATTAAATTAGAAAATGGCTGAACCGATGAATGTTATTACAGAAGGACAAAATAGAGGATCTAAAACGAAAGAGCGACTCAAAAGGATCAACCAACCGATCAAAACGATCTACTGAGAGCACGTTCACCCCGCCCATTCTATATCCACATTTAATATCATTTCAAGCTCATGTGGATATGAAAATGAAAGGTGGAAAGAGTCACACAATTGTTTATGAAAAAGATATGTACGGAGAGGAAACATTAGATTTCATTAGTGCTGACGCTGTAGTTGAAATCATCATATACGACTGGCTAGGCACCTCAGTAATGTATACATGAGGTATGTTTTCATGATTTAATTTTACAGAAGCTGATATAATATGATAATTATGGCTAAATACATTTCATATTTTACACAGGCGTATATATGAAAAACAATTGAAGGGATTTTCCCATGAATACAAATTTGGACTCGTTAGTCCCCACACCATTTCTACACAATGAGAAGAAATAGATTCTGATTTTCAGGCTGAATTAATGTCAAACCTGCTCAGAAAGTTTCAATGAAGAATTACAACTGACAGAATCTTTTTAATACCAATGTTGCAGGGGTAAAACTCTACATTTTAATCATATCAATTATATTTTTATTTCTATCAGTATTGATTCCTTTTTGTGTTTATAGGGAACATTGGATGATCATTGCAGTCAATTTGGATACTCTAAAGATTTATTTTCTAGATTCACTGCATGGATATCCAACAAACCGACCACACATGATGGTGATTGTAAATTCGTAATACACTAGATCCAACATTTTAGAACTAAATGTCAAGTTATATAATTTATATTATCTATTATTGAGGATTCTGTTATGATAGGGTGGTGTATGAATATCATCTAAAGGCTTGAATGAATCCAAGGCCTAAAGATGACAAGGCACACACAATCTACAAATGGAGAAGTATCTGGGTATATATAATTTTATTTAACTATCCAAATACATATCAAAATAGATTAATTATTTTTCTCGATGTTTCTGCAGTGTTCGAAACAAACAAATGACAAGGACTGCGGTTATTATGTTTGTAAATTTATGAAATAGATCATATTCCATGAACAAACTAGCATCCTTGAAGAGGTATTTTTGAAAATAATTACTACTTAATTTAAAATAATTATTAATCCTTTCTGTATTTATATTTTTTTAGTACTACTATGACTGTCGCAAAAAACTTCTATTCAAAAGATGATATAGATGTGTTTAGAAACGAATGGGCAGGGTACCTGATGGAAGAATGTAAACAAATAGGACAATGAAGGTGAATTCCTACTACTTATGTTATCTTTATATGATCATTGATATCTACATTTTTTACACTTATTGAGCATCTATGATCACCCTATCTTATGTTTCATATCCTTAGATTATTGAACATCTATGATCACTCTACTTATTGAGCATCTATGATCACCCTTTCTAGTCATTTGTGATGTGTACGAATCAACTGCACCTCAATCCAAAGCACGGTGTGACCGGTATGGCTAAAAGTGTCTGAAATCAGTTTGAAATTGACATTAAATTTAGAAAACAACACAAGTGGCATAAGGAATACCGATAAAAAGTGTTCGGATTGTTTTGATACTTTAGGAAAACAATCCATGAGTAATTTTTGATGTGTACGAATCAACCGCACCTCAATCTGACGCATGATGTGACCGGTATGGCTAAAAGTGTCTGATATTAGTTTGAAATTGACATAAACTTTAGAAAACAACATAAGTGACATATGGAAAACCAACAAAACGCATTTGGATTGTTGTGATACTTTAGAACAACGATCCATGAGTCATTTTTGATGTTTACGAATCAACCGCACCTCAATCCGACACATGATGTTACCGGTATGACTAAAAGTGTCTGATATCAGTTTGAAATAGACATTAACTTTGGAAAACAATAAAAGTGACATATGGAATACCGATCAAATGCATTCGGATTGTTTTTATACTTTAGTAAAGAGATCTATGAGTCATTTTTGACATGTATGAATCAACCTCACCTCAATCTGACACACGGTGTGACCGGTATGGAAAAATGTGTCTGATATCAGTTTGAAATTGACATTAACTTTAGAAAACAACACTACTGACATATGGAAAACCAAGAAAATGAATTCATATTGTTTTTATACTTTAGGAAAACGATCCATGAGTCATTTTTGACGTGTACGAATTGACCACACCTCAATCTGATGCACAGTGTGACCGGTATGGCAAAAAGTGTCTGATATCAGTTTGAAATTGACATTAACTTTAGAAAACAACACTACTGACATACGTAATACCGAGCAAACACATTCGTATTGTTTTGATACTTTAGTAAAATGATACATGAGTCATTTTTGACGTGTATGAATCAACCGCACCTCAATCCGACACATGTTGTGACCGGTATGGCTAAAAGTGTCTGATATCAATTTGAAATTGGCATTAACTTTAGAAAACAACACTACTGACATACAGAATATTGAGAAAATGCATTCAGATTGTTTTGATACTTTAGTAAAACGATCCATGAGTCATTTTGGATGTGTACGAATCGACCGTACCTCAATCTAACACACGGTGTGACCAGTATAGCTAAAAGTGTCTGATATCAGTTTGAAATTGACATTAACTTTAAAAAATAACACTACTGACATACGGAATACCGAGAAAATGCATTCGGATTATTTTGATACTTTAGGAAAATGATCCATGATTCATTTTTGATGTGTACGAATTGACCGCACCTCAATTTGACACACGATGTGACTGGTATGGCTAAAAGTGTCTGATATCAGTTTGAAATTGACGTTAACTTTGGAAAACAACACTACTGACATATAGACTACCAATAAAACACATTCTGATTGTTTTTATACTTTAGTACAACGATCCATGAGTCATTTGTGACATGTACGAATCAACCTTACCTCAATATGACGCACAGTGTGACCGGTATTGCTAAAAGTGTCTGATATCAGTTTCAAATTGACATAAAATTTAGAAAACAACACAAGTGACATACAGAAAACCGAGAAAACGCGTTCAGATTGTTTTGATACTTTAGGGAAACGATCCATGAGTCATTTTTGACGTGTAAGAGTCAATCAAACCTCAATAAAATGCATTGTTTGACCAGTATGGCTAAAAGTCTCTGATATCAGTTTCAAATTGACATAATCTTTAGAAAACAACACAAGTGACATACAGAAAACTGAGAAAACATGTTCGGATTGTTTTAATACTTTAAGACAACGATCCATGAGTCATTTGGGACATGTCAGAATAAACCACACCTCAATTTGATGCACGATGTGACCGGTATGGCTAAAAATGTCTTATATCAGTTTGAAATTGACATTTACTTTAGAAAACAACACTACTGACATACATAATTCTAAGAAAACGCATTCAATTTGTTTTCATACTTTAGTAAAATGATCCATGAGTCATTTTTGATGTTTATGAATCGACTGCACCTCAATCTGACGTACGGTGTGACTGGTATGGCTAAAAGTGTCTGATATTAGTTTCAAATTGACATTAACTTTAGAAAACAACACTACTGACATACGAAATACTAAGAAAATGCGTTCATATTGTTTTGACACTTTAGTAAAATGATCCATGAGTCATTTTTGACATGTAATAATCAATCGCACCTCAATCCGACGCACGGTGTGACCGGTATGGCTAAAAGTGTCTGATATCAGTTTCAAATTGACATAAACTTTAGAAAACAACACAAGTGACATATGAAAAACCGAGAAAACGCGTTTGTATTGTTTTGATACTTTAGGACAATGATAAATGAGTCATTTGTGATGTGTACGAATCAACTGTACCTCAATCCGACGTACGGTGTGACCGGTAAAGCTTTTTATTAGATAAAGAATTAGTATTTATTAAATGAGATAAATCATCCAAAAACATATTGATTTTACATTATTCAATTTCATTGTTATCAGAATGAAAACATTTGAGTTTATCATTTTCATATTTTAGTTTCATATTTCCATATTAATGTATTATTTCATATTAATATTTTAATTTATTTCATTTTTTTATTACTAACATAATATTTGTTTTCTTATATGGGTGAATTTTTTTCCTTGAGTTCGGATGCTTTGTTCAGCAAAAAATACCGTGGATGACAATTTTTGAGATCGAATCACGGATATCAAAGGATGAAACATTAATGTTTATAAATGTTGTTGAATAATTGTAATTTTAACCATATAAAACATTGTTTGAAATGTGTATAGTAGTGTGTTTTTTTGTATTCATGATGTGAAGTAAATGTATATAGCATTTTCTGTCAAAATATTGTGTGTGGGTGCTATTTTGTGCAGGTGTTCAGGTGCTATTTTATGTAGGTATGCAGGTTTGTGTAGGTGTGTAGGTGTGCAGGTTCTGGTTGTGCAGGTGCAGGGGAAGGTGCCTTTATCAGCGCTTTTTTGAGTGCTCATAAAGGACACCTTTAACAGCGCTAAAAGATCACTAATAAAGGTTGCCTTTATCAGCGCTTTTTGGAGCACTGATAAAGGGGACCCCCCCCCCCCCCTTATCTATGCCGACATTAACAACGCTTTTCTAGCGCTGTTAATGTCTTTTTGCACTGATAAAAGGCCAAGTTGTAGTAGTGCCACTTGGGTGTTTCTTACCATATTATCTACATAAAGGAAACTAAATATTCTTCCATCCATTGTCTCTACAAACCAAAATCCTATAAAATTCCTTATTTATCTTCTTTAGTGACTCTAAGAGTTGGTTAAGGTGTTCATTACTAATCATTTTCCTTTTGAACCGATTTGGAATATCCATAATATCCTTCACTACAGTCATCATCCCTTTTGGATTCTCATAAAAAAACTTCTATCACACTAAATTTTAACCAAATAACTTTTGATTCCCTCTATTTAGTAACAACAAAATCATAGTGTGAGAAACACTAATCATAGTAGGGAACCACATAATCATGAAAATTAAGTTATAAGGTGTCTAAATCTTGACCCATTCTTTTAAATCCATAACCCTTAGTCTTAATTTAGTTCATTCATTGACATCATCAACTTTAATCTTTCATGATTATTCATAAAGAGTTTATGAATTAAAAAACGATATCCCCTTATAGTTTCAAACTAGGTGTGTAGAAAGGCACCTTATCATGTGCCATTTCTTGATCGAGTCTAGATCAATATGGTGTTTTTAGGGTTTCTACCCCCAGGTACATCTATGCAAGATCCATATCCACTTTTAGTATCTAGAAAGAGATTTAATTTCACAGAATCCACTTTCTCAATCCTTTAAAAAAATTCTAGTACATTTTCCTAAACATTGACTCATCCTTAGACTTATCCTTAAAGACATCCTTATAAATATCATTAGAAACATCCCTAGAGACGTCACTAATGTTTTCTCATCCTATATTCCAAAATATAACTAAACCCTTCCTCTGATACAAACTATAGAAAACCTGAATTAATATACATAGATATTACATCATTTTAAATAAATATTAATTCCATTACACAAATACATGCCCAAAGACTGTAATAGTATAGTACCTTTGGAAAATTTTAAACATAACCATTGGTTCATAAGTGAGCTACATCATCTCCAACAATGTTCTTCACAACTATCACCCTTCTTAAACATATCATACATAGTACATGTATTCATAACACGAGGGAAGGAAACATAAGAAAGGATGATCTCAAATTTATATTAATGGTAATAAATGGTGATACTTAAGCATAACATGAGTATAATGGTATAAGAACATGTTTATAACATTTTAAAAGCATAACCTGTATATCGAAGATCACAATCTTGAATCATGGAATAAATATTGACACATCATAAGACATGAATCATAAGAAAATCAAATAGCATGAGTCATGGAGGCATAAAATTAGCATAAATAATTTAATTTTTGGCATACACATAATAAAAAATCATTTCTATATGGACTAAGCCTCAGTTACAAGGACATCAGAGTGGAAAAAGTCCTTTACAAAACAGAGTTCACTCATTACTCCAACCCTATCTTAAAAATCTGGGTACACTCCTTGTTCTATCCCTAAGTTACTATAACATGTTCACTCTTCATTCCATCATATTTTATCTCATGAGATGTAAAAATACTTACCCAATGTATTGGAGGATGATATAGGTCCCACCCGTCACATAATGAAAACGATATTTATGTGTCCCACAAGATCATAACCATTAATCATACCATAAACCATGAAATGAAATGGGTATCTTAGATATTTAATCATATCATAACCTTTGGAAAATAGATAGGTTTCATATCCATTTGATCATTGAATGAACCATGAAAAGAAGTGTTTTTTGAAATCAATTTCTCATTGGATAACCTGTGGAAGAGAAATTGGATTCATAAAGATCATTCCATCAAACATAAAACATTAATAGAAATAATATGAATATAATCCTGGGATTATATCCATATTAAGTCATAGGTAACACCAATAGATGTCATATTATATGGAATATAATTTTGAAATATAATTTTAATCATTTCTTGAGGAAAATTTCTTTTCAACTTTGAAAAATTATTTTAAAAACATAAAACATCTTTAAAAAAATTATTTGAAAATAACCTTGAGAACATATAAAGTAATATTTAAAAATCCTTTAAAATACTTTTTAAACCCAATTTTTTTAATATATTTTTAATTTAAAATAAACTTTGAAACATATAAATGAATCATTGAAAATCATTTAAGAACACATTTTAAAACAGAAAAAAAAATAAAATATATTTTTTTTAAATAAACTTTTAATGTTATAAAGGAATATTTGAAGGTAATTTAAAAAAAATTATTAAAATAGAAACAAATTTAAATAACCCTTTAATTTAAAAAACCTTTGAATCTTGTAAATTAAGATTTTAAAATCAATAAAACACTTTTTAAAACAAAAAAAATTTGAAAATCATTTTCGATAAAAATAACCTCGATGGATTATAAAAAAATAAATAAAAATTAAAATATTTTCTAAAATAATAATAATAATTTTTTTTACTTGAATATAATCTTAAAATTTCATTTATAAGCATTTTTTAAACCATATTTAGAGAATAATGTTTTAGAAGAAAATAGATTTTCAAATGAAGAGAGAGAAAAAAATCAAAATTTTCTTAAACAAATTATTAATTGTCTTAAGTACCAATGAGTTCAATAATGATATAACTGCATGAATATATCATGAATAATCAGAGTATAATAAAACTCATGAAAATTCATTAGAGTTATGTCATGATATTTCAACATTGGAGACTTTAGCATAAACAATCTTGTTAAATTATGATATTGTAATATAAGATCTTTACCACTTTGGTAACAATGAATCATAAGAACCATGATTTTATAACATAAAATGAAACCTAAAATATCATTAGGATGAATAAATTCATGATATTCAATATAAAATAGGTATTATATAGACCTTATAAGAGAATATAGGTTCACAGTATAACATATGTCTCAAAAAAGGAAAATTGAGATAAAAATCCCCTTACAGATTTGGTAACTTTTGATCTGTAAACCCCTAGAAAGAGAGATACTCAAATAGATATGTAAATAATTTTTTTTATAAGTCATCTTAAAATACATTCATTGAAATTATATATACCATATAAAAGAAACATGTGGTGAATATTTCATTTGTCTCATAGAAAGTAAAATTGAAACGGAAATCCCCTACCTTAAGTCTTGACTTCTTTCATACTCAATCGAACCTCCTGCATAATAATTGTTTGTTTATTATACATATATAAAAGGAACATATTCATATATATTATATAATATATTATTTTCTTATGACCTTTTGTTAACTTTTTATTAAAAATTTCATGTTAATGTTACTACATGGGTAATAACCTCTTTATTTTTCTAATATGTTTTGATTTTATTTTTGGTCCTCTTACTTTGATCATGATTTAATCATATAATGAATGATAAAAATGATATAAACCTAATATATATTTATTATAAATTTATTTATAGTAATCCATAATATTTAGTGATAGGAAATAAAATACACCGTTCATGGAGATGATAGGTCGTACATATACATGAATGATGTTTACATTTTCTTATCATTTAAAAAGAAAAAAGTTATATGATATATATATGTATTATCATACAAGTATCATTTTTTTATATATATCACATATTTTTATCAGAACCATTCTTAATAAACTCCATGTAAATCGTGAACGAATCACATTGTTCGCGAGGCGGTAGTCTGTTGTAATCAATAACGCCTTTATCGTATTCCCATAAAATTGAAAAAATGATGGTATTTGTGATATATTAATTACAAAATAATAATAAAAAACATATATCATATATATCATATATAAATTATAAATCCTTAATTATACCCAACCATGAAAGGTGGTAATGGAAAAATAAACAAGATCAGTTCACGAGGTGGTAGTCCGTCGTACAAACAAATGATGATTTTGTAACCAATTTAATAGAAGTGTGTATGGTTTTAGGTCATAAAATTTACATAAAATTATATCAGTATATTTAATAAAATAATTATATTATATAATTATAGTAAAGTTAGAGTTTAAGTGGTTGAAGGAAGAAATAAAACGAAAATACCCATTGACGAACATTAGGTATTCTTTAGGTATCCTCCTTAGGTTTGCATTAAAGCCTTGATTGGTTAGATTTATATAAAAAAAAGGATTATTGTATTTATGTATGGATTTTTATAGGTTATTGGGGAAGTTATTGGTCAATCCAAATGGCTTGAGAGGTGTAAATAAGTGGGGAGAGTGAGTGTCCTTTTATAGTTGAGGAGGAGTGGCATTCTTGTAAATATTCAATGGTATTCACTATTTTGAGGTCAATATTACCTAATGTAGCTAAAAATATGATAATTAAAGGTTTTTATGGATTAAATGGTTTAGGAACACCTAAATCAAATAATTAAAGACAATTTTTAAATAGTTCATTCATTAATTTCTAAGTTTCCCAATTTTTACCATTTTGAGTTTCATTATAATAACTTGTTTTCTAACCTTGGTAATTTATCCTTTAAGACCAAATTAAAGTCATAATTACTAGATACTTTTACCCACTAATTATAAATATGAAAAATAATTTATAAAATATAAATCTTATGTGTGTTGGAAATTAATTTTAACACAAGCGCATGTAACATACAGAAACATCACTTTAAATTTAACTCCTCTAATTGAGTTATTTCTCTTTAATGGTAAATATATTAATTATAATAGAAAAACCGGTCCATTAATGGCCCATATATTATATTTATTAACATTTAATAATCACATGGAAGGATATAAGGTTTTAGTATTTTTAAATCATTTAATAAAATATGAGTTATTATAAAATAACCTTAAAAATCAATTTTGAAACTACTTATTTTAATATTAATTTTAAAAATAAAAATACCATGAATAAATTAGAATATAGTATGTTCAAACCTATTTAATATTATATATTAATATAGAAAAATAACGGAACATAATAATTCTTTAAATTTACTTCACTTTTAAATTTTTTTGTCATTTATTTTATTTAATTATTAACTAAAAAATCACTATAATGGAATTTATTAAGAATTTTAAGTAAATAATTAATATAAAAAAATTAAATAAAATTATTATGATAAAAATAAATTATTTATGTTTTATAATAATATGTATAACCAACTCAATTTTGGGTTTTCCCTATCCCAAACCATTAGAGATATTTAAAAGTAAGAAACATTTTTTTTGTCTTTTTTATTTATTTAACTTATTATATGTGTTATATTAAAAGTAAAGTGGAATTTAATTTTCATATTGCATATAATATGATGTCAGAGATCTGAAAAAACCCATTCAATAAAACTAAGATAATATTTTAAATCATTTTCACTCATATCATTCTAGTTTAACCCCCAGTAAATCCATTTTTACCTTAAGAGTTGAAATTATTTTTTACTTCATTTGCTATTAATTTTGGTAAAAAATTATGTTGACCTAATTCGATATTGAAAATTATTATGAATCCAAATAATTAATCTCTTCTTCAAAATTTAATTCACATAAGTGTAAAAAATTAATTTAAGCATAATCTCGTAAACGCGATGAGAAATAAGGTTTTTAATGAGAAAAAGTTCAAAAGTTGAAATATTATTATATCAAAACTAATTATGAAATTTCTTATAATGAACTAAATTTGATTAATAGATATTAAATTGAACTAATTTTACATTAAAACCACTCTAGAATATAATTTAATATTATAAATTATTCAAATAAAAAAGTTGTTATAAATTAAAATTCAGTGTTGCATGTGGTGAAAAATATCAAAATTATTATATATAATTGAAAAATATTTCACAAAATTTTAGGGTGTTACACTTAAAAAATTATAAAAAAATTAAGGTATGACATGTAGGTCACCGGGTTTGACCACCTAGGCCTAGTCTATCCTATATAAGGACAAAACTCACAGTGTGTCAAGAAAGCTCTCATCCTAACATCAGCACATCAAAACACACATCTCTAGGGTATAAAAAACAAATGGCAACATAAATAAAAAACAAATTCCTATAAATATGGTACATTTTCTCTATGATAATCTTCATAATAGACTACTCCATGGAGTACTAGGCTACACAACAGAACCTAAACAAAAAACACCCACATTGGGGGACCAACAATTATGCACCTATGTCATTCTGACCCATCGAAGTCACTACACCTGATGTTAAAAAAGACTGTAAAATTTTCAAATTCCTCATGGATTGTATCACCATATATTCACATGACCTACCATTTGAAAAAAAAATCATTTACAAGATGAAAATTTTGAGTAGAATTACACCAAGTACATATATGGGAAAATGAAATATGAGAAACTATGGACACTTTAAAAAAATGTGCCTCTACCATTAGTAAAATCACAGACTAGAAGGCCTATTACATGAGATTACTACAGGTATCACGATTCATGAGGTGACTCTTTCATATACAAGATAAGAGTCAAAACCAACACACTGGCCTCTTTCCAGTAGGACAAAAATCAGACATCAATCATAAATAAAGATATCCAAACCACAAGTTCATTGCACAAGGAGAAAATAAAATACAACAATATCAATGAAAATTAGAAGTGATTCCTAATTCCACGTAAACATGGAATTTCTATCAGTAGAGATGATCTCAATGAACCAGCCCAATATCCATCATAAGCATCGACACATTCCTAAATCTTCATTTTACTAGATCCCAAAATCATAATCCAAAAGAAAAATAAATTCTCAGATACCACTTTGTAACAAACTTCCTTGACTCACTCAATAAATAGTAGATGGACCAGTTGACCACATGACATCAGTTGAGACTCACCATATGGAAGAGGCTTCCAACTAATATTGGGGGTATAAATTTTACTATATAGAGAAAATACCCCCTATATCAAAGTTAAAAATAAATATTAAATAACAACATACCATTCACAATGGTAAATAATCAAAGTACAGATAATAAATAAACCACCAGCAATAATACATGAAATCATGTAATGGTCTGAACAACCATGATATACCTACAACAGTCTTCCAAATGGGCTGGTCATATATTCATACTAGAATAAATGAAATAAAAAAGTCACTACTACATATCCAAGCCAAACATCATCCAATCCCCTAATACCTTCCAAGATATCATTTAAGACCATGCTATCCTAGGCCTCTTCCAAACCCATGCCTATAACCAATGGATGTTCTTCTCATGTAACAAAGCAATGTGGTGACCAAAGAACGGTGTGAGTACACAACACAATAGGGCACCACCAATGAGGTCCCACACTGACCAGTATATATGGTGATATGTGCATGTGACATGCTTAGCTAACATAAAGGATAACTAAAAATAAAGAATTTCTATTGATCCTTATATCCACGACCCTGATCAACCATACCTTCTTTAACTAGTTCTTATTTTTCTCTAAGCACATCGTGAACTCCATTACTCCCAAGTAACATGTGGTTTCAAAGTATATTGAAACCCCAAACCATCCACCTAACTCTAGGTACTCATCCCACGATAGCCCTATCACTGAAATCTAAATCCATTTCATACCCAATCATATCCTCATGACTAATGTAAAGAGGTAAATAATAACCCTCTATATGAGCTCCAAATAAATGGTATCCCCAATCATATCCTCATGAGTATAAGAATGAGGACAATGATAAACCTATCTCTGAGCTCCAAATCAATGAAATCCCCAATCATATCATCACAACTCTATGAAATATGACTATATAACCCCTATCATTGAGCACCAAATACCTAGTAGCCCCAATCATATCCTTAATACTCTAGCAATAAGTTATGTGAAAACCCTATATCTAATCTCAAAATCCATGGAATCCCTAATCATATCTTCATGACTCCAGTAAAGAGGTCCGAAATAGCCATATATTGGTTCTCCAAAACCATGGAATCTCCAATCAATGAACTCCAACTCCAGCATATCTCTAACTATGCATGATTATACAGATGTATATGGGGACCAAAAAAGGGCTTTCATAGATCCAAGGACATAGTCCAAGGTATCCCCCAACTATTCATGAATGAACACACATTCAACCAATTTATCTTACATCACTTAGGTTCAATCAGCCAACAGGGCACCCATTGGGTCCCCTTAGTCTCCATATAACATAGACATCCTCGTTTGGGATCTCAGTCTTAGCCATAATCTCATGTGAGCACCTAACCCACTAGGATGTCATTCCCTAGAGCGTCATTAATAGGGTAGTATATCCTTACTGACCACACATGTTCTCTCTACATTAGAAAAACATAAGTGATGTCCCATGGCCAATCTCTATCCTCATGGTCAATGTGGTTCATTCTTCTCTCCCAAACCAGTGCCCGCCAACCTACTGTCTATATTTCTATGCCTAGTCACACCAAGAAGGAGAGGGTTGCCACCCCCCCCCCCACCATCATCATCTCAATGAGCCTGATCAGCTCAAAGTCCACATGAGAGTCCTCTAATGTCTAATTCTCATGTACATGGGCTATGGGTATTATGGTCTAGCAACACCTCACAAGATGTTTGGAGGCTATTTGTGTCTCAAATTCCTAGCCTCGACCGTCGATGGATTAGGAATCATGATAGAAATCATTGTTTTTTGTGACCAAATGCATTTTCCCATTCCAATATAAACACTTTAATTTTATTAAAAAGCCATTTAAATTTAATTTATCCAGAGGAAATTCCCTTGGGGAATTCCTCAACATCCATGTGCATCACACAAAAAATTAAATTCCATATAAGAATAATTCAGTACAACCAACATCAATTGAATTCAAATCGAATCCAAGAAAAGTCCAAGATATTTTTCATGTCACTCAATTCCATTCATACTTCCTCAAACACCATTTCTTACTATATCATTCCAAAAAAATAAAATTATTTAATTATAACTAAATTTTAATAAGTTAAATTATAACAGGGAACCTCACATCCAACGATGAAAGGAATACATACCAAAAGACATAACAAGTAATATTTCTTAGTTTGAACAATGAATAACCACCCATGTGAGGTTCATAACATACGTCCAACATCATTCTTAGAAAAATAACTATCATGAGATAACCAGTCAATTACCTATTTAATAAAATAAATTGAAACTTTTAAAAAATAAAAAACCCAAATATGTAAATTAAAAATATTTCCCTTCAATTACACAAATTTATCAACATGAAATATCCTATCTCAATATTGATCCAATGTCTTGTGATCCTAGGAAAAATCCTTCAAGATTGGGTGGAATCACTATCCAATTTATTTAATTTGAATCAAGTCATTACCAAGAGATGAAAGAGATTTCTAATAGAATCAAAAACATATAGGTATATCAAAGTCTTAAAATTACCAATAGGAATCCATCACAATGAATTAAACTTCAAATACTGAAAGAATGAGATCGAAGGAGTTCCTGGAAGAAAAAACCATCCATTCATATCATTTTTCTCATAAGTTATTTTAGGTAATAGCAAAAAGGATGGGTTTAAATTAATTATTTCATTTTAAAACAATTAAAAAACTTTATAAGAGCAGTTGATGGAATAAACAGTGGATTCAAAAAATGGGATTTTGGGGGAAATTCCATTTTAAGGCCCGACCAAGATGTGTCACGGTGTGACATAATGTGTCATTATATGATTGGTTTGTCACTGCCTTCCATACCGAGTTTCATATATTAAATAATATTAGAGTTTCATATCTTAAAACATATCAGTCCACTCCATGAACCTTCTTTGTGTCATGAATATTCAATTCACAATATGAATGGGATTATGTATCACCTTTAAGTAGTCCCGGTGCCCTAAGAACTCATCCAGCAGCTTCCTGGACCCCTAGGTCATCATCTGAGACTTGAAACCCATCCCAAAACATCATATTGGAATGATTAAATAGTTATAACCTCATTACAATTTTTATATCTAAAAATGAACCATTTAAAAAAAGGATAATTTCAAATCAAATATGAAATTTTTAAAACATATGAACATGGGTTATTAGAGAAAACATGAAACCAGTTCTATGAATACTAGTGAAACAATTTAATATCAATGGTTATGAATAGTTAGTGATTAATTTTATTAATAGTGAATATTACATAAAGAAAGAAAAACTTATCCAAATAAATGATTATGTTTGAGGTTATATAGAGGAATTACCTTCCAATCCACTACTGTATCAAATTCTAAATTCATATAACATTCATGGTGTCTCATTGGATAATAAAATCCAACCTTGTAAGATTATTACCATGAGGATCCAATCATCCACATCATGCATCAAAGGGTGGTATTTCCATTCATCATCTTTAAAATATAGGAAATCAATGAGATCAAAAATACCCTAGAGTTGGGTTAGGATATATCCTTATCAACTGGCACCACCATTGGGTGGATGTCCCCCATAATGGAATATCTCCAAATAGTAATTATTATATCATACCATCCATGAAATTGAAAATAAAATGATTGTTAGTGAACTTCATCCTCAATAATGACTCAAATATTTAAGAAAGTCTTCTATAAGAAAGGATTTAATGGAGTTATCCTTAGATTCATTGGGGGGTCTTCCCATTATATAAGATGTCCATAAATGGGAATTTGGAACTTATTAGTTAGGATGTAACATCTCTCATCAAATTATAAGTATATGATAATGTTCATCTGTGACATAAGAATTCATAAAGTTCACTAAGAAGTTCTATGATTTCCAAATATATTTCAATTTCTTCCATCAACCTCCCAGAGTTATTGTATAATATTGAAAAAACATTTTACATACATTGTATTTACTTTCAATAAGTATTAAATGTATTAAATAGAGTTACATGATTTTGATATGTAAATAAAGAGAATATTAGAAGTTTTTTTGGAAGTTACCAAGTAGGTAAATTATTCATATAATTTATTAAGGTGAATATTTTCTTTCATAAATAGGGGAATAATTAAAGAGATTAAAAGTGTATAGAGGAAGTTATAACCTTAGATTAACATGATTGGAAAAAATATATACAATATGAATTTAAAAAAAAAATAATGTTATGACTATTATATGAAAAATGCCTTTATATTATATTATAATCCAAAAAATTGGCCAACCTATGAAATCGTCATGAAATAGCTCAACTAAAATCTTGAATGGTCACAAGAGAAAGACTAACTATATATTTTAGTGAGTAACAAGGGTGTAATTATTATCCTTGAGAATGGCTAACTGAAAACTCAAGAGGGGGTGAATTTAGTTCCTAAAAAAAATTTTTTCTTTAAAAACAACCCACTTTAAGGTACGCGGGTTCCAAAATTTTCCTTAATAGAAACAGAAAACAAAAATGTAAAAATTTAGTATAAAAAAATATAACAAAAGTGATTTATAGTTTCTGGGGGGGGATACCCTAGTCCACTCCACCAACACTCTACTCTATGAGTTTGGAGATTTTCACTATGAAAACCCTTTTTCTGGGTGATCCCAATTGAGTGAAAGAAGTTGTTAATTGTTATAAAGGTCCAATAGATTTGAACCAGGATCTCCCTTTATAAGACCTATCCATGGTCTTAACACAATCACTTTCAATGAGTGTAGATAAAATAGTGATGAATAAAATTTAATGAATCATTATAGAACATAGTTTCATGTTGCAACTGACAACAGATAGTGATATTTCTAGAGAATATAATGATCCTCATAAGACAGATCTTGATGTTTTTTAATTGCAACAAATAAACTTGTTAGAAAAACACAGAAGCATTATATTAGATTCAATCCATGTACATGCATTTTTCCTTAGTTTTTTTCAAAGTGTTCATATTTATGTGTGTGTATATATATATTTTCATGCAGTAACTAACTTTCCTATTTATATATCCTCTTTAATTTTGAACATAATCATATGAGATGATCTCAAAGGAAGATAGAAAAATCTATTGTAAATTTGATGAGATAAGATCTTAATGTAATGTGTCTGTTCTTTCCAAATATGTAATAAACATCTACAATTAAAATGTAAAAAATATTCTTCTTTTTATCTTTCCATTCTTTGAAAAATGACACTTTATACAAATAGATATTTTTTTATAATTTGATAAATCCTTTTCCAATATGGTTAAAATAATTAAACAACTCATAAATTGATTATATTAATGTTAAAAAAGTAATCATGATAATATGCACAATAACAAGTTATTTTTAAGGTAACCGATTGAAAAAAAATCTCATAAGAAAAATTTGTGAGTGGATTTATAAGATAAAACAAATCATTGTCTTCTATAATTAGAAAGATAAATATAATTCAATATTGTGTAGAATAATTATTCTGCATAAAACAATTTATGTTATTGAAGTGTTGTAAAGACCCGAAAATTCCATATAATATTTTTAAATTATTTGGCATTATTTCGAGTCTGAAAAATCTGACGGCGTGAGATTTTGAGGCCCAGAGTGATCGGAATGATCCGTCAATGTTTTGTTAAGCATTAATTAGCACACGTAAGCAGTTATCCTGAAAAAGTGTAATAACACTTAAAATGATTCCTGGATAAGAAATCTGAGAGCACCGTTGTGTTCAGGATGGAGGGTTTATCCTAGGAACTACTTAAGTTTAGTTGGTGTAGGCCTCTTGTGAGAAAACCTGAAAATGGAATAACCGTAAATAAAATAATTAAATAAAGTTATTTTATTTTTCAAATTCTTATAACTCACGAACGGTGACTCGGATTAAAAATCTAATTCCATCACTGAACTCATGGGGGTTTGTTTTCTTTATGAAGATACTAACATTGGCCGGCATGGGCCAACTATGGAAGATAGTTTTTGGCCATAAATAAATTAATTAAGTGAAAATTATTTTATTGTTAAAATCCATAACTTCTAAATGTTAACTTTTATTGAAAATAAGAGAGCACCATTAGTTGGGGCGTGTTTCCCTTAGGCAGAGCCTAACCTCGACCGGCATGGGTCTAAGGTGATTGTTAACAATTTATTGAAATTTTTTTTAAGGTATGTTCAGTAAATGCGTGGATAGCACTTTATAACTTTTGAATCCGTGCTTGGATTAAAAATCTGAGGGCATCGTTGAATCCCCAGCACTGGGATTCGCATATGGGAGACTTTTCTTTGACCGCAGTCCATCTGGAGAAAAAAGTTAAGTTTTGGGAATTTTTAAAAGAAATAAAATAAAATAAATTTATTATTTTATTTTTTTCACATACTCCAATGGACAAATGGAGTGTGGGACCAAGCAATGTGTCAATCCATTAAATGGTTTGACCCTTCAATCTAAGTAACATCAACGTTGGAGAAATTAGGAAGCTTCCTAATTAATGAGCCTCATTAATTCTCAACGTTGTTACTTACCCTCCCCCTCTCTTATTTATAGGGATCTTGGGGGGAGGTACTGGAACAACTTCAACAAGCAACGAAGTGCTGAAGGAGTGTTGAGATGCCAACCCCTTGGAGGACGGAGCCGGTTTCGGCGAGTGGTGACCAGCGACACCGAAACCCCAAATCGAAGGAAAACATGTAAGAAATTTCATTGGGAGCCTGTGGCAGGAACAAAGATAACTAATTCACCTTCAAGCGCAGACGTCCTACAATAGTTTTACAATATAGGGGTTTTGTTTTCTTGTTTTTAATTAAAGTGAATTTATTGAACCCCTTTAAATTCCTCCCCCATGTTTATGAGCTAACGCGGAGGGTGCGGGCCTAACGAACATGGACAAAACCCTCCACCACTTTTCTAATCATATTCCCTCCATGGAAGACTGACAATATGGAGATACCGACCAGCTGCGTTGGGGATAGCACGTTGACACACGCCACAAGAGGAGCCTGCAACACAAAGCCACAACAGTCATCAGAGCGACCGACATCGGCCAGCCGCGGAGGAGGCGCTTCATGCCATTAGTGAGAAAAGAGGGTCATAGATCATCATCCACAATGACCGGATAAAGGCGGTCGGCACACCGACTGACTGCGGGTGGCGGAGCGGTGCGCTGTCGCGCGCCGCTGGAGAATTCGGTCGGCAAGCCGACCGACCTTGACAGAGTCGGCAGGACCCGCTCCAGCGGGTCCTGCGTGCAACCTAGTGGCGCCCTACCGGGCCACCATTGCGAAGAAGACCGAACAGCCTTTGGCCATTTAGGAAAACCTAGGGTCGCTCCCCCGGTGGTGGTTAGGGTGAACCCCCTTGCGGGTCGCGCCTCATGCGGCCAGGCCGCCTCCCTAGCGGGTCGCCCCTATGCGGGTCACCCTTTACAGGTCGGGACACCCTTGTGGGCCACCCTTTTTACAAGCCTCCCCCTTGCAGGTCGAGCTGGACCTCGGCCCAATGAGCCGATTCCGCCATGGACCTGACCAGACTAGGTCGGGCTGGATCATTCTGACAAGGTTGGACCGAACCGGGCCCCCACCGGGCTGAGAAAACATAAAGGGCCATAACATGGGAATCGGGCATCCGTTTGACGTACCGTATACGGAGCTGGGACCCTAGGATCGAGAAAATCCTTTTTGGCATACTTCAATTGAGTTTTGGAGATAGTTTGAGTACATTCGGGTTGGATCGAACCCAAATCTAATCGGGCCCCTAGAGCTAAAATGCTTATAACTCACAGACTGGGCGTCCGATTGACGCATCGTCTGTCACGTTAGAACCCAAACGACATGAAATTTCTTTGGGTTACTCTTTTTTTGAGCTTAGTGGAGGTTGAGGTACGACCAATATCTCTAGGGCAGATTTTACGAAACTCGAGCGCACTGGGTGCGAGGAATCTAGTGGGTGGCAGTGAGGCAGAGGTTGGAGACAGATCATACGGAGGTTAGGAACTAGAGATCCTATGTATATCAACACCTAGTAGTCCTATGTGGATCATCACCTAGAGTTCATGTGTGGATCAACACCTCATGAACCGATGAGGACCATCCTTAGAGCGGCCCGTCGTGGTTTAGCAATATACTGATCCTGGGTGAATCAGATCATGTGTGGGTCATTGTAGGGGTTAGTTACCTATCGATCCTGGGCATATTAGATCCTGTGTGGGTCATTACGGGGGTTAGTACCTTTAGATTCTGTGTGGGTCAGACTACGTATGGTCAGCAGCAGTGCCTCTTGACAGAATAATATAATCTAGATTTGCGACTAATCATATGTACTTATTTACTTCACTAATATCTGGTTTGAGCTGAGACTATGTTTGAACAAATTCTTTTACCTATGTGATACTTCTAACTTCGCGGTGTTACATGTGTGGTACTTCTATCTTCATGGGGTTACCTGTGTGGTACTTCTTTCATCGTGTTGTTACCTGTGTGGTACTTATATCGTTGTGGTTTTACCTGTGTGGTACTTCTAACTTCATGGTGTTACCTGTGTGGTACTTCTACCTCCATGGTGTTACCATTGTGGTATTTTTTCCTCATGAATGAGATTAGTATATCTTGACAACTTAGGCATATGTATGGGAATATACCTAAGTATAGTTTATGTCTATTAATTTATGCTTTTATTTTGTGGTCTTGCTTTATGGTTTTCCTTTGTGGAACTCTAAGAGACCTATGAGGGTCTCGGGGTCCCTACTGAGTATCGTTATACTCACCCTTGCACAGGATACGCCTGTACCTTGTTGTGTCTTGTACAGATGATAAACAACATTGATCGAGGCTGAGGGAGCCAGGACTGGACGGTTCCCAGAGATGGACCTTTTGGCATGATGTGATGCAAAAACTTTTGTTCATGATCTGTACCTACCCTTCAGGTAGGATCCTTGGTGGATGATCTTGGAGATGTTTTGTACTTTTTAGTTGTATTTTTAATTTTCAGTTGTACTTTTACTTTTCATTTAGGCTTGTATTCCGGCCCCTTTACTTATAGCACTCTTTTTGATACAGTAGTTTACTTCGTGGTTGAATCTTGTTGCATTTTAGTTGGTGTGTTTGTACAGTTTTAAAGGAAATTCCTTCCCATTATAGGGATATAAATTTTCGGTGCTAGTCACCAGCCCCTGGACTATGGAAGGTGGGATTGGGGTAGTCACGACATGGGCTCTGAGGTACGGGTTGTGACAAAGTAGTATCAAAGGATTTTGGTTCTACCGAAGAACTAGGACTCTTAGATTTTTTCTGTGGAAATAGTGTTAAGTGTTATGAGTGTGGTTTTCAGTTTAGATAATCCAGTGTTGGTGTGGTGGCTGACGTATCCATACACCAGGACCCTGAATTCTGATTTCTGACTTAGCACATGAAAACATTGATTGTGTGTGTTTTTGAAAAGTTTTTCTTATGATTTCTTTAAGTCATCTCACCAGGTATTACTTAATGATCGTGGTGTGAATTTTCCTTACTAGGATGCCTCCATGTAGACATCTAGCCAGTATTCTCGAGAGAGTACACGATACCGGCCCATCGAGCCAAGAGGCTCTGGTGTTGGGCCCTCTTACTATATTGGCACCTTCTGGTGGTGTACCAATAGCACCACCACCCATTGGGCAACTGTTACCACTAGCCGCATTAGCGGATGGTACACGCTGACTGAGCACGTTTCACGAGTTTCAGCGGCAGTGGCCTCAGAGGTTTCAAGGCGAGACAGATTCTCAGGCATCTAAGGACTGGATGGAGGCTGTGGCTAGAGTTTTCTTCCTAGTTGAGACACCAGTAGAGAAGATGGTGATTTTAGCTGCTAGTCATTTCCAGTGCATGACCATGAGGGTGGTCTGTATGACAACCATGCTCTTTATTACAACTTAAACATGATTCATTACATAAAACTTCACTTGATACAACAAAGAAGATCGAGAGGTTTAGGGTCTTTGGGGATTAGGATCATTACATAAAAACTTAAAACATGAAATACAACATCTTTATTGAAAACTTCCTTTACATGACCACTACATTCCCTCGTACTTAGCATTGCATGGGATAACCTGAGGACATGCATAAGAAAAGGGTGAGCTATAATGCCTAGTAAGGGAGTACACATGGAATAACATGAGGAGTAAAATACATGTTAGACAGTAGGAATATCAATAGAGCATAAAAGAAACATGAACATAAAGGCATGATAAAGCATGATAATCATAACATGGAAATGTGGCAAAAACACTTAACATTGAATTAGCATGAGCCAAGGCTCATTGCACATGGAGCATGAGTAAACCCTCATTGCACATGAAGCACGAGTAAACCCTCGTTGCACTTGAATTAGCATGAGTCAACACTCATTGAACATGACGTATCATGATACTATACTTTACCCAATGCATTGGAGCGCTATAAGGGCGCACCCTTCTTAAACATTTCATTTCATGAATAAGTGTGCCACATGGATCATAAAACATGGATTCATAAAACATAATCATTTATTCCACGATAAAGGAATGTGGAATTCATACATGAAACCTTATAATAAATAAGTAAATGTGCATAAAGGTGAATACCCTTGATGGAGAAATGGGCATGGTATTCACTACACAATGACATTGGCTTAGAAAATCGGTGTGATTTCGACAGCGTAACGTCGTGACATAAGAAAAATGTTTGATGAGATAGAAAGGGGTTACTCATCATATTTACATGTAATGGATAGTAAGGAGGTCATATAAATACATGTACCAACAATTGAAAAAGAATTTAGATTCGTGATACAAAATTATTGCTTGAATGTAAAAGAAGAGAGAGAAGTTCCTTTCGGAATTTCGGCATAGTAACGGGTGTACATGGGAGGAATTTAATGAGAGAGAAAGGGGTCTCCCATCATTCAAACAATAAGAGGGCAGTATGGGGGAGGTTCGAAACTATACCCCAACATTCATAATTGAAATTAAAAGGGAAATACAACTTAAAGAAAATTGACAAAAATGAGAAAGGGAGAAAAAACCCTTACTTGGAAGTGTGCTTCCAAAGGCTAGAGAGAGGCTTGTGAGAGGATTCTTGGGAGATTGGGGCACCTTGGTAGGATTATAGTGAGAGTAGGGAAGAGGTTGGATGAACTCCAAAGTATTTTAGTGAGGAGGAAGTGGGATCTTGGGTGGGTTTATATAGGAAAGGTGAGAGAATTCTTTATTATTTAGGTTTGGGACCCCTTATATTAAACTAATCCAAACCACAAACCATCCCATTGTTTTTGCCCATGGTTTCTGGAAAAGGAAAGAGGAAAACAATATTTTACAAGGCCAAGGTTCGAACTTATTAAAATAATAAGGTTGCTTATATGGAGGTGAGTCACACTCCCATGGAAATTAATTTAAAAAGGCAAAGTGTTGAATAAGTCTTGAGGGGTTCATTAATGCTTTGAAAAGTAAGTCAAAAAAACCCAAAATCACTTTATTTTAATGGTAAAACATATATTGTCCGAACATAAGGATTATAGTATTTTATTACATCACCATTGGGTCATTATGATGTCATGAAACACATTATATATTTAAACGGTATTTAATTTTTACCCAAAAATTTGACTGTCTCAGAAAATTATGAAAAATTCACCGTTACATAATTTCGACGTCCTGATTCTAGAAATGACATTTATTTTATCTAAAAAATTCTCTAAATATGTGAATTCTCACTTTTAAAATAAAAACCAACATTTATCGAAAATTCACGGGTTTTGACAGAAATGGCTTTCAAACCTTAATATAACATTTTAATTGCATTCATAAATTTATAAGATCATTTATATTTAATTAATTTAATAAAAATATTTTTATTTTATTAAAATATTATTTAATTCAAAAATTCCTTAATTTAATAAAATAAATTTCTTAATTAAATAATAACTAAAAACACCATTTGTACTTTAAAAACTATTTACAATGTATCAAAAATGACTAGAAATTATATTCATTATTATATACAAAAATAGTGTACATGAACATAGTACTACTTATTTGTTACATAACCCCTTAAAACAGCCGCATAAGACCTAAGGGAAAGGTGTGCGATGGTGACAGACTCTTGGGGTCACTCGGATAACATCGCTCGAGTGGTAATTTCAATCAACTTCCACTTTTCCCGTAGACGGTCACGTTCAAGCTTGACATAATGAAGCTCAGCTTGGGATTGTTCAAGGGAGAAGCCCAAGGATGCCACCTCTTTTCCGAGCTCTGACAAATGGGCTTCGTATGGGGAAATTCTACTGGATGAGGTCATCGCTTCCTTTGTCTGAGTAAAAATTGGGTTCATTAAAGCCTTATATTTATACTAATCATGTGATCACTGTTCAACGGCTATAAAAGTAATGGTCACAACTCTTATCATAAAACCAAAGAAGTTGACATTTTATAAAACATTTTATATAAAGAGACATTTAACTAGATCAAGAGGGATTTTCCATTAATGAAACTTTGGGTCATTACAATGTTCCCCCCTTAAGAAATTTCTCCCTCGAAATTTTCCTTTTCCCACACTAAAACAAATGTGGGTAACTCAGCTTCATCATATCCTCCGATTCCCAAGTTTCTTCTTCAAACTTGTGGTTTCTCCACAACACCTTGATGAGGGGCATTTTCTTATTTTGTAGAACTTTTTCTCTATAATCTAAGGTCTTCACTGGTTGCTCCTCATAAGAAATATCATCTTCCAATTGTACCGCCTCGGAAGAGAGTACATGTGAAGGGTCTGGTATGTACTTCCTTAAGAGGGATACATGAAAGACATCATGCACCTTGGCCATAGTAGGTGGAAGTGCTAGTCGATAGGCCACATCCCCAACACGATCAAGAATCTCTAAGGGTCCGATGTACCTTGGACTTAACTTCCCTTTCTTTCCAAACCTCATGACCTTCTTCCACGGAGATATGCATAAAAACACCATGTCTCCAACTTTAAACTCAAGGTCTCATCGACGATTATCTGCATAACTCTTCTGTCGACTCTGAGATGCCTTGATATGCTGCTGAATGGTTTTCACCTTCTCCACCATTTCCTCGACCATTTTTGGTCCAAGCAGCTTATGTTCAGCGACCTCATCCCAACATGTCGGTGTTCTGCACCTTTTCCCATAAAGGGATTCATATGGTGCCATTTGGATGCTCGAGTGAAAACTGTTATTACAAGATAACTCAAACAGAGGAAGATGTTGATCCCATCCTCCTTTAAAGTCCATTGAGCACGCTCCCAACATATCCTAAAGTGTTTGGATAGTCCTCTCTGATTGGCCATCAGTTTGAGGATGATAGGCCATACTAAAGTTCAGTTCAGTATTCAGATCATGTTGAAGACTCTTCCAAAACTTAGAGTTGAATCTTGGATCTCGGTCGGACACAATAGATAGTGGTACTCCATACAACCTTACCACTTCCCTAATATATATCTTTTCTAGTTGATCCAAAGAGAAATCCTCCCAAATAGCAATGAAGTGTGCAGTATTTGTAAGACGATCCACAACAACCCATATTGCATTTTTTTCCTTTGGATGTACTTGGAAGTCCGGTGACAAAGTCCATGGTGATGTTTTCCCATTTCCATTCTGGTATGGGCAATGGTTGCATCATCCCCTTAGACTTTTGCCTCTCTGCCTTCACTTGCTGACACACCAGGCACTTTGATGTATATTCGGCGATCTCCTTATTCATATTATCCCACCAAAAGTTTTCTCGGAGATCTCGATACATCATTGTGCTCCCTGGGTGAATAGAGAAATGTGAACTATGTGCATCATCCAAAAGTTCCTTCTTCAGCTCCGGACTTGATGGAACATATAGTCTTTTCCCAAACTGCACAATTCCTTCCTCATTAACATTAAACTCCGAGGATTTTCCCTTTTTGATAGCTTCCACTTTTCCTTGAATTCCCACATCATCCTTTTGAGCATCCTTTAACCTTTCCAAAGGAGATGGTTGAGCAATAATTTGTGAAAGGATTGATGATGTTCCCTTCTTTATGATTCCCACATCCATCTTCATCAAGTCTAAGAATATTGGATCCTTCTCAATTCTCATCATTGATAGAATCGATGGATCATTTCTACTTAGGGCATCCACCACCTTGTTCACTTTTCCAGGGTGGTAATGTATTGAACATTCATAATCCTTGATGAGCTCTATCCATCTTATCTGGAGCATATTAAGCTCTTTCTATGTGAATATATATTTAATACTCTTGTGGTTAGTATATATCTCACATTTCTCTCCATAAAGATAATGCCGCTAGATTTTCAAGGCAAAGATCACCGCTGCCAACTCCAGATCATGCGTTTGATAGTTTTGCTCATGGATTTTCAACTGCCTTGAGGCATAGGATATCACTTTATCATTTTGCATCAGCACACATCCTAAGCCCTTCTTCGAAGCATCACTGAATACCACAAAAAGCTCCCCACTTGTGGGTAAAGTGAGCACGGGTGCAGTGATAAGCCTCCTTTTCAACTCCTTGAAGATTTCTTCGCATTCATCACTCCAAGAAAACTTTACTCCCTTTCGAGTTAGCTTGGTAAGAGGGTTGGACAATCGTGATAAATTTCTCACAAATCGTCAATAATATCCCGCTAACCCCAAGAAGCTACGGATATCCGTTACCGATGTTGGCCTCGGCCATCCCTCAATTGCATCTGTTTTGGAGGGGTCCACAGATATTCCATTGCTTGTGATGATATGGCCCAAGAATGAGACCTCCTTCAACCAGAACTCACACTTGTTGTAATTTGCATAGAACTTCTCCTTGCGCAAAGTCTCTAGTACAGTTTTTAAATGCTCCTCATGATCCTCCTTGGTTTTGGAGTATATTAGAATATCATCTATAAAGACTACCACAAATTTGTCAAGGTAATCTCTAAAGACTCTATTCATCAAGTCTATGAATATTGTTGGAGCATTGGTGAGTCCGAAAGGCATTACTATGAATTCATAGTGCCCGTATCTTGTACGAAAAGCAGTCTTGGGTACATCTTCCTTCTTCACCCTTACTTGATAATATCCCGACCGCAAATCCACCTTGGAGAAGTATAGTTCTCCATGCAGCTGATCAAACAAGTCATCTATTCTTGGGAGAGGATACTTTTTCTTTATAGTGATTTTGTTAATTTCACGATAATTGATGCAAAGCCTCATTGACCCATCCTTCTTCTTGACGAAGAGGACTGGTGCACCCCATGGTGAAGCACTTGGGCATATAAACCCTTTATCCAGATTCTCCTGTAGTTGTTTCTTCAGCTCTTCAAGCTCAACAACAGCCATTCTATATGGATTCTTGGATATTGGTAACGCCCCAGGTATAAGTTCAATTTAGAACTCAACATCTCTTCTAGGAGGAAGACCAGGCAGTTCCTCGGGAAACACTTCAGCAAATTCCCTCACAATAGGAATTTCTTCAAGGATGGTTTCTTCCTTGGACTCAATAATCTGAGCCAGATATGCGTGCTCATAAGGCAGTAATATCCATTCTTGAGATGATGGAGATAAAGGAGATTCATCTTCCTCCTGATACTTGTAAAGAATCGGGGGTCGATTCTCCATATGGAGTGTGATTTCCATCTCCCAACAATTTATGTTGGCTCTATATAAGGAAATCCAATCCATGCCAAGAATTTCATCAAATTCCACCAGAGGGATCATGAAGAGGTTCACCGGGAAATTCAATCCATAGATTATAACAGGGGAGGACTTATATTCATGGGATGCAATGATTTCCCCATTTTCTGTACTCACCGACATCTTTACTTCCATGATTTGTGGTGGTGCTGGGATTGTTCTACTAAACTTTTGAGATATAAAAGAATGTGTAGAACCTGAATCAAAAAGTACGTTCACTATTCTTGAATGAATAACTAGCGTACCTGTCACCACTTCGTTGTCGGGTTTCACTTCGGCAGAAGTGATGGAAAAATCTCTTCCTTGTTGTCTTGGAGGTTGTTGGTTGCCTCCGATAACCCTTGGATTAGGGCACTGATTTGAAAAATGACCCGATTCATTGAATTTATAGCATTGAACAATGCGTTGAGGTTCGAACGGTGAGTTCCTCTCCTCTTTCACAGCTGTGGGTCCTTCTTGCCGACAGTTAATAGCTAGGTGCCCTTCTCTTCCACACCTGAAGCATTTTCTCTTCCCCTTAAGGCAATTTCCAGGGTGCTTCTTCCCACACTTTTGGAAAGTGGGGTGATGGAACTTCTTAGCACTGTTGGATTTATCCATCGGACCACCAGCATTGAATTCCACCTTATGCTTCTTGTCCCCATGATACCCCTGTGATTCCCCGATCTCCATTTCAACCTTGAGGGAACATCGGAAAATTTCCTCATAGCTGTCAAAGTCACGGATCGCTAATGCTTTCCGCAAGCTAGGCTTCAGCCCACCAAAGAAGCAGTCAACCTTGCATTCAGGGGTAACGACAAAGCCGGAAGCATATCGTGTAAGCCTTGTGAAGTTTGCCTCGTACGCTCCAACAGATTCTTCATCTTTTTTCTTGAGGGAAAGGAAGTCCCTTTCCATATTAAGCCGGAGGGTGCGTGGAAAATATTTATTGAAAAACATCTTCCGGAATTTCTTTCATTCCAAAGCCTCGATCTCCTCCTCAGGCTTCGTATTTTTGATCAACATCCACCATTGATCAGCTTCACCCTCCATACGATAAGCCACCAGGAGAACCTTCTCTTGTTCAGAACATTGGAGGATAGAGAATATCTTTTCAATGGAGTTGATCCATTATTCAGCGATCGTGGGATCGGATGATCCACTAAAAGTAGGAGGCCTTTGTCTCATGAATCTCTCGATAGCAACTTGTTCTTTCTTAGGGGGGGTTGAACGTTCCTCTTGACCCGTGTTTCTATTCAAAACTTGAGTTATATGAGAGAGAAGCGTGACAAAGTTCGCGATTCCCGCTCCCATTGGATTGGGCATCTCATTAGTACAATCATCACACTGATCTTCACAATGGTTGTTAGCCCGAGTCCTCCTATTACCGGACATTGGCTGGAATAAAAGGAAAGTTAGGGGTAACACATAAAGGGTAATCCAAAGACAAAAGTTGATGACTTATAAATAAACTTTAATTTCTTTAACTCATGAGTCTATAGGATTCAATCTAGGCTTTTCATGATCTTCTTTCTAACAAATATTCGTAGGGAATTTTTTTTAAATTCCCTTAATAAGGGTTCATACTAAGCTTGTGAATTTATCAAAACATATCCCCCGGGAGTGTTGTATTCAAGAGTGCAGCAAGGCCCATTGTCATGCACCAGTTCCCGTTCGAGTCTAGCTCAAAGCAGTGTTTTCGGGTTTTACCCCTAGGATACATCTATGCCAGAGCCGCCTCTACCTGCTCGTATCCAGACAGGGATGTATTTGTTTGATAAACAACTTAATTAGTATTTACCAAAACTTAGGGATGTTTTTATTATACTTAGTCTTGTATCTAAGGCTTTAATAGGGTTTCCTAATCCCAAAAATAACTAAACCTCCCTCTGATACCAACTATGGCAACCCTGCTTTTTATTACAACTTAAACATGATTCATTACATAAAACATCACTTGATACAACAAAGAATATAGAGAGGTTTAGTGTCTTTGGGGATTAGGATCATTACATAAAAACTTAAAACATTAAATACAACATCTTTATTGAAAACTTCCTTTACATGACCACTACATTCCCTCGTACTTAGCATTGCATGGGATAACCTGAGGACATGCATAAGAAAAGGGTGAGCTATAAATCCCAGTAAGGGAGTACACATGGAATAACATGAGGAGTAAAATACATGTTAGATAGTAGGCATATCAATAGAGCATAAAAGAAACATGAACATAAAGGCATGATAAATCATGATAATCATAACATGGAAATGTGGCAACAACACTTAACATTGAATTAGCATGAGCCAAGGCTCATTGCACATGGAGCATGAGTAAACCCTCATTGCACATGAAGCACGAGTAAACCCTCGTTGCACTTGAATTAGCATGATTCAACACTCATTGCACATGACGTATCATGATACTATACTTTACCCAATGCATTGGAGCGCTATAAGGGCGCACCCTTCTTAAACATTTCATTTCATGCATAAGTGTGCCACATGGATCATAAAACATGGATTCATAAAACATAATCATTTATTCCACGATAAAGGAATGTGTAATTAATACATGAAACTTCATAATCAATAAGTAAATGTGCATAAAGGTGAATACCCTTGATGGAGAAATGGGCATTGTATTCACTACACAATGACATTGGCTTAGAAAATCGGTGTGATTTCAGCAGCGTAACGGCGTGACATAAGAATTCATAAAAATGGTTGATGAGATAGAAAGGGGTTCCTCATCATATTAACATGTAATGGAAAGTAATTAGGTTATATAGATACATGTCCCAACAATTTAAAAGGAATTTAGATTCATGATACAAAAGTATTGCTTGAATGTAAAAGAAGAGAGAGAAGTTCCTTTCGGAATTTCGGCATAGTAACGGGTGTACATGGGAGGAATTTAATGAGAGAGAAAGGGGTCTCACATCATTAAAACAATAATAGGGAATTATGGGGGAGGTGCAAAACCATACCCCAACATTCATAATTTAAATTAAAAGGGCAATACAACTTAAATAAAATTGACAAAAATGAGAAAGGAAGAAAAAACCCTTACTTGGAAGTGTGCTTCCAAAGGCTAGAGAGAGGCTTCTGAGAGGATTCTTGGGAGCTTGGGGCACCTTGGGAGGATTCTATAGAGAGTGGGGCAGAGGTTGGACGAACTCCAAAGTATTTTAGTGAGGATGAAGTGGGAGCTTGGGTGGGTTTATATAGGAAAGGTGGGAGAATTCTTTATTATTTAGGTTTGGGACCCCTTATATTAAACTAATCCAAACCACAAACCATCCCATGGTTTTTGCCCATGGTTTCTGGAAAAGGAAAGAGGAAAAAAATATTTTACAAGTCCAAGGTCCGAACTTATTAAAATAATAAGGTTTCTTATGTGGAGGTGAGTCACACTCCCATGGAAATTAATTTAAAAAGGCAAAGTGTTGAATAAGCCTTGATGGGTTCATTAATGCTTTGAAAAGTAAGTCAAACAAACCCAAAATCAATTTATTTTAATGGTAAAACATATATCGGCCGAAAATAAGGATTATAGTATTTTATTATATCACCATTGGGTCATTATGATTTCATAAAACACATTATATATTTAAACGGTATATAATTTTTACCCAAAAATTTGACTGTCTCAGAAAATTATGAAAAATTCACCATTGGATAATTTTGACATCCTGATTCCAGAAATGACATTTATTTTATCTAAAAAATTTTCTAAATATGTGAATTTTCACTTTTAAAATAAAAACCAACATTTATCGAAAATTCACGGGTTTTGACAGAAATGGCTTTCAAACTTTAATATAACGTTTTAATTGCATTCATAAATTTATAAGATCATTTATATTTAATTAATTTAATAAAAATATTATTATTTTATTAAAATATTATTTAATTCAAAAATCCCTTAATTTAATAAAATATATTTCTTAATTAAATAATAACTAAAAACACCATTTGTACTTTAAAAACTATTTACAATGTATCAAAAATGACTAGAAATTATATTCATTATTATATACAAAAATAATGTACATGAACATAGTACTAATTATTTGTTACATAACCCCTTAAAATAGCCACATAAGACCTAAGGGTAAGGTGTGTGATGGTGAGAGACTCTTGGGGTGGCTCGGATAACATCGCCCGAGTGGTAATTTCAATAAAATTCCACTTTTCCCGTAGACGGTCACGTTCGAGCTTGACATAATGAAGCTCAGTTTGGGCTTGGTCAAGGGTGAAGCCTAAGGATTCTACCTCTTTTCCGAGCTCCGACAAATGGGCTTCGTATGGGGCAATTCTACTGGATGAGGCCATCGCTTCCTTTGTCTGAGTAAAAATTGGGTTCGTTAAAGCCTTATATTTATACTAATCATGTGATCACTGTTCAACGGCTATTAAAGTAACGGTCACAAATCTTATCATAAAACCAAAGAAGTTGACATTTTATAAAACATTTTATATAAAGAGACATTTAATTGGATCAAGAGGGATTTTCCATTAATGAAACTTTGGGTCGTTATAGTCTGTAGGGTGAAGAAGCTTAGGTACATGTATCGTTGCCCAAGATAGTACCTTCGGGTAGTGTGCCAGCTATATCAATGCACGTTGGTCAGTAGTTACAAGCAGCGATATCGGTATAGGACACATGTAGGCTTCGTGCCTTACCCATGTTTTAGTATCAAATACCCCTTAGGTTCTGAGGTGATCCCGACTCACAGGCGGCTAAGGACTAGCTTGAGGAGGTGGCAGAGTTTTCATCTAGCCAGGGAACCATTAGATCGGATGGTGGTCCTGGTAGAGATCCTTCTATGTGGCTCTGTAGGACGATGACATGGTTTAGGTTACACTGAACTTGCTAAGAGGTGACTTTTCTGTAGACAAACTTGAGAACCTTACTCAAAGAAGGGGGTCACTTTCCATAAGGGAGATAAGGGATGAGATTTCCCTAGAGCTTATACATCTTTGATAGGATGACATGTCGGTAGCTGAGTATTCATCGAGGCATACCGAACATTCCAGGTACTCGATGAATACAGTACGATCAGTGATTCAGGGTTAGGACCTCCGAGTGGGGTGTGTTTAGGGACATCCAAGCTTGAATTATTCCTCTATTCATTCCTACTTATGTTAGGTTTCTATAGAGAACCTTTGTGGTTGAATGTTCTTTGGATGAGTGGATATAGCCCGTGAATGTTAACAGTGGGGAAGTAGGAAACTGATTCCAGTCTTAGAGACTTGGGCATGTAAAATGTTTTAGGGAGAGGAAGTGTTAGGTACAGATGAATATGTAGGGCAGCAGATGTGGAAGTGGAGTTAGGAGAGCAGCATGAGGTGGTATGCTTTTCGACATGTTACAACCACCACCCCAATGTGGTCCCCAGTAGGCTCATAGCTGGAGGACCGGAGAAAAGAGTAGCTGCATGCGGTCACGGAGTGTGACCCAAGGGCTACAGGAATGATTAGAGGTATAGTCTGTGTCTACTACTAGCTACCGTATTAATAGTCATAGGAACTAATCATTCCTTCTTTCCACGAATCTTGTTCAAGACCTAGAGTTTCTGGTTAAACCGTTGACTTGGACCTTACGTATGGAGATACCTTTGGGAGAAGACTCGATAATCACACTTATACTAACGGTGTGATATGACCCTTGAGGTGATAGTTTCAGTTAGAACCTCTTTGTGGAAGCGTCTAGGCCTTACGATGTTAGATTGGGTATGGAATAGACATCCACAGTTCATACTCAGATTGACTATATTAGGAAAAAAGGTTGTGGTTTATCTACAACATTGGAATGGTGTTTTCCTTTGTCGGTGAAAAAGGAAACCCAGGCAGAAAATGATAAACTCATGCAAAGGAGGGTGCATCTGATCACTCTTGAGTCGGCCAGCCTTACCCTTATGGAAGCAGGAGTTTTGAGTTTTCTGTTCGCAACCGTAGTGGTAGAGTGTGGGGACATTTTTTTCAAAAGATGTTTCTAGGATTATCTCCCTGAATGGAGAGGGACTTCTGCTTGGGTTTGGTTCTACTTGAGATTTGTTCTTGACTTCTCCATGGTAGCAGCACCCTTTTCAGCTTTGAAGAAGAAGGGGAGACTTTCCTGTGGACGGAGAAGTGTCAATAGATCTTTCAGGATCTGAGACAGCAACGATGGCTAGAGTTCCTCTAGGGTTATGACTTTGAGATTGTCTATACTCTTGGGAAGAGGAACGCGGTAGTAGACACACTCAGTGGAAGGTCTGGTCTACAACTGCTTAATAAGGCGTCAGAGCAGCTAGTCGTGATACAGATATCTTTCGTGGATAAATATGGAGAAGATTACCTCCAGTATATGACTTTCACTTTCTCAATTATTCAGTGATTTTGGGAGGCACAGCTTAGAACATTGACTGCGAGGCCCGACGTGCTCAGATATCCTCAGGATGGTCTCCTGAAGGATTTTCTGAATGTGGGGAGTAATAAATACTCTACAGACGACGCACCATGGTACCAGTGACACTTCGGGAGGAGGTGTTGAGGGATATCCATACATACCCTTTAACGGTACATCCTGGAGTGGCGAAGATGTACCAGGACCTCTGACGTCAGTACTGGTGGATAGGGATGAAGGAAGCAGTGGCATAGTTTGTATCATGATGCCTCACTTGTCAGCAATTAAAGACTGCACAGAGCTGACAGAAGTCTTATACCATCAGGAGATGGAGATCCTTGGAGTTTGATGAGGGAGACCACATCTTCCTATGGGTCTCACCCTGATGAGGATTGCATAGGTTTGGCCAGGGCGGCAAGCTATCTTCGAGGTTCATCAGACCTTTCTAGATTTTCAGCAGAGTGGAAGAGGTGGCATACCTTATATCTCTTCCCCCACAGATGAACCAGGTGCATAATGTTTTCCATGTTTCATAGATGAGGAGATGCATACATGATCCATCACACGTTATCAACTAGGGAGAGTTGGAGTTTGACGATGGAGAGACTTTTACGGAGTTCCCAGTGGAGATAGAGGATCGACATGAGCGGGTATTTAATAGATGGTCGATCCCTATGGTGCAAGTTTAGTGGTAGCACTGGGACCTCTAGGAGATCACATGGGAGTGGGAGGATCAGATTTGTGCTCTGTACCCTCATTTGTTTGATTTTTATTTTTTTTGGCTTTCGAGGACGAAAGACCCTAAGGTGGGGAGAATTTAAAGACCTGAAAATTCCATATAATTTTTTTAAAATTATTTGGGATTATTTCAAGGCAGAAAAATCTAACGACGTGTGATTCTAAGGCCTAGAGTTCCCAAAATGATTCTTCAAAGTTTTGTTAATCTTTAATTAGCACGTGTAAACAGTTTTCTTGAAAAAGTGGAATAAAACTTAAACGATTGCCCAGATCAGAAATCAGAGGGCACCATTGCGTTTAGGATGACGAGTTTACCCTAGATGTGACTTAAGTTTAGTTAACGCAGACCTCCTATGAAAAAACATGAAAATGGTATAACCATAAATAAAATAATTAAATAATGTTATTTTTTTCAAATGCTTATAACTCACGAATGGTGACTCAGATTAAAAATGCAAGACCACCGCTAAACTCACGAGGGTATGCTTTCTTTAGGTAGATACTAAAATTGGCCATAACGGGCCAACTATGGAAGTTAGTTTTTGGCCGTAAATAAAATAATTAAGTGAAAATTATTTTATTGTTAAAATCCATAACTTCTAAACGGTATCTCAGATAGAAAATCTGAGAGTACCGTTGAGTTCGTTGGGGCATGTGTCCCTTAAGAAGAGCCTAACCTCGACTGACATGGGTCGAGGGTGACTGTTAATAATTTATTGAATTTTTTTTAAGGTACGTTCAGTAAACGTGTGAGTGGATTTTTCAAACTTTTGAACCTGTGCTTGGATTAAAAATACGAGGGAACCGTTGAATCCACAATGCCAAGATTCTCTTACGGAAGACTTTTCTTTGACCAAAGTAGATTTGGAGAAAAAGTAACGTTTTGGGAATTTTTAAGAGAAATAAAATAAAATAACTTTATTATTTTATTTTCTTTAATATCCTCCAATGGAAAAGCGCAGTGTGGGACTAAGCGATGTGTCAAGCCATTAAATGGATTGACCCTTCAATCTAAGTAACATCAACATTGGAAAAATTAGGAAGCTTACTATTTAATGAACCTCATTAATTCTCAACGTCGTTAATTACCCTCGCCCTATCCTATTTATAGGGATCTTGGGGGGAGGTACCAGCACAGCTTCTCCAAGAAAAGAAGTGTTGAAGGAGTGCCAAGACACCAAACCCTTGGAGGATGGATCTGGTTCCAGCGAGCAGTGACCAGCGACACCGAAACCCCAAACCGAAGGACGACGTGTAAGCGACGTCATTGGAAGCCTAAGGCGGGAATGAAGATAACCATTCCACCTTTAAGCACAGACGTTCTCCAACAGTTTTACATTGTAGGGGTTTTGTTTTCTTGTTTTGAATTCAAGTGAATTTATTGAACCCCTTTAAATTCCTCCCCCTTGTTTACGACCTAATGCGGAGGGCACGAGCCTAACGACCATGACCCGAACCCTCCACCACTTTTCTAATATTACGAACTCCATGGAAGACCAAAAATGTCATGATACCGACCGACTACGTTAGGGATAGCACGTAGGCGCACGCCACAAGAGGAGGCCGCAACACAAAGCAACAACGGTCATCAGAGTGACCGGCATCGGCCGACCGTAGAGGAAGCGTGGTGCGCCATCGCGCACCGCCGGTGAGAAAAGAGGGTTGTGGCTCATCAACCGAAATGACCGGAGAAAGGAGGTCGACACACTGACTGGTCATGGGTGGAAGAGTATCACTCCATCGCATGCCACTGGAGAAGTCAGTCGGTACGCCGACCAGCTGCGACAGAGTCGGTAGGACCCACTCCAGCATGTCCTGCGTGCCACCTAGCCGCGCCCTACCTGGTTGCCGCTGCGAAGAAGACAGAACAGCCTTTGATCCTTCAGGAAAACTAGGTAGCGCTCACCCGGTGGCAGCTAGTGCGGACCCCCTTGCGGTTTGTGCCTCATACGGCCGGGCTGCCACCCTATCGGGCCGCCCCCTTTGCGGGCTACCCTATACGGGTCGGACTGCCCTTATGGTCCACCCTTTTGAAGGTTTCCCCCTTGCGGGTCGGGCTGGACCTCGCCCCAGTGGGATGATTCCACTGCGGCCCAACCCAAACTGGGTCGGGCTGGGTCAGTCCGACAGGGTTGAACTGGACCCAGGCCCCACCAGGGCCAAAAAACATAAAGAGCCATAATTTGGGAATCGGGCGTCCGTTTGACGAACCGTCTATGGCGCTGGGACCCTTAGATCAAGATGATCCTTTTTGGAATACTCCACTTGAGTTTTGGAGATACTTGGAGTATGGATGGGTTGGATCGAACCCAAATCCAACCGGGCCCCCAAAGGTAAAATGATTATAACTCACAGACCAGGAGTTCGATTGACGCACTGTCTGTCGCATTGGAACCCTTATGACATGTCAGTCCTTTGGGTTACTCCTTTGCAGAGGTTAGTGGCAGTCGAGGTATGACCGATATCTCGAGGATAGATTCTATGGAACTCGAGAGCACTGGGTGTGGGGAATCCAGTGGATGGCAGTGAGGTGGAGGTTGGAGACAGATCATACTGAGGTTAGGACCTAGAGATCTTGTGTAGATCAGCACCTAGCGGGCATATGGGGATCAGCACCTAGCTGTCCCATGTGGATCAAAACCTCGCGACCCGATGAGGACCGGCCTTAGAGTGTCCTATCGTGGTTCAGTGATATACCGATCCTAGACGGATCAGATCCTGTGTGGCTCATTGCGGGGGTTAGTTACCTATCGATCCTGGGTAGATCAGATCCGATGTGGGTAATTGTGGGGGTTAGTGGGTCAGACTCTGTATGGTCAGCAGTTGTTCCTCTTGATATAATAAGATGATCTAGCTTCATGACTAATCATTTGTACTTATTTACTTCAATAGTACCTGGTTTGAGATGAGACGTTGTTTGAACTAAGACTTTTACCTGTGTGGTACTTCTAACTTTGTGGTGTTACCTGTGTGGTCTTATATCTTCATGGTGTTACCTGTGTTGTAATTCTATCTTCGTGGTGTTACTTGTGTGGTATTTCCATCTTCGTGGTGTTACCTGTGTGTACATCTAACTTCGTGGTGTTACTGGTGTGGTACTTATACCTTCATGGTGTTACCTTTGTGGTATTATTTCCTCATGTTTGAGATGAGTATATCTTGAAAACTTAGGCATATGTATGGGCATATACATAAGTAGAGTTGATGTCTATTGCTTCATGATTTGAGTTTGTGGTCATGCTCTGTGGTTTTCCTTTTTTGAACTCTAGGAGACCCACGGGGGTCTCGGGGTCCCTACTGAGTATCGTTATACTCACCCCTGCACGGATTATTCCCTCACATTGTTGTTTGTTGTGTAGACGATGGACAACATTGATCGAGGATGGGGGAGACAATATTGGAAGTTGCCGGGAGGTGGACCTTTTGGCGTGACGTGACGCAGAGACTTCTGTTCGTGGGTTGTACCTACCCCTCAGGTAGGATCCTTGGTGGATGATCCAAGAGTTGTTTTGTACTTTTTTGCTGTATTTTTTACTTTTCAGATGTATTTTTACTTTTCAGTTGAGCTTGTATTCTATCCCATTTACTTTTAGCACTATTTTTACTATAGTAGTTTACATCGTGGTTGCATATTGTTGCATTTTTTATCGATGTGTTTGTACATGTTTAAAGGAAATGACTCCCCGTTATAGGGATATTCCTTTCTGGTGATAGTCACTAGCCCTTGGACTATGGAAGGTGGGCTTGTGGTAGTCACGACACGGGCTCTAAGGGACGGGTCATGACAAGTGTGATACTTATCCATCACATCGTCCCTTGGTGGTTGTAATATAATCTTTCTATAAATATAATTTACGTAAGATAAAGACTATCTATAATTAAATTCTGTCTGAAATATCTATATTTGAACTTGCAATAGCTAAGTTACTCAATTCGTAAGATAATATCTTACGTAGTAAGATAAAATTTCAAGACTGAGTTTACTAAATTTAATAAAATAAAAGATAAATTTTCAAAACAATATTTCCATAAGATAAAATAATTGTTCCATAGATTAGGTACTTTACTCTATGTAATATAATCACTTATGTTAAAAGTATGATAAATTATTTTGAAATAAATAGATCACCACTTATAACAAATTAAAATTAGAAACACTTAAGATAAACTCATTAGAACAAAAATATAGATTTTTTGAATAATTGAAATACATAAAAACAGAGATATATTGGAATAACATAAGTAAATTCAATAATATCCCCATTTTTTATGATCACAAAACCCATTGAATAAAAAAATTGATGAAACATGTTTTTAAAAGATAATTTAATTTTTTTCTCCTTTTTCTTCTCCCCTTTTTGTGATATCAAAAATAATTAGGATAAGGACAACAAAATAATTAATATTATATAAGAACAAGTTTAAATGATATTTTTATGGCATACTAAATATGAATAGAATATGAAATGAAGTTGTATTGAAAAAAGTATTGATAAGATAGGGGAAATAACAACAGAAATCATCAAATAACTAGATGAAATCAACAATGACTATAAAAATATATAACAATAATAGTAAATGAAAGATACGAATAATAAAATTCAAAAAAATTGAAAATATATTCAATATAAAATGTGATAATAAATAAAGTAATAAATTAATTGGAAACATAAAACATAAGAATGAAATTATTCAAATGTTTTTTGAAACCACCATTCCAATGTTTGTGAGGTGTAATTCCATCAAAAAACTGAATCAAGAATGTATAGTTTTTCGAAGGTGAAATGTGATTTTGTGTAGGGGGTATCTTAGAAAATTGTGGCTGACCAATATGCAAGGAGGATGTAGGCATAATATCATCAACACTTTCTCCTATAACATCATCCAAAGAAAGTGAAGATCCTCCAAGACCAGCTCTATCACCATGAGAAATCCTTACTGAGGTGGACTTAATGTTTAGAGTAGTTTTATTTTCTCTTTCCACATCAAAGTTATCTAATAGTATCTATTGAATAGATTTTATATGGGTATAAAATATCTTTGAATCTCTGATATGTAAAGGCATGATGGTTGGCAATAGGAGGTCCAAGAGAACTTCTTCCTCAAAAATGAAATAGATCCTCTACACATGAGTCAATTATATTCACATTATCATTCTTGTAGTAATTAAGGAGGGTTGTAAAACTATTCCACAGTCTCTGAGAAAAATTTACAATGAAAATTTTCAAATCTTTTTTCCTGGAACAGAACACAAGAAAATTCTTCAAAGATTTAAACTAAGTTTCCAATAGACCAACCAGATGACTAGTATGAGTAGAGTTAGAATAAACAAGATATTTTTACTTTCCTTTGGAATGTAATTTATGCTTCCAAGGTTCACCAAATACATCTTATTCTTATTCTTATTCTTCAGAAGAGTCTTCTTTTAAATTTTTTTCTACCAATTCATGAAAATTTTCAAAATTCACCTTTAATACTGACGCATGCTTGTCATGGGGCATGGAAAAACAATTTTTAGTATTACATATGTGAAATCTAGTGATTAACACTAATATGTCTCCCATATAAGTGTACACATAAAACTGTTTGTCACTTTTAATTAGAGGAACAAATGTGGTGGTTTTTTAATTATTTTGGTTTTCGAAACAAATAACTGAGATAAAAAAGAAATTAATTAAGAAAAATTATTGAAACATTATTGGAAATACAATTGATTTAAAATAATGATATGAGAATGGTGACCGGGTTATGGTCAGTTTTCCAATTACAATGATATCATTGTTCTATTTAATTTTATCCTCTTTTGAAATGTTGTTTGAATTGAGTTTCCATGATTTTTTCTCTCACTCCTTTGATGAAATGGTGATGGTGAGAGAAAACCAAATGAAAATATTAGTTTTGTCTACTATCCTTCCATGTGAAATAGAATTTAAATCAATATTATCAATTGAATTGGTAAATACATAATCGAGTATTTTTTATCTAAAAAAATTAAGAACATTCATTACCCCTCTCACATGTATTGACGATCGTCGAGTACTTCACCACTAAGCCTTGGTCTATTCCATCATATATAAACCAAAACCTAGTGGAGGGATATAATTATCATTGACCAAATAAAAAATCAATAACTAAATCAAAATTTAAATACGATCACACTTGATAATAAAAACTGGTATATGAAACTAAAAATAAAAATGCATAAGAGAGATAGAGTTTTTATTCAATAAATTCCATGAACTCAAGAATTAAAAAAATAGAAAACCTACCCTTCCCCAATCACTCAAATATTTACCCCACCATGGTATGAGTAATTAAGATGGATTCAGAAGAAGAAGGCATTAAAAAACCAAGAAGAAGAAAAGGTGAGGAAGAATATGGTGATATATATAGTCTCCCTTAGTGGAGATCTCCTCCTTGGTTCCCCATATGGAATGGGATAGATTGGAATGATTTGGGAAGGAGGAAATCTCCTCCTTTTATAGGCCATAATTTCCCATCGAACAATGATGCATGTTAGCCCCATTAAATGGATGATTCACATGTGGATCCCTTCATTAATTTTGTTAAAAAATATATATTTTCCCCTCACCTCCATATTTCAATATATTTTGACATGCGTAGTGAGAGTTATGCCCATTTTATACGAATACTTAATTCTACCCAGATAAACTCTCCATCTTCCATGTATCTGGTTTCCAATGAATTAATGGACTTGAAAATGGCCACTTCACGTGTGGATGCATACATGAATGTTATTTATTATTTTCTTTCATGTCATCCCTAAAAATTTCAGATTATTTAGGCCATCCTATCAAGGGATATGATCCAAATGCAAAAAAATATCCAGATCCATGAACAGTTATCAATCCCCAACTTGTGATCTATCTTTGAGCTTCCAAATGGGGGATTTTACTTTGGGTAAATTAAATGAATAGAATCCATGGATTTATAAAATCATAATAATAAATAATTTCCTGACTTGGATCAGTATAGAATATGTTATGGCCGAAATAATGAAACAATTTAAAACTATTAAAATCCAAAATGTGCTATTTTTTCATTAGGCTCAAAATACCACTAAAATAATAAAATGTTTCAATTTCCATTAAAATAAAACTTTGGTGGGATTTGAAACATTGGAATTTGAGGTAAAATTATTGAAAATATTTTCTCCATATATTCCCCCAAACATAGAACTTGTACTCTTTGACAAGTAAGAATAAAAATCAAATCAAAGAAAATTCAAAACACATACCCATGTGATTCACGAAATTCACACCAAGAAACAAAAAGATATCATGCCTCATAAAAACCCATTATTTAAAGTTCTCAATTTAGATAATTTAATATATTTCTAGATGCCGCATCAGCAAAGAAAAAGACAGAGTCCACCCTGGTGTCCATAGATTCCCATCCTGACTCAAAGTCCTCCTAAATTCTGTAGAGCGCCAGATAATTCTACCTATGTCTTTATTACTCGGAGGTGCATGGAGGCGGATCCTTCTTGTGGGATTTTATTTACAATTTATCCACCTTTAAGGAATCCCAGGTAGCCATGGGTCGAGGAAGAGTAGAATAATCCCTATTATGCCTCCTTGGGGGTAGAGGTGAAACTATCTGCACGAGCTACCTTCCATTATAGGATGTTGTCGCTTGCCACACTTAAGGACACCTTATCACCATCCATGTGCTCTCACATTGTTATAAGCAGGTTGAAAACCTATCCAGAGGATGCTTCATCTCCCTTTTGAGAGGAATCCTCATGCATAGCTCTTTCCCTCTTGAACTGGTCCATATTGGCCTTTATCCTATCCAGAGGATGCTCCATCTCCCTTTTAGGTTTTTAAAGCATTCTTAGTGTTTTTCAGAGTTTTTAGGGTTTTTCATGTTTTTAGGGATTCATAGGGATCTTTTAGGATTTTTTTGGTTTTTTAGGGTTTTAGTTATTTTGAGGGTTTTAGGGTTTTGGTGATTTATTGTTTTTTAGGGGTTTTAGGTTTTTAGGGCTTTTTCTATTTTTTGTGTTTTTATTGTTTTCTATAGTTTTTAATAATATTTTGGGGTTTAAAGGGTTTTTAGAGTTTTTATTGGTATTTAATGTTTTTCATGGGGTGGTTTAGGGGATTTTCAACAAAAATCAATTTTCAACAATGATTTTCTCATCTAAACCCTTGAAAGAGTCACCATAGGATTGATATATTCTTAAATATCAACCTGATGAGAGTCATAGAAATGTTTTTATCATGAATAATTTTCAGGTTTGTTCTATGGATTTAGGTTGGTAGGTTTTAGAGGTTAAAAATTATGAGTCCGAATAAGGAGGTATTTTCTCTTTTTAAAGCAAAATTGCAAGATTCTAATTTCCTCTCAAGTAGGGTTTCCTTATTACTCCACATTGTAGAAAATAGACTCCATCATCATTAAATACCATGGAAAGGGAACACCATTTATCATTTCTATAGTAAAAATATCAATTTCCTCAAAAATAATTTTTCTTGAAAGCTCTAGATAGTCACAACTATCTTTCTCCTTTGGAAGCTTCAAAAAGGCACAACTTCTTTTATCATGAACGCTCCAAAAAATGAATAGATTTCAATAGAATTAATTCTTTAGTAGAAACATCAACTCTTCAATATTTTATTTTCAGCTAAAGTATCATCAAATGAGGTATCACAAAATAAGATAGCTTCACCTGCACTGAAGTTCAACAAGATCTTACAATTTCACCTCAAGAGCAGAATGGATAGGGAAATTGGATTATAATGTGGATAAAATAATAGATTTTTCATAAAGTATAAGGGATACAAGGATTAAAGATACAATTTAGGATAGAAAAAAAGTAATTATTGAAAAGGGGGGCTTTTAAACCAAATAAATTACTTATTTATTTAAAACACAAGTATCTCAAACCCTCATGTTTTGATAGGAATAAATAAAAATCTGGTTAAAGAATTCATGGATTGGTTCATTTAAGATGTGAGGTAAATGTATAGAATATGTCAAAAAATATATCATAATCCCCACAAGAACATTATTTCAAATATAAAGATAGTGAACTATGGCATGTGATTCCACAATCAGAGGACATTCCATGAAATTCCTCAAATATTTTAACTCGAAATATAGTCATTTTAATCATTCATTTAAACTCAATTTCATGGAATATATTGGTTAAATCATTGAATTGGGTTTAAAAAATAGAAATTATAATCATTTCATCTCAAATATTTTAAAAACACACTAAATTTTAAAAAAACACACAAAAATATTAAAAACCCAAAACAAAACTATTTTTTAGAAAAACAAAAAAAAACAGACAAATAATGAAAATCCTAAACTAAAAAATTTCCCTCCTTGACTCTTAAATGATATAGTATCCTCAATGCATTAAAATGGTTTTAACATGTAATCAGACTTGAAAATGAATCATAGCAATAAAGAAAGTGTAAATGAGAGGTATTTCCTAGTGGATTTTATTGATAAAAATGTTGGAGGAGTGTAATCTCATCCACTGGATCTTTCCTAGTTCTTGGTAAATACATGTTATACCAGTAAAAGTATTCTTTATGTCCATGGTTACCACAACACCAGCAAAACCTTTTAAATTTTTTTCTTATGGGATGGTTTTAAATCATTCATGATATTTGTTTCTTCCTTATTTTAATCTAATCCACACTCTTTTTAAGGGGTCGGGGTGTCCTTGGAAAATTATTCTCTTCTCTTGATGCTGGAGATTAGACCTCAGTTTTCTTTACCCATGTGAACTTGGTTTTGGTTTTACATATGCACATTTAAATAAAATAGGTCTCTTCTAAAATTGATTAAGTACAGATTTACCTTTTTATTTTGATACACTCTTCCCATTGGTTTGATAATAATATTTACATACCTATTCAGTGTAAATAGGGGTTTCTTTAATGTTATTCAGATCATATTTCATAGTAAGGAATATGGAATGCTTCTAATCTAGTTCTTCATCCTTTGCAATATGTTCCTTCTAAAGATCTATGATAATCTTTTCATATTTAACCTATTTGAGTTTATACATATTGATCTCATCATGTTATCCTAATTTTGATTCTCCAACCACTTATAACAAACTATCCAATAATTATGAGGTGTTCTCATTTTAATTTTCAGTTTATTATTTACCTTTTTTTGGAAGATTTAATTTAGTAAATACATTATTAATATATTCTTCATGGATTTGAGTATATTAATATGCAATCGACAATATCCAAGATCTATTGATTATGTTCCATCATGAACGTTGATGATGGTATTTGAAGTCTTTAAGACTCGTCTCCCCGGGATGATGGGTGAGTGTGATGAAATATCATCTTCTTCCTTTTTCAGCACATAAAATTCAGCTAGGAATAGTATATCTTTAAAATTTATAAGAACATATTCCGGAAATCTAGCGGGGAAAAATTTTGGATCTATTTGTGAGTTGGACCACCACTCCAGTAGGCTTCAATTTTCAAAACTATAAAGATGTAAATACATAGTAAGGAATAAAATTTATTAAAGCTCCTAGATCAAATAGTACCTCCCTAAACTTTAAAGACCCAATGGTTTATTAAATAGATAATTTACCTAGATCTTGAATTTTTTTTGGAATCAATGGTGTGATCAGTGCTAAGATGATTCTTCCTAAGCTGATTCTCTTGTTTCCATCTAGATATCTTCTTTTAGTGTATAGTCCTTTTAGTAATTTTGTATACCTTGTAATTTTTTGACTACTTTAAGTAGGGTGATATAAATATCCACTTTTTGGAAGGTTTCTAGAATTTATTTTGGAATCACTTCTTCCTTTAATCTCTTTGATCCAATCATCCTTGATGAAAATTATTGGGGTCAGTCTTTTTTATCATTTTGTTGCTTTTGAAATGTTGTTTCTTATATATTCTTTGCTGACGTAACCATATACACCTTATCTTTCTTCTCTTATTCTTGGTGTATTTTCAATGAGTTTTTAGAATTATCAACGTCACTTTCTCCCATAACAGGTGGTATTGTTTTAGGTTTTAGGTTTTCTGTAAGTGGGAGCCCTTTTCCACTTCTTGTTTTGATTACACTGACATTATCTTTCATTTTTGGAACTGATTGGGATGAAAGATTCCCAGGATTCTTAGTTATAACATCCAAAACAATCTTTATTTGGTTAAATATGTCTTTGAAATTTTCTTTAATCCCCTCAACATTTGACTGTAGTTGTTGGTTCCCCATTGATGGTTGTGCACCGGTGGATAGTTGTTCATAGGAACTCTGGAATGTTGGGGGTTGAAATTGTTTCTGTTGGTACAGTTGTTTTTATGTTTTTTAGAATAATTTGGGGTTCTAATATTGTTTATGTTGATAGGGAGGTTGATTGGGGTACTAGTTGGGATTGAATGATCTTGGTTGTTTTAATTTATTTCTATATCCTTGTCGGGCTTGGGGTTGTCACGGTTGATTTTGATAGAATGGTCTTGGATAAAAGGCCATAGCACATTATTATATCCCCTATATCTGAGGAAATTGGACAATATAATGGGTGTAATAAGAACATAATCCACATACCTGAGTTGGTCCTTGTTGTTCCTTCATTTGGTTTGCAGCCATTTGTCTCACTAAATTGGCGAGATCACCCATTTTTTTCTAATTAAATCTATTGAATTATATATTCTCACCTCATGGATTCCTCTACTTCTTGTACATCTAGTGATGAATTGATGTGAGTTTTGAATAGTATTTTGAATCATAACTCTATCATCCACTAGTGTATTTTCAATCAAGGATCCTCCAAAAGAAGCATCTAGCATGTTGTGATCATTATCGAGCATTCCTTGATAGAAGAAAACAAGGAAATTTTTTTCCTCAATAGTCTGATATGGGAAGCTAGAACAGAGCTACTTGAATCACTACTAGTACTCATAAAGTGTCTCTCTATTTGATTGGTTAATATAATAGATCTCTTTCTAAATCACAGTTCTCCTGGATGAAAGAAAAAATCCTTTCAAGAAGCATATTTGATGATCTCTACATTCTTGGACCTCTCCTGGTTATTGACTATACAACCATTCCTTTTCTTCTCCATCAAGTGTGAAGGGGAATGTCCTCCACTTTACTTGTTCTTTCGCAACTCCTCAAGGTTTGAAGCTAGATAAGACACAGGTAAACTCTTAAATGTTTCAATTTTGGTATTCACCTTCAATGCCATGAAATTTATGTATCACTTGGATCATGTTAATGCATAGTTAAAAATAAATTTATATGGTAGGGAAAATGAGTTGGTTATTTTGATTATCAAACTAAGGTGCACATATGTCATACAAGTTTTGGTTGGGATTTCCATCCATTATTTCAGATTCAGAGTGAACACTAAGAGATTCACTTGAATCTAAGAGGTTTTTTTCCAAAACTATTTCTATTAGGTTAGTTTTTCTTAGTTGGGTTAATGTTATTTCAATTTCTAGATCAAATTCAGTTAATGTTTTGTTTATGTTGCGGGTTATACAGTTTTGAAAATCTTTTTTTATGTTGTTAAGTTGCACTACCTCCCTGGAAATAATTCCAAGTTTGACGCACGCCTATCGTGGGCCATGTAAAATCTATTTTTTATTTTACATAAGTGTAGTCTAGTGATTAACCCTAGAAAATCTCCCAAATAATAGTGCACACAAAACTATTTGTCATTATTAATTAGAGGGAAAATGCTTTTGTTATTGATTTTTTTGGTTTTGGAAATAAATGACTGAGATTAAAAATAAATGAACTAAAAAAATGATTGAAAATAGAATGAAAATTCACTTGTTTTAAAATTATGTTATGAGAACGATGATCAGGTTAGGGTTAGTTTTACAATTGAAATGCTATCTTTTTTTCAATTTAATTCAATACCCATTTAAAAATTTGTCTAAAGTGATATTCCATGATCGTTTCATCTCACTCATTTGGTAAAATGGTGATGGTGAGAGAAAACCATTATAATATCTAAGTTTTGTCTACTCTACTTCTATTTGAAAGACAGTTGAAATGAATATCCTCAATTGACTTGAGAAATAACCAACTATGTCTTGTTTATCCCAAACAATAAAGAACATCCATTACCCCTCTCACGCGTAAAGATGATTGTTGAGTACATCACCACTAAGCCTTTGTCTATTCCATCATATATAAACCAAAACCTAGTATAGGGAGATAATGGCCATTGACCAAAGTGAAAATGAATAACAGAATCAAAAATAAAATATGATTACAGTTGATAATAAAACCTTCTATATGAAATTGAAAACAAAATTTTAGAAGAGAGATAGAGTTTTTATTCAATAAAGTGAATGAACACACGAATTATGAAATAAAAAACCTCCCCTCCCCTAATCACTCAAATGGTTACCCCAGTATGGTAAGGGTAATAACGATGAATTGGGAAGAAGAAGGAATTAAGAAACTAAGAATAAGAAAATGGGAGGAAGAAGATGGTGAAGTATCCAGTATCCCTTGGTGTAGATATCATCTTTGGTTCCCCATATGGAATGGGATGGATTGGAATGATTTTGGAAGGTGGATCTCTCCTCCATTTATAGGCTAGAATTTCCCCCCAAAATATCCCATGAGTTATCCCCATTAAATTGACAATTCATGCATGGAACCCTTTATGAAAGTTTATCAAAAATATCTTTCACATCTCCCCTACATATTTCAACATATTTGGTCACATGTAGAGATATTTATGCATGTTTTACTCTGAGATGTTATCCTTTCCAAACAGACTCCCCATATTCCATGTCTCTGGTTTCCCATGCATTAATGGACTTGAAAATGGAAACTTCATGCATGACTGACTTCATGGAAGATGTTCCTCAATGTATTGCACTTACAGTATCCAAATTTAAGAGTATTTGAGATCCAATAACAAGATATGGACCCAAATCCAACAATAGACATATATTTGAATAGTTATTAGGGCCCAACTTGTGAGTTTATTTTTGAGCTTCCTGACGGTGGATTTATCTTTGGGTCTAGAAGAATGAAATGATGCCCAGGATGTATAAAATTCTAATAAGAATGAATTTAACTATTTTGATCTGTATAGAAAATTTTATGGAGGAAATACTGAAATAATTTAAAACTGGTAAAACCCAAAATGGTTCATTTTTTCAATTAAGCTCAAAATACAACTAAAATCATAAAAGGTGATGTTTTCCCATAAAATAACACTTTGGTAGGATTTAAAACATTGAAATTAGATGTAAAATTATTTAAAACATTTGATCTAACAAATAATTTAAATTATTTTCTAATGATCAAACAATTTTTTGAAACCCTATGACAATAAAGATGGTATCCCTTTGCACTTGAACTAAAAAATTAAGATTTTTTGGTATATTTTTACTTTTGTAAAGAAATGGTTAAATTTTAATATTAATAAATATTCAGGATATATATTTTATAAAATGTATGAATCCTTATAGATTTAATAATAATGTTTCTTTGAAGATATTATAACCTTTATCTGGAAATGATCTCACATTTTGTGGAAGAAATTGTCGAAGTCATTGTGTCTATATCATGAGATATGCCTTCCAATATTGAATCTATATCTAATTTATTTTATGTTTCTCTATGAGATTATTTTTAAACCTTCTAAAAAATAACACAAATCAATAACTCTAATTCAACATCATCATCTTTTAAAGAAACTTGGCCACATAGAGTTCTGATTTCAATTGTGGAGTCAAATAATTTTTTTCAAAGACTCAAATTTATACATTAGCTTGAAATAGTTATCTCGAAATTTTTTATAAGTAAAATCCATTTTTCATTGTGTGATTTTTAGAACTTGTATGTGCATCATAAAAAAGTTATAAAATGTCCTCATGAAATTCTACACGTCAAGCATCATCAATCTATTTATTTTCTCTAACATAGAGGACTTCTTCCACAAGATATTGTCCTCATGATTCTGATATTTATCCCCTTTCTGAAACAAGATTCATTGTAACTTCTACTTATTCTTATTCACTAGAAATATTTTTATTAAAAAAAATAACTAATTCTATTCAAATTATTCAACTTGTCCCTTAGATGGTGATAACACAAAAAGCGGGATAACACATGATATTTTTGAGATGGTAATTTCTTATCCAACAGTAAATAATATGGTAATGGATTAGGACAATTATTCTTTAACAAAGATAACATGAAATTAATCAGGATAAATGGTTGCAATATTATGACATTAAATAACATTAGGAATACTTTCTTCCCTTGGTTGGACAAAAACTCTCACTCCTCTTAACCTTTCAGAAAGAGTTTCATTGTCTATAACATCTCAAACACCCATTCCTTGAAAAAGTCCTTCCATAGAAATATGAACACTTCTAGGATATTGAGTAAAAACTTCATTAGAAACTATAATGCGAGAATACCATCTAAGTATTAGCAGGGTCTATCTCAACTTGTTCTTATTATCTAACCCAAAACAACTCATTCAAAGATGAACTATAGAAAAAACCACTTCATCTTAACAAACATTCACTCGAATTTGTTAATCTATGAAAACATGTTGTGGTGTTTTACTCTAGGAAAACACTATCTTTATCAAAAACCATGGTCAAATTTTGAAAGGTGCTATCGTAGGTGCCCTTAAATGATTAGTGTTTTTTGGGTACTTAGGTGCAGTAGAGTGGCTGACCAAGGTCGTCTCTCAAAGGAGGAAGTAAATTTGACAACTTCTTAAAGGTATTTTAAAAATAACATAAAAAATAAAAATAACACTACTTGATATAATGTAGGGTTTTTTACCATTCATAAAACCAGAAGATGTTTGCTGGAAGAAGATTGTATTTTTGTTTTGAAATGAAGTTCGATTAAAATGACAGAACAAAAAGATGTTTTTTAGAAAATATTTAAAAGGTGTAATCGATCAAACTATACCTATTCACTCAATTATTTGTAATTATAATTTAAATTAACATCAACTTTATTATAATCCTCTAATTTGTTAACCCTTTAACCCGAAGAGAGTTAACTTAACCACAAATATGAAATTACTTAAACCCTAGGCTAGCTTAAGAACAAGCAATCGCAGCACCCTGCTTTGATTGATGTTTTTAGGTTATCTTATTGTCAGTGGTTAATTAGAGCACATATCCACTCTAGAAATGAGTATTAATTGATTTTAGATATAATATTTGAACTCTACAAATTTATCCCGCGTGCTCTTTTATTACCGATTAAGATCGCACTCTCACAATTTACACAACTTCCAACCTCACGTGTTTTTGTGTCAATTGTTCAATTGATTTCTTAGTTTAATTTAAATTAAAAAATAAATTAATATATAATATTAGGTGAATTAAAGTATCTCATTGATTCAAAATAATTAAATGAATAGGGTATAATATAGATCGATCACTAAGAAAAATACTCTTCCATGGGCGGTGTAGTCATCATAGAAACATTTTGCATGTGAAAAGGTTTAGAAAGAGTAGAACTCAATCACATTTATACTCTTGATTCCAGCCCAATTAGGAAGATTAATAGAATAATAAATTTTAAAAAAACAAAAGATAATATAAGAAAGAAAATAATAACAAAGAAGTTTATTATACAAACAAAAGTATTACAACACGGCGAAGAAGAAGAAGGCTTCGTCAAAGGGATCCTTGATTCAAGAGATAACCTTATTGGAATGGTTATATAATTGAAGTGTATACACTTCCCCTCTAACCTAAAATTCCCAACGCATGTCCCAACCCCAAAAAATGAGAAAAACACTAATTTATAGAGTGGTGGGGAGGCTACGTTCAAAGTGGTTTCAAGTGTGAATGGAGAATCTGGGCCAAATATTTTATGCCAACTTGAACCACCAATTTTTTCACCAAAACGCATGATTCAACTATCCTTATAGAAGGATGATTCGTGAAAAAATGAGTTATATAGATCCTATCAAATTTTGGGCCTAATAAAATCATGTATGGAGAAGTTATGGCCCAAATACAGAACCCATGTCCATTTTAAGGAGTTTAGCCCAACTTTGAATTCATGGACCATTTTGCACCAACCAAATGCATGATTTATCTCCAATGTCCTAAATTAAAGTTGTACAATATTATGTCAGGAACACATTTGAAAAATATTAAGTTCAAATAATTCAAATAAAATTATTTATGTTTGAAATACTACAGTGAATTTTTAAAGGGTAAAAATGGAATTCTCATCAAATTTTGAAATGAATGATCTAATCCCAAATATTCCATAAAAGAACATATTTAGCACAATGTGAGGAAATTATGTAATTTATTATCAATAAAATTTTCAATAAAATTTTGTTTTATCAACTCCCCCACATGTACCCTTTTTCACTCCTGAGAAAAACCTTATATCAAGTAAACATCAATATCAAATCAAAACAAATTTTAAAAAACATATCATTGAGATCCAAAAATTTCACACTAAGAAACGAAAGATATCATGCCTCATAAAAAAAATTATTTCAAGTTCTCCATTTATATCATTCAATATATTTCAACTTAATTTATCCTCCCGTGCACAAAATACTTACCTCACTTGAATTTTCTCTTGTCAATTTTTTTTAACAATGTCTTTCTCATCCAAACTCATACAAGGGTCACCATATGCTTGATAAATTCCTACATCGCAACTCGATGTGAGTTAAGGATATATGTTTATCATGAGGACTTTTCAGGGTTGTTCTGTGGCTTTCATTTGGTAAGATTTAGATGTGAAAAACTCTGAGGCTGAATAAGGTGGGCTTGACTCTTTTTGAAGCAAAATTACATTAATCTAATTTTCACTTTAATATAGTCTCCTCCTCAATCCCCATAGCATTGATTCATGTTCATCATCATGAAAAATAAAGGAATTTTCAAACCATTCCAAATTTTAGCAATAAAAATTTTAATCTTCTCAAACATTATTTTCTTAAAAGTTCCAGATCAGCACAACTTTCTCCCTCTATTAGAAGCTCCAGAAAGGCAAAACATCACTTATCATGAAAGCGTCACAAAAGGAACAAATTTCAATATAATGATTTTATTTAACATAAAATACAACTCTTCAAAATTTAATTTTCCACCGAAATTATCATAGAATGTGGTATCACAACACAAGAAATCTTCCCCCACACTTAAGTTCAACTAGATTATGCAATTTCACTTCAAGGGTTGGTTGTATAGGGAAAATTGGCTTCTAATGTGGCTATCCTAATAGGATGTTCATGGATTCTAAGGGATAAAAGGATTAAATGTTCAAGGTAGTACATTATAAAAAAGTATTCTTTGAAATTGGGGATTTAATACCAAATAAATTCCTTAATCATTTAAACATAAGTACCTCAAACCCTCATGTTTTGACAGGAATATATAAAATTATGGTTAAATAAAGCATGGTTTGGTTCTCTCAATAAGTGAGGTAAATGTAAATAATATGAAAAAAATGGTTCATAATCCTCACAGGAAAGTGATTTCAAATATAAAGACAGTGATATGCGTCATGGGATTCAAAATTCAGTGTACTTTTCATGAAATTACTAAAGTATTGAACTTGAAACAAATTTATTTTCATCATTCATTTAATCTTGGTTTCATGGGATAAATTGTTTCAATTATTGATATGAATTTCAAAATGGTGATGAGAATCATTTCAGATCAAAAGATTCAAAAACACACAAAAATTTTAAAAATAAACATACAAAATTTGAAAAACACACAATTGTTTTTTTGAAAATCATTGAAAAACATGAAAACAATTGAAATTACTAAACTAAATGGTTCACTCCCCCACACATAAAATATTTAATTTTCCTCAATGTGAACCCCTGAGATGATATATTTACATGAAATGTATAATTTTAAATAGGACAAAGAATAAAGAAGTGAAAGGGTTAGGAACAGCATGATATGCTGAAGTGATGATGGGGTCATGCAATGTGATGAAATCCAATGAATCAGTAGAAAGTCCCTCAATGTATCTCTTCAAACGTTTCCCATTGACTGTAAATATCCCTCCCATGTCCTCTTGTGTAATCTCCACTGCATCATAAGGAAAAAAATTAGTCACAACATAAGGACCTAACCACCTGGAATGCAACTTACCAGGCATCAGCTTCATTTGTGAACTATAGAGCAAGAATTTCCCTCCAACTTGAAATTATCTTTTATGGATCATTTTCTCATGAGCTTCTTTTTATCTTTACTTGTAGATCCTTTAGTTCTCATATGAAGATAATAGAATCTCCTCAAGCTCTTCAATGTGCAGCTTCCTTTGGATTCCATCTTAGGCCAAATCCATATTGCATTTCTTTATAGCCCAATAATCCTAATGCTCAACTTCCACGGGGAGATGACACGCTTTCCCAAAAACAATCCTAAATGGGGATATACCAATGGGTGTCTTGTATGATGTCCTATAATCCCACAATGCATCATCCAAGCACTTTCTCCAATCTTTCTTATTTGGTTGCATGGTTTTCTCCAAAATTTGTTTCAACTCACGATTTGAAACCTCATCCTAGCCATTTGTTTGGGGGTGGTATGGTGTTGATGTTTTGTGTGCCACCCCATACTTCTGAAGAAGGGAAGAAATATTCTGATTACAGAAGTGTGTCCCTTGGTCACTGATGATGGCCTTCGGTACTCCAAACCTACAAAAAATCTACACTTTGACAAATTCCACAACAACATGAGAATCATCAGTCCTAGTGGCCATAGCCTCCACCCATTTACTCACATAATCAACAGAAACCAAAATATACAAAAACCCAAATGAACCAGGAAAAGGACCCATAAAATCAATTCCCACACATCAAAAATCTCACAGAATAATATGGGTTGTTGAGGAATCTCATGTATCCTAGAAATGTTTTCCATGTGTTGGAAACGTGATCACAACTTAAAATACACATGAGAATCATGGAATAATCTAGTCCAATATAATCCAGATTCCAAAACTTTCCTATCTATATGTTGGGGTCCAAAGTGTTGACCCCAAGCAAGTATATGACATAATTGCAGAACAAACTCAAACTCATGATCAGGAACACACCTCCTAATAACTTGGTCACTACACATGTTCCATAAGTATAGATCATCCCAAACATAAAATCTTGACTCACTCTTTAATTTTTGGACTTGATGTTTCTTTAAATTTGCAGGGATTTCAGAGGCAACATGGTAGTTAACTAAATCTGCATACCAAGGACGTGTACCTAAGATGGAATAAAGATGCTCATCGGGGAAAGTGTCCCAAAGTGGTAAATGGTCCAAGTTGTCATCCTCTAGTGTGTGAGTAAGCCTACTCATGTAGTCTTCCACCAAGTTTTCTGACCCCTTCTTGTCCTTTATCACAATATCAAATTCTTGAAGAAGGATCATCCATCGAATTAGACTGGGCTTTTCATCTGGATTCTTCAAGATGTACATCATAGATGCATGGTCAGAAAAAACAACTACTTTAGAGCCCAATAAATATGAATGGAATTTATGTAAATCAAATATGATAGCAAGAAACTCTTTTTTCGTGGTTGTGTAGTTTTATTGGGATGAATCTAGTGTCTTTGATGCATAGGAAATCCCATGTGAACATCCCTCCACCCTCTGAGATAAGACATCTCCAACTGCAAAGTTGGAGGCATCACACATAAGCTCAAAAGTAATCTCCCATCGTGGGGGCTGTATGATCAGTGGAATGGTCTGACACTTATTTTTATCATCAAAGGAAGTCATGCAAGAATCATCAAACACAAAATCAGAATCCTTTTGAAGTAATCATGACATAGGAAGAGCAATCTTACTAAAATATTTGATGATGTGCCGCTAAAATCATGTGTGCCCTAGGAAAGATCTAACATCATGCACAAATGAAGGATATAGTAAGGATTAAATAATGTCTATCTTAGATATATCAACCCCTATCCCATGTTTAGACACTACATGCCCTAAGACAATTCCATTCTCTACCATGAAATGACACTTTTCAATATTCTGGACCAGATTCTTCTCAATACAACGATTCAACACGTTTCCCAAACTACTTAGAAATTCATCAAATGAGGATCCATACACTGTAAAATCATCCATAAATACCTCCATGCAGGTCTTAATAAAATCAGAAAAAATACTCACCATGCATCTCTGGAAGGTACCTGGGGCATTGCAAAGTCTAAATGGAATCCTTCAGTAAGCAAACGTACCGAATGGAAAAGTGAATGTTGTCTTCTCACAATCCTCCAAAGCAATAGGAACCTTGAAAAAAAATTTAACCTCTTTTTTAACAACTTCCAGAAGGGTTGGATTGAGTATCATTTGTGGTTGCCTCACTGGTTTATCCCTATCCTCCAAAATAATCCTATGAATGAAAATGGAGGGGCTAATACCTGATATGTCATCCAAGGTCCACCCGATTTCCTTAATGTTCTCCCTAAAAAGATTCAAAACTTTTTCTTCATGTTCAAAAGGAATATTATTAGCAATTATAACAGGTAATCTCTCACCACTCAACAAGTATGAGTATTTGAGATTTGGTGGCAATGGCTTGAGCTTCAATGAAGGGGGGTGGTGTATGGATGGAGACATTGAAGGAACTGAAATATGTGCACAAAGAGAATTAGTATAAGAATAGAAATCATCACAATCAGAGAATAAAGCATCAAATCCATCAGCATACTCAATATCCATGTCATAATAAGAGTTCAAATGATCAAAATATGATTCCATTTCAAAATAAAATCTAAGAGAGTCTTTTTCATTAGAAATAGGTGTGGAAGTACTCTTAGACATCAAACTAGAACCAATACTCATAATCTTCCTTAAGTATAGGACAATAAAATTCCATGGGGTTTTTATTTTGTGGTTCAAAATGGGAGATAACAAATGAAGAATGGTCCTCTGAGGGGTAATTCATGGATTCCATAACATTAAATATCACAACATCATCCCCAAACTCTATGGAAAGTGTACCCTCATTGACATTTATTATAGTTTTTTCAATTTTCAGGAAGGGTCTACCTAAGATAATGGGAGCATGAGAACTTACCTGATCATCATCGATGTTAAGAACGTAGAAATCTACTGGAAAGATCATGTGTCTTACTCGGACAAGTACTTCCTCAAGGAATCCCACTGGATATGTTGTAGCTCTATTCACCAACTGCACCACTACTCTCATCGGTTTCAACTCACCAACCTACAAAGAAGAGAATATATAGTGAGGCATCACATTTATGGAAGCTCCCAAATCACAAAGATCATCAGAAAAGTGCAACTCCCCTATGGTGCATGGTATGGTGAATGTCCATGGATCCTTAAACATTGTTTTAATTGCTAGAGTTGGTGTAATGAGTGATGAATCATTCCTTCCAAGATTGATCCACTCATTCCCCTTGAGACCTCTTCGATTGGTACACATTTATTTTAAGAATTTCACATACCTTGGGATTTTCGTGATGGCTTCAAGTAGAAGAATGTTGATCTCCACACGCTTGAATGTGTCCAAATCCTCCCTTTTCATTTATTCTTTAGCTATCTTTTTTGTTTTTACAACTCTATTTGGAAATGGAAGGGGTTTAGGAGGAACATCATCGATATTTTTCTTACCTTTGTCTTTCTCCTTGGATTTCTCATTAGTTAATGTGAAATGGGGATTTTCTGTAGTTGAGGTGAATCCTGGTGGAATGGTAGGTACAAATGTATCATTTATTTTCTTCCCACTTATCAATGTGATGGAAAAAACATTACCGTTGGGATTTGGATTATATTGGGAAGGTAGATTTATAGAATTCTTACTTACCAGTTCATGGAGTGTAGTGTCAATCTGGCTCATTTGAGTCTTCAACTCCCTCAGCTCCGAACCATGACTCTTCAGATCATTCTGTTGATTAAGAACAATTTTATTCAAAATATAATTAGTGTTAGAATATACCTTTGGTTGAGAATTCTTTTGTTGTTGACTTGTTGATTCTTGAGCTTCAAATTTATTTTGGGGTTGTTGGAAACCCTATTGATAAGGTGAAGGCTGTTGGGAGTTTTATTGAAAAGGGGGAATTTTTTGTTGTCCAGAGTTATACCTCATGTCTGATTGATCTTTCCACCCTTGGTTGCATGCTAATAAAAAGGAATAAAACTTCTTTTGGGGATATGGTTGTTGTTTCTACTGATATGGTCTCCCAGGAAACACTACTGTACAATCTCTTGTTTCTTGTAGTTGGGGGTAACAGTCAGTTGGGTGGCTTGTCTCAGTGAAAATGCCACAAGGCCTTGAAAGAGGGGGTTGAGATGTCTTTTGATCCAAATAAATACGTCTCACCATAGTTTTCAATTATTATAACTTGGTATCAATCAAATGAATTTCAAGAGAATATAGACTTACCTAATGTACTCCCCTGACATTTGGTGTACCTATATCACCAAATGTTTTGGAGTTTTGGGCCATTTTGTTGATCAATGCACGTGTAGCTACTGGGGTGTTGCCCACCAATGCTCCTCCAATTGCAACATCCACCATGCTTCTCTCCATAGGTGTGAGTCCTTTGTAGAAGTACTGGATGAGGAGTTGCTCACTAATTTGGTGATGTGGGAAGCTTGCACACAACTTCTTAAATCACTCCTAGTACTCATACATTGACTCCCCTTGGGATTAATTGATCCCCAAGATCTCTTTATGAATGTAAGTGGTCCTTAATGATGGAAAAAATATCTACAAGAAAAGACATTTCAAATCATTCCAACAAGTTTCATCTTCAGGTTGTAAATAATACATCAAATCCTTTGCAGCTTCATAAAGTGAGAATGGGAATGCTCTTAGTTTGATTTGATCTTCAAAAAAATTTCTCGGTTTTAAGGTTGATCAGACCACATTAAATTATTTTAAATGTTTATTGGTATCCTCACTAGATAATCCATGAAATTTTGGAAGAAGTTTAATTATTCTAGATTTCAGTTCAATGTCCGATTTTTGATTTGGGTATGCAATACAATTTGGTTGATAGTTAATATCAGGTGAAACCAATTATAGAATGGTTCTATTAAGTTCATTTTCATTATTTTCAGCCATTGGTTATTTTTTATGGTTGAATTTGAATTGATTCTAATTTCAATGTTCTAAGAGTGGTGGAATTCTCCAACTGGATGAATGTTGAAACTTCCTGTAGATTGAGAATGTATGATTCGATCCCGAAGGCTACGTTCAATCTCAGGGTCAAGATCTAAGAGATATTTAGGATTAGTTGTGTCATAAATCAATGAAATATAAAAAAGAAATGAAGAAAAGTTGACCATAGTAAAAAGAAAAAAAATTGAGTTGGTCTGATAAAAATAAAAGAATAGAGTAAGAGAAGAGAAAAAACTTGAGAAAGGGGAAAGAAGAAAGAATGAGGAGAAGAAAAGAATTAAATGAAAAATAAAATAAATACCTCAAATTGGTTGAATAAATTAATTTCCTCCCCAAAAATGGTGCCAATTTGAAAGGCGCTATCGTGGGAACCCTCAAATGATTAGTGGTTTTTGGGTACTTAAGTAAAATAGAGTGGCTGGCCAAGGTTGTCTCTCAAAGGAGGAAGTAAATTTGACAACTTATTAAAGGTATTTTAAAAATAATAGAAAATTTAATAATAACACTACTTGAAAGGACGTAGGTTTTTTTAATATTCATAAAACTAGAAGAAGTTTTCTAGAAGAAGATTGTATTTTTTATTTGTTTTTAGTTTTGAAATGAAGTTCGATTAAAATGACACAACAAAAAGATATTTTTTTAGAAAATATTTAAAAGTCATAATTTTTATAACTTTACATATTCACTCAATTATTTGTCATTATCATTTAAATTAAAATCCACTTAATTATAATCCTCTAATTTTTTAACTGTCGAACCCTACGGGAGTTAACTTAACCACAAAGATGGAATTACTTAAACCCTAGGCTAGCTTCGGAACATGCAACCGCAGCACCCTTCTTTGATTTATTTTCTTATGTTATATTATGGTTAGTGGTTAATTATAGAAACTATCAACTCTGGAAATGGGGATTAAATGAGTTTAGTGATTATATTTTAACTCTACAACTTTATCCCGTATGGTCTTTTATTATCGATTAAGATCGCACTCTCACAATTTACACAACTTCCGACCTCACGTGTTTTGGTGTCAATTGTTCAATTGATTTCTTAGTTTCATTTAAATTAAAAACTCAATTAATAGATCATATTAAGTGAATTAAAATATATTATTGAGGAAAAATAATTAAATGAAGAGGGTGTAAGATAGATCGATCACTAAGAAAACTACTCTTCCATGGGCGGTGTAGTCATCGTAGAAACGTTTTTCATGTGAAAAGGTTTAGAAAGGGTAGAACCCAATCATGTTTCTACTCTTAATTCCAGACCAATTAGTAATATTAATAGAATAATAAATTTGAACAAAACAGAAGAGAAGATAATAAATAAAAGAAGAACAAAAAAATTTATTAAACAAATAAAAATATTACAACACGAAGAAGAAGAAGAAGGCTTCGTTGAAGGGATCCTTGAATCAAGAGCTAACCTTATTTAAATGGTTGGATAATTGAAGTGGATCCAATTATTCTCTTCCCTAAACTTCCCAATAAAGATACCAACCCCACAAAATGAGAACAAAACAAATTTATAGAGTGATGGGGAGGCTAGGTTCAAAGTGGTTTCAAGTGTGAATGGGGAATCTCATCCAAATATTTTATTCCAAGTTTCACCGCCCATTTGACCACCAAAACACATGAATAATCTGTCCTTTCAGAAGGATGATTCGTGAGAAAATGATTTCTCTAGTTACTCTCAAATTTTGGGCCTAATATAAGCACGGATGAAGATGTTATGGCCCAAATATAGAACTCATGTCCATTCTGGTGAGTCCAGACCAACTTTGACTTCATGACCCATTTGCACCAAACAAATGCATGATTTAGCCTCAATGTCCTAAATGAAAGTTGTAGAATATTATTTAAATAACACATTTGAAAAATATTAAGTTCTAATAATTTAAATAAAATTATTTATGTTTGAAATACCATAGTGAATTTTTAAAGGGTAAAACTGGAATTTTCATCAAATTTTCAAATGAATGATTTAATCCCAAATATTCCATAAATGAACATATTTATCACAATGTGAGGAAATTACATCATTTATTGTCAATAAAATATTCAATAAAATCATGTTTTATCAAATTTCTTGTGAAAGGATAAATGTTTACTTATTTTTTTTAATATGGAACATATACCTCCTAATATATAGTTCCAAATTCACTAGTTTCTCTATCATAAATAGATATAACAATGAACCATCTTGAAAATGAAAATTTCCAAACTCCCATTCCATTTCACAATGGAAGACATAAATAACATTACCTGAACCATTCTATCTGGTTCTAAAACTTTCACTAGATTCATCTCCATGTATAGATTTTAAAAAAAGAGACCACATTATTTATGGAGGAATCAATTCTCCGATTGGTGTTATAGAAGTGTTTAGATTGGAATTAACCTCATGAGGTAATCAAAAAGCGTCATCCATTATCAATGATGATATCAAAAAAATCTTCTGGTTCACAATCGATTTACTCAGATATTCATTATCATCGAAATTTAATACAACCATCTCATAAAACTATAACATATATTTCATAAGAAAACTAGGGTTTTTTGTCAAAAATATATTTTCAAACATGATGATTTATAGCCTTTTTAGGTAACTTATTAGTACCATACAATCAACTGAAATCAATGGTTCTTCCACTCAAAACAATTTTTCCATCCTTGGACATTTGGCTCTGATAGAGGTAGCACCATCTATTCTTTCATATTGAACCATTTTTGAAATATTTTTTGGAAGATTGGAGGATATGGGAAGAATGTTTTGGATATTGAAGAGATTAATAATCAAAGGTTTTCAAGGGTTTTTCATGTATAACTGATTTACCTTCTTTTTTTTACAATAATTAAAGGTTCAAGTAGTGTTACGTGTAGAGTAATAAAAAAACTAGGTTACATATTCTATTTTGAAGTGGATATTACAAAAAATGGTGATTAAAAATCTTGAATGAAATAATGAAAGTAAAATATTTAATTAATTATAAATTCACTGTACTAAACAAGGAAAATTGATATAAAATTGACCAATGTAAAAAAAACCTAATTCGAATTTGATAAAATTAATTCTGTAAGTAGGAAATGGATTAGTAAAAATATATAATAACTTTATTTTATGAGAAAAAAAAATTCTTGAGAGTTATCACCGTTTTTTTCATGATCTATTAAGAAATTATTCCTTAAATAATTGTGATTTATTATATAATGGTTTAATGGATTCCTTAAATTTTTTATAGATATTCTATTATCAAATTGGATTGGAACGTGATTAAGAACAAATACAAAATCTATCAGGGTGTGCTTCATTCACAATACTTGTTCATAACAACATCCGACTGTAATATACTCAGTTTTAGTAACCAATAGTTCCAAATAGTTTTGTTTCTTATTCATCCATGGTACTGAGGATTTACTATTAAAATGGAAAGTTCTGGAGGTGCTTTTTCTATCAATTCTACATCCATAAATGTCAACATCTGAATATGAAGTTAAATTAAAATTAGAGGTTATTGGAAAAAGTAGGTAATGATTCATAGTATATTCTAAATAAATTAAAATCCTTTTATATGCATTTAAATAATATTCATTTGGATTGAATTTATAATGCCTCAAAATTCTAAAGTAAGAACATTATATTTGATAACATGTAGGACACGCAACACCAAGCATGTAAGGGAATATAATATCTTGAAACATTACAATATATTTACTATTTTATATAAATTAAATCAATGATATAGATTGAAATTCAAGAGATATTGAGTTATTTTTCATCATACACAACAATGAATTTCTTCGATGACTTGTGTTACACAGAAGACTGGGTTTTAACTAACAACTATGTATTATTAAAATATTATTTTTTTAATATAATAAGATATAACATATAAATTAAATTATATGTTACGAATAGGATTAACTAACATATTAAAATATATTTTCTACACAAATATAAAATTAATTCATTGGTTTTGAATTAATTAAAAATTAATATAAAAACCCATTGAATATAAAGGAAATGTTTTTATACTCAAAAAGGTGTTTTATAATAATAAATTAAATTAATTAATATTATTGAATGATATTAATGATATATATATATATATATATATATATATTATATTCAATCATATACTTTCATATTCATTTGATAGATTTTATAGGCATCAAATAAGAATAAATCCAATTCTATGATGAAAATTTAATTTTTCTAAAAAACTAATTTCGAACCATTTAATAGAGAACCTATTTTAAATCAAATTATTATAACTTTTATAAATTTTAAATGTTAAAAAATTTTCATTTTTGAATTCAGAATTTCAAAATTCACTTATAGTGAATTTTTGGTATTTGTTGGGAAGTGTCGTTTTTAATGAATAATAAAAATACTCAGTTTTAATTAAAAAATAATTTTTCATCTATATAGTTTATAGTATTAAATTATATTTTAAAATGGTTTTAAAGTTTAATGAGTTAAATTATAATTCCATTAATCCAATTTATTTTATTGTAATCAACTTTATTTTGAAATTTTATATAAATAAAATACAAATGTTTAAAATTTTGTACTTTCAAAAACCCACATTGTCATCCCGTCTGTGGGATTAATTTTAAATTAATTTCTACCACTTCTGTGATTTGGATTTGGAAAAATGGATTCCATATTTTCAAATAAAATAAAATATGTTATCTAATTAGGTTAACTTTGTTTTGGACCAAAAAAATAGTTAATGTAATTAAAATTAATTACAATGATTAAGGTAAAATTAATCTTAACAGGGGAGTAAACCTCAATATTAAGGGACAAAATGACCTATAAACCTATAAAAAACCTATTGGATGATAATACATTGACCATATAATCCCTTGGATCAAATTTGTTCCATTATTGTAAGTACATGATGTAGGTGAGACCTCTCAATAATATTTACCTTTTTATATTTACAAGAATGTCACTCCACCTCCACTACAAAAAGTCACTCACCCCTACCACTTATTCAAACCTCTCAATACCTTTTCCTTAGAAAAAATACACCCAAAATAATCTGACAACATCCATACCCTAATACTAGAAGCATAAATTTATGAATAAGTAACACCAAGGAAGTCTTTTGGTATAAATCAAAAGGAGTTACCTGAATAAGAGGTAATGTTCTACAATAATCACTTTTGTTTTATTTACTTCTCCACTGATTCAAATATTTTTATATAATCATTATATAATAACCTCAGTATCATAAATATACTGAGATTTTTTATTCTATTTTTTCAACCTACACTTTCACACACATCCATCAAATGGGATATACAATCATCATTTGTGTGTACTGCGGACTACCGCCTCGCGAACCGATGTCATTCGTTCTTCCATGTACCACCATTAATGGTTTGAAATAATTATGGATTTATATTTTGTAGACTATATATATAGTATTTATAATGTATTTATGATTCTGGATTTTTTATATGGAACACACCTTTATTCTTTCCATTTTGTGGGAATACGATAACATTGTTTGTGGACGTGTGGACCACCACATCCTCAAAGCGATGTGATTCGTTCACTCTATTCATGGAATGTATTAAAAAAGGACTTAATAAAAATATGTGACATAATTTTAATAGATTTTATACCATAATTATAATATATTTATATCATCTAGGTTAAATTTATTTAAATATGACAATGAAATGGAAGTAGCGTTCATGTGTACGTACGACATACCATCTCCATTACGGTGTATTTAATTTCTTATCTCCAAATATTATGAATTATTATAAATACATATATATTGAATATATAAAATAATTATATCATGATTTAAATTTTTGATATTATGAAATCATGATATATATAAGAATAATAATAAAACAAGTGAAGACATAATCGAAAAACTAGGCAATTAACACCTAAAATGGTGAAAATGATGAAGGATTATTAACAAACGTTTAATATGATATTAAAAGAAGATAATATATGATATTATAAATATGATTATAGTTATGCTATAATTTAGTAACATTCTTGAAACCATTATATAGTAGGTTAATGGATGTTCACCCAAAAGGAAACACAATTTAATGAATACTTGTCTCACTTTAACTTTCATGAGGCATACACCATATTCACAACTTATTTATTTTTTATGGTGTATATAATAACCCTATTGTAATTTATATCATGAATAAATTTATCTTCATGGTATTTTAAGGTTTACTTTGAACTATCTCACCCAAGTGGTTTTGACTTGAAAATTACCAAGTGGTAAAAGTTATATTTTCAATATCACTTTCATTTGTGATTATTAACATTCTCTTAAAACGATCACTTCCTTATGATAATTTTTATTGTATATTAAATTTATCCTAAATATTAATATTCTCATGTAATGGATATTATTATTTCATAAACTGTATAAATTTTTTTCATATGGTGTTCACTTTGATAGTTATTTGATTAATTATAGAATTATTGATAAATCCATACCTTTTATTCAATACGGTTATTTGATAAGGAACATTGTTTATAAATTAAATTGTTTATTCAATATATTAGTAATGCATTTGAAATTTACTATACAGGTTGGGGACCAGTTAAATCAATCCCCTTAATGCATATGTAGTCTCATGAGATGAAATTAGTTGGTGAAAAACCATTCGAGTTTGTTTCCAAGGAGAATAGATGGGAATATAACCATAGATTTAAAATATATCGAGAATAAGACTTTATGGTAAAGGTATAATTTTCATGGAAAACATGAAGTTTGATAATTAAGAAATGAATTCATTTCAGCTTTATTTATCCATGATATTTTGTCTTTGACATTATCTATGGATTCATTTCATTCTCATTTCACTAATTAAATTAAATGTGTTTTTATTTATTTACCTTAACATATTGTTTACGCACATCTTTCTCAATTTATTGATAACATGGAATGTGTCTTTATCTATTACCTTTACCATTGAATCATTATTTCTTCCACTATACATAACTCATACTAAGAATTTGAGCTCAATCGTATTTTTTTCCTTCCCCAGAAATCCAAGAAGTGTTCTAGGAAATATAGGAAAGGATATACTATGTTGGAATAATGTTATAATCAAAAGAAAAAAAATTCTTTTATAATTCGTTTATTCGTTTTTAATACAAGACTCATGTATGTATATAGTTTACTAAGACTACAAAACTCTTAAATCCTTCAGGATTTTATTCATTGTAATCATGCCAATTTTATGGTAGTAGACATCGTCTCTGGGCTTACTAGGGTCAAGTCGCTACAGTTGGTATCAGAATAGGATTATTATCTACCTTGGGAACTAGATTCAAGAAAACATAGATTAGAGAACATTTCCCTAAGGTATAATTTGAGGATAAGTATAGAAGAACATCTTAAATTTTCAATTAGATAGAGATTATGGAGTTTTCCTAAAAATGGATCCATGTCTAGATACTACAAGTGGACATGGTTCAGTCATAGATATACCTAGAGGTAGCATCTTCGAAAATGTGTATTGGGCTAAACTTAAGCATAACCTAGTACATGACAATATACCTTTCTGTAAACCTGATTTGACACTCCTAGGGTATAAGTTTAGGATAATTAAAATTTTATTTACAACGATTATTAAGGATTTGAATAGATAATGAAAATTAATTTCATAGGTTAAATCTTAGACCAAGGAATGACCTATTTTAAAATAAAATGGATAATGTATTTATGTATTGAGGTTGTACTGAAAACCTTAGTTAAAATACTATTTTTTGATTAAACTGATTTCAAGGATTTCCATCATTGTTATTTTGGGAATCATATTAATATATTTTAGAAAAAGGTAAACCTGCATGTTGGTTTCAACCCATCAAATCCAGCAGGGCAGTGAGGCTTGAACCCATGATTGAAGGATGATTAGGGTTTCACTCCTACTACTAGCCTAAATGATGTTTGGGTTAATATGTCATGATTTTTTGATAAAAAATTTGATGAATAAATATTAATGATGAAATAATAGTTTTAATTTTTAGGTATAGATATTAATATATTCAAATTATTGGTTTTTTAAAATATTATAGAATGAAAAAAATATTTTTCAGCCTTTCATATATCTTATTATCTATTAAAAAACTTCTATTTCTTCTAGAATGAAAATCATCTTTGTATATTAATTTCTTAGAGTAAAGGGTTAAATTTGAAATTGACAAAAGCACAACCAAAGGATGAAATTTTGTTTATAGAATTATTTCAAGTAAGCATATTTCCTTATATTATTAGGTAGTAAAATAATTACTCAACTTTAAAAAAAATTTCTAAATTTTTTTATCCTCATACCTAAATTTTGTTGAACTGATGGTCTTTTAAATCATCATAGATTTATATCTTTGAGGAAATAAACATTCCATTGAGAATTCACTTTTTTGATTGATGAACTCAATCACACCCTATAAATATTTACTATTTTCCTCTAAGTCCAAATTTTGTACTTTCCAATAAATTATCTCCTATATGGAAACCTATTTATAGGTTATTCCATGTGACATTTGTACAAATCATTCTCTCTTTTAGGAGAATATTTTAAAAAATATTTTACGATGTGGGTTTTCAACAAGTTAATTTTCAAATATCACACACTATATTACCTAGATCAAGTTTAAATTGTGAGGATACAATTTAATTAAGATTTGGAGAATGTAATTCCCTGAAATTCCAAGGTTATAACATTGTATTCGATTGCGTGTATGACAAGAAACACTAAGCACATAATGGAAGATAATATACAGATAATTTATAATAAATTTTCAATTTTAAATAAATTCAATATATGATATAGGTTTAAATTAATGCAATACTGAGTTATCTTACATTGCACACAATAACAACTTTCTTTGATGGCATGCATTACACACAAGACAGAGTTTTACCAAACAATAATGTATTATTAAAATATTATTATTTAATATAATAAGATATAACTTATCTATTAAATTAGTAGTTATTAATTGTGTTAAATAAAACATGAAATTATATTTTTTTTGAAAATTATAAATTGAATTCATTGGTTTCCAATTAATTATAAATGAATATAAAAACCAAATGAATATAAAGAAAATGTTTTTATAATCCAAAAGCAGTTTTATCATATTAAATTAAATTTATTACTATTAGTAAAAGATATTAATGAAATATATATATTATATATTCAATAAAAACTTTTTAATATTCATCTAATAGATTTTATAGGCATAAGATAAGAATAAATCCAATTTTATGTTTAAAATTGTATTTTTTTAAAATGGAATTTTGTCGACTATTACTGGAGAACCTATTTTAAAATCCAATTTTGGAACATTAAAAAAAATTATATATAAAAATAAACTTCATTTTTTTAATAATAATTTCAAAATCATCTCAGCATGAATTTTTGGTATTTTTCTATGACATTACATTTTTTGATAAATAGTGAAAAATACTGAATTTTAATTGAAAACTATGTTTTATTATACATAATTTATAGTGTAAAATTATATATAAAATTAATTTTAATGTTTAATTAGTTAAATTATGAATATATAAATTCAATTTAGTTAATTTTAATCAATTTCACTTTGAAATTGGATATAAAATGATAACAAACTTTTGAACATTTTTACTTTAAAATCATGCTTCGTCATCTCATTAATGAGATTAATTTTCAGTTAATTTCTTCCACTTCTGTGATTTGAATTTATAAACATAGATAAAATATTTAAAATAATAATAATTTTTAATATATTATTTTTTCAACTTAGTTTTTTACAAAAAATATTTGTGGTGGTAATTAAAATTAATTACACTGATTATGGTAAAATTAATCTAAACAAGGGACTAAACCTTAATATTAAGAGACAAAATGACCTAAAAACATCTCCAAAACCTATTATATGGAAATATATAGATCATATTATCAATTTTATATAATTTTATCTATTATTGGAATCATACGATATAAGTGATACCTCTCAATAGTGTTTAGCTTTTTATATTTATAAGAATGTCACTCCTCCTCCACTATAAAAAGAGACTCACCCATCCCGATTATCCACACCACTGATGCCATTTGGATCAGAAAAACTCTACCCAAATAATCTCCCAACATCCCTAACCTAATACTAAAAACCAAACTTTGTTCAGAAGGAAAACCAAGAAAGTATTTTGGTATAAACCAAAATAAGTTACCCGAATAAGAGGTAACTTCCAAGAACAATCACTTTTGTTTCATTGACTTCTCCACCTATTAAATTATTTTTATATAATTATTATATAATAAAATTTGTATCTTAAATATACTGATATTTTTTTATGATAATAATTTTACCTACACTTTCACACACATCCATTGAATTGGATACACAATCATCGTTCATTTGTACGACGGACTACCGCCTCACGAACTAATGTCGTGCGTTCTTCCATTTACCACATTTCAAGGCTTGAAATAATGATATATTTATAGTGAATATAAGATATATATATATATAGTATTTATAATGTATTTATGATTTTTTAATTATTATATAACACATACCTTTATGATTTCCATTTTGTCGGAATATGATAACATCTTTTGTGGATGTGTGGACTACCACATCCTCAAAGTGATGTGATTCGTTCACATTATACATGAAATATATTAAGGATGTTATTAATAGAAATATGTTAAAAATAATAAATATTTTTGTTACTATATTTTTAAAAAATATATATTTCATTTAATTTTAATTCATTTAAATATGATAATGAAAAGGAAGTAGCTTTCATGTTTACGTACGGCCTACAATCTCCATGAATAGTGCATTTCTATTCCTATTTCAAAATATTGTAGATTATTTTAAATACATTTACACTGAATAAATATGATAATTAAATCATGTTTTATATTATTTAGATGATTAAATCATTATTTATGTAATAATAACAAAAATAACAAGTCAGTACATACACGAAAAAGTAGGCAACTAACACCTGAAATGGTGAAAATGATTAAAGATTATTAAAAACTGAAAATAAGATATTATAAGAAGATAATATATGATATTATAAATGTGAGTATGGTTCTTGTATAATATATTAACATGATTAAAACCATTACACATGAGGTTAAGGGATGTTCACACATAAGTAAACACATGATAATGGATTCTTGTCTCACTTTTACTTTCATGAGGAAAACACCATATTAACTACTTATTTATTTTATGTGGTGTATATAATGAAGCTACTATATTTTATATCATTAATAAATTTATCTTCACGAAATTTTAATTTTCACTTTGAACTTTCTCATCCAAGGGGTTTTGACTTAAAAATTACCAGTTGGTAAAAGGAATCATTGCAAAATCACTTTCTTTTGTGATTTATAACTTTATTTTGAAACAATAACTTACTTATGATCATTATTATTATAAATTTTATTTTTCTTAAATATAAATATTCTCATTCAATGAATATTATTATTTCCTAAACAATATACCATTTTTTCATACGGTGTTCACTTGGACAGTTATTTGACTAATTGGGAAATTATTGACAAATCTATATTTTTTATTAAACATAGATATTTGATAAGGTACATTTTGTATGAATTAAATTGTTTATTAGATATATGAGGAATTAATTCTTTGTGAACTATACAAGTTGGGGAATGGTTAATGAAAGCCCCTCTATGCATCAGTAGTCTCATGAGATTAAATCAGTTGGTGATAAACCCTTCGAGTTTCTTTCCAAGAAAAATAGATGAGTTTCTACCAAAAAATTTAAATTTTATTGAGAATAGGTCTTGATAGTAAAGGTATCATGTTCTTGTGAAACATTGCGTCTGATAATTTATCATTTCCTTCATTTTAGTTATCATTATCCTTGATATTTTTTTGTTGATGTTATTAATGGATTCATTTCATTCTCATTTGATTAAAGGGAATGAGTTTTCTGTTATTTACCTTTTCATCCTATTTACACACTCCATTCTAAATTTATTGATTACTTGGAATGCTTCATCAAATATTAACTTTATTTATTTAATTTCTCATTGATTCATTATTTCTTCTTCTATACTTCCTTACAGAGCATTTTATCTCACCCTTATTGTGTTTCCTTCCTCAGGAATACAAGAAGTGTTATAGGAAAGATAGGTAAGGATATTCTAAGTGGGAATAAAGTTATCATCATGAAAAAATTATGTTGTAATTAGTATATTAATTTTTAATAATGTATTAATGTATTTATCTAGTTTACCAAGACTGCTAAACAATTTGGTCTTTTGTGATTTGATTCTTTGTAATCATGCCAATATAATGGTAGTCGACACCGACTCCAGGCGTACTAGGGTTTGGTCACTACATGATTGAAATATTGCACAAAGTTATACTAAATACAAAATATCTAGTCTAATTGGAGTAAGATAATGTTATATTCTAATGATCCCTCAATAAAACTTTTTTTAACTGATTTTCTTACTTAATCCAAGTGAAGATTAATATTGGTGCTCATATGAGTTTAATAAGTTTTATTGTTTTTAAGTAAATTTTTATTAGTAAATAAATAATATATTTAGTTTTATTTAAAAAAATTACACAATATTTGTGATAAATTTGAATTCCTAAAAAGTATTTTAACTCCCCCATCATACTCATTTCAAATTATTTTTTCATAATTATTAAATTATAATTACAAAATTTTTGGTTTGTTGATCCAAAAATTGAATAATAAACATTTATTTTCATAAGAAATGTACCTTTTGAGGAATTGTTATTAAAAATATTAGGGTATACCAATACCATATTAAAAACATTCAATAAGATAAAATAACTTGATGTTTCTTACCATTCCCTATACATAGAGACCTTTGGTGAGTTTAATAATATATTTTTAAAAATGAGGGTGTTAAAACCTGAGAGGTTATGCAACATAAACTTCACCAATTAAAAATAAATGTAGAAATGAATATTTAACATCCATATGATTTAATTTAAAATTTATATAAGATATATATTCTAAAAGGATTATAATTTCTTCTAACCTAGCTACATGGACAAAGGTCTCTTCCTAATCTATTCCTTCTTCTTCATTGTAAGATTTTGAAACTAATATAGATTTATTTATATATATCAAACCATGACCATCTATTTTATTCATAAATACCCAATCAGATTCAATAACAGGATAATCAGAGGTTCTATTAACTAATTCCCATACCTTGTTCCTCTTAAACAAGTTTAACTCTTTTTACATAGCTAAAACCCAACTTTTATAAGCTAAAACGTCTTCACCAATTATAGGCTCTTGATGGGTCAAAAAGGTAGAGAATTATACAAGATTTTATATATTCATTGTAGTCCTAAATCCTTCATCCAAACTTGTTATTACTATTTCTAAAGGATGATAGTCAATTTTTCTATGTTTTCAAGGTAACACACATTCTGGTTCAGTAGTATTAACCCTTATAATATTTGTTTAGTAATAATTAAGTTCCAAATAATCAATCTTTTTATGGTTAAAAGAGTCATGAGTATCATGTACTTAAGATAATATATTAGCTTAGTAGTTTGAGTCATTTTGTGATCAAAAGGATCACCTTCATCAAAAATCACATGAGTTGACTCTATAATAATCCTTGACCTTATGTTGAAAACTCTATTAGATTAGGTAGTAGTAGAATAAACAAGGAATATTCCTTCATCATATTTTGGATCAAACTTACCAATATTCTCCTTAGTTTTGAATATATAAACATGTATCCAAATACATTAAAGTACCCTACTATTGTTTTTTTATTAATTTATAAATCATAGGGTGTTTTCTTTAAGATAGGGCTCATTAAAAATATTTTTAAGACATAACATTCTATGTTAATAACTCCATCCTAAAACAATTGGGCATGTTATATTCACAAAAAATTATTCTATAAATTTCATTCATGTTCATATTTTTCCTTTCAACAACACAATTCTTTGGAGGTTTCCTCATGCAAAAAAATAATGTTTAGTACATTGTTTTGAGAAAAATAAATTAAATTCATGATTCTTAGATTCACATCCATGATTAATTATCAAAGTGGAAAATTTGGAATAATTTTCATTTTTCACAAGCTAATTGAAATTGATAAAAATATAACTAGATTCAATTTAATGCCTTAAAAATTAAATCCAAGTAAATCATCAGAAATCATCAATAACCACCTAAAAAAATACTTCCCAACAAGGCTAGAAATTCAATCTAGTCTAAACAAATCCATATGTACAAGATATAGGTGCATAGATATATCAACCTCTTTAATAATTTTAAAATATGACTTGTGTTTCTTATACATTTGACATGCCTCACATAGTTTCTTTTTTCCACTTTAAGATTAGAAAAATCAGAAATAAAATTTCTTTTAGATAATTTTATAAATGAATGAACATTAAAAATTATAAGTCTTAAATTCAAAATCCATGATACATATATTTAGTCATTTGAACAATAACATTTTTTTCTAAAAAAACAATCAAGATCTAAAGTATAGACATTGTTTGTTCTAGATGATTTAAACAAATGATTTTTATTTGAAAACAGATTAGGAATTGTTAGAAAAAACAACTGAATAACAATCATCATGAATCTAGGAAATACTTTTTTGGTTCTTATTTATGAATTAAAAAAAATATACTTTTTTATAAGGATAGACTATGGATTTCCAAATGATCCAACTCTAAATTTGTTTCCTTTTTCATTTCCAACAAACATGGCATAGCCTCCATCAATCATAGATAATGAATGAATGTTATTGAAATATTCACTCAAGTGTCTTGAGAAGACATTTTACATGAACCAATTTTCATTTATTTTTATGTGGATAGTACCCTGTAATAAAAATTCAAAACAAAAAAATTATTTATTATCCAAACACTCTTGGGTCCAGAAATATTAGATACAAAAGACATAGGGCCCCAAACAATTTTTTATTTCTAGAAATAGTAGTAGATATTTTATATAATCTTGTTATAAGGAAAGAATTCAAAATTACAAAAAAATTGAGGATTTTTTAGATTATAGATATTATCATAATTTCCTACTTCTACATAGATATAAAAAGTTACAATGGAGGGGTTTTTGTTTTTATAACTAGTTACGAATATAATATTTGAACCTTTAACCTTGACTTCTTATTTCAAAATTTTCCCTTTTAAATTATGTTTGAAAAAGAATTTTGTTTTTTTAATCCTCACACTTAGTAAAAACATTTGAAACATATTTTATGTTGTGAATTTCCTTATATAGGTTTTCAATTATGATAATTTTTATAGTACATAATGCAGTAGACTTTTCTAATTGATTTTTCAAATATTATTTTCTAAGTTTATGTCCTCCTCTTCATTAATAATTTTTTTACAGATGTTTTTGAGTGTTTTGTTTTTCTTTTTTGAGAATTCATACTTAGTATCTAACATGGTATAGTATTCATTTAATTATTCATATGTTTAATTTTCATTATTCAATTAAAACTCATTCTTAGAAAAATAATAATAATGTACATCATCTGAATGTTCCATGAAACACATGTTGGCCTTTTGATTAATTCTTCAACTTTTTATTCTGAATATGTGCATTCACTATGTTCATAGGATTCACTACACATGGCCTTCGTATATTTATTATATTGACTCTCATATCTAGACTTATTGAATAACTTTTTTTATACTTTTTATTTTATTTCAATTTTGGACATTTTGTCTTGATATTCCATATATTGATTTACTCATAGAATCTCCCTTATTTATAAATTTATGTATTCTTGTTGTACTTATTGAAGGGTATTATGAAACAACTTATATTATTATAATTTATTTTGAAATTCGAGGAAAAATATAAAATTTCATCATTTTATCCAATATTTATTGAGGAATATTATTCCTCTAATGTTTTGGATATTTTTATAACATATTTTTTTCATCTTTATAAGTATAAGCCTTCATAATAGAATTTTCCATCATAATAATTTTATATTCTTCATATTCATCTTTTATTTCTTCTTCATACATCATAATAGTTCTAATGAAATTTTTACTTTAAAATTATTGTCCTCTCTAGATTGTCTAATGGTAGTTGAGATTCCAATTCACTTAGGTGGTTATAATCTTAGAACATTCAATGATTACATTGTTTAAGTATTTTTTGTTCATTGAGAAATTAAATTATTCACAATTTTAGGGATTATTCTATTCAACTATGTAATTATTTTCACTTATTATATTTTTAAGGTTTCAAAGTTAAGTTTGGTAGTATCATATCTAAGAGAATTCACATTGTTTGTACCGCCATAAGAAACTGTTATAGTAGTCCACATTTCATGAGATGTTTTACATTGAAAAACTAGAATAATTAATCTTGTCCTAATCACATATTATATCATTCATATCATTAAAATTAAGATCATATATTTCTTCAGTATTATCATCCCATGTTTCTGGTTGAGTTCTTAAAATTTCACAAGGCATCACTTATTTAAGATAAATAGTTAAGGAAAGGTTATTCAAATATATTTTCATCCATTCCTTCCAACAACCAAAATTTTCACCATTAAAATAAGGATATATAACCATTGACATAAATTATATTTTATAAGAAGTAACATCCATTCAAAAGTAGATCATTAGACTTCATCCATTTTCAGCAGTGAACTCAAGATTCATGAGATTTGATACCAATTGTTTCCCCATAGAATATATTACTAAAAACTCAATAGTTTTTAATTGAGTTCCTAAAAAAAATTAATTTAAAAACTACCCTCTTCAAGGTATGTGGGTTCTAACCATTGCCTTAATAGAAATAGGAATAATGAAATAAAATAATAGTGGAAAGAGATTTAAAACAATGGATTTATAGTGGTTCATGAAACAAAAATTGCCTAGCCCACTCCACCAACACCCTAATCCATGATTTTGTTGATTTTCACTATGGAATTACCTTTTTTGGGTGCTCCCAGCATACTAAAAAAAGAAGTTAATTTTTACAAAGGTTCAAGATCTTTCAAGTTTGATCTACCTTCAAAAGACCTATCCATGGTCTTAATAAACTCACTTACAATGAGTGTATATAAAACAAATAATAATTAACAATAAATAATCATTACCGCACACAGTTTCAAGAAGCAATTGACATATGATAAATATAAATCCAGATAAAATGATGATATTAAAGGAAAATATATGGATTTTATTAAATTGTAATTGGAAAACATTTAAGAAAAACACACAATAATGTTACGATATTTCTTCTATCTACATGATTTTTTCCTTTGTGTTAACAGAGTGTTTATATTTACATATGTATCTCTATATCTTTTTATGTAGTGACTAACTTTACTATTTATATCTTCTATTTTATTTTGAACATAGGAATATGAGATAATCATAATGTTTGAGTGAATAACCAACTAAAAATATTATAAGACAGGATCTTAATGGGATGTATCCAATTCTTCTAAATATTGAATAAACTTCTACAATGGTGATGTCATATATATTCTTATTCAGATCATTCCATTATTAAAAAAATGACAATTTATATAAATTAATCTTTCCTTAATTAGGAAAATAATTTATTGATATGTTTAAAATCATGAAACTAATTATCAATAGACCGTGCTAACAATGTGAAAGTAATCATGACAATATTCACAATAACTTCTTCTTCATAATATATCTAATTAATCATTATTCAAGAGAGAGTTTTGTATAAATTCATGAATCCTTATAAATTCATCAACCATGTTTCTTGGAAGATCTTGGAATTTTTCTTTGTAATGGAGATTACATTTTATGAAAGAAATAATGGAAGAAATAGTGTCTATATCCTGAGATACTCTATCCAATTTTTACTCTTATCTGATTTAATTTAAGATTATCTAGTATATTATTTTTGAAACTTTTCCAACAACCAATTTAATTCAACAAAATCATATTTTTGAGAAAAATTACTTATAGAGAGTTCCGATTTCACATATAGACTCAAAATATGTAACATCCCAAGTAAGTAATTAATAATATATATTTTAATTTATGTCTATTTATTAATTAGATATTGTTTTAGAAGCTTAAAATGAGAATAAATCCAATCTTAAGCATGGAATACACTAATATTTTTAAAAGATCGTTTTACTGCCTTTTGAGGGCAAACCATTTTTAAATAAAACTTTTTACAATTTTATAATCTCTATTTTTCAAAATAAACATATTATTTATGATTGGGACATTGAAATTTACTCTGGATAAATTTCTGGTATTTTTCTGATAATGTTCTTTTTTTTAATGAATAGTGAAAAATGTTGTATTTTAATTCAAAACCTCTTTTTAATATAATTTTTTTATATTATTATATTATCTTTTTAATTGGTTTTAAAGTTAAATTATAATATATTTTTACCATTTAATCCAATGGTGGTCATTGGAATTAATTTCACTTTGAAATTGGACATAAACTAGTGTCAATCTTTTGATACTTATTGTTTCATAAAGACACGCTATTTGCTCTGACAGCGGGAATTAATTATTAAATTAATTAATGTAACTTATATTTTTTGAATTTTGTAAAATAGAAATCATTTTTGAATTCGGAATATCAAATATATCTTAGGGTGAAGTTTTGGTATTTTTCTGAGAAACTTCAATTTTTGATGAATAGTGAAACCACAAAGTGGTACTTAAAAAAACTGATTTTTCGTTTAAATGAAATTTTACCACCTCTGTGTTTTGAATTTCAAAAATACGACATACATGGTTGTCATTAATAATTAAAATGTGGTTCAATGGGATTAAAATAATTTTTTGGTGAATAGTAACTTTTAAGTTTTTTATCGCGATTAGAGGTAATTGGTGTAATTTAAGGTAAGAATAATGTTTTAATAATATGAAATGACCTAGACACATGTCCTACCCTTATTTTATGTGTCATGGACGACCAAGACAATCCATGGGTAAACTTGGGGACCCCATGGAGCCACTTTGGAAGGAAAATGACATTAATATCTTTTTATTTAATGTTAAAGTAAAAATGTCACAAACATGAGTTATTTTACTAAAACAGTTTTTACATGGGGTTATAGAAGTCAGATTTTTGACTATAAATAGTCATTGGAAATATAATAAGATTTCATACATCATAGTATTTTTTTATAATTTTTAGACATTAAATAAATTAAATTATTTATGACACCATGATGATGCAGTGATTACCTCATTATTTAAAGATTTAAATAAAATGAAAATATAATGTAAAATCTAAGACCTACACTTTTCAAAAACCTATTGTATGGGTGGATTTAGAACCCTTATCATCTTATCCTAGAAATACATCAATGTGGGACCTTTAAAATCCGAAACCCATTTGAAAATAAAGTAACATTTTGTAACTTTCCAAGAGTGCCCCTCCTCTCCTCTTATAAAAGGACCCCACCTCTACCTCCTTACCCACACCTCTAAAGCCTTTGGCTCGGCCAAACCCTGCTTATTTTTTCTATCCAAATCCCTCTCTAACTCTTAGAATCCGCACTTTGGGCAGAAGTCTTCCCAAGGAAGCATTTGAGCTCAAATCAAAAAGAGTTACCTGATTTAAAGGTAGTGTCTTCTCTTGTGTTCTTATGTTTTATTTTGATTCTCCAACCCCCTAAACTATTTTTATTTATTTATTTTGTAACAACACCAGTATCTTCCATATACTAGAATGTTGTTATAAGAATTATCTGAGCTACACTTACACACACCAACATCTAATGGTTAAAGAACATACTGTTTCCGTGGATGGTGAATTTCTGCCTCACGAAACGATGATTGTTCAATATTCTTTTAACACCTTCAAAGGTGGCCATTAAGATGACACTATATTTATATATGATATATAATATGTTTATGTTTAACTTAAGATTCTGTATTTTTCATTTATGGCATACCTTTATGGTTTCCATTATGGGTAAACGCAATATCTTCATTTTAGGAAGTGCAGACTACCGCCCCATCAAAGTGATTTGATTCGTTAATGCCATATGTGGGACGTATAAAGGATGTAATTAATGATTTTATATATGATATTATACTGGAATTATAATATACCTTTATATCATTATGATTCCATTCCATAAAATGCAAAATAAAAATGAAAGTAGCGTTCATGCGTACGTACGGCTTACCGTCTCCATGAACGGTGCATTTCATTTCTTACCTCTAAATGTTATGTAATATTATAAATTCATGTATATACTGGATATATATGATATATATGATATCTACATCATGATTATAACTCTGGAGATAATGGATATATGAACAACGTGTAATTATAAAGAGTTTATTTATTTATTTTTGACTCAAGTACCAATAATCGTTAAAACGACCGTTATTAACTTAAATAATTACATAGTGTTCATGACATGGTAATAAGTGATATAAAAGGAATAATGAACTTGAAAAAGTTTATTAATCAAGTAGAAATTAACTCAAGTTTATTATTCAGGAGGTTAAACAACGATCGAGTCAAGTCGGACCCGAGGTATGGGACTTCGTCTCAATCTCCTTTCATTGAGGCATATTTTTGTTTTATACACAACCTTCTTTTATACGGTGTATAAACCCCTTTGACTTTTAAGTTTATCCAAAAGGAATCTTTTTATACGAAGTGTTTTACTAAACAACAAAAGGGAATGTTTTTGTCGTATGTATGTGGCGACAATGACTTCTCCGCCGCCGTGACCATTATTTGAGTTTCGGCTTCCTCTACATGCCATACATTTTTTTAAATGAAAAATAAATACCCTGTTTTAATTTTCTTTTATATTGGTATTGAAAATGGTTTTCATAATGTTTTTATTATATCAATGTGTTGTATTGATATCTTGTGATTGAAATGTGGAAATGTTATGTTTCCTTTATGCATGTTTTATGTGATACGATTATGTTATGGTTCTTGGGAGTTGTTATGAAGACGGGTGGTTCCGTGATAAACTAAGGGCGGGTGAGCCTGATATAGCTCTCCAATGCATTGGGTAATGCGAAGGAGTTAAACATTAAGGTTTCTCCGAAGAGATTTAGGGAATATACGGTGATGGCTATTCCAAACGTAACCAAGAGGGTTACTCCCTACGTAAGAATGTTATGAATGCCTCAAGTTACCTTTATGTCTTATGATTTCTATGATTTATTCGTGATTTGATAAGGTATGTTAAAGTGGTTATGTTTAATGAGTAGAGTATGATTTCATTGATTCTTTTGTATACATGTACTCATGTTTCCTTTCCATATTTTTATATCCCTTACTGATCTTTTTATGATCATCCCAAGTTTTTGAAATGTTTTTCACGGGTCAAGGGAAGGGTACATGATATGATGATAGTGTCAAGGAAGTGTCAAGAAAGAATCCATGTTTTATTTTAAATATGTTTCCATTGATTGGAAAAATGAATATTATCTTTTATGTAACCACTTTGTTTAAATGTGGAATGTAATGCAAGTTTTATGATCTAATTCTCTAAAACTCTAAACCTGAAAAGATCCTCAATGTGTAATCTTGTAATAACTCAAGATTAAGTAAGGTTTAAGGATGGGGACTTATAGTTGGTATCAGAGGTCGGTTTAGATAACTTTAAGAGTTAGAATTATATTAAATGATTATCCAAAAATATTTTTTATGGTCAAATTGAAATGATATAGCATTTGAAGATTACCATGTTGCTTCATCTAAGACATGTTTGTTCAGAATGGTTTTCCGCAGAAGAAACAGGGAAGCAGTGCTAGGAAGGCATACAGAAGGAAATAACCTTCTGAATCAGCATTCTAAGATGGTCGTAATTGGAACTGAATAGTTTTTTGCAGTAATGGCACATTTGACTCAAGCGATAAATGGTGGTGGTATCCATGCACGAGATCAGCCAAATCAACCGTAGAGGAACATGTCAGTGGTAGAACATTTCATGAGGCAACATCCCCCATAATTCAAAGGATAATCTGACCCTTTTCTAGCTGAAGGGTGGATTAAAGCACTGGATAAGATTTTCAATGTCATGGGGTGTTCAGACAATCAAAAGGATAGTCTTGCTATTTACCGTTTGGAGGGTGAGGCAGATCAGTGGTGGTCGATGGTTAAAAATATCAGGGACGCTGATGAGATTGATGCTCTTGACTGGGATGAATTAAAAGGTATGTTTCTTAAGAAGTATTTTCCTAAGGTTGTTCGACTTAGGATGGAAAAACAATTCTTGGAATTGAGGCAAGAGTAAGACTCAGTGGCTGCCTATGAAGAGAGGTTCACTCGATTGGAAAGGTATGCTCCAAATTTTATCTGATACCTTGATAGTAAAATCAATCATTTTTACTCAGAATTAAAGCCAAAATATCGAAGGGAATTGGATTCTCGTGAGTTTAAAAGTTATGAAAATCTTGTTCGATGTGCTGAGAAGGTGGAAATGGAGTTTTCCGATGATCAAGTGTTCTATAACAATTAGCAGAAGAAGAGACCGAGGTGGCAGGAGAAAGGAAAGAATTCTTCAAAAAGGTCTGACGGTAAGAAAACTATGTTTCCAGTTTTTGATAAATGTGGTAAAAGGCATGCTGGGGAATGTCTTCTGAATTCTGGAAATTTCTACCGATGTGGTAAGATGGGACATAAGGATCGTGATTGCACTGAAAAAGATCAAGGTGATGGTAAGTCCAAATTTGATTTACAGTTAGTGAAATGTTTTAAGTGCAATGAGATGGGTCACTATGAAAACGAGTGTTCGACAAAGAGCTTGAGTGATGGGAAGCAGTTAGACTACAAGAAGAAAGGGGCGGTGAAATCCTTTGCAACTACTTCAGCAGATGTTGGGCCATCAAATGAAGTTGTATCAGGTACTTAGTTTGTTTTTTCAGATTATGCCAGTGTATTATTTGATTCGGGTTATACACATTCTTTCATCTCTGAAAACTTTTCTAGTAAAATGGGAATACTATCTCAAGAAATGACTCCTGAACTTGTGGTAAAAACACCTGGGGGAAGTGTTGAGGCAAAAAGAATTTATAAGAATCTTCCTATCCTTATCCGTGGAAAGAACCTACTTGCGAACCTTATTGTTTTACCTCTAGTAGAGTTTGATGTTATCCTGGGTATAGATTGGCTCTCTATTTACCATGCTAATATTGACTATAGAGCTAAAGAAGTTTCTTTTCAGAAAGACTTTCAGTTTGTGTACAAGAATGAACCCTTACTGTTGATAACTTATCAAGAGGCCAAGAAACTTGTAAAAGATGGAAATGAATGTTACCTTGCACACATCATTGAAAACAAAGGAACTGTTCAGATTAATGATGTGCTAGTGGTAAATGAGTATCCTGATGTTTTTTCTGATGAGTTGCCTGGAATAATACCAGATCTGGAATTTGAGTTTACTGTTGACTTAGTTCCTGATGCTAATCCAATTTCAAAACCCCCTTATCGAATGTCTCAAATTGAACTTTTAGAGTTGAAGGATCAATTGCAAGATTTATTAGAGAAAGGTTTCATTCGACCTAGAACATCACCATGGGGTTCTCCTGTTTTATTTGTTAAAAAGAAAGATGGTTCTATGAGACTTTGCATTGATTATAGAGCCTTGAATAACATCACTGTTAAGAACAAATATCATTTGCCTCATATCGATGATTTGTTTGATCAGCTCCAGGGAGCTCAGTATTTTTCAAAGATTGACCTGAGATCGGGGTACCATCAGCTGAAGGTAAAGGAAGCAGATATTCTGAAGACTGCGTTCCGTACAATATATGGCCATTATGAATTCGTAGTAATGCATTTTGGGCTAACCAATGCACCTGCTGTATTCATGGACTTAATGAATAGAATTTTCCATGAGTTCTTGGATAAGTTTGTGGTGGTTTTCATTGATAATATTTTGGTGTTTTCTAAAAGTAAAGAGGAGCATGAAAGACATTTAAGGGTTATTTTGAAAACCTTAAAAGAAAAGAAATTGTATGGGAAATTCAGAAAGTGTGAGTTTTGGTTGCAACAAATTTCTTTCCTTGGTCACATTGTTTCTAAAGAAGGGATAACCGTTGATCCTGCAAAAACAAAGTTTGTTGAAGAATGTCCAAGACCCACAAATGTAACAGAGATTCGTAGTTTCCTTGGTTTGGTAGGCTATTACCGAAGGTTTGTTAGAAATTTTTCACAGTTATCTATTCCAATGACTAAGCTAACTCGGAAGGGTGTTAAGTTTATTTGGACAAAAGAATGTGATTATTGTTTTCAGGAATTGAAAAGAAGATTGGTGAATGCTCCAGTTTTGGCACTACCTTCCAGGAATGGGGAGTTTGTTATCTACAGTGATGCTTCATTGAAAGGACTTGGTTGCGTCCTAATGCAGAATGATCAGGTAATTTCTTATGCTTCACGATAGTTGAAAACTCATGAGGTAAATTACCCTACACATAATTTGGAATTAGTTGTTGTTGTTTTCACTTTAAAAATTTGGAGGCATCATTTGTATGGAGTAAAGTGTGAAATATATACTGATCACAAAAGTTTAAAGTATATATTCACTCAGAAAGAATTTAACATGAGACAGAGGAGATGGCTAGAATTAATCAAGGATTATGATTGTACAATTCATTACCATCTGGGAAAAAAGAAAATAAAGTGGCTGATGCTTTAAGTCAAAAAAGTAATGCTTCATTATAAATGTTTTGTTTGGAACGTGATCCTTTAGTTAAGGATTTGATGAAATTTGGCATAGAAGTTTTTGGTGCAGGATGTTCTTATGTTTTGTTTCAGTTATCAGTGGAATCTTCTCTATCAGACAGAATCAAGCAAGCACAGAAGCAAGACAGTGAGTTGTAGAAAAAGGTAGAGCTAGTTCAGAAGGGTAAGTTTCCTGAATTCAACATTGATAATGATTGTGTTTTGAGATTTGGGAAGAGATTGTGTGTGCCTTGTGATTCACATTTGAAGAGAGAGTTGTTATGTGAAGCTCATAGTTCTCTGTTTTCAGTTCATCCTGGCAGTACTAAGATGTATAGAGATCTGTGGGAGTATTACTGGTGGGATGGAATGAAAAGAGATATTGCTAATTTTACAGTGAAGTGTTTGACTTGTCTATAGGTTAAAGAAGATAGGCAGTTACCGAAAGGGATGCTTCAGCCTTTACCGGTGCCAGAGTGGAAATGGGAGAATATATCCATGGACTTCATTGTGGGATTTCCGAAGACACCTTGAGGTAATAATGCGATCTGGGTTATTGTTGATCGCTTGACTAAATCTGCTCATTTCCTTGCTATACGGGATAATTTTTCCCTAGATCAACTTTCCTGTTTGTATATTAAAGAGATAGTCAGGTTACATGGAGTTCCTCTCTCCATTGTATCTGATCGTGATCCCAAGTTCACTTCTAACTTTTGGAAAGTCCTTCAGAAGTCGTTGGGTACTGAATTAAATTTTAGTACAACTTTTCATCCTCAATCAGATGGGTAATCAGAACAAAAAATTCAGACTTTGGAAGATATGCTACGTGCTTGTTCGATGGATTATCAGGGAAGTTGGGACCAACATGTTTCTTTGGTTGAGTTTTCATATAATAATAGTTTTCATTCTAGTATACAGATGGCACCATTTGAGGCGTTATATGGGAAGCGGTGTCGAACTCCCGCTTTCTGGGATGAAGTGGGTGAAAGGAAGATGATGGGACCAGAATTGGTAGAAGAGTTGGCAGGAAAAGTTTAGCTGATACAAAAACACATGAGAACAGCACAGAGCAGGCAGAAGAGTTATGCGGACAACCGTAGGAAGGATCTCTCTTTTGAGGTAGGTGATCATGTTTTTCTCAAAGTCTCACCATGGAAAAGTGTGATGCGATTTGGTAAGAAAGGAAAGTTGAGTCCAAGGTTCATTGGACCATATGAAATTCTAGAGAGAGTTGGATCAGTTGCTTACCGAGTGGCTTTACCTCTGAGTTTATCTCAGGTACACAATGTTCTTCATGTTTCGATGTTGAGAAAGTATATGCCAGATCCATCTCATGTTTTGAGTCCAGAGGTAGTTCAGCTGGAAGAGAAACAATCTTATGAGGAACAACCGATACAGATTCTTGACCATAGGGAGCAAGTGTTATGGAATAAGGTGATTCATCAGGTAAAGGTTTTGTGGAAAAACCACATTATTGAAGAGGCAACATGGGAATCTGAAAATGCAATGAGGGCTAAATACCCCCACTTATTCGATAAATAAATAAATTGCGGGGATGCAATTTTCTAAAGGGGGGAAGGATGTAACATCACAAGTAAGTAATGAATAATAGATATTTTTATCAATTTCTATTTATGAATTAGATAGTGTTTTAGAGGCTTAAAATGAGAATAAATCCAATCTTAAGCATGGAATACACTAATATTTTTAAAAGATTGTTTTACTGCCTTTTGAGGGCAAACAATTTTTAAATCAAACTTTTGACAATTTTATAATCTCTATTTGTAAAAATAAACATATTCTTTATGATTGGTACATTAAAATTTACTCTGGATAAATTTCTGGTATTTTTCTAATAATGTTCTTTTTTTTAATGAATAGGGAAAAATGTTGTATTTTAATTCAAAACCTCTTTTTAATATAATTTTTTTATATGATTATATTATCTTTTTAATTGGTTTTAAAGTTAAATTAGAATATATTATTACCATTTAATCCAATGGTGGTCATTGTAATTAATTTCACTTTGAAATTGGACTTAAACTAGTGTCAATCTTTTGATACTTATTGTTTCATAAAAACATGCTATTTTCTCTGACAGTGGGAATTAATTATTAAATTAATTAATGTAACTTATATGTTTTTAATTTTTGTAAAATATACATCATTTTTGAATTCGTAATATCAAATATAGCTTAGGGTAAAGTTTTGGTATTTTTCTGAGAAACTTCAATTTTTGATGAATAGTGAAACCACTAAGTGGTACTTAAAAAACTGATTTTTCGTTTAAAAGAAATTTTACCACCTCTATGTTTTGAATTTCAAAAATACGACATACATAGTTGTCATTAAGAAATAAAATTTGGTTCAATGGGATTAAAATAATTTTTGGGTGAATAGTAACTTATAAGTTTTTAATCGCGATTAGAGGTAATTGGTGTAATTTAAGGAAAGAATAATATTTTAATAACATGAAATGACCTAGACACATGTCCTACCCTTATTTTATGTGTCATTACCAACCAAGAAAATCCATGGGTCAACTTGGGGACCTCATGGAGCCACTTTGGAAGGAAAATGACATTAATATCTTTTTATTTAATGTTAAAGTAAAAATGTCACAAACATGAGTAATTTTACTAAAACAATTTTTACATGGGGTTATACAAGTCATATTTTTTACTATAAATATTAATTGGAAATCTAATACGATTTAATACATCATAGTATTTTTTTATAATTTTTATACATTAAATAAATTAAATGTTTTATGACACCATGATGATGAAGCGATTACCTCATTATTTAACGATTTAAATAAAATGAAAATATAATGTAAAATATAAGACCTAAACTTGTAAAAAACCTATTGTATGGGTGGATTTCGAACCCTTATCACCTTATCCTAGAAATACATCAATTTGGGACCTTTAAAATCCGAAACTCATTTGAAAATAAAGTAACATTTTGTAACTTTCCAAGAGTACCCCTCCTCTCCTCTTATAAAAGGCCCCCACCTCTACCTCCTTACCCACACCTCTCAAGCCTTTGGATCGGCCAAAACCTGATCATTTTGTCTCTACACATCCCTATATAACTCTTAGAATCCTCACTTTGGGCAAAATTCTTCCCAAGGAAGCTTTTGAGCTCAAATCAAAAAGAGTTACCCGATTTAAAGGTAGTGTCTTCTCTTGTGTTCTTATGTTTTATTTTGCTTCTCCAACCCCCTAAACTCTTTTTATTCATTTATTTTGTAACAACACCAGTATCTTCCATATACTAGGATGTTTTTATAAGAATTATTTGAGTTACACTTACACACACCTACATCTAATGGTTAAATAACATACTGTTTCCGTGGATGGCGAATTTCTGCCTCACGAAACGATGATTGTTCAATATTCTTTTAACACCTTCAAAGGTGGAAATTAAGATGACACTATATTTATATATGATATATGATATGTTTATGTTTTACTTAATCTTCTGTATTTTTCATTTATGTCATACCTTTATGGTTTCCATTATGGGTAAACGTGATATCTTCATTTTAGGAAGTGTGGACTATCGTCCCCTCAAAGTGATTTGATTCGTTAATGCCATATGTGGGATGTATAAATGATGTAATTAATGATTTTATATATGATATTATACTGGAATTATAATATACCTTTATATCATTATGATTCCATTCCATAAAATACGAAATAGAAATGAAAGTAGCGTTCCTGCGTACGTACAGCTTACCATCTCCATGAACGGTGCATTTCATTTCTTACCTCTAAACGTTATGTAATATTATAAATGCATGTATATACTGGATATATATGATATATATGATATCTACATCATGATTATAACTCTGGATATAATTTATACATGAAAAACTTGTAATTATAAAGAGTTTTTTTTTACTCAAGTACCAATGATCGTTAAAACGACCGTTATTAACTTAAATAATTACATAGTGTTCATGACATGGTAATAAGTGATATAAAAGGAATAATGAACTTGAAAAAGGTTATTAAGCAAGTATAAATTAACTCAGGTTTATTATTCAGGAGGTTAAAGAACGATCGAGTCAAGTCGGACCCGAGGTATGGGACTTCGGCTCAATCTCCTTTCATTGAGGCATATTTTTGTTTTATACACAACCTTCTTTTATACGGTGTATAAACCCCTTTGACTATTACATTTATCCAAAAGGAATCTTTTTATATGAAGCGTTTGACTAAACAACAAAAGGGATTGTTTTTGTCGTACGTATGCGGCGACAACGACTTCTCCGCCGTCGTGACCATTATTTGAGTTTCGTCTTCCTCTACAAGCCATACCTTTTTTCTAAATGAAAAATAAATACCCTATTTTACTTTTATTTTATTTTGGTATTGAAAATGGTTTTCATAATGTTTTTATTATATCAATGTGTTTTTTTTATATCTTGTGATTGAAATGTGGAAATGTTATGTTTCCTTTATGCATGTTTTATGTGATACGATTATGTTATGGTTCTTAGGCATTGTTATGAAGACGGGTGCTTCTGTGATAAACTAAGGGCGGGTGAGCCCGATATAGCTCTCCAATGAATTGGGTAACACGAAGGAGTTAAATTTTAAGGTTTCTCCGAATAGATTTAGGGAATATATTATGATGGGTATTCCAAACGTAACTAAGAGGGTTACTCCCTACGTAAGAATGTTATGAATTCCTCAAGTTACCTTTATGTCTTATGATTTCTATGATTTATTCATGATTTGATGAGGTATGTTAAAGTGATTATGTTTAATGAGTAGAGTATGATTTCATTGATTCTTGTGTATACATGTACTCATGTTTCCTTTCCATATTTTTATATCCCTTACTGAGCTTTTTATGCTCATCCCAAGTTTTTGAAATGTTTTTCACAGGTCAAGGGAAGGGTACATGATATGATGATAGTGTCAAGGAAGTGTCAATAAAGAATCCATGTTTTATTTTAAATATTTTTCCGTTGATGGGAAAAATGAATATTATCTTTTATGTAACCACTTTGTTTAAATGTGGAATGTAACGCAAGTTTTATGATCTAATTCTCTAAAACTCTAAACCTGAAAAGATCCTCAATGTGTAATCTTGTAATAACTCAAGATTAAGTAAGGTTTAAGGTTGGGGCCTTATAAAATATATTTTTTCAAAGACTCCACTTCATACATCATCTTGAAATAGCTCACTTGATCTCTTTCATCAGCATCATCTAATTCCTCTTTGGGAATTTCTGAACTTGTATATGTTTCATGAATAAGTGAGAATATTTCCTGATGATCTTTCGAACACTAATCATCATAAATATATTTATTTACACCAACATTGGGTACTTAATATACATGATATGGTTCTCCTGATTATGATATTTCTCTTCTTTTTTCTACAAGCTGAGTTGCATCTTCTTCTTCTTCTTCTTCTTCTCAACCAATATCATTTTTCTTAATAATACTAACTGATTATGTTCTAATTTTTTGACTCATCTCCTCGTATGGAGAGACTACAACAAAAGGTATTACAAATGATATGGTTTATATGTTCATTTCATGTCTAACACTAACCAATCTGGTAATGGATGAGGCTAATTCATCTCTAATAGTGGAAAAATGAAAAACAACAGGCTAAATGGTTACAAGAGAAGGGGATGAACTAACTTCATGAACAATTCATCACCTAGTTTCAAAAACAAATCTCATCCTTCTTCACCTTTGAGAAAGTTTTTCATTGTTTATAACATCTCTTATATCCATACCTTTAACTAGTTCTTCCATAGAAATAGGAAAACTAAGAGGATCTTTAGAAAAAAATTCACTAGAAACTACAATGAGAGATGATTAGCCCTGAGTATTAATGGGGTGTATCTCAACATTTTCTTCTGAACTAACTAAAAATATCTTATTCAATTATGAACTCCAGTAAAAACCACTTCATCTTAACACACTTTCCCTATATATTTTTTAATACGTGACAAATGTTTTTGGCGTTTTCATCTAAAAAACACTAAATTTATAAAAAACCAAGTTCAAAAGTATTCTAAAAGGTTAAAATTTTATAGACTTGTTTTGAATATAGTACATATTCCCCAAAATATATCAGAAACAATTCACTAGTTTTTCTATCATAAATGGATATAAAAATTTAACATCTTGAAAAATAACTTTTTCAAACTCATCATTCTTTTGAGAAATTGAAGACCAAACGAACTATATAAGAATTTTTCTCTTAGGCTCTAAATATTTCACTAGATTCTTCTCCATGTATAGCTTTCCAAAAAGATACTTCATTATATATGACAGACTTTCATCATATATTGGTGTTAAGGATGTCTCAAAATTATATTTTCCTTCTTGAGTGAATCAAATGAATTCATCCATTATCAATGATGATAGTGAAAAACGCTTTTCATTCATAGTAACTATAACCAAATATTCATTATCACCAAAATTAAATATAGTCATCTCATAAAACTCTAAAACCTTATTTTCATAAAACACACTATTTTTTCATCAAAAATTAATTCTCAAACTTGATAATTTACAACCTCTTTATGTGACATATTAGAACCATCCGGACAATTGAAATCGATAACTCTTCCACCAAAACTTTTTTGGCGGTCCTTGGACATGTTAATCTTTAAGCGGTATCACTATATTTTATTTTATATTTCTAAATTTTTGAAAGAGGTTTAGAATATTTGAGGTCTATGGAAGAAATCGTTGGATAGAAAAGAGATGAAGACTCAGAGGTTTTAATGGATTTCACACATATAAATGATTTATATTATTTTGTTTTATGGTAATTGAAGGTTTGTGTAGTGTGACATGTATGGTAATCACAAAAAAGGTTATGTGTCCTATTTTTATGTGACTAACAGTTAAAATGGTGACCCAAAATCTCGAATGAAGTAATAAAAATAAAATATTTACATAATTATAAATTCATGCTACTAAATAAGTAAAACTGAAATAAAATTAATGAAATTTAAACAAACCAAATTTAGATTTGATAAAATTAAATATATCATTAGGAAATAGATTATAAATATTTTCTTCTAATTTATTTTCTGTGAAAAAAATTATAGAGGGATATCACCCATTTGTGCATGATCTTATAAGAAAAGATAACTTAAATCATTGTGCTTTATTCTAGAATGGTTTTTTGTATTCTATGAAATATTTATAGCACTTATATTAACAATTTATTTATATAATTATTAAAAAAACCAAAATATCTCAGGTCATACTTCATCCTTAGAACTTGTACACAATATATTCGAGTTTTAATATACTCATTTTCAATAGTTGATAGTGCCACAAAGAGTTGTTTCTTATTTAACCATGATACTAAGTGTTTAACCAGAAAATGGAATCTTCCAGAGGGGATTTTCTTAAATAGTATATATCCCACATACTCATTATCTGAATATGAAGTTAAATTAAAATTTACGGGTTTTGGAAAATGTAGGTAGAGAGACACAATTACTTTTAAATATATTAAAATTATTTTGGTATGATCAAAATAATATTATTCTATATGGGATTACAAAGGAATACTGAAAAAATAATTTATGGTCTATTTGCACTAAGATAATGTCATCTTACAATGACCCCTCTGTACAAATTGTTTTCAACTAATATTATAACTTCATACACGTAATGTTTAATATTGGATCTCATTGCAGTTGAATAAGGCTTAATTTTTTCAAGTCCAATTTTTTTATGTAAATCAAGGATATATTTACATTGATTTAAAAAAATATAAAAAAATATTTTTGATAAATTTAAAATCTTAGAAAGTAGGTTAAATCCCCTATTATATTTATTTAAAATTATTTTTTGTAATATTTTTTAAAAATAATTACACAATTTTTGGTTTTTTAATTTAAAAATAACATCATCAACATATATTTACACAAGGAAATTACCCCTTGAATAATTTTTCTAGAATAGATTTGGGTCTCCTAATCCCAAATGAGAACCATTTGATAAAATAAAAGAACTTAATCTTTTATACCATGATCTAGATGCTTGTTTAATTCTGTAGAGATCATTGGTGAGTTTATTTTTTTTTCAAATTAGGGTCTCTAAATATAGGATGTTTTTCAACATAAACTTCCTCAATTAATAATCCATTTGGAAATTAATATTTATCATCCATATGAAATAATTTAAAATTCATGTAACATGCATATTCTTGAAGGATTATAATTTATTCTAACATAGTTACATGTTCAAAGATATCTTTCATAATATATTCCTTCTTTTTTAATGTAATATGTTTCAAATAATCTAGATTTATTTCTAGTTTGAACAACTTGATCATCATATTTATTCCTAAATACACATTTAGTTTCAGTAATAGGTTAATCAGAGGGTATATCAACTAATTCTCATATGTTGTTCCAATTGAATTGATGTAACTCTTCTTTTATAACTAAAACCCAGCATTCATAAGCTATATCTTCTTCTATAGATATAGGTTCATGCTTAGACAAAAATTAATATAAATTTAATAGATTTAATATATTACTTATAGTCATAAATTGTTTATCCGAACTTCCTATAACTGTTTCTAGAGGACGATCCTTAAGGTTTCAAGGTTTTCTAGGTAACACACTTTATGGTTCAGTAGTATCAACCATTATAAGATTTTGTTCAAAATAATGAAGTTAAAAATCAGTATCCTTATTATTTTTAAAATGTGGTTCTGGTCCAACTACCTTAAGATAATCTCTAAGACCATTAGTTTGAGTCATTTTTTGAGCCAAATGATCACTTTAATCAAACTTTACATTAGTTTATTCTTTAATAATCCATGAAATTTTGTTCAAAGCTATTTAATATTTATAAGTACTAAAATAACCTAAGAAGATACCTTCATCAAATTTTGGGTCAAACTTACCAATATTTTCCTTGGTGTTGATGATATAATCATTCCATCCAAATACATTAAGGAACCTGCCTTTGGTTTTCAATTATTCCATAAATCATATGGATTTTTCTTTAAGATAGGATTCATTATAACTCTTTTAATGAAATAACTTATGTTGTTGAAAAATTCATCCCAAAAATAAGTTTTCATGCTATATTCATATAACAATATTCTAGAAAATTCTTGCAATTTCACATTCTATCATTCAAAAACACTTTTCTGTTGAGGTGATCATGGGGTGTAAAAGGTATGTCAAAAACCCTGTTTGAGAAATATGAATTAAATAAACGATTCTAAAATTCACCTCCATGATATATTATCAAAGAAATAATTTTAGAATATTTTTCATCTTGCAAAATTTTATATAAATTAATAAAAAAAGAACTTGAATCACTTTTAATATTCTATATGTAAACATAAGTAAATCTTTAGAAATCATCGATCAATACATAAAAAAATGATTTTACATCAAGAAATGATGTTCTATAAGGTACAAAAAGATTAATATGCATAAGCTCTAGGGACTATAAGTAGAAACTTATTTAATTAGTTTAAAAGATGATTTTTTTACTTTACCATTGGAAATTCCTCACTCGGTTTCTTTTTATCAAATTTAAGATCATGAAAATTAGAAATAAAATTTCCATTAGATAATTTTCTCGAAGAATGAACATTACATTTTTGAAGCCTTTTATTCCCAATATATGATTCCAAAACATAAACATTCATGAATTTTTTTGACACAAAGAATCACGATCTAATGTAAATACAATGTTTTTTTCTTGGTGATATAATCTTGAGGGATTTTTCTTTAAAAATTGTGTTGCTGTTGTTAGAAAAATAAACTAAATAACCATCATCAAAAAATAAATAAATAATTATCAGGTTGTTCTTTAAGACTTCAATATAAAGAAATTTTTTTATGAGGACAAACTTTTGATTTTCAATAGATCCAATTCAAACAATATTTCATTTTTAATTTCTACAAAATGTGACATAACATCTATCAATTATAGATAATGAATGAAAATTATTGAAATATAAAATCATGTTTCTCAAGAATACAATGTTCATGAACCATTTTAAATTGATGTTAATGTGGATATTTCCCTCCAAACACTCTTGGGTCTAGAAATCTTATACACAAAATACTTGGGGACCCTGATCTATTTGTGTTTTCCAGAAATTTTAAAAAATAATTGAGAAAAATTTTATAAGTGAATAATTTTTTTATTCCGCAAAACTAGGGATATTTTAGATTATATATATTTTTATAATTTCCTACTTCTCCATAGTGAAAATAAGTAACCTTGGAGAGGTTTTTTTAGAACTAGGCACAAAAAATTTTTATAAAATTTTGGCCTTTCCCCTTGAATTCCTTTTTAAAAATTATCGCTTTTAAGTCTGTTTTGTACAAGATTTTTTTATATGTACTCATCTCCCTTATTAAAATAATATACAGTATCTTTGATGTTTTTAACCTCCTTCTATAGATTATCAATTGTTATGATTTGTTCAGTACATAATGCAATAAAATTTTCCATCTGATTTTTCAAATCTATTATTTTTTTTTAAGTTCTCATATTCATAAACAATTTTGTTTTAGGAGTTCCTTAGAGAATTGTTTTTTTAATATTTCATGCTTAGTATCTAACATGGTTAAATTATCATTTTATTCTTCACATATGAAATTCTCATTCTCCAATTCACACTCCTTATTATAAGAATAATAAAAATTTACATCATCTTAATGTTCCATGAAACACATGTAGTCCTTTTGATTAAATGCATTAGTTTATGATTCTGAATAGTTACATTCACTATAATAATCAGAATCGCTCCACATGGACTTCATAGACTTCTTTTATTTCTTTATATATATGGTATTATTGAAGAACTTTTTGTCAGAAATTTTATTTTATTTTAATTGTGGATAGTCTATCTTGATATATCCTATCTTTATGCACTCATAGAATCTAACCAATTTTGAATTTTCACCGTGATTTCTGTACTTTTTGAATGGTCTTATAAAACATCTTTTATTATTATATAACAATTTAAACTTCTAAGAAAACTATGAAAGTTCATCATTTGATCCAGAATTTCTTTGGTAATCTTATTCTATAGATGTTTCATATATTAATATACTCTTTTTATTTTTTTAATAATTAGAAGTAGAATCCATTATAGTATAATATTCCTTTTTAATAATTCTATATTCTCTAGACTAAATGTCCATTTATTCTTCATAGATCATAAGAGTTCTAATGTGATATTTTATTTTAAAATTATTTCCCTCTATAAATTTTCTGATGGTATCTTATATTCCTCTCCACTTATGTGGTAAAAAATTAGAACTTTTAATTCTTACTAGAGCTTAGTAATAAGAATTCCTAGAAAAACAACAATATTCACTATCTCAATGAGTCTTCTATTTACCTGAGTAGTGATTTCCACTTCATATATTTTAAATTTTTCAAATATATATTTTGAAGTGTCATATCTAAGATTTTTCACATTGTATATACCCTCTTAAGAAAATACTATACTAGTACACATTTCTTGAGATTTTTGGTATTGAGAAACTCAATTAAACCCATCTAGACCTGATCTACATATTATTGAATTCGTAGATTTATAATTAAATTACTATCATGCTTTAGTATCAGCATCCCAAATTTCTGGTTGAGTTTTTGGAATTTTATAAGGCTTCACTCCTTTAATATTAACCTTTAAGCCAAGTATATTTAAATAGATGGTCATTAACCACAAAATTTATCAAAAATAAATATTTATTTTATAATCAATGATAAGTAAAATAACAACACTAGGAAAAAAACAATGAATGGTCCCACCCAAATTTCAATGAGGTCTGAAGTAATTGTGCCCAAGAGAGTCTACTCTAAAGAGGTTAAACCCCTCAAGAGGAAAACACCCAAGACTAGAAAATAATGAAATCCACTCACATTGTGTCACCGTGGATTCAATAAAATAATCAAATATATTCTATTCACTCCATGTAAAAAAAATATCTAAGTGGTTGATCGCGAGACCCTTTAACCTCTGAATAGTGTAATCAATAGAACAAGGGATAGGTCCAATACCTTGAATAGAATTATAAATATTAATAGAATCAGTTTCAACAACTACAAGTTGAATATTTATTTGACTTCATAAAAATTATCCAGTGAGCATCACATGAGATTAATTTTCAAGGGAGTCACCTCTTCTAATGTAAGAACAAAAGGCCAGGAAGACTGAGTGCCATGTATCCTGGATAACTCTTCCACCATGCACGGCACCCATGTCACATGAACCATCTGCGTTCATTTTATGATGCAATTGGTGGGGATATAAATGAACCTAATTCCCCTATCTATGATTAGTAACAATGTTGGTGGAAATATTTTAATCCCAAAGAGGTATTTGGGATGGGGATGCCTTCCAATCATTTTAGATCCTGATCATATCAATAAATGTGTTATTAGTTTTGAATATAAGAACAATTGTAATACCTATAAAATCATTTTTCCATGCTTAATTCCTCATTTTCCAGAGACACCAACAATCTTCTACAATGATGATAACTCTTTCCTTTTTATTTGGGACAAGGTTCCCCACCCCTTGAAACCATATGTTTAAAAAGGAAACACTTGATATCTCTTAGGAAGGTAGGGAATTGAAATCTCTAAATGATCACCACACCATACTCACCCAGTCACTTTCAAAGAATATGTTATCATAAGTTTCAACCCTTAGTTCTCTGTAACTATGGAATCTAGAATCAAGGATAACTACTTGGTGTTTTATTTTGTCCTTAGTGGTAAGAACATTTTTCCTGACATGCCACACCCAGAAATTAAATTTCATTGGAATATCCCAACACCAAATAACCTCACCCCAATCATCATGGTCATTGGAAACCATCTGAAATCTATAGAACTCTTTTAATAATAAATATCGTAAGGAGGAACCATTGAATACACAATTGTATGGATTGGAATTTAACACAATATTTTCAAAGATGAACTTTTGGTTCACATCTATATTATGTTGGATAATACGTGGGTTCTCACTTTCTTTTCACAATGTGATTTCCAGAGTATGACATCTAGGGAAACCTTCCCCACCCAATTATGCTGCAAGAAATTGACTTCACCCCTACCCAAAATTAAATGAGTGTTAAACTAGATATTTGATATGAAATTTTGAATCATGATCCAAATAGTGGAATTTATAACTCTATCCATTCCCATGTCATCCCCATACTTACCATGCACGTGCATTCCCCATAGATTCCCCTCTATAATCACTCATTCCAACATAGAATGCAAGCCCCCCCATTTTTGCAAAGACACTTCTAATGTTTATTTCACGCTTGGACAAGGGTATTTCCTTCCTAGTATAAAATTTCAAGTGGATTTTCCCATATAAATAATCACCATATAAGAAAAAACCCACTATGTTATCAATTTTATAGATAACCCCTTTCGGAAACATGATAGTATAAAGGACATGAAGAGGTATTGATGAGAGAACTCTATTCAACAACCATAATTTTCACCATTAAAATAAGGATCTATAACAATTAAAATTCCTTTTATGTTATTATCCATAACATCCCTTTGAAATTATATTATTAGACTTTCAACAATTGTCAGATGCAAACTTGAGAGTCATGAGTTGTGATACAAATTGTTGTCCTAGAGAATGGATATATGAAAAATTAGGAGGGGGTGAATTGAGTTTCTAAAAAATTTCATTACTTTAAAAACCAACCACTTCATGGTATGTTGGTTTTAACATTTTCCTTAATAGAAATAGGTAGTGTAATTCATAAAAAATAGTTGAATGAAAGTTAACCTAATAGATTTATAGTGGTTCATTGAATAAAAATCCCCCAACTCACTAAGACAATACTCTACTCCATGAGTTTGGTTATTTTCACTATGATAGCCCATTTTCTCAGTGCTCCTAGATGAGTGAAAGTAGCTATTAATTATTACAAATTTATAAGTTATTTCAACTAGGATATCCTTTAAAATTATATATCCACTATTTTAAAACACCCACTAATAATGATCATAGATGAAATAGAGATTAATGGACTTTAAATATTCATTGCAACTCATAGTTTCTAGCAGCAACTGATAGAAGATAAAGATACTTCTAGAGAATATGGTGATCTTGAAGTCATAACTCTAGATGTTCTTTGATTGCAACTGATAAAATTTTAAGAATGTCATGAAAGTGTTGAGTGATATTTATTCTATATACATGGGTTTTTTCCTTTTCATTATTTGAGTGTTTGTATATATGTTCGTATCTCTATTTATTTTCATAGAATGACTAATTTTCCTACTTATATATCCTCATTAATTTTGAAAAAAATCATACTATATAATTACATTAATCGAGTGAATAATCCATTGAAATTTTGATGAGTCCGGCTCTTAATGGAATGTGTCCATTCCTTCCAAATATGGAAAAAACTTCTACAATGTCGATTCCAGAAATCTTCATCTTCGTATGTTTCCATTATTGATAAAATGGCACATTATAAAAATCAACCATTCCTTTATAAGACAACTTATTTTTTGATATGCTTAAAATCATTAAATTATTTACCAAGAGATTATTATAATTTTATGAAAGTAATCATGATAATCTACATAACAGCTTGCTCATCATAAGATAACTGACTGCTAGCATTATCCTTGTAAGATAAATGTTTGGGTATTTTTATAAGATAAAACATATCATCAACATCCTCATTGTTTATGTTAAACTGAATTTAACATTTCATAGAATAATTCAAATGTGTAAGAGAATTATGTTACTAAAGTGAGATACTTATCTCTAATATCTTCCCTTAGTGCTAGAAAAATAATCTTTTTGAAAATATACTTTATGAAAGATACATTCTTTCTATAATTAATTTTGAAATGAAATATATATCTTCGAACATGTGGTGGGTAAGTTACTCCCTTTTTAAGATAATATGATACATAGTAATACAAACATTCAATAATGAGTTTCCCAACATTGAGAAAATGGAATATACACTTTCAAAACATGATTTCCATAATATCAAATACATTTCCATAGATTAAAAAATTTACTCAGCATAAGATAATCACTTCTGTTAAGCGTAAGATAAATTCATTTGAATAAAATAGATCGCTACTTATAACTAAGTAAAATATGAAACACATAAGATTAAATCATTAGAATAAAAATAAGGATTTTTTTAAATAAAAAACACATAAAAACTGAGATATATTAGAAAAACATAAGTATTTACAATGGCATTGAGACCATAGGATATGGTATAGGTTTGATTGCGAGAGTCAGCGTAAGTAGAGGGGCGAAGAGTGATTATCCAAGAATGTGTGCATCGACACAACACACATTTATAGAGCACCAAATCCAGTGGTATTTCATTATTTGGTCGATAAGAAACTAAGATATATTAACTAATTATAATATTAATGTGAAAAATTGAGGTAAACACTTTTATATTCTACTTTTCATCTATTTTAAACACAGATACACAAAGAGTTTTAAATGAGATGTTTCTATCTTAACTTTTCTTCAACCACATGATGCATTCGATATAATTTCTATTCATAAGAATAATTTTGGAAACTATATAACTGTCATTTGTGTATCCTTCAATCTACATCACACTCTTTAGTGTAAACCTGATATGTCACTGTGTATACAAGAAATGAATCCTTTGTAAGAATCAAATTTGCTACTTAAATGTGATTTGACCAGTTGAGTATAAAAATGGAAAATGAATGGCTTGTTAAGAATAAGTGATATCCAACCTACCTATGGGTAATGATCAATTGTATGAGGTATGTAAATATATGTTGAAAAGAGTACTACTAGATTAATATTCTAGGATTTTTATGAGAAGACTCAAAGAAAAAATGAGGATATATTCAGAATAATTATTCTAAAGAAAAGAAGACTAAATTTATAAGATATGGTAATAATATTTCATTGAATAAATATCTTGATGATGTTACTCATGATTCAACCTGGAATGATGTTGTCAGTGAAGAATAATATTAATGGGAATAATTAGGATCATGAAATAATTATTGGATAAAGAATTTTGGTAACACTGGTGATATTAGTGTAAGTAAAGTTAGATCCAAATAGTGACACACCATAATGATAACCATTATGAGATTACATATTATCTATTATAAATGAGTATGATTTATCCATAAAATACATGAGCTCATGGGGGATATAATAAAAGATGTTAAATAATGAAATTTGAAATATGGAAAATATATGTGCCCCTTCACATAAAAAAAATAATGAGATATGGATAGTTGTGGTGTGTAAATCACATGAAAACATAGAAAACGTTTTTTTAAAGAACTAAAATGGAAATAGGTATACAATATTTCTTAATATCATCAAGAAAAGAGAAAAAATGGGTGGAAGTTTTCATCTTGATTTATAGGAGAGTTTTAATGAGAAAATTATGGATTTTTTAGAATATTATAAGGGAGGAAATCACCATGTCTAAAGGTGATATTTTATGGGATATAAATGATATGTTTTTTGAAAATGAGTTCTGAGTCTTTAGAAAATATAATAATAACCATGTGTGAGTTTTGAGGTGTTTTGAATACTAATATTAATGGGAAATAGAATTTGTAATATTGAGAAAAATATTCAAATATAGTGAATGATAACACATGAGAGATGAGAATGAGTTTAAGAGTGTTTGACTAGGTGATATACTTTATTCTTGAAGTTGAGAAGATAGTGGTAGGTATAACTGATATAGAATATATTGCAGAATCATTGTATCAAAGTGAGATAAAGTTCTAGTGCTACATGAAGAACTCATTCCTTACGCACTGGAGAATAAGAGGAAGAAGAATATAAAATCCTGAACATTTATAACTAATGATTATTCTTGGTTAAAATATATTGAGAAAACTAATGTTACCTAAATAGTATTTTTCTTTGCACTAAATAAAATAATATGAATTATTCTTCCAAACTAAACCTTGGAAACAAGTTGTAGTTTTGATCCAATAAAATATATCTCTCAAACTCACCTTGAATGTAGTAAATATAGAGAGACATCAATGCATGATATTTAAATGGTTTGGTACAAAGACCTATATATTTCCAAATTAGTTACTCCTGCAACATATATTATTTACATACTTCTTTCAATATTACAAATACAGATGAAACAAATAGTTATACATCCTAGTATATGTTCCTCCAGTTAACCCTAGTTCTACCCCCATCAATAACCTCTTCTTTCATAGTTGGTTATACCACCCAAATTTCCTTATTGTATACTCTTCCTTAATGACTGGTTATACCTTACAACCAAAATATTCTTTAGTAATTGGTTATACCCCAAGTTATAAGATATATTCCTTATTATTATTTTTTCTAATATAGAAATATCTTCTTATATAGATATTCTTCCTTCACAAGCATGTTTCTTCTCCAATTCCCATGAAAACCTTATTTATGATATTAAAAAGCTATCTGAATAGTCTAATAGCCTCAAAACATTATTCTAATATTGAAAAACCATAATAAACACATAATCATATATCCATAGATTTTTCTAGAAATACGCATCAACAAAATTCAATCACATAAATATCTCTCTGGTATGATCTATCTATTTCTCCTTAGTCGAGGTGATTTTTCTGATACACCTCCTTCTATTGAACCTTTTTTTGTTTCTTATTTATTTAATTGAACATGTCCTAGTTATCCCTCTTCATTTGGTACTCTAAATATCTAAATCCAATCTTCTTATATAACCAAGTTGAATCTCGGTTGCAAACTCATGCTATTCTCTCACAAAAAATCTTCATAACTTATACTCTTTGACAATGGAAACAACTATAGTTATAAACGAGCTCTAATCCTCTTATAAGAAAACTTCCTATGTAAATTAATGATGAATAACTTGATCAAATTTTAATTTCACACTTAAATCAAAATTAATCTGACCACCATAAAACTTATAAAACCTCAGAGTCAACATACTTCATATGACTTCCACAAAATATCTGCATCAATGATATCTTTAAATATTCCTTAAATATTAGATCTATTTATGTATGTTGAATGAAAATATCATCATTGTCATGGTTATTGAAATTAATTTTTTTTTAAATTTCATCAAGGATTTATCTGGAGTATAAATATGAAGGAAATTGTCTCTGAAATAATGTTATAATACCTTATTTATCTAATGAAATTTTTCTAATACACCATATGCTTTCTCTATATTATGGAATAAAAAATATATTATTTATTTTATTTTCCATTTTTTGGTTCTACTTTGGTAGGAACCATCTATATGTAGGACTCAAAAATGTTTTACTAGTTTTGTTTATCCATTCAGCTAGCATATCTCCATCCTGTATAAATTCTTCAGACAATCTTTCATCTAATCATCTCTCAAACATTTTTTTGATGGACGTCATAAATTCCAATCTGATGAACTTTTCAGTATTCTTCTATTGGATCTTCTGGGATTCTATCATATGGTACATTTTTTTGGTGATCATAAATTATGTCTATTCGTTAGAACTCCATATATAATCATCTAATGAAACTGATAATATTTATTTTTCTTATACTTTGTGATGTTTCCCTCTATCCAATAATATTGATATGTTTTCATCAACTTTATGTCTCAAACATTGAACACAACTTCATAACTTCAAAATTCATACTATTTTTAACTTCATAACATTATAACCAAAACATCATACATGTAGTATTTTTCCACTGAACATAGTCCAATTTACTTAACAACACTCTATATGGTAATACTCAAAATGTTTCTTGATCTAGTTAAACTCTTTACATTAGAAAAATCAATCAGGATAGTTGGATCAGGTATACTGATTATGTTAACCTTAGTCTAGTATACTTTGTACAACCATATTATGAACATAATAAAGACTTTCTCAATATTCTTCAACTAAAAAAACTCAACTAGAATCATAAATATCTAGATATTAGGAACATTTCAGATTAATAAATAATATTTTGACTTCGTAACATTTCTCTAAACATAGAAACAACTCTTCTCTAAAACTTATCCATGTTTCTACAAGTATCTTTACATAAAAAAAATATACTTATATATTGAAAAGAAATTAAACCAAATCATATTGGGACGAAAAATATCCCCTTTTTTTATCAATATTCCCACACTTCTTCACATACATTCAAAGTCAATATGTGTTCTCAACTCTTCTCCCCATGTTCATGTTTTTTGTCCCCAAATGTTCTCTCTCACTTTTATTGATAATCAAATATAAATGGTAACATAGGGTTTATCTTAAATCATATTTGATCATATAAGTATAAGAGTAGTATCACATCAATCTACAAACAAAGTTCTTTTAATTATAAAACACTAATTCTACATGGGAGAACTCAATACAAAAAACAAGAGTGTATAATTAATGTGAATAATATTGTCTATTACACCTTTATTAGGTAATAATTTCCTCAAGAACATTATATCTACATTATACTAGTGTGATTTGTGTAGTTTTTTTAAGAAAAATTGTACACCAATCTCAAAAAACACATCAAGACAAATAAAGTGTATAAACACAACTCCCCCAACATCCCAAATTTTTATCAATAACCATCCCTCCTTGAAGAATAGTTTGATACAACCAAGGAATACATGATACTATTACCATAACTTCATATTTACTCCCCCTGAAGGGTTTCACAACATCATTCTTCATGGTGGTAGTAATTTCCCTGGATGGATATCCACTTTCATTATAAAAGGTACTATAACACTCAAAGAACTCATTTATTTATTGTCCTTCAATTCCCAGAAATTCACTTCAAATAAATAATAATAATGGGTATAAGGAGAGCCTCAATATTCCTTAGATGTAACATTCATAATGAGAGGCTTCTGTTAGTCTAGGATTCTTCTTCTTCTTCCTTGATATAGAATGACATGTTATTTCTTCCTTGTGATCAATAATCACCAATTTTTTAATGGATTTATTTTCATTTTATTATTTTTTAGATGAAGGTTTCATCTTCATTTATGTTTTAGAAGAATATTTTTTTCCATGGGATTATAACACCTTTTTTATGATTTTTTAATGGATTGGTATGACTGTATTAAAATATAAAGTACCATTACCATCCTTATCACACTTCTCACATTTCTTTTAAATCTTCAAAAAACCATCGATAGATTGAATATAATTATCTTGTTTCTCATCTTCTAAATCATGTCCATTCCCTCCCTATCTATCCAAATGTTTTTATTCCTCCATCTTTCTATCCAAGGATATTGATCTATCCAATTTAATAATAAATCTTTCATTCATTTCTCAAATTTCTTAAGAACCTCACATGCCATACATGATGCATTAACATTCATCACCTTTTGAAATTTATTTTCATCCTCATCACGATTTCTTGAAAATTTTGTTCTTATCTTCCAATTATACCTACCACTTGATTAAATCCTATTTCCTAGTATAGAAATATTCTACCAACATGAGTATGATTTTTTCATAAATACTATATAAAACTGGAAGTTACCTCTGAATCTTGATCATTCGTAGTAATGGTAGTACTGCTCTGGATTTGGTTTTTGATTTCCCATTACAAACTGTGTGTGACTTTTTTAGGGGGGAAATATTTATAAATAATTAAAACAATTATTTTTTAATGATTTACCATTAACCTTCATTGTCTAAAATTTTCTAATATTATCTTTTTAACTTTTATTATTAGTGATGGTACATGTAAATTGAGATTGTTTAGGAAAATAATCAACACACTTCTAGGGAACCTTCTTTTCACCATCTCGAAAATATTTACATTTAACATCAACTACATTAGTGAAGTCTTATTTGATAATATTTAAATCAAATTTTGTTTGAATAAACATTTTACATCTCACTGATAAATCTTATTCATTATCAGAAAATTTTTCCTTAGTATCTTTTACCATCATCTCAAATTCATCTAGCTTCAATTTATTCTGCTTACATTCCTTTACAGGTTCGATTTCTTGTTTTTTGAGCTTCTCATATCTAGCTGGTGTTTCATCAAGATATTTCAACTTCCTCTTTAGATCATCCACTTTCACTTTCTATTCTCTATTATCATTAATGAATGTCTATTACTTTTTGTTACACTCTATATTCTCAAAAGTTATCTCCTTAGAATATTTCTTTAACTTTTTCCACTCCTTAAGTTTTGTATTTTTATAATGAGATGATTGAAAATGATCTTTTTGAACACTCTAGTCATGTTATATTTTCTCCATCATTATCACAACTTATTGATTAATTATTTCATCTTTTAACATGAGATAATAAGTTGAATTTACCATCATATTTATCATTGGATAATGAATCTTCCTTCCCTCTTCTTCTAAATAGATTATTCTTATTTAAATGAATTCCACTCTTATGATTATTCAAATTATGGTTTAGAGAGTTATTATCCTCTTATTCTAACTAGGAATCATTGGTCTTCTTCTAAGGACAACTTTCTACAAAATTTCCACTATCATTATATTTTCAGAACTTATGAAATTGTTTACCTTCGTCTTTCCAATTTACCTTTTAATAACTCCTAGAAAGAAGAGTAGTCATTTTTGTGAATTCTTATTCATAATACAATGATTTTGAATCCCTTGATTATTCTTTAATTTATTTATCTTGGAACTACCCCTTTCTCTTAGCCTCAAAAGTTATTTTATCATTATCCTTCTTCTAAAAGACTATTTATTTTTCATTTATTATGCTATGAGAATATTTTAATGTTCATATAGAGATAGTTCCATCAATATTATAGTGTTAACAACTTGGAATAAAACAATCTATAAAATCTATCATAATATTCTTAACAATTATGGAATCTTGTATCTTCTCACTGAATCCTATTTTATTTTCTGATAATTTCATTAACCCTTGTAAAGTACTCATCAATATCTTTATCAGTAATGATCTTGAAATCTTTAAATCTTATCCTCTATATTTTTAAAATATCTTCTTTACTTTCATGTTTCCTTTGTATATACTCCTCAAATTATCCTACATCACCTTAGCTATTGATAACCCCATGATCATTATATAATAATTCTCAAAGATAACCATCAAAATGGAATTTTGAGATTTTCCATCAATGTAGAGATTTATGTTATCTATATTTACCCTAGTAACCTCATTAAAGGGTGGAAATACTAGTTTTAGAATATCTCTCGCTAATAAGACAAGAGATTGAAAATAGGTCTTTATCTTGTTATTCCAACAATGATAGTTCTGGACATAAAATATCAGAAATCACATATTTTTCACTAAATTCATATTCTATATCCTTGGTAGATAGATGGATATTTCAGGAAAAAAAATTCTCTGATACCGATTAATGTTCTCAAATAAGTGTGAGATCACTGATTGTGGGAGTGGTTAATTATTGATCCCATTTCTTTTAAAAATTATTCTTCTTAACTTAATATATGAAACTTGTTAGATTTTCAATCCAATCAAATATATCTCTCAAAATCACCTCATATGATGTAAATTTAATAAGATACCATTAGATTACATTTACACAGTTTAATAAAAAGTCCCACCATATTCCATGTTGGTTATCTCAAAAACATGGATTCTTTAGTAATTTTTTCTAGATTAAAAAGGCATAGAAATAAACTGGTTCTATACCCCATTAATCATTCCACCAATTAACCCCAGTTCTTCCCCCACTAATCTAATATTTTACCAAAAATTGGATATACCCACCAATTATCCTTCTTGTCACATCTTCCTTCATGATAGGTTATAACCCCCAATGAAAAGCTTCTTCATTAACTAGTTATTCCCCCAATATATAAGAGATTCTCTCTTCTTTTTTGATATTCTATCAAACAATATTATTATTCTAATTCTCTTCCTCCAATGCATGTTTGATACCATTTTACTATGTATAAATTCTTAAAGATCTTCAAAATATCCCTAATTATTCTTTTTTTCTTGAAACTTTATTCATATTTTAAAATACAAAGATAAACTCAAACTCACTTATTCGTAACTTTTTCTCAAAATCTTCCTCGATAATAGTGTTTCTAGTAATGTTCCATCTAGTATCTTATATCCTATTCTCCATAGTATAGTGTTCTATGTAAGATTCACCTCCTAATGGTGAACCTCAGTTTATTAATTATCTATCCAATGAAACTCAGTTTGAGGCTGCTTCTTCATCCAGTACTCTACCATTTTTACTCACGTATTATTTTTCAACCAAATTGATTATTGGTTAGAAACACATGTTGTTCTCACTCATAAAAATTTCAGCACTTTTATTATTTTTTTAATATAATATATTCTAGGTATTAATGATCTCTTCTCATTTTTTAGAAAAACTTCCTCTATAAATTATGGAAGAAGCATGAGATAAAATTTTAATTTCTCGTTTTATTCAAACTAGATATAACTTCTAATAAATAAAAAATGGATTCAACATAATTTATATGAATTTACTTAAATATCAATATTAATAATCCCAAAAATCTTACTTAAATCTTAGAAAGTATTGAATAAATTGAATGAGAATCTCAACATCATCATGATTATTGTCTTTACAATTTTTTGTAATGTTATTCAAGGATCTATCCAGATTGTAAACATGAAGAAATATATTCCAGATATGACTCCATAAGAACTCATTTTTTATTTACTATGTTTGGTGTACCTTCAATATTATCCATCCAACAGACTCACAAATAAATTCATAGTTTGATATGCCTTCATCCAATTACACTTTATTAAGAACAATCTGTCTAATTTGAATAAAATAAGTTTTTTCACCTTGATCGTTTTGTCTAACTGGATTATCTCAATCTGGTAAAACGTCCCTATAAATATTTCCATCATATCATCTCTTGAATATTCATTCGATGGATTTAAAATTTTTATTCCCAATAATCTTTATAGTAGTATGTCTATTGGATTATTTGAGAATATCTCTAATAGTACTTCATTTGTGGATAATTACCTCTCATTGTTCAGTAAAACACTATATTTCTTTATCTAATGCATATTCATATATTTCTCCATCCTGTTCTATTTAATTTATTTTTCATTCAATGGTATGGACCTATTATTCTCAGGTTTTTATTTCATACATTATAGAAACTTCATAACATCAAACTATATTCTATTTTCTACTTCATCACATTATAACCTAAACTTTTTACAAATAGTATTTTTATAATAAAATTAGTTTAGTTTAATTCACAACTCTTCTTCTAAAAATATTTTGATATTTTTTTCTAGTTTAGTTTCATTCAACTAAAAATTCACTATATAGAACTATGTCTGGTAGACTTTTTCTGTTAGCCTTAGTCCATCATACTCTGTAAATCTATATTTTTAAATTTTTACTCATGTTTCAAACATTCTTCCCTTGAATACAATCTTATGGAATCCTGAAATTCTTTAAGTAATGTTGATCTTAAAAACTTTAACGATCCGTAAATCATCATCTGACTTCATAATGTGTCTTTAAACTAGACAACAACTCTTCTCTTAAAATTCTCCATGTTTTATCAAGTAAACACATATTGAAATATTGAAGAAAAATTCCACCAAACCATCTTGGGAACCACATATGAAGTTCCTATAAAAGAGGCTAGTAAGGAAGAATTATCTTTATAAAAGAAACATTTGGATGATGCCACATATGTATAATGTTTAATTCTATCATCTATGCCTAGTGATATTATAATGATACACGAGGATATAAATTCATCTTGTATGATTTCTCATCATCATGATCTTTATCAAGAGAAATTGAGGTACGAAATATATTATATCTATAATGCACTGTTCATTTGTATGATTATAGAGTCGGATCCTACTGGGACTCATGTTGCAAAGATTATTGGATATATAGAGTTCTTATAAATATTGGGTATAAATTTCCATGATGAGATACACATAGATATAAAACATCTATTACTATTATAATCATCCTCTAGTTTCATTGTAGATTACCACATGAGCAATAGCGAGAATCCCCTTTTAGAATTTATTACACACATTATCCATGTTGATAAGGAATTGGGGCGTGAAAACCCCATAGTTATGATGATGCATAAAAATTAATGAAAAAGTAAAAGTATCCTAAGGTGCACTACATGTCTAAAATCATAAGAACCATCCTTATAAGAATAAAAAGATTCAAAGGAAGGTGATAGAAAATGGAGATGTATTTTTTTCTAGTGGAAAGATACTCCACTAGAAGAAGAACTACAACTACATAAAAGGGGAAGCTAAAGGTATGTTCGGTATCAATCATAATATTTCTACATATATGAATTTAGTATTATATATAGCTTTTGGTTCTTATATCTATGTCTTGATATAGGAAAGAAACTATATTTTGAAATAATTCTAGAAGAGAGGTGGATCATTGAGCATCCAATATAGCACGACTCAATGTTGTGGTTATTGGAGGATACCAACTTTTGTTTCCAAGTAGAATGATTTTAGTTTTAATGAATTATTATTTTATGCCAAGTGTTACTAAGAAGATAATATCTATTTATTTCCTTGATATGGATTGATTAATTTTCAAATTTGGAAATAAAGAGTCCGTCTTTTAAAAACAAAACATTTTTATGGTATGAAATAACCAAATAATGATCTTTATGTATTAAATTATGAAAACCAAATATTGTAAATTGGTAAAAAATCATATTCACATGACTCATATAGCACCCAAATATGGAATCACCATTCTGGTTATGTAAATATGGATCATATGACAATGATCTATCAAGATGTTTTTTTAGAATCTTTTGAGCTAAGAACACTTGAAAGATGTCCTGCTTGTTTTAAAGTAAATATATTCAAGCCAATATTTTTTTGTTAGGGTGAAATGGATACCTATCTTATAGGATTGGTACACACTGATGTGTATCGACCTTTTCTAGTAGAATATAGAGGTGGATAATCTTAATTCATAACATTAAATGATGAATTTAGTAGATATGGATATGTTTATATATGATGTATAACTTATAGGCCGTTTATAAATTAAAAATAATTCAAGAATGAAGTAGAAAATTATCTTAGTATAATGATAATGAAGCTTAGATCCAATTTAGGCAGAGAAGATCACAAAAAATATTTTATATACTTTCTATTAGTTTTTAGCATTCTATCCCAACAAACTACCCCTTATATACAATAGTGTAATGGTGTTAGTGAAAGGAGGAACTATACCTTTTTAGAAATGGTATGTTCAATGGTGATTCTTGTAGATCTTATTTTATCATTTTGTGGATATGAATTACATACTGTATCACACCTTCTAAACTGAGTACCAACCATGGTGGAAAATATAATTCCATATGAGTTAATACATGGAAGGAAATTTGTGTTGTCACACACTCATGTATGGGGATGCAAAGAATTTTTTAAGGCCATATTAGGTAAAAAAATATCACTCAGAGGAAAAAAATTTGTATCTTTACAGGGTATCCCGAGGAAATAATTGGATATTATCTATACAACCCCTTAGACTAGAAAGTAACTTTTGTAATACAGGACATTTTTCTCGAATGGGAAAACATCCTCAAGGATGGTATGGGGATAAAGACTATATTTGATGAATTTGATGATTAAGATGCATAAAATTTATTACAGGAACAAATTTCAAAGGTCTACAAGAAAGTTGTAGTTCTTAAAACACATATAATGCATTGAAGCACTAGAGAATTAATAGAACCAAAATGATATGGTTTCCTAGTCACCAGATATGGATACTCATTATTAGTTAACAATAATGACGTTATATCCTACAAAAATGATGTAGATAGATCATTAGTAGCAAGATAAAAAGTATTTACGAATTTGGATATGGATTCCATGTATCATAACTAAGTGTGGGTTCTGTTCGATCTTCTAGTTGTGTTAATCCTATTACATGTAAATAGGTATTCAAGAGAAAACTGGATATTGAAGTTAAATTAAACACCTACATAACATGGCTAGTGGGTAAAGGGTTTAAATAACATTAAGGAATTTCCTATGAAAAAACCATTCCCGATTTTCCTTTTTTAAATCAATCAGAATTCTACTTTATATAATAGATTATCATGACTATGAAATTTTGATAATGGATGTAAAAATATATTTTCTTACTATAAAAATTCATGATGATTTCTATGTGATAGAACCAAAATGGTTTCTGAATCCAAGTAATTAAAAAATGATTTTCAACTTTCATAAATCCATTTATGAATTGAATCAAGAATATAGTTTATGATTCATTCAGTTTGATGGAGCTATAAAAGGATTTGGTATCATTAAGAACTAAGGTGATCTAGGTTTTTAAAATTAGTTTAGTGGGAGTGCTCTCATTATTATATATGTATATATTTATGACATATAACACATTAGAAATAATTTACAAGTGTTATAGTCTATTAAGGACTTGTTAAAAATCACTTCTCCATAAAAGAAATCGGTGAAGTAGAATACATTCTTGGGATCAAGATCATTCGTGATAGATATAAGAGGATACTTAGACTAAGTTAAGGTATATACATTGAAAATATACTAATGAGATTTAGTATCTAAAATCCAAGAAAGGATTGGTTTCAGTGTCACGTGGTAGGAATCTTTCTAATAAAATGTTTCCTCGGACATAAGAGGAAAAAGGGAGAATGAGTAAGATCCAATATTATTTTTTAATAGGATCAATTATGTATTCCATGTTATATACTATGATTGATGTTTCTTATTCCTTGAGAACATTATACAGATATCAAGATGATCTAGGTGAATAGTACTTGTCTGTTGTCAAGGCTATCCTTAAATATCTGAGAAGAAAAAAAGGATATGTTCCTAGTGTATGGAGGATATATGGAGATAATAATGTTAGGTTATACTGATGATAGAATTCAAATATATAATAATGATCTGAATTCCAATTCAATATATGTCTTTAGTCTCAATAGAGGAGTTGTGAGCTAGAAGAGTTCAAAGTTTCCAGTTGTCCTTGATTGTTTAGTGGAGTCGCAGTATAGAGTAGTTTTTAATGAAACTAAATAATATTTTTTGATATTCAACTCTTTCAAAGAGAATATTGTGATGTCTATATTTAAATACACCATAACATTATATCACGATAATACTGCAGAGGTGGCTGTCAAAAAGGGTCCAAGGGAAAAACATTGGAAAAAAAAATAATCTGGATGTATCACATTTTTCTTGGATTTTTCGTAGATGGGTGAATTTTTTATTAGAAGAGTTTTCATAGAAAAAAACATGGCATACCCATTGAATAAAGATATATACCAAAAAAAGCATGATTATCATGTGAGTGATAGTGGGCTGAAGGTTATTAGTAGTTGGATCTTGTGAAAGTTGGAGTCTATTAGAGTTTTTTCCATAGAACTAACTTCTCTGTATTTTAGGATTATATGTATTCGTTATTTTTAATATTAATATAATTATTATCACATCATGATTTTTATTATACATTACATAGTATATGATAATGTCATAAGAGTACCTATCATGCTGGAAGGTCATAAAAATTTTCTACTATGATGAGAAGCCCAAAGTGCCACAACAGTATTTAGAAATATATGTTCTACAGTAAGATGAAATTATTTGATGTGAACCAAATGATATAGGCTCTCATGGTTGGAGATACATTAGACTTCGTGGAACATTCTCATGTTGTATTCACCGAGTAATTTCTAGTACATGATATTATGAGAACACGACCCTCCATTAGGAAATACACAATTATATGTGCAATTTGATATTCCTATCTATGGACATATGTATTGATAATTATATTTTAGTATTACTATTAATGGATATTATTATTCATGTATATCGATGTATTGATTAAAATCATGATGAAATATGTTTGTGAAGAAGTAAGATATGTTGGGTACATCATGAGTAATATTGCATTAATAAATAAAGTGTGAAAAGATTTTCCCTTCTATTATTTAAGAAAAGATGATATACTAGGACCTTTGATGGTAGTGTAACATAAGAAATAAATTTATTCCCATTTTGTTTTGTGGGCATGATCATTTTTGAAAAGTCAAAGAAAGATACATAGAGAGCATAGGCTTATGACACTAGCAGAAAACCTGCCTAAATTGAGATATTATGCTAAAGGGGATATATTACATAGTAATAATTTATATGAGTTTTGTTTTCATTTTGACATTATCTTCTCTCTCTACATACTAATTGGTATGTTTCAAAATGATATCCTTAGACTTTAGATAGCTCTGCCTAATGAAACTGAGAATGAGGCATAGAGGGTCACAAAATAAGTGTATCTAGAACCTTAGATAAATAATAAATATTATTTATTATTTAACATATTGAATAAATATTATCATTTTATGTGGTTTTATAATTATTCATGATTTCTTGATCACAAATATTCTATCACTGGTCATTAAAGAGAATATTTTGTGAGTATAACATTTAATAAATATTTATTTTCTATTTTGTGAATATAATACTTACTTGTATATTGTCGAATAATGTAGTGATATTTATTTATTAAATAAATAGAAATTATTCAAGGCCTAATAAATATTTAAGAGAAATATAGACTGAGTTTAATAGCCTATTGAGAAATAAAATATATCAAATATTATATTAATAATTACTTATTAAATAAATATTTTCAATTAATTCACTGGTTATCTGAATGCCAAAAAATAATAACTATATTATTATTATTATAGACATGGAGTTCCATTTGGATTAAGGAAATAATAATCAAACATATGTAATTTTTTTAACCTTATCACTATTTAAACATAATTATATTTTTTCTAACCCTAATGCTAGCCATTGTGTTGGTTGTCAACAACAACTCTGAAGAATCCTATCAATCCCTAGATAGCTCCTCTCTAAGAACACTCTTAGTAATGAAGATGAATCCTCCTTCACCTCCCATATATATTCTATAGGGGTGAAGTAGAAGTGTTCTTAGAAGTTATTCTCATGGTAATCAAGGATGAATGATGAATATATTAGGATATTCCCCTCTAAAACTCAGATATTCCGATGGTGACACTTGAAGGTTCATTTTACTTATGTGGATAACTACAGGAAAAAATTTGTACATGATTTATAATAGGTAGTGAAAACATGACATTGAATCATTGTTAGATTCTTCAATGAAGAAATAATTCCTCATAAGGTAATTATTTATCTAATTAAATTAATTATAAATAATTATGTGATGATACTACCTTTGGTTCAGACATTGTAATGTTAATTAATATTTAATTCAATTAAAATTTTCATGAATTAATTCATAAATGTATATATATGATTAATCCTTGATTATGATAAAAATCAATGTTTGGAATACACCTACTAGTGCTTACACTAAATGTGAAACCTACATAGATGTTGAATGATTTTCCTAGTAAATTAATTCTTGTATGGATTCTGGAAAGTGAATACAGTAGTAGAATAGATACACCTATGGGTAAAAAAACTAAAAGGGAAATATTGAGAATTGATTCGATCATCACTGGTGCATGATGAGTGGGCCTAATGCTGCAAACATGGCTAGAAACTATCGGGGATAAGCTTGGATAAATTATCATTTTATTTAAGAACCATTATAATGAATAATAAGAAGGACCTATAGAAACCTCTGATACACAATATTGATATCGGATAAACCTAATCTGTTGATATTTCATAAGTCTATGGATAGTCATAAGTTTAAATTTATAGATACCCTTTTCGAGGCTTTATGTAATGATAGTTTAAGATGATTAATGATATTTCTAGAGGCATTTATCGTGATACAACAATTTGGCTTGTTATATGTTTTAGTGAAATAGTTATTTGATGGAGAATTATTTTATACTTTTTAGACATAAGTTGAAATGTACTTATAACCATTAGACTTAATATGATCTTTTATACTAATATGGATAATTGGGGTAAAATGGTTTTATCATTATGGGGATATATATTTTTTATAATATTAACCATGACATAAAAAAAATTATTTTCCATCTAATTGATTAATGTTAATTTTGAATAATTACACTAAATTTGGAATGTTATATGTCTAGCTTAAACGGAATATTCTTTTTCTAAAATGGGATTTTATTTGAAGAAAAATGATTCAATAAAATAATGGACGAATAATGATTTTATTATTTCTTTATGGTAATTTAAGTTATTTATGGGAAATATTAGTATATTTTAGAGATTATATGATTTGGAATATACATTTTTGTAAAATTATTATATGATTGAATAATTTTTTTAGAGACAAATTTTAAATTGATATTGGAAGAGTTTGTGATCAAATATTTATAACTTTTGTGTTTTTAACTTTATTAGTGATATTTTTGAAGTGTTTCCTATTTTATTTCTTAAAAAACGATTTAGGTTGATATTTGGGTGTTATTATTGAGTGTTTAGATATTAATGTATTATTTCATCATATGAAGTGTTTTACATCTGGGATAACTTTTGCTAACTATTTTAGTTTTGGTAAATATCTAAAGATAGAAGGAATGGATTGTAGTTATTTTTTGTATCTTATAAACCTCTAATGATTAATTTTTGTTCTTTAGGAATGAATATTCATCTTGAATATTCATTTAATGGAGTAAGAGATAAGATATAAATGAATATTGATTAAAGAACAACTAAAGGATGAAATTGTGCTAATGAAATAGAAAGAAATGAAGCAAGTATATTTTATTTTATTCTTTATCTCAATTGTAAAATAATACCCCAAATTTAGTAAAATAATCATTAAATTAAAATTTTATCATTTTACAATTATTTCAGATGAATTGATGGTCTTATTTATACCTAACTGATTTATGATTTTTTATCATTAGCTTTCTCATGATCACATTCTCTATCACTTCCTATCATTTTTTGTAAATAAATTTTATCCTATATGTTCATAATTTCACTTCCCACTAATTTTATGAAATTGTTAAGCCTAATTATTTTTTATTCAAGATTAATTCATATTTCCCTTTCAATATTTCCAAAAGGAATTTTTAATATCCTTTTTTACTATGTCGGTGTTCAATAAATGGATTTTAAAAAATTATACCCTTGAATTACCAAGGTTGATATTATTTTTTAAGGATGTAATTTATTTATGGGGGTTGGGATTTAATAAAAAAATTAAAATAATACTATCTCTGATAGGGTATTCAAAACATAACATTGAGTTTAAACAAACCACAAAATATTTTTTTTTAAATATAACCATTATAACCTAGTTTTTGAATCGGTTGATATGAATAGGAATAACCACAATATATAATATATGTAAAATTTTCATACATAATAAAAATTTATTTATTAATTCTTAGAAAATAAGAACACAATTTTTAGTAAAGCCATTTTATGCTCCAAAAATATTTTTTCTTCAAAAATGGTTTTTACTTATTTTTTCAAGAATTTATTATAATTAATTTGTACAAGATTTAGTAATTTTATTTTACAATAATTATATTATTTTTTAAATGAGTATATCAAAATTTTCTTATTTTTAAATTTTGTGATTTTTATAAAAATATTTATCTTTCAGTGAATAGTGAAAAAATAATGATTTTATAGAAAATTATATTTTCCATTCAAGTATTTAAAAAATAACATTTTTTGAATTTATTTTCAAATTTTATTTGTTACCTTTAATTCAACATAATAAAATTAATTTAATTTAATAATAAATATTCTAATTTTTTGTATATGAAATTTTTATACTTAAATATGCGTTTATCTAGAAAAAATGTTTTTCATTATATTTTTCTGTATTATTTAAATGTTATTTCATCCACTTATAGGGATTGAATTTGATAAAAAAAATCCATATTTTGAATCAAAATTTCCAAAAAAAATTAAATATTTTTACTTATTTATTTCATAATGAACGGTATGATTGGTAAAAAAAATTCCACCATCGTAATGGTAAAACGAGTCGTACATGGTTATAAAAATGAAATAAGACTTAAAAATCATCTATAAACATTCATATATTTCATTATATGAATATAATTTGACCACCCAATTTACATATTAAAACATATACCATTTTGGTTACATTTTCCACTTATAAATACCTTTATATTATTTTTGGTAAAAGAATATTCCAAAATGCCTATTTCTTACTTTGGATATCTATAATATTTTGTGACAGGGATAAAAACCAGTTATGAATGGTTATAAAAGATTGTTTTTTAATATTAATATTATTTATTTAAAATTTTAATTTATTTTTTATTTTTATGTAGTGAAATAAATACCTTAAATTCTTATGCAACGTCGACATCATGCTTGTGCAAACATTATAAAAATAGAGTAAATGATTTTAACAATAATAAAATTTGTATATTTTTCAGGTCAGTTATGGAATGGCCAGAATTTTTTAGATCATTATAATATATTATTAATGTTTTAATTTTTTATATTTTAGTTACATTACTGTCTTGATATTTTTTAACGTCATATTTTGTTAATAGTCCTAAAAATGAATTTAATGGTATTTTATTTTAAAAAAAATTATTAAATGATTGAAATTCATAATCATTTTAAATTTTTTCAGGTGAGTGGTATATGTTATATAATATCATTAATTATCCACTTATGTGTCACATTTCCTTTAATAGTAACTTTCTTTACCCTTAATGTTTAAAAATATTTTTATCATGGTAATCATTAAATTACATTAACATGGGGTTAAAAGTAAAATATAAGGTTTAAAACATACCTAAACATGTATAAATTTTATTTTATGATTTTATTTACTATTTTATATCTCATATATTATAACTATATCCATTTGGTATCACTTTAACTAGAAAATTAAGTTATATTAATTTATCACTTTAAGTAGTTTTAAGGGTTCCGCTCCCCTCTCTTTTATATGGAAACCACCTATCCTCTATTACACACAATTCTTGATCCAATTATATAAAAAAATACATAAAACCCCATTATTATCTTACATATATATATATTCTAGATCTTCTTTAATTCTTGAAAGATCATCCCTTAGGAGCTGAGGGAGAGATCTAATGGTCGTTCTTTAAAGAGGAGGTGATCATCTCAATCATGGGTTTTTATTTTACTTCTTCTTATAGCTCTATTATTTTTTACTAAACATTATAATATAATAAAATAAGTGTAAATAATATAATTATATTTTATTATTTTAGTGTCTTATCCATTTTTATATCCTTTTACATCCTATAGGGATCAGAAACATCATTTTTCTATACTAATGAACTACCACCTCTACGAAGTAATGTGTTACATTTTTCATCATTGTTTTAAAATGAGGGTTATTATGATTGATTTAATGAATATATATAATATTAATCACATTTTTTTCATTTTTTAAAAATAATATATCACTTACATTATTACCCTTACACCCATTAAAAATGATAATGGCACCCATGATTACCTATGAACCACCACCTCCATAAATCAATATGATTCATTTGTCATGTAAACCTTTCGTGGATGATTATAAAAAAAATTATGTATAAAAATTATAACTATTTCATTATTATTATTTTATATATGATGGAACCATAACCCCTTGGACTATGGTCAACCTTCTAGTGTTGTTTTGCGATTATGAACTAAATGTACTCAAAACGTCTGATACGAACTTAACTAATTTAATAACTATATAATTCATGGTAATGAATTAAATAAAATAGATAATAATAATATAATATACATGAAAAAATCATCTTAAAATGGTAAAAAGGTAATATAACTACATTATACATGAGATAAACTACGTTTGTGGCATGTCAGACTCCAGGTAAGGGGTTTCATAACTCATTTTCTTTTCATTGATGTATATCACTTCATTATATATTATGTTATGACAAAATTATGTATGCAATGACCTCATATTATTTTATTATATATTTAAACTTGTTTTATGTGGATTTACATATGCTACAAAAAATTAATTCAATGATGAATTCTCACATTAATGTTTTTTGTAATGGTTTCTCATCTCACTTTTTTTTATATGATACATATGCCATATTCACCACTAGTTTATCTTGGGTGGTGTTTATAATAACCATTTGAGGTTTTATATCATTAATATATTTATATTAATGGTATTTAAATTATCATTTGAAGTCATTTCATTCAAGTGGTTATGATTGGAAGGATACCAAATTTTTAAGGGTTTATTGCACAATCTCACCCTTATTCAGGATTATTTTTTTTCCATTAGAATAATTAAATGATATATTTATTTTAAAGACAATATATTTTCTTATACTCTGGTTTTTCCTATGTATTTAAAGAATTAGTTCCATTTTTAGATTCTTTGGTACTTAAAAATACTAAAATAATGTTTTAATAGAAAACCAAATTTGTTTATCAATTTGGTTGGGAATCCTTTTCTTCCCTACGCATATTTTCTTTAAAATGTTTTAATTTTTTTAAAATTATAAAATGATTTGTTAATTTAATTTTTAATTTATTTTAACTTTTTATAAAAAAATTAAGATGAATCTTCTTATCATTTTCTCAATAAGGTACCAAAGTTGTAAACAAAATATTTATTTTAATGTTTATCACACGAATGACTTTTCCAATTATCATTACTATTCCTAAGATTGGAGAATCCTTTACATATTTCCATTTTTATTTCTAAAAAATGAATTTCCTAATATTTTAAAAAAAATAGATTTTATTACAAGTGATTTCATAATTAATATCGTATTTTCCTCAATAAATCTCACATTGATTATTTTAAAGTATCTTCCTCAAAGTCAACATCCATTGATGAAAATTATGCTTTATTATGTATATACTATAATGATAACATACACCTTATTTCATTGTATAACTTATCATATTGTATTTTTATTTTTTTCTAAGTAACTTATTAACATTTTTCATGATAGTTTTTAATATGAAGGGTTATATTCATTTGAATGGCCCAAAGACCTTATTTTTTTATTGATTACTCATTGAATTGATTTTTAACCCTTTTATATGATGAATTCATTAGATTTTTTAAGTGATGGGATGGGAATAATATAACCCCTTGGTTAATACTTAGTTTTCATGAGACTATTTTTTTTATTTTGTGTATCCCTACCAAATTATTTATGTTTTCAAGTCATGAAGACTTGATAGTATGATTATGATATCAAACATTAAGCATTTGGTCATTATGAAACTAGATATTATTTTCCATGTGATTATTTATTTTCCAATGTTATCAATGGATATATTCCCATTTTATAGTATTAGTTATATGTCATATTTTGTTTTTTATCTCTTTAATATTATTCATCCTTTATTTATTAAATGATAGCTTCTATTGTATGAATTCCCTTACTGAGAAATGGATCTATACCTTTTATTTTATTTACTTTCCCATCGATTCTAGTAAGTTTAATATGATTGATATGAAATGATATTATATAGGGAATAATATTATTCTCCCTGAAAAAACTATATTTTATTTCATGTTTTCATATTTAATGTGAGATCCAATAATGTATCTAATTTTCTAAGAAAAATAAAATATTCAACCCTGTAGGATGTGATCACTTGTATCTAGTGCTAATATAATATAATAACCATCAAATATAGGCTACTAGGGTTAGGGTTTTTACATCATCTATGCCTCTCTAATTTTAATTCTCTTTCCTGTTATCTTTATCACCAAGGAAATATACCTTCAAGCATCATCTATATTTGATGCAAAGAGTATACATAGTTTGTATTTGGGAGAAAATATTTTAGAGAATCCTATTTTCTGGTTTTTTACTATGTTTATGGTAGCAGGTAAAATCCATAAATTAATTATCTATTAAGATTTTGAAATAAAGTATTTTTTTTGATCATTATTCCTCATTTGGGTAGTAAAACATTATTATAGGTGTTTTTGAAGTGAGTAAACTTATTTTTCCACCAATATTAAATTTATTCCAAGCGAAGTTGTTAAAACTTATATATTACATTAACCTAGGTTTCAAAAACCCTATAATAGTGTCATATCTACCTTCTCTAGGCATATGTATTTAGTCAAAATATGTTATGGTATGTTTCCCCTCAATTTCTCTTATATCATCATAGTGTTTATAATTTAAACAATGTGGTGTAGAGTGAGGGATAATTAGATAAATTATTTATTTAAAAAACATTTTAAAAATGGGGTTCCTTTAACCTAAAATTAAAATTTTATTATCCCTTCATGATTTATTGAGTAACATGACTTGATTATACTTATTTGAGTATATATATATTATATTTAGTGATATAAAAATCCACAGTATAACCTACTATTCATATTTAATGTTAATTACATTATATTTATGAGATTCAATATATTTCATTTAGTGTTAGAATATGTTACAAGAAACTATGTATATTTTTTCCCGTTATTCCACATTTAAATTATTATATGCCTAATTATCGTACTATTTTTTTAGAAGTTACCAAACATTTTTATTGAAATATTTGTTGTATTTTGAGATTTATAGCCATATTTAGTGACATTTATATCCTATCTTGATGATCCCATATATGTTTTTCAACATATATGACTTGGTTAGCTATTTCTTTCTATGATTTTTAATATTTGTAACCTTAGATTTTGTTTTATATTGTATGTAGAGGTATTTTTAAAATTTGTATCATTGTTTTTTATTGATACATATATTCCAAATACAATAGAGATATTTTTTTATATGATTATGTTCATTCCTATGAGAAGACTTCCCTATTATACAAGGTTAGATATATATGTGTGTGTTTCTGGATAGATATATCTATATATGTCATTTCCTATATGAATAGGTTCATCAAAGGAGAGGATGAATATATAAATATATATATATAATCTGCTTATGATTTTGGATGTAGGATGTTATTGCTACTTTTGGTTCACCAACATAGATTCTGAGCATCAATTGATGTTTGTTTTGTTTATTTTTAAGAAGCTTCATTCACATGATCGTAAAGAATGATATATTATTTATATAACATGCTAAAAGATAATATATTGTTTCTATTTTTTAGTGAAATGAGACATGAGTTTTTCACCCAAAGTAGCAATAATGAATCATGGAAAAGAAAAACAATGGGTGTAATGAGATTACATAAAATAGAAATTTAATGTAATTAAAAAGACATAAAAAATCACAAAAAATGAATCAATTCACCTCCAAAAAAATCCATATCTCAACATTTGAAGAAACATGAGTTGTTCATCCATTCAAAGACCAAATAAAAATTGTTAGACACAGAAAAAAATCTCAATAGTCCTCGAAGTGATTAAATTACTAGTCATTTACAAGTTTTAATCAATTAAACCATGAGAACTCAAGTTATTGGGAAAACACATCTCAATAGCTGCATGACTTATTTACTACACAATCACACAACATCCTATACTAAAAACACATTCTAGTTTTAATTAGTTTCCAACATTAAGAAAATGAGAGTGTTACATCCTATCCAAAGAACCCATACATCAAAATTAATAGAACCATGATCTATAGACTATTAATCAATCCAACATCATTTTCATGATTTTTTACAGAAAAAATTTAGGGTAAAACCCAAACATTCATTCATAGTTTATTAATTGAGTACCCCAGGATAAAAACATAACTTTTGGAAAAGCCAACAAAAATCAATTTCAACATCCAAACTCAGTAGTCAAAAAGATACAAAACTACAAAATCATCATGAAACTAATTAAAAAACCATAGAAAGTAGATAAAATATCTTCAAATGTAGTGATAATACCAAATGAAAATAAAAAAACAAAAAGGGAAATCCAAAACATGTGAGGAATAAAAAGAGAATAATCAGCCTCAAAAATTGAAATAATCACTTCCAAAAGGCATAACATCATAAGTGGGTATTGGAAGCATCAAATTAAAAACAAAAATCCAGTACTAGATGAACCCTTAACCCCCCACCCCACATTCCATCTTATATAGGTAAAATATATATTTATTTCCCATCAATGATAGTTATAAAAAAATTGAGACTCTGGTCTAGTGGATTGAAATCATACATTATCGAAAACATAACTCTAGAAGAAACATTCAAAAACACCGTTCCAAATAGACCATAAACATCATAAATTAGCTTCATATTTAAACGTGATAAGAATAGGGTACTCAAATATATATTAAAAGAAAAGTAATAAATAATAATAGATATTTCCATGGAATTTACCTCAAATTAAAATCAGGATTTCATTTTCATTCCTCTAACAATTTAGTGATAATTATCTTTCTTATATTATGGAAGGTCTCTATAGAAATTTAACCATATTTTTATTTTTCTAAAAAAAGCATCTTTCTCCTCAAGATAGGTTTTGAGTTATTCCCCCAAGTCCTCGCTATAATTATAAGTATCTATCAAAGTGGGGTCATCTTCTTCATCATTATTGATTCTTTTCAAAAACATCTTTTCTAGAGGGTGTGCCATTTGGCTCAACATCAATAGGATTTAGGGGAATATCTGATTTTTTTTATCATAGAATCCTATAATGATCTAGTAACAATTTCTCTTTCAATTTTTAGTAATCTCTATACTTTTTAGTTTTCCAAGGATTCATGTTGATGTATCCATCTAAATCGATCATTGGTTTTTTACCTTTCTTAGAATTTGACATCATATAATATTCATCATTTTGACAATATTTCTCAAAATCATCAAGTAAAGATTCACTATCTTCATAATGGACACTATTTTATTCATCTGGTGAAGGTTGAACAACACTTGTGATCTCAAAATCAGGAGGATTGGGTTTTCTAATATTTTTATTATCCTAATTATTATTTTTATCATATAAACATAGTTTTATGAAGGAATAGTGGGGTTTTTATGGTTACCTTATACTGAGAATTTTGTGGTCACACTCTACACACATTTTTCTATTATATGTGAAAACCATATTATATATGATCTAGGTAAATGAAATACTCTTATTCATGATAAATGATATTGGTATAAGTTTGGAGTCATAATAATTTAGAGTGTATTTTATCTTCTTTCTTGGATATGGTGTGAGGTTACTCGTGATGTCACTTTTTTTAGGACAACTTAGGATACCACATACTCAGGTCTAGTGTGTATTACACTTTTATTTATGGATAATTTATCTATTATGGGTATTAATTTGGGTTGTTTTTTTAATTTTGGTTTTAATGTATATTTGTAGTTTCATACATATGGAAATTAGTAAAAGTTATAATATAGGTAAAAAAGTACCATGAGAAAACAAATTTTACCTACAGAGGGATTTTTTTATTTTGAAAAATAATATATGTATTCCTAATTAATATAAGATTTTAAATAAATTAAGATTATTTATTATTGAAAAACTAATTTTTAAAATAATTTTGTAGTTGTCCCTTATATTTTATGAAAACCTTTAGTGATTTAAAAGAATTCTTGAGGTTATGTGTTAGTTTTTATAGAGTCAATATGTGATCTAAGCCAGGTTGTTACCAAATGGTATTATATCCCATCACAACATATAGGTGTTGAGAGTATCCAAAATACAGGAGTATCGAGGCCCATGAAGTAACCCCAAGATATACCTAGACAATATAATTATGGTTAATGTTTGAGTTACTTGTGGAATTATGTGTTTTATTTGGTTTTTTCTAACTTACGTCTATTCTTATATGAGTCTCAGATATCATGAGTAGGAATCTATTGGTAGGAACTAGTATATGACATGAAATATTTTGTAATTTTGTGTGTTTAATAAATATATAGGTGGATTAATTTTTAAAATTATATTAATTTAAACTCCATAATAAATAAAAAATAATATAAATTATTGATTAGTGATAATTAGATTAATATACCAACTAAAGTGATTATTTTACTATTATTTCTGATGTGATATCTATACTTATACTAGAAATTATTTTTAAAACATTCTTTATTTACATATAAAATTTTCTAAAAACATATTAAATCACATAATATATAGATATATAGGGTAGGATATTGTACATTCTCTACTAGTTAGACCTAATATTAATCCAAAATTCCTTGTAGGGTAGATTAGTTATTTTATCTACCCAGATAGATCTTACTTTGAAAGAAACCCATAAATATATATATATCATGCAAGAAATTAAGTAATATCACCCTAACATTTTTAGGTGATGTTTTAACATAGTAATCTAAGGAGTGGATTGATAACATATATCAAATATTAAAGAACAATTATAATATAAAAAAACATTGTGTTTTTTATCAACTCTTATACTTGATGGTGTTGAATGTTGATGGTAAGATGTGGTGATTAATGAAAATAAGGATCATTAAAACAATTGTAAGTGTTTTCAAAAATTATTTTATGAATATTTCTACACAGATACACTTTTATAAATTAAATCTTATTTTTTATAGATATTTAGAATGAAACAATATTATGTAATGGAATATGAAACCAAATTTATTGATTACCTTCTTTTTTATCCCTAACTAAGTAGAGACATTGAGTTTAAATTCATAAGGTTTGATATGGGTGTGATAGAACCATTTTAAATATAGTTAGTGATGTTTAAAATTTAAAAATATTTTGACATTATAAAGAGATCAATGATGGTTGGGACTTGTTTTTAAGGGAGTATAGAAGTATGTGGTTCACTTTAGGGTCGATGTTTAGGTAAATGTATTACAGTTTGTGTAAGGGATATTTAGTATAAATTTTCTATAGTAGATATATATAGTGTAGTCAAGTTATAAATTATATTCCTTCAATATCTAGAATAAGGAAACCCAAGTTAAACAAGCATATATTTTACATCATTTTTATAATTTATTCATTAAATATAAAAAATAATCTTAGTATCCCAGAATACAAAGGTTTAGTGTCTTTAACGATTAACTATAAAAATATATTATAAAACATATTACTTGAACATATACTATAAACATGTCTTCCTAAAACTTCCTTATACAATTTTTTCTACCAATGGGTTCCTAGGGAAGTAGAAAAAATGATTGAGCTAAAATGACCATTAAGGGAAAACATATTAACAATTCACAAAAGTTTAAACCCAGATCATGTGAAAAACACGATCATGGAAGAAATATTTGATTAAAAAGGATCATGGAACCATATGAGTATACCAAAGAGTATGATATAGGGATATATATCCTCAAATGATCATGAATATATCATGACATAGGAATGTAAAGACATGAGAAAACAATCATGAGCCATGGAGCATAAAATAATCATGTAAAATAACATAGAAATGTGGTGAAAACATAAACCTTAAAACCATATCATATGTCATGGTTAACTACTAAGATCATCATGACATAATGGATCATGCACCAATACTTGTTTACCATATTATAGTGGACTGGGAATCACTAACTATTTACTATAGTGGATCGATCTTCACAAATCATTTATTCAAATTTATAATGGAATATATAAATATTTACCTAATGAATTAAAGGTATAAATAAGTATCACACATCACATAATGATATAACATATATATGTATTCCAAAATAATTTAGAAACATTAATTATTCTTTCATAGCTTAAGTAACTCGTGGAAAGAAATCATATTTCATAAAAAAATAAGTAAAATATCATCACAATCAGTCTTGAGTAAGAAGGAGTATGGTAACATTAGATAATATCCACCATTTATGTGTGATATTCATTAAAGTATTTTGTAAAAGTTGAACAACAGTTTTATAAAAGAACGATAGAACCTACTTGAAAAACATGAAGAAATATCCATTCTATTTTCTATTTTTTAAAAAAATATTTTTTTGAACAATGAGAATAATATTTATTTAAAAATCCATGGTAACATGTAAATGAATATTAATAATTAAAAGTGGACATAAAAATAGGAAAATGTTATCAAGTAGTAAACATTTAAAAACTTATTTTTACATTTTTATAAAGAAGTAAAAAATGATCCATATAAAATCACTAAAAATATCAATTTTTAAATATTTTTAAATAAATTAAAGGATAATTTAAAATGACCAAAAATTTTCATTTAAATATAAATAAAAATCTTCTTGAAAAATTCTAATGAATTAGAACATGGAAGGGAAAGAGTTTGGTAAAAGAGTTGAAAACGTTTAAATAAATTATTTAACATAAAACCCATTATAAATTGTAAATTCAAACCCATTTTGGAATAATTAGAATAATAAATAACTTATGATACACCAAAAAACAATTAAAGTTGTATTATATACATCATATATATACAAACAAGTGCATAATATTATGTATGTCTCAAATAAGGAAATTTGAGATGAAAACCCTTACCCCAAACATCGACTTATCGAACACACTATAATTTCCACGAAAAAAATTGAATTACTATTCATAAGAATAATAAAAATATTAAAATTTATTATAACTTATACCAACAATTTAAAAGTAATTACTACTCATATAATAATTTTTTATTATTAAAATTAATATTTAGGTGTTAATAATTCCATTTCCCTTACATGATTTTGTGTGGCAGTTCTATTACTTGAGTCATGTTCAATGATTATTCTATGAAGAATTCTCATGATATGGTAATAATTTGTTTTGATATATACTTGGATTCATATTTTCATCTCATGGAACTTATGTTCATATATCTCATTGAACACTTACAATTTTTTTTTTTGATGATTATTAAATTACCAAAATACTTGAATTTATTGGTAAATTAAATTTTGAATATTACCATTAAAAAATGATAAAAACATCTTAAATTAATCATTATTACATATTATAACAATTATTTATGTTTCATTAGTTATTCAGGAGGTAAAAATTATAATAATGTCCATGTATGTGGTAGAACATATCAAAAAGAAGAAGTTATAATAGTTGAATAGGTAAGAACACGTTGTTTTATAATGACAATATATATTTTATAGAAGATTAATTGTTTTTTAAGTGATAATTTGGACTAAAAAATGTAAGATGAATATTTATAAAAGATAAATCCATAAGAAAGTATCAAGTATTTTGAGAGCTTGAATCTCCTCTAAAAAGACCTCTCAGAAACGATATGTTCAAAAATTATTCTTGTGATAAAAAACTCAATAACATGGGAGAGTATTATTTAATAAGTAAATTTGGTATATTAATGAGGGGTATTTAAAATTTTTGTTTGACTTTTAATGGGATTAGTATGGACCATTTTATAAGTGAGGGGAGTGGCATTTTTGTAATAATAACTTCTTAAAACAAACAGGGATGTCCTAATCATGGAAACTAAATCCAAAATGTATAAAAATAATCAAGGGAAAGGGGGGATATCAAGACTCTATCCAACCATTTTAAGAAAATTATTTCTGTGACACATTGTGATTTTATCCCTTAATTTAACCATTTTACTATATTTAACCCTTACTAAGGTGAAAATATTTCACTATGATAACTTATTGTCATAATAAAAAAATGGACCTATTTGCCTAATTTTATCATCATTATTCAAAATTTTAAAACCATTTTTCAAGATTGAAATTATATAGGTGGTAAAAATAAATTTAATATAAGTACACCTAATGCATCAAAAACAGTTTTAGAACAATGTCCTTCTAATCATAAAAATGAATTTACATAAAAATCATGTTTAATATTTATTCCCAAGAAATTTATTAATTTATGATTAAACATATAGTATTTTTATGACTTTCAAAGAGATTGAAAACAAAATTTATAATTATTAATACTTAATTAATGGAAAAGGGACAAAATGGGTTTTATTGGAATAAAATACAACTTAAGTTACAAAAAACATTGGCATATATTTCTAAATTAAAAATACTAATTTTAAAAGAAATATTTTCATCCTAAAATTATTATTTTTTTCTAGAAATATTTTTCACATATTTTAATGTTATTATTTTAACATAATGATGTCATAAAATTTAATGTATTCATAAAAAATTATTTTCACTATCCAGTTTAATGTTAATTTTGTAAGTAATATTTATAAAATTCATACTAATATAATTTTGAAATTATGAATACAAAAAATGAATTTAATTTTATAAAATGAAAACCTATAAAATTAATTAAAATTAATTTTAATATAATAAGGAATAATATGGAATAATGTTTTTAAAAACTCATTTTTAATTATAAAATCCTAGAAAATGATTAATAATTAAAAAAATCAGTTTAATAAATTAATAATTACTTGTTTATATCATCATAAGTTCTATATACAAAACAAATCATGGTATTTTCATCATATCTAAGGTAAATATATGCATTAATTGCACTTGTGGTTGGTGATTCATCTAGAATTAATATTGTATTAATTTCTTAGATCTTGAACTTATCCCGCTTACAACTTCTCTAAAGTCACGCTTATAGAATTTCACCATGGGATTCATCTTTGGGAAATCCAAATGATTCCACCTCCTTTCCAATTTTAGAAAAATTATCCTCATAAGGAAGAATTCTACAGCTTCATGTCATTGTTATAGATTTAATAATGGGGTTATTTATATTTATACTCGCTAATTTAATGACTATATAATAATGATCATATTTAATACTTATAAAATGTATCACATTTTTGTTTTAGTTTGGTGTTTCATGTGAAACATTATATTTGAAAATATATATTTTAGGAGATATATATACTAAAAATTCATGTTGTAATATTCCAACCCTCTTAAAAAAATTATCTTCAAAATCCAACTATATCGAGAAAAAAAGTGAGGGAACTTATATCTCATGAAATATTCAAGTTACCACGTAACTTCCATATACTTATGATTTTTCAATAAAACATTGACTATTTTGGTAGTCTTTTTATACAATATTTTATTTCTTTGATTTAGTATTTCCACTGGTTTTTCCATAAAAGAGAAATCTTACTCTAATTACATAGCTTTTGATTTTAGTACATGTGATGTATTTGGAATATGCTTCCTCAAAATTGATACATGGAACACATCATATACATATGAGCGATATGGAGTGAGTACTAAGTGATAAGTTATAGACCATGAAAAATCACATATCTCAAAGGGGTTAATGTTCCTGGTTCAAAAAATCCCCTTCTTCCCAAATATCATAACCCCATTTCAATTTGATGTCCATAAGAACCCCTTATTGGTAAATTTGAATTACAGATCTCATCGGAGATTATCAGTATAATAATTTGGTTTACTTTCCACTAATTTCCTATTTAACTGAATATTTATAACCTTCTATTCCATTTCATGGAAAAGATTTAGCACTAATAACATCACATCCCTAACTTAATCCAAACATGTTAATTTTTTGCATCTTTTCCCATATAAATCCATGTATGGTGCCATTTGGATTCCATAGTTAAAACATTTATTATATGAGAACCCAACCATAGGAAGTTGTCCATCCAAAATTACTTTAAATTAGATTTAACATGTTTTTAGTATATCTTATAATATTCAAACTATCCTTTTATATTGACAATTAGGTTGAGGGTGATAGTTTATGTTAACAGTTACCTCTATATATAGTTCTTATTATTTACACCTCCAAAATTTTGATGTGAACCGTGGATCATGATCTGATACAATTGAAAGTGGTAGTATATGTTCCCTTACTACTTACTTTATATATAAATTGGTAGGTTCATCAAGTGATAAATCCTCCTAGATATTAATGATGTGTTATAAATTTTTTTAGTTTATCCACCTCTACATGGATAGCATTATTAACTTTAGGAGCCTTAGCTGGGATGATGAAAAAATACTTGGTGATATTCTCTCACATATATACTAGTATAGGAAATGGTTTTATCATAACCACGTATTTTTTACATTCACATTTTTTTCCATAGCATGATTCAATATACATAATTTGAAATATACCCCTCTATTTTGTTTCACTGGAAATATTTTTTAAGATCTCTATATATCTTTATGATTCCTGGATTAATTGTATCAAACAAAATTGTTATAAATAAAATTATCCAATTTCAAATTAAATGTATAATTATTTAATATGTTTTTAGAAAACACATGCACTTATTTATTTTTATTATATTCTGTCAGATTTAAATGACCATTAAGAATCATTACCGTTGATAATATATCTGTTGAACAATGATCACATTATTGGTATAAATATAAGGTTTTAATAAATCCAATCATCACGGACAAAGGAAGTGGTGGCCTCAAATAGTAAGATCATACCCTATGTATACCATTTATCAGAGCTTCATAGGGACATTGTTGTAAGAACCCGGTTCTTATTTTTGAGGTACGAGCTACTTCTTTTCACTTTTCCTTAAGTGTTTTTGAGAAAATATGGAAAATGGGGGAAAATCCTAAATTTTGGAACTACACGCCGTGTACTTTTGGCCGTGTGGGATGGGTACACGGGGCATGTAGCCATGTCGGCAACGAAGGGTGTAGGAACTGACTACACGTCGTTTAGTGGTCCATTATCAGTCGGTAGGCCAAAACAGTAAGGCGGTAGAGTAGCCGCCAGTTGGGAGACAGTATACGCCGTGTACTTAGGAGTAAATGTCGTGTACTCATGTCAACGGATGAACAGTGTGGCGGTGCCTCCAGAGGAACAGTTAACTGAAGAAATTACACGTCGTGTACTTTGTTTTTTTCACTTAAAATGGGCAGTAGCCTCCCTTGTTCATAGGGAAGGCTTAGAACCGGATGAAGGAGCTTGGGAGGAACGCCAGATCTTCGTGGATCAACCGATCGAGCTTCGGGAATCCGTTTCCGCCTCGGACGATCACGTTGGAACCGCGCGGGTAAGTCCTCTCTTCTCCTAGCATGTTGCTTACCAATTCTTTCCCTAATGAGAGTTATTTGAGGTTGAATGAAAGTTTTCTTACCTCAGATCTAAGTCATTCTTGGGCGTTTATGGGATCGACAATCGTGTATACCGCTCGTTGACGTATAAGGTAGGTGGCTTGGTGTCTTTTTTTCCAACTGTCGTGTGTTTTGTGCGTTTTCATGCCACGAACCCATGTTGGGGGTGTCATGTGGCTGAGGCCATAGATATTTTAAATACCTATATTGAATAGGTGATTTAAATGTGATATTAAAATTCTGGTTGGGATCGTTGCTTGGATCTGGAACCACCCCGGGGGTGTGTTCCACTGTTTAGCCATTTGGCCAGGATACCCGAGGGTATGCATTTAAAGTAGTAATTGTAGAATTTCCTCGAGAGGAATTGATTGTTTACTGCTTGTTTACATGTTGGGAATGGCCCAGTTACCTGTTTAGCCTGAGGGCGTTGTTGTGATTAGCCTGAGGGAATGATTATATTAGCCTGAGGGCAACATCCTATTTCGCCTGAGGGAAAACTTTCGTGCCTGAGGGATTGAATTCTATGCCTAAGGGTGACACTTCATATGCCTGAGGGCGAGATTCTAATACACCTGAGGGCAATGCCTAAGGGCGAGATTCTATATATCCTAAGGGAAAGACTGAGGGCGTGGTTTACTATATTAGCCTGAGTGCAAGGTTCTTGTTAGCTTGAGGGCTTGGTGCTGTTGAGCACAGAATGTTACTAAATTAAATGGTTAAATGAATAATTAAATGGAAATATAACTGGTTAAGTTAGTTACTTTTGAGTACTGCTTAGTTTATTGCATTTACTAGTGCACAGTATTGTTGCATGTTTACACACATTTGAGCACGGGCCTTTGGTGGGTGCCTACTGGGATTTGTTTCTCACACCCTATTTGGGTCATGCTTTTCGGCCCAAACAGATTACGTTTCTGTACGTGTAGATAAGGGAAAGGGCCCTTATATAGGTACGTGATTGTTGCTAGGGAGTAGGGGGCATGGGACCGAGCATAGGCTCGCGATGCCGCTGCCATCTATTTTGCTTTGTTTTGTTGTACTCTGCATTTTGTTGTACTGTATTGATATATAACATGTTCTGGCTGTTTTCTTAGAACTTGAGACATGTTGCATCATTATTTATATATAATTGGTTATATCTACTGCAGTTGTTTATTTCAGTTGTGTATGGTTTATTTCTTTCGCTGTCATTGTATGTTTTATTTGTATTCTGCTGCGCTACACTTTGAAAAATGAGGGCATAGTTTCCCCACTATCAGACCTGGGACCTCACTGCTAGTCGGCAGCCTCTGGAGTTTGGGGAAATGCGCTTGAGGTCACGTGGCAAACCGGGTTCGGGGCACCCGTTGCGTGGCACCCGGGTCCGGGATGTTACAAAGTGGTATCAAAGGAGTTCTTTTCTTTGACTTACTGTTTGGTGACGTAGTCAAGGAAAGGACGAATGGTAGTTGGTAATAAGTTGTGCCCGGGCGTAGCTAACCCATGTACAGGGAAAATCCAGTCTACCTCATATTTTTTCAATTATTCTAATTTTTCAAACTTTACAGTTGATTAATTTTCACCATTGGGTGATGCACTTGCGATTATGCTGTGATATTTTATCTATGGGTTCTATTTAGTTGCAACCCGATGAGATGAGGGTATGTCATCTCATGCATCATATAGGCACATGCTATATATCACATGCCATGCATAGCTTCTATGCCATATAGGTGCATTAGAAATTGCATGTTGTTGTGATAGTTGTTGTGCTAGAGAATCATGTTGTTGTGATAGCTACTTGATAAAAATACCTGCTATGTGATAGGGTATTCTTTTGTGATCTTGGTTATAGAATGGATTCCAAACTTTGGTTTTTCGGGAGTATGGGCCCCCATTGAACTGAATTTGGTGGATCATTGACTGTTTATTTTGTTATAACACAGGTAAGGTGTCAAACTTTGATTCGTGGGAAGTATGGGCCCTCACGGATAGGAATTTGACACTTAGGTGTTCGTTTTCAGTATTTTCTGGGTTTCGGGGAAGTTTCTGAGGCATACTGTCTGGAAACCCAGTGTACACGCCGTGTAGTACCTCATAAACGCCGTGTATGCTCTTCTGTTCGGGAAGAAAAAATAAACTTTTTAAGTACACGCCGTGTACTCTGAGTACACGCCGTGTAGTCTCTTCCCGTGTCACAAACCATGTGGGAGGTGACATGGGGTAGGGAAAGGCTTGGGTAAAACACACCGTGTGCATGATGTACACGCCATGTAGTGTTGACCCGGAGTTCGGTCGTGTAACTAACAACACGGGTTGATGAACTCCTGTACAGAACACGCTGTGTCAATGATGAACACACCGTGTAGTGTAACCTGGGGACTTGGCCATGTAACTAACAACACGGGTCGGTGACACCTCTCCTAGAACACGTCGTGTACCTGTGGGACATGCCGTGTAGTCTAGTCCGAGGATAGACCGTGTGGACTTAGCCGTGTGGCAGGGAAATGGGGTGGTGTACACGCCGTGTGCGGGTGTAACACACCATGTAGTTTGATCTGAGTAGTCTTCCATGTCACAGACAACACAGGAAGTTGTAAAATAACACCATACACACTGTGTAGATATTATACATGATGTGTAGTTTTGTTCAACGAGAGCCATGCGACTTAGCCATGTAGAAGGACCCAGGCAGGGGAAGAGAAGTCAAGTACATGTCGTGTAGGCAGTATACATGCCGTGTAGTCTTGTTTTTCAAATTTTGAAGTGCATTCTTCCTCTTTTTCCCTTTTTGGTTCCTTAGTTTCAGTCTAAATAATCTTGAATCTAAGGCGTGCTTTTGACCTTGTAGTTTCATGCCACCTAGACGTCCACGAGTTGTTCGCCAGGAGAGCGACGACGACTATACTCCAAAGATGGTGGGCCATGCGCTTCCAGTGGATCCTCCAGAAGAGCCAGATGTGGTGCCAGCTGTTATACCGGACACAGGCACGAAGTCGCAGTTCCGTGAAGGCTTTATGTGGTTCATGAAGACCTTTCAGGGAGCACTGCAGGCTACTACATCTATGGCCGAGTTGACTCGTATCTTTCAGCAGCATCATCCACCTACGTTTTCAGGGGATGGAGGACCACAGGCTACAGAGTCTTGGTTGGGGTCTATGCAGACTATTTTCGAGCATCTTGAGATGCCTCTAGGGAGGAGGGTCAAGCTTTCGACTTATATGCTATGTGATTCCGCCAAGAGGTGGTAGGATGTTACCACCCAGTCAGAGCATCACAGGGACATGGCATGGGAGGATTTTCAGGCAGTCTTCTATGAATTTTTTTCTCAGAGACACTGAGGGAAGCTAGAGCTTGAGATTTCATGAATCTGTAGCAGGGCGCTATGTCAGTGATGGACTATTCTGCTCGTTTCACCTATCTTCAGCATTTTTCACCCGTACTGGTGGGTGATGAGATGTTGAGAGCCAGACGTTTTGAGGATGGTCTTCGTTATGACATCTGAGTGCTGGTGAATGTTTTCAGGTTGCCTTCAGTACACGCTATTGTGAACCAGGCACTGATTTCAGAGAGGAACCTGCAGGATCTAGTGGTGTGGACCAGGGCGGTTCAGCACCAGTTACTAGTACTACTTCTACTGGAAAGACGAAGAAACAGATGGACTTCTCTCAGGGTTGCAGTACCAGCCAGGAAGTTTCTTCAGGTGGCCCGAGTAGGTGCTAACAGTGTGGAAGAGAGGGGCATAAGAGACTGAAGTGTCCCCGTGACCCAATGGAGTGACGAGCTTGCGGCAATATGGGTTATCTGCAGTGCTTCTGTAGGGCGTTTCTACCAGTGGCTAGTGATAGGGGTTCTGTACAGACTCTGCATGCAGGAGCAGGACCAGTGGCTTCTTACCAGTTGGGGAAATGGAATACATCAGGGCGTGCAAGCAGAGATGGTGGTCGTGGCCGTGGTAGCCAAACACCAGGATCTTAGAGGCAGCAGGGCGGGAAAGCTCAGGGCAGCCAGGCTGTGTCGCAGGTTCGTGGCACTGGGCAGGCATATGCAGTACAGCAGACCCAGCAGGAGTAAGATCCCGGACCTTCTACAGTCAGAGGTACTATTCTAGTAGCTTCTGTTTTATCTTCATTGCTTTTCGATACAGGTGCTACACATAGTTTCATATCTGTACCCATTTTGGAGAGCCTTGGGATCTGTGTTTCTACATATTCTGATATCATGACGCTAGACACGCCGTTGGGAATGAGAACGACATATGCGCGTCGGTGTAAGGAGTGACCCCTTGAGGTTGGAGGGTGTCTCTTTCTTTGGGACCTCTATGTCTTGGAGATGACAGCTTATGACGTCATTCTCGGGATGGACTGGTTAGTTCCCTTTCGAGCCTTTGTAGACTACTATCGTTTCAGGGTGAGTTTCACATCACCAGAGGGCGGAGAGTTTCTATACAAGTGCGAATGAGATGTTCAAGTGAGTCAAGCTGGACCAGAGCATCATGGGCGAGGTGGAGTCACAGCCCAGATGGCAAGCTTATATCTGGATGATCAGGGGACTTTTCAGACGGATTTCCCTCCAGTCATTGATTGTTTCAGGGATGTCTTCCCGGACGACTTTTCAGGTCTACCTCTGGAGCGAGAGGTGTATTTCTCTTTTGAGCTCGTTCCAGGAGCATCACTGGTGTCCATTCCTCCTTATAGGATGGCTACACTAGAGTTACAGGAGCTCAAGAGGTAGTTAGAGGAGTTACAAGCAAAGGGTTTTATCTGAACCAGTACTTCTCCGTGGGGTTCTCCGGTCCTTTTTGCGAAGAAGGCGGATGGTACCCTCAGACATTGCGTGGATTATCGGAAGCTGAACTAGTTGACGGTTAAGAACCAATATCCCTTTCCATGGATAGATGATATTTTTTATCAACTTCGTGGAGCACGGGTGTTCTCGAAGATTGACCTGAGGTCAGGATATCATCAGCTGCGCGTGAGACCATCGGATATAGAGCTTACAGCTTTTCAGAGCAGATACGGTCTTTACGAGTACTTGGTTATGTCGTTCGGACTCACGAACGCGCCAGCAGTTTTCATGGCTCTGATGAATCATGTGTTTCATCCTTATCTTGATTCTTTTTTGGTAGTTTTTTTGGACGACATCTTGGTGTACTCTCACACTCGACACGACCATGCCACCCATCCTGAGATCATATTGAGTACACTAAGAGAGAATCGGCTATATGCTAATATCTCTAAGTGCCACTTTTGGATGGACCAGATTCACTTCTTGGGTCATATCATCTCAGAGGTAGGAGTTGCAGTGGACCCAGATAAGGTGAGGGCAGTGGTTTACTAGGAGCAGCCTAAGAACGTGTTTGAGATACAGAGTTTCTTAGGGCTGGCCGGTTACTAGAGATGCTTCATACAGGACTTCTCTTGCTTAGCAGCACCGTTGATGGGTCTGACTAAGAAAGGTGTGAAGTTCGTTTGGTCAGAAGCTTGCGAGGCAGCCTTTTAGGACCTGAAAGGAAGGTTGACATCAGCACTAATCCTGATACTCCCAGAGCAAGAGAAGAGCTATACAGTTTACTATGACGTGTCAGGTATTGGGCTGGGATCAGTGTTGATGCAGGGCAATCGAGTTGTTGCATATAGGTCTCGACAGTTGAGGCCACAAGAAAGGAATTACCCGACGCATGATCTCGAGCTGGCTGCAGTTGTGCATGTGTTGCGCTGTTGGATACATTATCTCTTAGGAGATAATTTTGTGGTTTTCACCGACCACAAAAGCCTCAAGTATATCTTTACTTAGCGTGACTTGAACCTGAGGCAGAGGAGGTGGGTTGAGTACCTACAGTCCTTCGATTTTGAGCTTGCCTACACACCTGGTAAAGGTAATGCAGTAGCTGATGCACTGAGCAGGAAGACTCAGATACAGGCAGTGTAGGAGGCTAGTGGTGAGTGGGATCTCATGGCCTTGTTCTCTGAGATGCATATGGAGGTGCACGATAGTCAGGGGAAAACTTATCTTTCATCTCTAGCTGTGACTTCTACCCTCCTGGATAGAGTGAGGATGAGACAGCTATCTGATCCAGAAGGCCTAGTTCTACGGGAGTCGATGGCAAGAGAGGACCCTTCTCCTAGTTGGATGATAGGCGATGATGAGGTTCTGTAGTTCCATGGATGAGTATGGGTTCCAGGGGATACACGTGAGGAGCTGATGCGGGAGTTTCATGCCTCAGCTTGGACAGTTCATCCCGGGGTTACCAAGATGTACTGTGACTTGAGGCATCAGTACTGGTGGCCAAGTATGAAGAGGGATGTAGCTGGTTTTGTTACGAGGTGTTCCACCTGTCAGCAGGTGAAGGCGGAGCACTAGAGACTAGCTGGGCTATTATAGCAGTTACCTATCCCGGAGTGTAAATGGGATGATGTCGCGATGGACTTCGTGATTGGGTTGTTGAGGTCACCTCGAGTCAATGATGTCGTGTGGGTTTTTGTGGATAGACTCACAAAGGTGGATCACTTCTTGCTGATCAAGGAGACCTTCGGTGTTGACGAGCTCGGAAGGCTATATATTCGAGAGATTGTACATATTCATGGGGCTCCTCGTTCTATATTTTCAGATAGGGATGCCCATTTTACGTCTTGTTTCTGAAAGAGTTTTCAAAGGGCACTGGGTACACAGGTGATTCTGAGCACAGCTTACCACCCTCAGACAGACGGTCAGTCAGAGTGTATGATACAGGCGCTTGAGGACATGCTGCGTGCATGCGTCCTAGACTTTTGGGGCTCATGGGAGAAGCATATACCCCTAGTCTAGTTTGCCTATAAAAATAGTTTTCAGGCAACTACTGAGATGGCACCATATGAGGCTTTATATGGTAGGCCATGCTGATCACCCTTGTGGTGGTCAGAGGCAGGTGAGGCAGTTTTACTGGGACCATAGCTCATGCAGGTGACTTCTGAGCAGGTCCAGTTGATTCGGAAGGGGATGGCTACTGCTCAGTCTTGTCAGAAGTCTTATTCTGATCGTCGTAGACGACCTTTGGAGTTCGTGGTCGGGGATCAAGTGTTCTTGCATGTTTCGTCGGGGCTGGGACACAAGAAGATCAGGAGACAGAGTAAACTTTCACCGAGGTATGTGGAGCCATTTGAGATTCTAGAGAGAGTCGGTCTAGTTGCCTATCGGTTGCGGTTACCGCAGCGGTACCAAGCCATACGCGACGTCTTCCACGTATCTCAGTTGCGCCGCTATCATTCAGACTCGTCTCACGTCTTTCAGCCTGAGGAGGTTGATCTGGAAGCATATGCATCCTTTGAGGAGCATCCGATTCGTATCGTTGACAAGAGTACGAAGGTTCTCCGAAGGCGGTCAGTTCCTCTCGTACGGGTGCTATGGCAGCATGGCCGAGTGCAGGACGAAACCTGGGAGCCGTAAATTGATGTACGTGCTCAGTGGCCGGAGTTTTTCATGGCTATATCTTCTCCACCTTTGGAAGGGAAATTTAGGGATGAATTGTTATAAGGGGGGAAGTTTGTAAGAACCTGGTTCTTATTTTTGAGGTATGGGCTTCTTCTTTTCACTTTTCCTTATGTTTTTTTGAGAAAATATGGAAAATGGGGAAAAATCCTCAATTTTGGAACTACACGCCATGTACTTTTCCACACGCCGTGTACTTTTGGCCGTGTGGGATGGGTACATGGGGCGTGTAGCCATGTCGGCGACAAAGGGTGTAGGAACTGACTACACGCCGTGTAGTGGTCCGTTACACGCCGTGTAGTCAGTCGGCAGGCCTAAACAGTAAGGTGGTGGAGCAGCCGCCAGCTAGGTGATAGTACATGTCGTGTACTCAGGAGTACATGTCGTGTACTCATGTCAACAGATGAACAGTGTGGCAGTGCCGCCAGAGGAACAATTAAATAAAGGAAGTACACACCATTTACTTAGAAGTGCATGCCGTGTACTTTGTTTTTTTCACTTAAAATGGGCATTAGCCTCCCCTATTCATAGGGAAGGCTTAGAACCGGAGGAAGGAGCTCGGGAGGAAGGCCGGATCTTCGTGGATCAACCGATCAAGCATCGGGAATCCGTTTCCGCCTCGGACGATCACGTTGGAACTGCGCGGGTAAGTCATCTCTTCTCTTAGCGTGTTGCTTACCAATTATTTCCCTAATGAGAGTTATTTGAGGTTGAATGAAAGTTTTCTTACCTCAGATCTAGGTCGTTCTTGGTCATTTTTGGGATCGACGATCGTGTATACCGCTCGTTGACGTATAAGGTAGGTGGCTTGGTGTCTGTTTTTTCAACTGTCGTGTGTTTTGTGCATTTTAGTGCCACGAACCCATGTTAGGGGTGTCATGTGGCTGATGCCACAACTATTTTAAATACCTAGATTGAATAGGTGATTTAAATGTGATATTAAAATGCTGGTTGGGATCGTTGCTTGGATCCGGAACCACCCCGGGGGTGTGTTCCACTGTTTAGTCGTTTGGACAGGATACCCGAGGGTATGCCTTTAAAGTAGTAATTGTAGAATTGCCTCGAGAGGAATTGCTTTTTTATTGCTTGTTTACATGTTGGGCATGGGTCGGTTACCTGTTTAGCCTGAGGGAATTGTTGTGATTAGCCTGAGGGCGTGATTATATTAGCCTGAGGGCAATATCCTATTTCGCCTGAGGGAAACCTTTCGTGCCTGAGGGCTTGACTTCTGTACCTGAGGGAGACACTTCGTATGCCTGAGGGAGAGATTTGGATACGCCTGATGGAAATTAATGAGGGCGAGATTCTTTATATCCTGAGGGCAAGCCTGAGGGCGTGGTTTACTATATTAGCCTGAGGGAAAGGTTCTGGTTGGCCTGAGGGCTTGGTGTTGTTGGGCACAGAATGTTACTAAATTAAATGGTTAAATGAATAATTAAATGTCAATATAACTTGTTAAGTTAGTTAATTTTGAGTAATGATTAGTTTATTGCATTTACTACTGCACACTATTGTTGCATGTTTACACACAGTTGAGCACGGGCCTTTGGTGGGTGCCTACTGGGATTTGTTTCTCACACCCTGTTTGGGTCATGATTTTCGGCCCCAAAAGATTACGTTTCTACAGGTGTAGATAAGGGAAAGGGCCCTTATACAGGTACGTGATTGTTTCTGAGAAGTAGGGGGCATGGGACCGAGCATAAGCCCACGATGCTGCTGCCATCTGTTTTGCTTTGTTTTGCTGTACTCTACATTTTGTTGTACTGTATTGATGTATAACATGTTCTGGCTATTTTCTTAGAACTTGAGACATGTTGCATCATTATTTATATACAGTTGGTTATATCTAATTCAGTTGTTTATTTCAGTTGTGTATGGTTTGTTGCTTCCACTGTCGTTGTATGTTTTATTTTTATTCCGATGCACTACACTTTGACAAATGAGGGAATAGTTTCCCCACTATCAGAACAGGGCTCTCGCTGCTAGTTAGCAGCCTCTGGCATTTGGGAAAATACGCTTGAGGTCACATGGCGAACCGGGTTCGGGGCACCTGTTGCGTGGCACCCAGGTCCGGGATGTTACAATTGCATCCCTTGGAATTTCACTTGACAACTCCCAAGCTAAGATCCAACAACATAAGCATGAGAGAAACCGTTTACGAGAGAAGTACATTCTCATCAATATCACAGACTGAACAATATATACTGAAACCACCCTAGGAATCTCTCACTTCCACACACCTACTCTTAGGGAGTTTTCTAGTGTATTAAAGAGATATTTATCAAGACCCTTGAACTATTAGTATGTGCATTATTTTTTATATAATGATGAATATATTTTCATCCTATTATGGTTACTTTATAAAATATTTTTATTATGATACAATAAAACACAAATAGTATTTTTGGATAACATTAAAATTAAAATAAATAATTTATTTTGAGGAATTAATGGATTTTTGAAATAAATTAATTTTTAATAAAATATTGTTATTAAATTATGTTTATAAAATATAAACAATCCTATAATTTTTATGAGGTCAAATGTAATTTTAACAAGGGTTTGAAAACTATTATTCTCAAAAAACCCAACATTTCTCAATAAATGTCATTTCTTTATTTTAAAATTCCAAATAAACATATTTATTAAATTATTTAGATAAAATTAATATTTTTTATGGAATTATAAAATCAAAATTATACAACATTTAATTTTTCATAATTTTATGTGATAGTTGAATTTTCAAATAAAAAATAAATAACATATAAATATAACTTGTGTTTTATAACATCATAATGACCCAAAAGTGATGCAATAAATAATATAAATGGGATCCACCATAAAATATTAGTTTCCCCTTTAATATATTGTTATTTTATTCTTATTTTATTTATTTTAGATAGCCTTTGAGAATCCTCCAAAACCATTAATAAATTTTATGGTTTTAAAATCATTTCTTCAAGAGGACGACTCACCTCCAAATAATAAAGGGTATTATTATATTATGTTTAGAGATTGGACTTACAAAATAATTAAAAAAACTCCAATTTTTCAGAAACCATGGGTAAATCCATGTTAAGTTTTGTGGTTTTTTTATTTTATTATACAGTGTCAAAACCTATATTTGATAAATACTAAAGAAATCCTCACCCTTTTCATATATAAACCCCCACAACTCCCACTTATATTCACTAAATATCCTTGTATAACATACTTAATCTTACCAAACCTCTCTAGTTACCTCCCAATGGGGCCCCAATCTCTCAAAAAATTCTTACCAATCATTTTGAGTCACACACTCAAGTAAGGGATTTCTCTCTTCTCATTTCAATTTTAGAACATCTTTTATGTTATGATCCTTTGTTTCTCTTTGTGTTTGTTTGGTTATGTTTTCCTAAAAACATATTACAATCATTTATATTTCCATGTAATGATATAACCATCTAACTCCCATTATTCCCCCCATGAACCCTTATGTACACCCATTACCATGCTGAAATTTAGTAAGGGATCCTCACCATTTTTTCTTTACTCAAGTTTCCTTATTATCTTATGCATTATATTTCCAATTCATTATTTTTGGATATGCCTTTATATGTACCTATTACTTTTTAGTTGATTTAAAAGTGTTGAGATACCCCTTTAACTCTCATCAACCCATTTTATGAATTTTTAGGTGATGCCGTTATGTTGGCGAAATTTCACCACAATTTTCCATGAAAAACAATTATGTGTTGAATACCATATCAATTTATTATCAAGCATATTCACCTTTATATGATTATTATTATTTTAAATGGTACTAACATGTATTAATTCCACACTCCTTGCTCATGGAATAAAATATTATGAGGAATGAATCCATGTTGTATGATCTATGTGGAACACTTAAGCATGAGATTTAAATTAATGTTATGGGTGTGCCTATAATTATATAGAGATGGAATGAATTGGGTAATAATTAGTATAATTACATGTCATTGTGGGATGTGGAGTGAACCTTATTTCTTTATGGTACTTTTTACACCATGATTTCTTGGTGGTTTATCCTTGACCTATTTTTTTGATGGAGTATTTTATGTTGTTTCCACATTTCCCATGTTATAATTATCATGATATATCATGGATTATAATTCATTTTCATTTTACTAACCATTGATTTGACTATTATCTAACATGTGTTTCCTTATTCTGGGATTTTTCCGTTATTGAGATTTATACCTCACCCCTTTCTTATGTATGTCCCCAAGTTATCCCATGTTGTCTTAAATGCGATCATGTTAAAGAAGTTTTCAATAAAGGTGATGTTCTTCCTATATTAAATTATTATGTAGTGTATATAATACCCAAATACAATATAATTATTGACCTTCTAGGTTGTATCAAGTGTAATCTTATGTAATAAATCATGTATTAATGTGAAATAAATAGCAGGGTTGTTATAGTTAATATCATAGGAACAATTTAGTTATTTTTGGGATTAGGATTCCAAAACTCTATAGAAAGATTTAGTGATAAAACTATATATTAGAAAACATCCCTAAATTTTCATAAGTATATATTATGTGGTTTATCATGATATTACATCCATATTTGGACACAAAAAGTGGATGTGGTTCTGGAATAGATGTACCTAGCGGTAATAACTGTAAAAAAGTATGTCATGCCTGACTCTATGTAACCTGGTACATGAAAAAGGACCTTACTGCATAGCTGGATTGAAACTATCTAGAAATATGTTTTGGTAAATTAATAATCTCATTATAAACCATTATTAAGGGAATAAAAAATTCACATAATAATATATTTTAGGAAATAGATCACGGATAACATAGATTTAAGATTTGAAATTCATAAGTTAATAAATAAATGTAATTTAAAAGTTATATGTTTTATTTCATTTGATTCCACCTTAATGTGTTTATTATTTTTAGAAAATACTCATCCCAAATTTTCATTTTTTTTATTTTCAATGGCTGGAAATAGGAGGAATGAGGTAAAAAATCAATGTGACGGGCAATGTGATGACTTCCCCACAAGATGCCCACCCTGATGGGAGTAAGAATTGTGAATTTCATGATGATAATATCTCAGATTACTCAGGTTATGAATATAATAATATATCATGAGGAGCATACCAATCCCCCTAATAGATAACAATATGAAATTTGTCCTCTATGAGACAAATTCCTTTGACTTTCATTGGATCATATGTCCCCTTAATCACAGAACAATAGATCAAATCCATTGACAATATATTCTCCATCCATCAATGTTACAAACAAGAGAATGTTCTACTAATTATTTATCATATAAAGGTATAATCCGTTCAGTGGCGGACATTGATCAATAATACAAAGCCTAAGGAAAATATCAAAGTGATCTGGTGGAAGGAATTCTATAAAAAAATGATAAATATTTTCCTCATTCTCCCCGAAATAAAATGGAAATATATTTCATTTCCCTCAAGTAGAGAGATGAAAAATCTCTCTGGGTGTATGAGGAAAACATCACAAGACTTTCATGATAAACCTTTGGATTTTTATTTTCCCTTGAATCCACATTTTCCACTTCTTTCGTGGGCTAAAACCTAGTGTATGAAAATCATTAGTTATCCATGACTTTGATAGCTATGAAGAAATTGTCTGATGTGACCTCAAATTTGATATGTAGATCATTGAATCTCAAGGGTATTACAGAGATAAGAATTGGAAAATGGAGTTCAATTTTGGAAGTCTTATGAAGAAATATAACAGTTCCAAGAAAATTCAACATCCCACTTTAGGTGTAGGAAGGAAGGGAACCTATCTAGAGATTTTTAATAGGATAAACCCACTAATGTGGTGGAGGCAAGTAATGACCTAGTAAACCCTCAAAGAATTGTTCATTGCATGAAATGGAAGGAACCATGGAACTTTGTAAATAAATGCATTAATCTAAGGGTTTTTTGATACAACCAATAACCTCCAAGGAAGCAAGGGAAAGCTTTTTCCATCACCACTACTGAGGTCGATCCCAAGAACAAAGTGGTGACAGGAACCTTGGTTATTCATTCAATAATAGTGAATGTAATTTTTTATTCATGTTATACACATTCCTTAATATCATGAAAATTTAGTATAATTATTCAAACAACGCCACAAATATAGGAAGTAGTACTATTAGTGAAAATGGAAAATGTTGAAATTATTTCACCCCAAGCATATAACTCCTTCCCTGTCAGAAATTGTGGGATGAACTTTTCAGTAAACCTTGTTATACTTCATTTGGAGGAATTTTATGTATTTATGGGTATGGATTGGATTTCCCTATATAGATCCAACAGAAATTACCATAATAATGAAATCAATCTCTATATTGTGAATCATCCTTGGATTTGGTGCAGGTGTAAGAAAGAGGATGAATCTTTATTTTCACCAACATCTCAAGCTTGGATATTATTTCACTATGAGGAACCATATCTAGATAAAATGATTGAGTCTAAAGATAAAATAATCTTAGAAGATAGGCATATTATGAGGGAATAAACTGATGTGTTTCGTGAGGAATCTCCTAGTATTCCTCATAATCGAGAGGTTGAATTTTCAATCAAGATCATACCTGGGGCATTTCTGTTACACAAGACTCCGTGTAGAATGTTGTTTGTGGAAGTTTATGATATGAATAAACAATTACAAGATAATCTAGATAAAGGGTTCATACTCCCAAGTGCTTCACCATGGGGTGTACCAATACTCTTCATCAATAAGAAGTATGTGTCAATACACCTTTCCATTGATTATCGTGAGCTCAAAAAGATCAAGATAAAGAAAAAGTATCCTCTTCCATAGATTGATGACTTATTCGATCATCTTTGTAGAGAAAAATACTTCTACAAGGTGGTCCTATAGTCGATATATTACCAAGTTAGGGTAAAAAAGTAGGATATCTAAAATACTTCTTTTTATACGAGGTATGGGCTCTATGAGTTCATAGAAAGTCCATTATGACTCACTAATTCTCTAGAAATATTCATGGCCTTGATGAATAGAGTCTTTAGAGATTACCTTGAAAAATTTGTGGTGGTATTTATAGATGATATTCTAATATACTCAAAAAGAATTGAGGATCATGAAGAGAATATGATAACAATGCTAAAGAACCTACAAAAGGAGAATATTTATGAGAATTATAGCAAATGTGAGCTATTGTTGAAGGAAGTATCTTTCTAGTGGAATATCATCACAAAAAAATGGGATATTTTTGGACCCTTTAATGAAAAAGCAATTTAATGATGGAAAAGGACAACATATGTGAAAGATATCTATAGATTTCTTGTGTTAGTTGGGTATTATCATCGATTTTTTGAGAAACAATATCATGATTTTCAAACCCTATAACCATCATAACTCATAAGGGAGTCAAGTTTTATTGGAATTATGAATGCGATGAGAGATTAAATGAGCTAAAAAGTAGGCTTATCACTGCACCTGTGCTCACACTACCCACAAGTAGAGTGTTTTTTGTGCTATTCATTTATGCTTTAAAAAATTATTATGTTGTTTGTTAATGAAGAATGAAAAATCCATAGACTATGCTTTAATATAGTTGAAAATTCATGAACAGAACTACCCAACACATGATCTAAAGTTGGATGTAGTGATCTTCACATTAAAAATATGGTGGAATTATCTCTCTAGGTAGAAGTGTGAAATATATACAGATCAAGAAATCATCAAGTATATATTTAATCATATAGAGCTGAATATTCACCAACGAAGATGGTTAGAGCTGATCAAGGACTATGATTGTTCAATTCACTACCATCTTGGGAAGTAAATAAAGTAGCAGATTCCATAAGTAGAAAGGAACCAAAAATTCTATCATTTATGTGAATTTATAGGGATCCAATATTCTTTCATTTATAAAGGATTAACATGGGAATCATAAATTAAGGAATATCATCAATCCTTTCACAAATTATTTCTCAACTCTCTATTTTGGAGTGGTTAAAGGATGTTCAAAGAGATGATCTGAGAATTCAGAAGAAAGTGGAAACTATAAGAAAAGGGAAATTCTATGAGTCCAATGTTAATGAATAAGGTGTTGTAATATTTGGGTCAATACTATGTGTACCATCAAATCCTAAGTTAAATAAGGAGATGTTGGATGATTCCCATATCTCAACATTCTCTATACATATTGGAGGCATAAAGATTTGTCAAGATCTATAATAAAAATATTAGTGGGACAATAATAAGAATGAGATTGAAGAATATACATCATGATGTCTTGTATGCTAGCAAGTAAAGGTAGAAATGAAAACATATAAGGGGATGATGCAACCATCACCCATACCAACCTGGAAATGAGAAAACATCACCATGGACTTTGTAACCAAACATTCCAAGACATCTAGAGGAAATAACGCTCTCTAGGTTGTGGTGGATCATATTTAAAAGACTACACACTTCATTGTGATTAGATATGACTTATCACTGGATCAACTTTCACAGATATACATCAAAGATGTGGTGAGGATGCATGGATTACCACTATCTATTGTATCAGATTGAGATCTTAGATTCACATCCATGTTCTAGATAAGTCTCCAACATGTTCTAAATATAATGTGGAACATCAGTATGGTCTATCAACCTCAAAATGTAATCCAAACTGAGAGGACTATCCAAACACTTGAGGAAATGTTGAGAGCATGCGCAATTGACTTCAAAGGATGATGGTACTAACATCTACCTCCGTTTGAGTTCTTATACAACAATAGTATCCACTCATGCATCCAAATGTACCCTACAAATCCCTTATTGTTAAGATTTGTAGAAAACCTTCATGTTGGGGTTAATTTGGGGAAAAACTGCTAGTTCTAAAAATGGTTGAGGAAATGGTGGAAAATGTTGTGACCATTCAGGAGAACATCAAGGCTGCTAAAAGTTGACAGAATAGTCATTATGATAATCATCGATGAGACCTATTGTTTGATGTTGGAGACATGGTATTCCTCTGCATATCTCCATGGAAGGATGTGATTATATTTGGGAAGAATAGAATGCTTATTCCAAGATACATCAAACCCTTTGAGATCCTTGATCGCATCGGAGCAGTGGCGTACCAACTAGCACTCCCACATAACCTATCATAAGTAAATGATGTATTCCATGTATGCCTCTTGAGGAAGTTCATACTAGAACCCCCAGATGTACTAAATCCATAGGTGGTACCATTATAAAATGATCATTCCTATGAGGAGTATTCGATGAAGATCTTAGATCATAGAGTGAATGTTCTATTAAATAAGACAATTCACCTTGTGAAAGTTCTGTGGGAAAACCACAAGTATAAATAAGTGACGTGGGAATCAGAGGAGGTGATGAAATAGAATTAAACTCATCTATTTTAATGTGTAAATGAAAATTTTGAGGGTGGAATTTCTAAAAGGGGGAAGATTTTAATGACCATAACTCTAATAAATAAAATTTTCCCTTGTGATTTAATTAAACATCACATTATATAATATAGTTATAGAAAACACTTGCACTTATTTGGTTTTATTATATACTATCAGATTTAAATGACCATTAATCATCTTTAAAGTTGATAATATATCCATTTAATAGTGATCACATGATTGTTATAAATATAGGGGTTTAACAAATTAAATCATCATGCACAAAGGAAGTGATGGCCTGAACTGGTAGGATCATACCCTATAAAGACTAATTATGAAAGCTTATAAGAGAGATATAATCACATGGATTTTCCTTGACTAAGCCCAATATAATATCCAAGAACATAATCATTAGAGAAACATTTTATGGGATAATTTAAAACTCATTGAGATCACAACCCAAACCATGTATGTTAAACCACCCCATGAAAGTCTCACCATCGCGCACCTTGATCTAAGAACGTTTTCTGGGGGTATTAAAGGGTTATGTATCAAGACCCTAGAATTACAATTAGGTAAATTATTTGGTATTGAATTATTAATATATTTTCATCATATTATGGTTACTTTATAAATGATTTTTAATTTAATACAATAAAACACAAATAATATTTTTGGATAACATTAAAATTCAAATAAGAAATTTATTTTCATGAATTAATGGATTTTTGGAATATTTAATATTTTAATAAAATATTATTACTAATTAATTTTTATCAAATATAAATGATCGTATAATTTTTATGATGTAAAATGTAATTTTTATAAGGGTTTGAAAACTATTATTGTCAAAAAAACCCAGCATTTCTCAATAAATGTCTGTTTATATTTTAAAAGTGAAAATACACATATTTATAAAAACCTTTAGATAAAATGAACATTAGTTTTGGAATTATAATTTCAAAATTATCCAATTTTTAATTTTTCATTATTTTTTGAGTTTGTTGAATTTTCACGTAAAAATTAAATACCGTATAAATATACATTCTATATTGTGACATCAGAATGACCCAAAAGTTATGTAATAAATACTATAAATGGGATCTAGGAAAAAATATTTATTTTACCTATAAAATAATTTGATTTTATGTTTATTTTATTATTTTATAAATCCTTTTAGAATCCTCCAAAACCTTTAATATATTTTATGTTTTTATAATCACTTATTTAAGAGTATGACTCACCTCCACATAATCAAAGGTATTATTTTATTAAGTTTGGAGATGTAATTATAAAATAATGAAAACCAATCCAATTTGGTTAAAATAAAAAGGAAATCATAGGAAATTTTATGGTTTTGGTAATTTTATTATTTAGAGTCCAAACATACATTTAAGAAATATTAAAGAAATCCCCACTCTTTTCCTATTTAAACCCACACAAGATCTGACATATCATCACTAAAAGTACATGTAGAACATAAGTTCTCTTACCTACTCTCTCTAATGACCTCCCAGGATTCCCCAAGCTCTCAAGAATCTCCTCCCAAACATTTTGATTCATGCACTCATTTAAGGGATTTCTCTCTTCTCATTTCCAGTCAAGAACCTCTTCTATGTTATGCTCATTTGATTCTATTTTTATTATTTTTTATGTTTTTCTATAAAAAAATTACTATCATTTTTTTCATGTAATTAGATACCTCTTTAACTCTTATTATTCCCCAAATGAACCCTTACATACACCGGTTACCATGCCAAAATTTAGTAAGGTATCCTCACATTCTCTTCTTTATTAAATTTTCCATATTATATTATCCTTTCTATTTCCAATTACTTGTGTTAGGATAGGTATTAACATGTATTTATAACTATATTTTTTTAAATTGATGATAGACCCATTTCTCTCTCATTAACCCATTTTATTAATTTTTATGTGATGTTATTATTATGCTGAAATTTCACCATGATTTTCTATGAGAAAACAATTGTGTAGTGAATACCATAGCCATTTCATATCACGTGTATCCACCTTTATAAACTTATCCATATTTGAATTGGGACTTATATTTATGTATTACACACTCCTTGGTTTTGTAATAAAATATGATGATTAATGAATCCATGTTGTATGATATATGTGGAACACTTAAGCATGATAATGAAATGAATGTGATGGGTACGCCCAAAATTATATAACACTCCAATTCATTGGGTAACGAATAGTATCATGAGACACCATGTTGTGATAGAGAGTGAAACTGATTCCTTTATGGTAATATTTTCACCATGATGTCTTGGTGGTGTAGTCGCGACCTATATTTATGATGTAGTGTTTGAATTTGTTTCCATATTTCCCATGTTATGATTATCATGTTATAAAATGTCATATTATTCATGTTCATTTTATTCCCCATTGATATTCATATTTTATAACATGTATTACCTTATGCTATATTAAATACCTTATTTTTTATTTATAACTGACCCTTTTATTCTGTATGTCCCCGTGTTATCCCATGAAGTTTTATGTGTGAGCATGTTAAGGAATATTTCAATAAAGATGATGTTTTTCATGTATTAAATTGTTGTGTATAGTAACTAATTTTCAAATTCACTATAATTATAAATCATTTGGGTTGTATTAAGTGTATTATTATATAATAAATCATGTATTAATTTGATATAAAGATGATATTTTTTATATTAATAGAGATTGATGAGTTGTGTACAACATACATACGAGCATACATTAACTCTAGTTTTGATGGAACACATATCCGGGTTCCAAACCTTATAATTACATCTTTATCAAGGTTTAAAACCTATATATTTTCTACCTTTTTCTGTAGCACTATATCACTATTCTAGGATTCTTTAATCTTTACATTGATTGATTTTTTAGAATTTATTCATGAAAGGTAGGATTTTGTCCCATCCTTTGTGATTTTTGTATCTATATTGTGAATATCTAGAAAGATTGGGTCTTTTTCTATCCTCATAAAGGATAGTGTATCATGATACATTCTGATTAGAGATTCCACTACCCAATTTACCTTCTGAAGATAGTAATGTATTTATAAATTAGAATCATTGATCAATTCCATCCATATAATCTATAACATATTCAAATCCTTACATGTGAATGTATACATTAAGCTTTTATGATCAGTATATATCTCACATTTTCACTATATAGATATTACTGCCATGTATTTAATGAAAAGATATTTTCCGCTAGATCTAGATCATGTATTTGGTGATTTTTATCATTTTATTTTAATTGATGAAATGCATAATCTACTACCATATCATTTTTCAAGACGACACATCCCAAGCCTTTATTTTTAGCATCACATTACAAGACAAACTCATCACCACTTTAAAGCTAATGTATGTAAAGGTGTAGTGACCAAACTCTTCTTAATATCATTGAATCATTATGCACATAATTATATCTAGAGAACCCATCCATGTTTACATTGTTAATAGATTGGATAGCCATGATAAATTTATCATAAAGTATCAATAATATCCATCCAACCTATGAAAACATTGAATCTTAGTTGTAGTGGTCAGTTTGGGAAATTATTCAATAACCACTACATTTGATATATCTACATATGTTCCCTTGATTATGATTAAATGACAAAGTAATAATACTCTTTACAACCTGAATTAAAACTTAATAAATTTTTCCTATATATTTTCCTTTAAGGTATTCAAAATTGTTCTCAAATGATATTCATACTCTTCCTTTCTCTTGAAATATATAATAATATCACCTATAGAGACTACCAAAAATTGAACAAGGTATTTTTTAAAACTCTATTCTTTATATCCATGAAGCTTATTTGGGAATCTAAATATTTGAAAGGAATCACTGTGAATTAATAGTTTCCCCACTTCATATGGAAGGATCTCTTGAGTATATCCTCCCTTTTGACCCTAAATTGATGATATATAGATTGAAGATCATGATTAAAGTAATATTGAACCCCTATGAGTTGACTGGATAAGTTATTCGTATGGGGTGTAGGATACATGTTCATGATTTTTATTTTGTTATGTTCATGATAATGAATAAATAGATTCATTTATGCATCCTTATTCTTGAAAACTAGGACTGATGTACCTCATGGTGAAGCACTAGGTCATATAAAACACTTACCTAGATTCCCGTAATGTTTCTTATTTAATTCATAAAATTATATAGGGACCATTTTATAAGGACTCCTTGATGTAGGATTAAAATATGGTATGCTTTCAATTGAAAACTCAACTTAACATTTTGGGGAAGACCATATAGTTCATTGTGGAATGAATCAACATGATCCCATAAAATAGGCATGTATTAAATGTGGAGTTCTTTCCCAACAAAGTGACCTAATAGTAACTTATTATTCAATATCATGACCCATATAATATAATTTAATTCCAATGGGGTTTCACAATCATCCTTGCATTGGTATTTTATAATGAAATAATTCTAGATATAAAATGAGACTTCCTTATCCTGAAAATTTACATGTTTTATAAATAGAGAGATCTAATCCATGAAAAATATCACATCAAATACCACACTGGTAAGAAGAAGTAGAATTTTTTGATGTATCTCCACAAAAAAACATAATTGGAGAAGAGTTATACAATATTGATAAAATGAAAACACCACTAAGTGTTTTCACTAATAGATCAATATCCAACGTTTGTGGTGGGGAAGAAATATTCATACAAAAATTTTATGAAATAAAAGAACAAGAAAAAGAAAAATCAAATACGATATGGTTTGGAGTGGAGAGTATGTGTTCCATTCACCCATTAATTATAATGATCCAATTCAGTAGAAGTGATTTCATAAGTTAATACATGTTCCCTTGGTCTACATGGTTATAACTACCAATTATACTTGTTATCCATTAGATTGGGGAACTGATTTTCATAATTCCAAACTCATTTAATTTTTTGTATTAATGTCTAGATGGTGCACTATCTAGGGAATTATTTTACACCATTATATAGAATGGATTTTTTATCCCTTTCAAAACTCATGAGTTTTATGTCCAACCCTTACCTACTTTAATCACCTTCAAATCCCTCTCAAGAAATTTCCATGGTTATTCCTCCAATATTTATTGCATCTATATCGTTAAATTTTCATTCATCTATGTCATTTTTAATTTATGTTTCAATGATACTCCATTTTACTTTTCTTATCTCTAGATCCATCAGAATAATTAGAATATCCACTTTTTATTTCCACTATAAGTGAACATCAAAAATATTTATGCATACCTACCAAATACTCTTATATCAGAGTCCTTTGAATGAAATAGTTTTATGATAATAAAGAATCGATTGATATTTATTTTAATTTCCGCCTCACCATCCTATTGATAGAAACATAAAACAACCTTATCATGGTCCGATAACTAGATATTGGAAAATAAATTCTTTATTAGATGAATATCTTTATTAAAAATTATTGTATTAGAAGAAACACTAAATGAAGGTGTATGTTTCTTCATGAAGAAATATATAACATGTTTATCTTTACCTATAGAACTTGAGAGCCCATCCCATTTAGTTTTAGAGTGGGTAATCACCAAATTATAATTCACACACATTTTTAACTTAGTTTCTCCAAGATTAAGGAATTTAATAAAACAAAAAGTGGTTAATTTGTGTAATAAACAATAATATCTTAATAGAATCATGTTAAACAATAATATAAACTTGAATATTCTATCTTATGAATGTAATAATGTAAAAAAACTTAATCTTATATTAGGATAATTATTATTCATTTATGGTACAACATATATCAATTATGGTTCAATCTAGATTCATTCAATTTGGGTTTTCTTATACTTATTCACCAAGTACCCCAAAATATCTAAAACATTATTTGATACCAACTGAAGAGACTCGAGATAATCATGTAAAAATTGTATATCCTTTTCATAATTTAAACTATAAATCTTGTAAATTATATCATAATCCCAATTGATATGAAATAATATAGTTAATTCCTAATATTTTCTCTCTATAATCATCGGTGGTGATTGTAATTTCTCTTCTTGATCTTCAGTTCTCATGGTTTCAACTAATGCTAATACAGATTTCCTCCCTTTAGAAGGTGTTCATCTCCCCTATTCAGTTCCCTCCCATTAGATCACTATCCCTAGTGACTTAAGTGATATTTCAAATGACTTACCTATTCCTAGGTTCTAAGAATGTATTTTCCAGTTTTATTATTCAAATAAAGGATAAGAGTAATGCATTGTGTCCTACTGACATGCTGAATTCTATGTCAACTGGAAAATATTTTAATACATCTCCAATTTTTAGAGATAGGGTAGTTGATAAGTCCCTCACCACTAATGAAAATTTTGGAGTGGATGTACCACTTATTGTTGTCCCTAACCCTATTCTAGAGACTCTGTATGTTCAAGAGTCTATCTCAAACTCATGATCCTTTAAGGGGTACCCGAATGATCCCAATCTTCATTCCTAAAATATAATGAAGATAAGAGATGAAACATATGTCTAATCCAACCATGTAATTTCATCCAACAATATTCATAAATGTAATAAATCTATTATTTTAAATTTATCATTTCAGTATCAAAATAATCACTCAAACATCTCTTATATTAGGACACATTTTCGTAACATTTGGGGATTTTAAGGTTTGAGAAAGACCACCTTGGTCAAGGTTTTTTTACACATTTATCCCTAATATAGGATATGAATTCCAAATTATGGGGGTCTATTCTGGTGAATTTGAAGCCTAGGTTTCCCTAGATTCAATACCGGGACCCTTCATTTAATCCACTATTTGTAAAAAAATTCAATTAATCATACCCATGTTAGAATCAGAGGATCATGTTAGTTCCTTTAGCATCCAAAAATTTTGTGGGAGATTAATCAATAAATTGGATTCCCTGTAAATATGGATAGGAAAACTAGAAAAGATAGATATGGAAACATTATAAGTCTATTATTGTAGGCTGACATAAAAACACAATTGATCAAAATAGTGTTCTTAACTATTGATGAATTTTGGTTTAACATACTTGTTGAATACGAATAATCCCTATATTTTTTCATAGGATTTCATAATAGAGGAAAAGTTTATTCAATATATCAAATGAGGTTTGTTTATACTTCTTGTGGGTTGAAAGGCCATATTTATAAAAAAAGTGTAGGAGAAATAATTCTTATTAAGTGAAGGTTGATGCAAATGAAACTGTGAGATATGAGTATAAAAGAGTAGAATAATATTTAACTTCTACTTTTGGACTGCAAATGGATCCTAAGAAAGGATCATCTTGTGAATTTTAGCCTTAAAAAGGAGTCTTTGACTTGGCCTTGGACACTTTGAAGGAAAGGGTTAAATAAAATGGACCTTTAGGTGTCTTCTCAACCTAATGTTGTGTTGAAAAGTATTAATGGAAATAATTTTTCTATTTTATATAGAAAATAAAATTATTATTTCACCACCACTCATGTGTCATGTTCAACTAAAAGTAAACTTGAACTATATGATACATACCTCTAGGAATACCTATACCTTATGTATGGTGGCAGTAAAGGGAAATAAAAGTTATCCTCACTTCTAGTAACTAAGGGAAAATGAGATAGTTTACATGGGGAAAAGTATGATTATAGAAAATTGGTTGACATTAAGAATGAAAGCTCCTGTAAGGTGGAGTCAGATCCTATGGGTATCCAAGATGTTCTTAGAATCCCTAATATATTCCCCCAACGTAGAACCTAAATAATCCCAAGAACAAAAACACAGTAGGGTTTTCTCTTAATGTTCAGGATGATAGCCCCAATAGAAGTGGACCACCTATTCTACTAGAATCTGGGATTTCTATATGTTTAAATCCAATAATGTCTATAGTGAATAAGACATATGGGGATCCCATGATATTTTTTTATAGGATACTAAGGAAAGGGGCTTATATGACGATGTTAACATGTGATTATCATAAATGGAAATGGTTGTTCTGGTGAAATCACCAACTGCTCATCAAAATATTATAAAGAGTGGTACTGCTACTTAGGGGACGAAGGATCAGGGAGTGACTGTTGTTAACAATTTCTCAATGATGAAATAAGGATAGCTGGTGGTTACCCTAATGTGGTTTGAATAGAATCTCCAACATAAAATCTTGAATCAAATTTTAGCAAATAATAGTAGTTGATTGGATAAGAAGTTTATCACTAAGAATCTGATTGCTACCAAGGTGGAGGGTGTGGAATTGATTCACACCCATAAATATCCTTTTGAAATTTTGGAGAATTATTTAGTATCTCCTACTATAAATCCCATTGTAAGTGGCACTGATAGTGTTGAATATACAAAGGTTCATGTCAATGCAAGTCAGGTTGGGGAGAATAAGGTTTCAATTCCTTCTAATGTAGCTTCTGGCAGCACAGGTGACATCTGAACCATACAAAAGGTCACAAATGAAGATTATATCACCTAATTTCCATCTATGTATGTGTTGAATTTGATTTATCCAAGTCACCAGTGGATTGGTTTTAGATTTGAATTTGGTAATAATTATGATTCAAATAATCTATAAACATTGTTACCTAGACAGTTTATTATTTTTATTATAAGTTTAAGGTTCATCTGACTTCAATATATCATTAAGTCCATTGATAGATAATTGGGGTGCTTGATTCGATAACTCAATAGTCAACTGTTATATAGTCTTTTACTGCACTCACAGTTGAATATGTGGGTAATGATAGTACAATTATAATAAATCCCATTTTGAAAGAGACAATATCTGTAATGCTCATCTGAAGATTGTAGACATATTCACCCATTATAAGGGTGATTTGGTCAATCACATTTCAATAGTGAAGGATTTTCCAGGGTCATTAGAAACTATTGGGTATTTCTTGTAGATCCTTTAGAACCAATTCTCAAAAAAACGAATTTTTCATCATATACAGAGTTAGTTTGATCTGGATATGAACATACTCATGAAATACCGTTTCAAGTTGCAAGTGAAGGAGGTTGAAAGGTCTATAAGGTGTAGGAGAAAACAATATAGGGGTCATAGGGCTGGGTGACTTAAGTTGATAGGTAAATCCCTATAAGGAACATGTCTATTATAAATATACACAACCTCTTTAAAGGATTGGTAATAGAATTTTAGGTCATTGAATAAAGTGAACAGATACGGGAAGAGAACTCCAATGATAGTGAAGGATTATCTGAGGCAGATTCATGTGATGATGTGTTTATCCAAATATCAAGAGACATGGTAGATGTAAGACATAGTAGATGGTTTCTTAGTCTAAGTAGGAATATTGGTTGGAAGGTAAATTAGGATTAAAGGAGTTGAATTTTGATCAAGGAGAATAAAAAAAAGTCCATAAGGATTAATCATTCCGAAATAAACCAATGGAGATAAGATTAGTCAGAAAGTTGAGTCCTAAGGATATGAAATGTGAATTAGTTGTTCATTATTAGGAATCTAAATTTGGGTAGTCTAAGGAACAAGAGAAGAATAGTGGTATGTTTGAAGACCTTATCCTGATACAGGGAGTCTCTGTAGAATTGTTATAATTATGAGGCCCTAACCATTCAAGGTTATTCCACTAAGGCTATGATGGTCAAACATTTGTGAGAGGAAGGTAAGGATACTACTAAAAATTTACGAACTGGGATCTTATCATCCAGTAAAAAGAATAAATATTGGAGGATAATTTCCTAATTATAACCTCTCAATAGGATTCAAAAAGGACGAATGAGAGAATTATTATAGTGGATATAAAAAAGAAGAATTGTGGGTTGATCAACAAGAAATAAATTATTTTTAAAATAGATTCAATAAAAGGAAGATAAATGTGGATGAGTTCATTAAAATGTGAGATAATATGGATTTATATTTTGAATACCTTATCAAGGATGATCTAGATACAAAGGTAACTGAGCTCCATGAGATTATATAGGGATACTTCCTCTAATAGTATTAAACTTGATTTAATGGTTCTATAATCTATTTTGGAGTATGATTATTTGTGGTTTAACCTTGTGTGGTTTCTCACTTTTTCCCTCAAAAGTGTTTCAAAATAATAAAAAGGTTATTTCCAATTTGGAATGAATATTATAAGAGATACATCCCTTATAAATCTATAGTGTCAACTAAAAACAATTTTTCTCTACTTGACACCAATCCAACGACTGCACTCTTGGATTATCCATCCCATTTTAGGGTTATTCCTAGAAGGATGGATATCAACCAAGTTAGTAAAAGGATAGGAATCTGGAGACTTATATGATTTTATCATTTTGGGGGGTTTTCTATTTGTGATGTAAGAAACTATCCTTTTAATAACTTGGTTGATAGCCAACGTAACATTAGGATGGCTATCATTAAACCATATAAGTTTCATATAAATTATGATTGATTATAATATATCCTAAAATGATAAAACATATACCTTTATATAGGAATCTGGAGACATAATAAAATATTCATGATCCATGGACATTAACATAGGAATGTGATATCACATATAAATGTGGCACATGTATAATAATTGAAACCATATCATATGTCAAGGATAACTAAAAATACCATTATAACACAGTGGGTTAGGCTTTACTACATGTTTCCCATTCCATAGTGGATTAGGTTTCACTACATATCTCTTATAGTGGATTGAGCTTCAAAACTCATTTCCCATACTCAATGCAAGATATATAAAAATATTTACCAAATACATTGGAGGGATATATAAGGAATGTGTTACATATAATTATACACCATACATATGTGTGCCAGAAAAACTTTTATGAATTCACCATTCCATTATAGTTTAATTGACAAGTGTAAAAGAAACATGTTTTATGAAAACTTCTTTAAAATATCATTATAATCCATTTAGAGTAAGAATGTGGATAGTATAATTAGATCATATCTGTAGTAAGTCATAATAATCATTAAATTGTTTTGAAATACATTAAAAATAATTTTATAAAATAATTAGAAATGTGATTTAAAAATTAATAAGAAATAACATTTCTTTTTGGGAGCTCTTAAAAAAAATAAAAATAACAACACAATGGGAATAAAATTTTCTTTCAAAAACCATTGAAACATGGAAATGAGGCATAATGAGGTAGAATTTATATATTAATGGAAAATTTATATCTAGATATAAATATAAAAAAACATTCCTTTCACACTTTTATAAGAAACGTAAAAAAAATTGTACATAGAAACACAATAAGATTCATTTTTAAATAATTTTAAAGGATTAAAATATTATTTAAAATAAAATAAAAAATAATTAAAATATATAGAATAATAGTTTTGAAAAATTATAAAAAATATGGGCATTGAAGAGAAATTTTTGGGTAAAATAGTTCAAAACTTTTAATGTAATGATTTAAAATTAAACCACTTATGAATTTTATATAAAATCACGTTTTAAGTAATTAACTTGAGAAGGAAATTAGAATTACATGAATATAAATATATTCATGATATAATTTTTAAAATATTAATTATACACAAAATTCAAATGAAAATACGTTTATAATATGAAACATGTGTAGGAGAAGGAAAATTGAGATGAAAAACCCTTACATTGGACTTCCGATTGTCAAATATGATATAACATACTTATATAATAAACTTAGGTTTATTATACACATGAATAATAAACTTATTAATTTTTAATTTAATTTATATCATTCATTTTTAATTCTTTTTTAGTCATATATTAATTTTTTATTATTAAAAGTAATATTCACGTGGCGACCGTTTCGTTTCCCTAACATGCTCTAATTTGGTAGTTTAGGTAATTAAGTCTTGTTTATGGATTCATAGCCTCCATAATGTTCATTATATGGTAATAAATTATTTTGATATATTTACAGGGACTCATATCTATTAAATGGAACCTACATTGATTATTCACATGAAATGTGTAAAAATACCATTTTCTATAATTTTTTAATTGAAAAAACACTTAAATTCATTGGTAAATATTATTTTGAATATTTACACTATATAGTAATAAATAAATCATAAATCCATAATTATTATATATTATTACCATTATTTATTTTTTATTGGTCGTTCATAAGATAAAAAATATAAAAATATTCTTTTATGCGGTAAAATTAACCAAAATAAGAACACATTATAACATTTGAATGAGTAAGAAATTTTATTTTATTGAAATAATATATAATTTAAAGAAATTTTTTGGTTTCAAAAGGTTGTTTTTAAAATTTTAAATTATATTTAATAGGAGGTGTATGAGTAAAAATATATTAATGATCAAGAAGAAGATATAGCTTATGTTGGGATCTTGAATCCAAATGAATGACCTCTTGGAAATGAAAGGTTTTTGAATTATTATTGGGATCACAAACTCAATACTGTGGGAGAGGATTATTTAGTAATTAAATGTGTTAGATTAATGATAGCTATTTTTTGTGTCTTTGAAGTGGTCAAGGAGAGACCCTTTTATATGTGGGAGTTCTGAAATTTTTGTAATGTTTTTTTAATATAAAAGAGGATGTCATAATCATGGAAAGTGGATACAAAATGTATTAAAATTTAATGTTGAAAATGGGTAGGTTGATAAGGACTTTATAATCCAATTTAAATATTATTTTTTGTAATTGTTTTAGAATTTATACCTTTTTTCATTTTACTATATTTAACCCTTACTGAGGTGCCAAGCATTTAACATGGTAACTTATTTCATAACTAAAAAATGGAACTTATTAACTAATTTTATAATTATTAATCCAATTTTTATAATCATTTTAAACAATTTAATTTCTGTAGATGGTAAAAATTAATTTTAATAAAAGTACACTTAACCCAATAAAAATAGTTTAATGAAAAATTATCTTTTTAAGAATAAAAATAAATTTACCAAAAAATAATGTATAGAATTGATTACCTTATTATTTATTGATTTATGATTAAAAAATTATTGTTTTTTGAATTTAAAAAAAACTGAATGGATCATTGTGAATACATTATTAATTGGAAAAGACCAAAGTAGTATTTTATTAGAATAAAATATAATTTAGGTTCTGAAAATTCATGATTAGATTTATAAATTCAACATTTTAATTTTAAATTCATTATTTTAGTCTTTAAATACCTTGTTTTTTAGAAAAATGATTTATATATTTCAAATTAATGTTTATAACATAATGATATTATAAATGTTATGACAATTATAAAAACTATATTTTCACTATTAACATAAAAGTAATTTTTTTGGAAAAGTAAAAAAAATCATCATAAGATAATTTTGATATGATGAATCAAGAAATGAAGTTAATTTTATCAATCTTTAATTATAATAGTAAATAAAATTAATTTTAATATAAGAACAGATAATGTGGAAAATCGATTTTTTTAATTCATTTTTAAGAACAAAATGAAAAAAAAATCCTAACAATGAAAGTAATAAATATATGAAATTAATAATTATGTGTTTATATCATCATAATTTATTGTTATAAAACCCCTCATTCCCTATACATAAGATATAAGGGTAAGATATGCATTGGTGGTAGATACAAGTGGTGGTTTAGCTAACATATATCTCATAGATATTTCTATATGCTTGAACTTCTACCTTAGGTGATTTCATTCAAGATGTACTTGTTGAATTTAACTTAATACTTTTCTAGGGAAAATCATTCTGATTCCACCTCTTCTCTAAGCTTGAAATAATGATATTTGTAAGGATGAATGCTACTGCATGATGTGTATACTAAAATCATGTCTTATTACACAGGAGATCCCAAATGTGATGTTTTCGAAATGGTTTTTCGGGACACACTAATCCAAACCTTGAAATTGATACAAGGTAGTGACATTGGTGTTGTAAGTATGACCATATCTAAAGACTATGTAAGCCTATTGTTTTAGAGAGTATTGGAAAGTGACCTTAATAAAGTTAAAACTCACATGTTCAATATGTTATATAGGTATCTATGTGAAATTGGTTGGATTTTTTATCTTATAAAAACCTATTTTTACTAAATTTAATGTATATTCAAAGAGGTGAATGTTAATTTAATAATGCATTACATATTTTTCATTTTTCTACACGATAATAATATAAAAAATTCTTAGAGTTTTGTCATGTTGAAAAGTGTGTAATAGTTTCTTTCTATGATGAGAACTAAAAAATTCCATGCCTATTTTTTAAACCTTGTTATATGGTTGTTAACATTCTATGATGGGACACATAGTATGTTGAATTTAAGGTGTGGGTACACTTATACAGATAGAACTTCATCTCACGATGTATTCACATGGTAATATTCATGATGAGATATTATTAGAACAAACCCACCTATCGAAACTCGGCATGTTTATGTGTCATTGGATATTTACATATATGAGTGTGTGTAATGATCCTTATAAATTTTGATTATCATTAATTATTTTCATTAATAATTCACATTGATGTATTTCCATAAACATTTATCATATATGAACACAGTGATGTTGGGTATGTTGGGTGAATCAAAAATGATATGTTAATAATGGATAAGTAGAGGTAGGATTTTTTCATTTCATATTTATGGAAGTTGATGTCTCAACCAATTTATTGAAATGTAAATGTCTCATTTAATTCCATGAACATGGTATATTGATGACTTCATTTCAGATAGTTAAAGAAAGTCATATTAAGCATATAGGTTGATGACACGGGTGGCTAACATGTTTTATTAGATATCTTACAAAATGAATTATTTTATATAGTGAGCATTTATACGATGTTTTTCATTGTGACTTATCTTCTCCCATTATGGGTGCCTTCATATGTTACTGGACAGTAATCTTGGACTTTAGGCAATCCTACCCAATACCACTAGGGAAGAGGCCTAGAGGGTCACACATATGGTATTTCCTTTGCTTTTATTTAAATATTATTTGTATTTAACAATTGTAATAAATATTATTCTCTTTAAAAGGAAATAATATTTATTCATGATTTAAAAAAGAATAAAAAATATTAAATAAAAATGTATTCACAACATAAGTTTTTAATTATGAAAATTTAAAATATTTATTTTTGTTTTCTTATTTTTACCATAATAAAAAATAAATTATTTATTAAATAAATAATTTAGTTAGTTAGGAAAATATTATATAAATATTTCTTCATGAGACTATGAATATAATATTTAATTATTTACTGAATTAATGATTTTTATTTAAATATTTATTCATGAAATCAATAAATGTTTTGGCGAATAGGGGGACCATATTTTGATCAGTGATGAACATATATTTTCTATATTTAAAAATAAATATTTATCATTTCATAGGTTAGCGAACACTGTACAAATAAATGTAATGTTATTATTTTATTACAATGAATTAGGTCTGTTTTGGGTTGAATATATTATCAAGGGCCTGTGTGAAATTAGTTAAACGTTAAACCCTAACCCTAAGTCCATAAATAGATTTCTTAATCAAATGGATAAATTTTAATCTTTGTGCACAATAATTACCACTCAAGATCTCTATCCTCTGTTCTACCTCTCAAGACCAAGAAGAATAAGATAAAAACACTATTAGATCAACGTAACATTAAGAGACTGGGGAAAATGATGCAATTTGATCAATTATTAACACTATCACCTAACAATTTTTTGGTGTTGTTTGAGGATAAAAGGAGAATAAGTAGATCACTACTAGAGATGACCTTCTTTGGGTTCTCACTGTACAATAATGATACACATATCGGGTTAAACTGATCAACATAATCAATGAATAAATATCTCATTACTGAGGTAATATTTCATTTTGAAATGTAAATAATTTATAAATTAAAATTAAAGATTCTCTTTATTGGTATTGGAAAAAAAATTGTCGATATTCATCAAAGAAAAATTTATGGGTCATGGAATTCATTTCATGTACATTGAAAATGATATATTGATTCCAAAAAAAGATATGTAGTCTATAGGCCCAATAGGTTCTTCCATTTCATATATAACCATAAACATGTATCACATTAATCACATTCATTTTATAATTATTTATTGTTTTTTTATAGTTTGGGTATTTAAAAAAATTAGTACAAGAAATCCATTTTATAATCTAAGCATCAATATACCTTTTTTCCCATCATTTATTACACATTTAATCATGATCTGATTAAATTTTAATGAATGAAATTTAAATAATCCATTTGAATGTTCCAAGGAGTTTTTCTAGACAACCCAAGATTACACGACATATAGCCTGGGTGTATTTTGTGTATCCCAGTTCATCACACTAGGGAATACAAAAAATTAATTTTCCACACTGTGTAATGAAGGAGACATGGGATTAAAGTCTCCATGTGTTAACTAATCTATGATGGTACAAAAAATTGTGGGACTATACATTATGTAACTAGGATAAATTCTAGGTAGTATATGTGTTTTCATGGAGCAATACACATAGTAAAATACATGTTGAGTGTTAATTACATAATGTATAGGGATTGATTGCAGTGTAACAAGGAGATTACATGGCATGTACCATATATACATGATATATACCTCACACATGTCCATACAAATATAAACACAAAGTCCCTAGGCATGTATCACATATGTACGATGAGAATGATACATGGCATGCATTTGTATGTACACACTACGTACTGAACTTATTAATGAAGAAAATTAAAATTTAATTTATTAATTTTTTAAACCCCAAGAACATGTGTTCTATGTCCCCTTTATTGACTCATATACACTTTGTGAGAGGATATATATACATGTGTGTAAGTATTAGTTTATTTCTGTATAAATTTCTTAACTACATACCATGTATAGTAAGAATGCATTGACTACTCCATGCACATTAAACCCATTATACATTATGTTAATTAACAAATGTTTCTTGTTTAATTTATTTAACCAGACACACCATATAATTATGTGATAAAACATGTATATTATATTTCATATTATTAAATGGTATATGATCCCTATAAAAGATGAGTAGTTCGAACAATTACTTATTTTGATTCATATAAGTACCAGTTATGTCCATATTTTATTAATTTTTAAATTAAATTAATCTAATTTATTTAAAATCATAGAAAATGGGTATATTCAGGGAATATTGGATAAATATTAAAATAAATTTAAGTAATTGATCAAACATATAATTAATTAAATTAAATTGCATGTGTTAATATTAATAAAATATCAAATCAAATTTAATTTAGTAAGTTATTTTAAATATGTATTCATTGCAATAGTGGATGCTCATAAGCCTAGACCGACCATGTATGTGTATGATTTATTTTAATTTAATTATTTCTTGGGGTTTTTGAAATTATTTAATTAAATTAATTTTTTGGCATGTGATTCAACTCTCCCACCTTATTATGTACCAACCCACATGTCCATGTTCTCTATTATGTAAACCACTTTCTAGTTCCCTTCACCTACAAGTAAAGTAATAGCATTATAAGGATCGATCTTCTAGGTGAATGGAGTTGATTTTGGATAGTTCTATATAGAAACCAAACCATGTAGATTCATAGGAAAGAGGTAGAGTACTAAAAACTCAAGCCAAGGCAGGATTAAGGATCTCTTCTCCTAGGGTCAATGGTTTTTTTATTGTCCTGTCAATAAAAAAAACTGATATTTATAGCTCGTTGTCATGGAGTGTTTTATTTATTGTATTTATTCCTATTGATTTTTTTTTTGTGGATCAATACAAAAATCACCTAAATAAATTAATTAATATGTAAATATGGATTTAATATAAAAAGGATAATGTTTAAATATTTTATCAGTACATGGTTAGTCACATTAGTAAAATACAATTAATATTAACAACACACTTAAAAGATAAAGTAAAAAAATATAGGCATAATCAAAAAAATCCCTCAAGTAATTATTTTGTTAGTATTCCTTCTATTATCTAAATTAAGACAAAACATAGTTAAAGTGTCATTTCAAATCATAGTCTATGGAAATTTTAATTATTGGGGAGTAAAAACTAATATGATTGTTTCCATGACCAAACTTATATTGAAATAAATATCCATAATATTTTAAATACAAATTTAGAGGAATGTGTTGAGGAAATAAAATTCCATATTTTAGGATATTGGAGTCCACTCATTAGAATACGGAACAGAAAGCTGACATTTAGAAATACCACTTACACATACACCTTATTTTTATTTTCATGTCTATATTCTAGATCCCAAAGAGGGAAATATGTATCCTTTACACAAGAATGTCTAGATTGGCTTGACATTATGAGTTATATGGTGGGGTTTGTTGAGACTTGATAAAAATAGTGGGAGGCTTAATAAAATTCATTATGTTTTATTATATAATTTTTAATAAAGTAATTTACTAAGAATACTCTCTCTTACTATGGTAGAATGATGCAATGTTTAGCAACCACATAATCCCAATTATCAATTATGAAGAAATATTGTCTTTTAATTGGAATTAATATCTAATATTAGTTCAGATTCCTATAGGTAGTGTTGTTCCTTGAATGGAAGTCTTATGTACTATAATCCTTAATCCGTTATATGCATATTATAGAGGTGAGTGGTGAGGATATCATTGTCTATGAGAAATACCTAAAGCAATGTGCTATAGGTTCAATGTTTACTTTTTTCATCCATGTCTAGAGTAATCAAGAACTTGCATGATAACATGGATACATATTGCATATTCTATAATCTCTATGATCATTACTAGGAGATAAAAACAATAATGGATCCTGATATCCAATTTTCTCTTCCTGATAAAACATATAGAATTAATTTCATCTAGGCCTCACATACTCAAGATCATTGTATGCATTGAGTGTCAAGAGGTTCTAGGGTTTATGTTTCCCAAAGAACTATGTATCGATCTCATTATTTAATTACTCCCTCAGAGTGTCTCTATTTCTATTTTAAATTTAGTTATGGATAATATATATAAGTATATCTCAAATATTATCACCATAAATTTTCATGTTGATAAGGATATGAATCACAAAAGCCTTTTGTTATTATGGTGAATAAAAGTAAATTCCACTTGAAGTCTCCTGAGACTAACTCCAAGTATAAACCTTATTCATAATTCCATTCCAAGAAGAGTAGGATTAAGGTGAATGATAAGAAAAGTGATTTGATATTTTTTTCATGAAGTATGAAGGGCCATTGCATGAAAACATGCACCCAGAAAAAGAAGAAATGGGAAGCTACATGTGTATTTTTTTACTGAGTGAAATTTATCTATTTCTAAAAATTGGTTATTATATACAACATGTGTTTCAAAAATATGTATTTAAATATATAAAGCATGTATATTCTGAAATATTTCTCATGATAAGGTGGATCATTGAGTAGAAAATAGATCCATAATTTCAGCTATGGTTATTGGATATTACCACCTCATGTTGTAGACTAGTATGATCATACTGTTATTATACACCATCAGTTTCCAAAAACATTTTTTTATATCCATACATGATATAGATGAATTTATTTTCAAATTTGGTAGTAAATTTTTATTCTTTTGCAAAGAAATATTTTTTATGGTAAGGATTATATAAATAATAGTATTTATGTGTTGTATTACACGAACCAAGAAATGGAAATAAATAAAGAAATTATTTCATGTGACTCATACCACACCCAGATATAGTATTACTAGCTAGGCAATGAAAAATGTGTTTCAACAGATTATACCAATATGATTTTTTGAATTCAGTTTAACTAAAACCACTTGGTGTATGTCATGCATGTTACAAGAAAAAAATGATCAAATCCACATTTAGAGGAAAAGTTTAAAGGGACACAAAGCTTCTTGAGTTGGTTCATATGGATGTCTGTATAACTTTTCTAGATAAAACTAGGGGTGGGTACTCATAATTCATATTTTTTTCTAATGACATTAGTATCTATGTATATTTATACTTTCTGTGGGACAATTCAAATTCATTTTATAGATTCAAGGAAAATAATTATGAAAAATAGATTCATCTTTGTAAGAATATTAAAAAAATGCAATAAGACCATGGTAGAGAATATCTTAATCATGAATTCATTGATTATTACAGGAGTTTGTGATTCCATATTAACTCACTCATACTTATACACCATAATGGAATGGTGTGAGAAAAATTAGGAACCACACCATGTTAGACATGGTGAGATCAATGATGATCCATACAAGTTTTCCATTATCCCTTTGTTGATTCAAATTACCAATAGAAATATAAATATTAAATTGAGTTATAATGAAATAAATAATAAGTATTATATATTAGATTTTGTGTGAAAATAAATCCATGTTGTCACCTATGTATGTGTGGGGGATGTGATGCATTTTTTAAGGCTATTTTTTGATACAAAATTACACCTAGAAGAACTAAGTTTATTATTATAAGGTAACCTAAAGAAACTAAAGGATATTTTCTATACAATCCTTTAGAAAATAATGTTTTGGTTCGTAAGTGTCTCTGCATTCTCAAAAGGGATAATATATTTGAAGGAGAAAATTGTAAGGAGATAGACCTAGATGAAGTCTATGTTCAAGATACTAAAAAGTTATCATAAGAACAAATTCCATAAATCCATATGGAAGGGGATATTCTAGAGACACATGTTTTGTGTAGGAGTATAAGAGAGGTTAGAGCACCAGAATGATATGGTTTTATAATCATTAAGTGTAATTCCCCGACCCCAGAAGCCTAAAGATGGTGTATTATTTTAATACATTGGCATGATTACAAGAAATAAATTCCTGAATGACCGATCAGTTTAGAAGTCTTGTAAAATAGATTACATACATGAACGTTACATTACACATTCAAATATAATACACAACATAAATAATCAGTTGATAACTCCATTATTCCATTAGCTTAAACCGGAATATCAAACATAATACACTTCTTGGAATCATGGGAAAACAAAACATAAGAAATGGGTGTACTCAGATGCTCATTAAGGGTTAATAATTTAGCGGAAGCTATAAACTTTTAATGAAATATGTGTAACAAAAACAAAAGTCTTTTAAACATAAAATTGAACATAATATGGAAAAAATAAATCAAAAATTATCATATAAACATGCATATGGATATTATACTAGTTTAATAATCACATTAATAACTAATTTCATAATTAGGGAATGCCAAACGTCAAACATCATTACCACATAGTCAAGGCCTCGTGCCAAGACTACAAATAAAATTTTTGTCAAGGACTTGTGCCAATAAACTAGTTTGTCTCATTAGACCTACCGATGCATCGAGGAGTTATAGTGGGTTCCACCCGTCACTTACTAAGTCCACTACATTCCTCATATGAAAATGTTGAAAAATAACATAAACATTCGTATTAAAACTAGCATACGAAATGTCAATACTTCAGCCATAAACCATGAAGGGTAAAAAAATATCACATCCATAGTCAAAAATATCACAACTCATTAAATAGAATATAGAATACTGTATTATAATAAATACACCTTAATCAAGAATAATATTCAGTAAAGTATGTTGACAAAGTTGAAAATTATCAGTAAAACTTTTTGAGGGAAATATTCCTTTTTGTGAAATCATTTAAAAGTCAAAAAATTTATAAAGGAAGACATTTAAAATAGATTTTTTAATAAAATTTTTCCATACCACTTTGAAACTTATTAAAGAAATTAACACATTAAAACAATTATGTCCACGTAAATAAATCCTTAAAATCATTTTAAAAACATGGACATTAATTAAAAAGATTTAGAAAAATAAATCTTTAAAAACATTTAAAACGATGATCTAGTTAAAGAGTAACTTGCATAAAACCTTAAAATATTCCTTTTTAAAACATTTAAATGAAACATGGAAATAGATAATAAATATTTCCCTGTATATACTTATAGATAAACAATCTCGGATGATAATGAGATTGAGGAAATAACCCTTACCTTGTACTTTCCTTTGGTCGAGGTTACGTTTAACCTCATTTATAATGAACATAGTATGTTATTAAATTATAAAAGAACCATATTAATATTTATGATATCATGATTTATTAATATATGGCTTTATACTACCCATTTAATAGTATTTTCTTTATTAAAATAACATTTCGGGTAATAATCACTTTCTTTATCATACGTGTTTTAACTTGTTATTCTTGATCATATAACTTATATCATTATTTAATTACTTCCAGAATATAAAAAATTATTTATGTATCATATATATTCAGAATATAAATATGTATAATAGGTATATATATGAAATGGAAAAAACCATTTTTGGAGACGGCAGGCTGTACGTATGCATAAACGCTATTTCCTTTTTCATATCGTATTGAACAGATGTAAGTGAATAAGATATATGTAAGTATATATATATATATATATATATATATATATATATTTCTAGTAGCATTATTATGTCATATATTACATACTTATTAATAATATATGTTTTTATAATCATCGATTAATGGTGAATGTGGAAATGAATCTCATCGCGTCGTGGAGACAGTAAGCTGTATGTACGCACGAGAGATGATATCATTATCGTGATGGTGAAATCATATGTAATTAGATGGTATATTATGTATATATAATCATTAAAATTTTATATTTATTATTTACAACAATTATACTCATTATTATACCCATCCAAAAAATGATGTGTTGAATAACAAACTTTACCACAACGTGGAGACGATAATCCGTACGTACGCACATATGGTGACTTTTTCATTCATAGAATGGATAGAATAATGAATATGGTTTTATAATATTTATAATAAAATAAAAGTATGTAGATTCTACTGGATTTATTATTTTTTTATGGAAATAAGAAAAAAGAGGAAGTGGAAGAAGAAAAGAACTTTGAAAGAGGTGATGAAATAATTACCTCTTCTTTGGGTGTTTCCTTTTGATTTGAACAAAAGGGATCTGTAGGTTGGCTTTATGCTCTAGGTAAGTACTCTAAGTTTAAGTGAGGGAAGTTGGGAGTAGTTTTGGGCAAAGGTTGGCCGAGCCAAATGGATTTGTAGGTGTGATTTAGAGACAAGGGGAAGTACCCTTTTATAAGAGAGTTGAGGGTCACTTTAGGAAAAGTTGGAAATATTATTTTATTATAAAATCATTTTGTATTTATAATGGCTCCAAACTGATTTAGTTAGAATCTATGGTGGGTATGGGTCTAAATCCTCTCAACCTATAGGTTTTAGACAAGTTTAGGTCACCATATTAAACCTATCTTTTAGATTTAACTCTTATTTAAATAGTTTAACTTTTACCATGTCCTCTTGTATTATTATAATAAATAGTTAATAAACTTACTATAAAATGGGAATAGAACCTCAAGTGGTTAATTAATTACATATTTATAATTTTTTTAAGTCCTTTTTCTGAACATTATATTTTTAGGAATATTATATCATTTAATAATATAATATTTGTTTGAAAAACTCATTTATGTCAATTTTGATACTATTTAGTATTTGGTTTTTATGAAAGTCATAAAAGAATGATTACTTCAAAAAAAATTCATTTAATTAACACTAAAATTCCATATTAATCTATAAAATTCTTGTACGGCATCAAAACTTTCAAATTATATTTATTTTTATATTTATAATATCATTTATTTTAATCATTCATTAATAAGTTAATTACTGCAACATCATTGTGTCATAAATAAATTTAATTATTTAATATCTAAAAATTATAAATAAAATACCATTATATAGGAAATATATTTATCTTTATAATTAATAGTTATAGTCAAATTTAACTTATGTATAACCCTATAATAAAAATGGTTTGGTTATTAAACTTTGAATTTTACACTTTTAACTCTTCTTTAAATAAAATTATAATAAGTGTCCTAATCTAATCCAAGTGGATAAAAGATGTTTATATTTTATTCCTAAGGTTTATTTTGGTTGAGAAACACTTATATAATTGAATTAGGACATGTGTTAGGGTAATTATAACATCATTTTTACCTTTAATTACTCAATTTACTTTTAACCGTGGTAAATAAATTTCAAAAGTTACTATTCGCCAAAAATTATTTTCATCTTATTAAACCACATTTTACTTACTGATGTCAACCATGTCTCTCTTATTTTTAAAATTTAATTCACATAAGTGGTAAAATTATGTTTTATGCAAATTTTCTAACGTGCATAGAAGGTGGGTAAAAGACATTAAAAAATTCAATAACATTTTATACATCTAATTTTATTATAAAATGACTCCAATTAATTACATTGAACTAATATAGGTAATATTTATCAATTTTTAATTTAAATAAATTTAAATAAATAAAATAATTATTTAAATAAAAAGTCACTTTTAAACAAAAACGCAGTGCTTTTCACTATTCATCAAAAATTGAAAGTTTTTAGAAAAATACCAAAAATTTACCCTAAGATAACTTTGATATTCAGAATTCAAAAATAAATTTTATTTTACCAAATTAAAAACATAGAAGTTTCCTTAATTAATTTAAAATTAATTCATGTTGTCAAACTAAAGAGCTCGTTTTTAAAAAGTAAAAACTATCAAAAGATTGACATGTGTTTATGTCCAATTTAAATGTGAAATTACATATAATGACATATATTATATTAAATGATAAAAATAAAATCTAATTATACTTTAAAACCACTCAAATTAATAATTTAACACTATAAATTATTTCGATTAAAAATTTTGTTTTCAATTAAAATTTAGTATTTTTCACTATTCATCAAAATATGAAAGTTATCAGAAAAGTAACTAAAATTTATCCAAACTAAATTTTTATTTACCGCTTCTAAAGAAGAATTTAATTTCACTAAATTTAATAAATAAAAGTGTAAAATATTGGATTTAAAAATGATTCTCCATTAAAAGGTGGAAAAACTGAATTTTTTGAAAAATACTTCTTTTATCTGAAAATTGAAATTTTCCTTATATTATGTCTAACAAACACAAAAGTTGAAAGCTAAAATTATATAGGATATATATAAAATAAAAAATCTAGTTAATACTATTCATAACTGCTTTTTGAACGGCTAGTTTGGTAATTCGTGGTGCGCTCGAACTCAGTGTTGTGTGTAGCAAGCTATTGAATTACTTTAAAGAGATAACTTACTATGAAATCATGGGGTGTTTTATTATCCACTCCTTAAATAAATTGCGTCCTCGAAATTTGAAATTTTTCTTTGAAAATAAAATGTTGAAAATAGAAAATACCTTTGTGGAAAACCCAAATTAGAAATCGGGTTAATAAAATTTAGTCTTAATAAGAGGGAAAGAGAAATAAAAAAGTCACCACAAAATTAGGATTTTCTAATTGGAGGACATTGGTGGAAATTATAATTGGTTAAAAAACAAATATATTTATATAGATTGATTGAGGTCATCAATCACAAACAAGTGATTGGAAAATTGAGGGTCTCAAAGCCATAAATCTATGATGATTAAAATATCAACAGTTCAACAAAACGTAAGGTATTAGGATAAAAAAAATTTGGGTTTAAGATATTTTCCCTAAAGTTTAAGAATTAATTTTTTCATAGAATAATAAAAAAAAACTTGATATGTAGAGTTCCATACTTTAACTAATTTCTACCAAAAATTCATCTTTCACTCCAAATGATAATAGAAGTCAAAAATATTCTATTTATCCTAATCATATAGGGTTCCAAAAACAATGAATTTATAATTCGTTTTTCAGAATATTTAAATAAATATAAATTATACAAACCAGGACATGACGTAGGCCAGTGGTAGGAGATTCACCCTTGTCACCCTTCAGTTTCGGGTTCAAGTCTTGCGGCCTTGCCGGACGCGACGGGTTGTCGTCCGACCTCTAGGTTGTCCTTTTTATAACAATCCAAAAATAATCTTAATAAATTTTTTAACCTTAAAAAATAGTATCAAATGTACAAATTAACTAATTATAACCTTTAGATGTATCCAAAATACTTTTATCCAAACTCACAATCCAAAATTTTTAAGGAAGGTAAACATAATGAAGATCTCTTTTGCCACATAATAACATTTAAATACCTTCATCATGTATTCTCTTAAAACATGGTAACACCTTGAATTACCATAAAACCTTATTGAATACATTCATTCTCCCTTGATCCTTATAAATACTAGATATATTTCTCATATCAAAAAATTTTGAATACTCCAACAATGATGGAATAAACAAACCATTAATCAGTTCCAAGGTAGTTAAGAATATTTAATATAATTTATCCAAATCAATCATATATTATTCCAAAATCAATACCTCAGTATCAGAACCATATTAAGGTTTATCCTTCCTTAAACCATGTATTTTCCAAAAAGTTTAACTTTCTATTGAGTCACTTTTCTTAGAACCTTATAATCTCAAATCCTCAATAAAATAGTACTGCAATGAAATCCTTATTTATTTCCATAATTCATATAACCAGTGCATCATTGATAAAACACTCAAATGAAATTATTCTTTAATAAAAACCTAAGAACACCAGTCATTACTCTTCATCTGTGGTAGTAACATTACTTTATTATTTTCCAATAGCATCATTTGGGGCATACTCTCATTATTTGGACATTGATTTGTGCAGTGTCCCAACTCCTTTCAGATGAAGCATTGAACATTTGAAACCTTTTCTTACCCTTTCAATCACAAAATTGGTGTCCTTTTTATACACACTTATAACAAACTCCCATTCCCATAAAGCATTTACCAAGGTGATTCTTTCCATAGTTATCACATATGGGAAAATCCTTCTTTCCCTTCTTCCCTTTATCCATATTTCTCTCTACCATTATTTTCTTCTCTGGATTCCCTTCAAATCCATAGGACTCTGAGAACTTTTTACTTATCTTATTAACACATGATACTATTTCTTCATATGATAAGAATATGTGGGAGACTATTTCCCTTATAAATGTTGGATTAAGACTATAAAATATATGATCCTTTTTACTCTTTGGATCACGCGTATTTCTGGCGTTCTCATTCCTTCTACTAGGCACCATTTCTAAACAATGGAATACACTAGGTTAGTTTATGAATCACAATGCATAATTCCAAACTTGTAAAATACCTAAATTAAATTGAAAAGATTATGTATATAATCTATAATCATAAAAAAATGTTTTCTTTGAGGAAGTATTTACTCCTAAATCCTTCATAATGGCTTGTAATGAAAATGTAAATTTATCCTAAGCATATCCCCCGAGATTGTCGTAACCAAGAGTGAAACAAGGCCCGTTGTTATGTACTAGGATACCCCGGGTCAAGCCTGAAACTCCTTGTTGGATTTTTCACTCCTAGGTACATCTGTACCAGAGCCACCTCTACCTGCTCGTATCCAGACAGGGATGTATTTTTTGGAAAACTCACAAAATCTTTACATTACCAAAATTATAGAAGGTTCTTATATACTAATCCTAAAAGTATATCTTTGGGTAATGTTCTCTAATTAGAGTATTTCTAAATCTAGTTCCCAAGGTTTGTACTAAACTTCCAATGATACCAACTGTAATGCTTCGACCCCAGAATCCCGTAGATGGTGCATTATTTTAATACATTGGCATGATTATAAGGAATCATGTCCCGAAAGACCGATCATTTTAGTATTCTTGGAAAATAGATTACATACATGAATGATACATTACACATTCAAAAATAATACACAACATAAATAATCTGTTGCCCTAGCTTAAAACTGCATATCAAACATAATACACTTCTTGGAATCCTGGGAAAAAAGATAAGGGGTGAGATCATATGCTCAGTAAGGGTCAATAATTTAGCAGAAGCTATAAAATTTTAAGGACAGATGTGTAATAAAAACAACCACCTTTTAAACATAAACTTGAACATAATATGGAAAAAATAAATCAGAAATTGCCATATAGACATGCACATGGATATTCTACTAGTCGAATAATCACATGTAATAACTAATTTCATAATGATGGAATTCCTAATGCTATACATCATTACCACATAGTCACGGCCTCGTACCAATACTACAAATAAAGTTTTTGTCAAGGAGATGTGCCAAGACACTAGTTTGTCTCATGAGACCTATTGATTCATCAAGGAGCTATAGAGAGCTCCACCGGTCACTTACTATGTCCATTGTATTCCTCATATAAAAATGTTGAAACATAACATAAAAATTTCTATTAAAACTAGCATACGAAATGTCAATACTTTAGCCATAAACCATGAAGGGTATAAAAATAGCACATCCACATTCAGACATATCACAACTCATCCAATACAATATGGAAGATTGTATTATAGTAAATAAACCTTAATCAAGAATAATATACTATAAAGGATGTTGACATAGTTGTAAATGATCAGTAATACTTTTTGAGGGAAATATCCATTTTTGTGAAAACATTTAAAAGTCCCAAAATTTATAAAGGAATCCATTTAAAAGAGATTTTTGAATCAAAGTGTACCATACCACTTTGAAACTTTTTAAATAAATTAACACTTTAAAACAATCATGTCCACGTAAATAAATCCTTAAAATCATTTTTTCAAACATGTACATTAATTAAAAATATTTAGAAAAATAAATCTTATAAAAAAATTAAAACGATGATCTAGTTTAAGATTAAATTCCATAAAACCTTAAAATATTCATTTTTTAAAGATTTTAATGAAACATGGAAATAGATAATAAATATTTCCCAGTAGATACTTATAGATAATCAATCTCATATGATAATGATATTGAGGAAATAACCCTTACCTCGTACTTTCCTTTGGTCGAGGGTACGTTTAACCTCCTGTATAATGACCATAGTATGTTATTAAATTATAACAGAACCATATTCATATTTATGATATCATACTTGATTAATTTAGGGCTTTATACTACCCATTTAATAATAATTTCTTTGTTAAAATAACATTTCGGGTAATAATCGTTTTCTTTATCATACGCGTTTTAACTTGTTATTATTGATCGTATAACTTATGTCATGATTTAATTGCTTCCAGAATATAAAACATTATTTATATATCATATATATTCAGAATATAAATATGTATAATAGTTATATATATGAAATGGAAAACACCATTTATGGAGACGGCATGTCGTACGTATGCATAAACATTGTTTCCATTTTCATATCATATTGAATAGAAGTAAGTGAATAAGATATATGTAAGTAAATAAATACATACACAAACACACACACATATATATATATTTCCATCAGAATTATTTTGGCTTATATTACATAATTATAAATAATATATATTTTTATAATCATTGTTTAATGGTGAATGTGGAAATTAATCTCCTCGCGCCATGGAGACAGTAAGCCGTACATACACACGAGCGATGATATCATTCTCTTGATGGTGAAATAATATGTAATTGGATGGTATATTATATATACATAATCATTAACAAGTTATATTTATTATTTACATCAATTATACACATTATTATACCCATCCAAATAATGACGTGTTGAATAAAAAACTTCACCACGATGTGGAGACGGTAATCCGTATGTACGCACCTATGGTGACTTTTTCATTCATAGAATGAATATAATAATGAATATGGTGTTGTAATATTTATAATAACATCACAGTATATAGATGGTACAGGATTTATTATTTTGGTATGGAAACAATAAATAAAGAGCAAGTGGAAGAAGAAAAGAACTTTGAAATAGGTGATGAAATGATTACCTCTTCTTTGGGTGTTTCCTTTTGATTTGAACAAAAGGGTTCCTTATGTTAGAATTATTCATAAGGAAAGGACTCTAGGTTGAATTGATGGAATTTGGGAGGAGATTTGGGAGGTGGTTGGTGGATCCAAATGTCTTTGGAGGTGTGATTTTGAGAGAAGGGTAAGTACCCTTTTATAAGAGAGGTGAGGGTCACTTTAGGGAACGTTTGAAATATTATTTTATTATAAAATCATTTTCAGTTTCTAATGGAAAAAATTAATTTATTTAAAATCTAAGGTGGGTATGGGTCTAAATAATCTCAAATAATAGATTTTAGATAAGTTTAGATCACCATATTAACCCCATCTTTTAGATTTATCTCTTAGTTAAATAGTTAATTTTTACCATGTCCTCTTGTATTATTATAATAAATGGTTAATAAACTTACTATAAAATCAAAAAATAACCCAAAGTGGTTAATTAAGGAAATATTTATCATTATATAAGTCTTTTGGCTGAAAATTATATTTTTAGTAATATTATATCATTTAATAATATAATATTTATTTTAAAAACTCATTTATGTCAATTTTGACACTATTTAGTATTTGGTTTTTGTGAAAGTCATAAAAGCATGATTACTTCAAAAAAAATTCATTGAATCAACCCTAACAATTTATATTAATCTATAAAATTCATGGATGAAATCAAAGCTTTCAAATTATATTTATTTTGAAATTTATAATATCATTTATTTTAATCATTCATTAATAAGATAATCACTACATCATCATTATGTCATAAATACATTTAATTATTCAATGTCTATAAATTATAAATAAAATACCATTATGTAGGAAATACTTTTATATTTCTAATTAATATTTTTAGTCGAATTTATCTTATGTATAACCCTATATTAAAAATGGTTTAGTTATTAAACTTTGAATTTTACACTTTTAACTCTTCATTAAATAAAATAATAATAAATGTCTTAATCTAATCCAATTTGATCAAATAGGTTCATATTTTATTCCTAAGGTTTATTTTGGTTGAAAAAAACTTATCCAATAGAATTAGGACATGTTTTAGGGTAATTATAACATCATTTTTGCCTTTAATTACCCTATTTACATTTAACTTTAGTAAATAAAATTCAAAAGTTACTATTCACCAAAAATTATTTTCATCTTATTGAACCAAATTTTACTTACTGATGTCAACCATATCTCTCGTATTTTTAAAATTTAATTTATAGAAGCGGTAAAATTACATTTTATTCAAATTTGTAAACGTGCCTAGAAGATGGCTAAAAGACGTTAAAAAATTCAATAAAATTCTATACATTTAATTTTATTATAAAATGACTCTAATTAATTACATTTAACTAATATAGATATTATTTATCTATTTTTAATTTAAATAAATTGAAATAAAATAATAAAATAATTAAATAAAAAGTCGGTTTTAAACAAAAAGGCAGTGTTTTTTACTATTCATCAAAAAATAAAAGTTTTTAGAAAAATACCAAAAAATCACCATAAGAGAATTTTGATATTCAGAATTAAAAAATATATTATATTTTACCAAATTAAAAACATAGAGGTTTCATTAATTAATATAAAATTAATTCCCCTTGTCAAACCAAAGAGCGGGTTTTTTAAAAGTAAAAACTATCGAAAGATTGATATGTGTTTATATCCAATTTAAATGTGAAATTACTTATAATGAACTATATTATATTAAATGATGAAAATATAATCTTATTATACTTTAAAACCACTCAAATTAATAATTTAACACCATAAATTATTTCGATTAAATTTTTTTTTTCAATTAAAATTTAGTATTTTCCACTATTCATCAAAATATGAAAGTTATCGGAAAAGTACCAAAAATTTATCCAAACTAAATTTTTATGTCCCGCTTATAAATAAGAATTTAATTTCACTAAATTTAATATATAAAAGGGTCAGATATTGTATTTAAAAATGGTTATCTATTAAATGGCGGAAAAAATGCATTTTTTGAACAATACTTCTTTGATCTGAAAATTGAATTTGTCTGTATATTATGTCTAAGAAACACAAAATTTGGATGTTAAAATTATATAGGATATATATAAAATTTAAAATGTGGTTAATACTATTCATAACCACTTTTTGAACTACTTGTTTGGTAAGTCGGGATGCGCTTGATCTCAGTGTTGCGTGTAGCAAGCTATTGAATTACTTTAAGGAGATAACGTACTATGAAATCATGGGGTGTTACATTAAGGATGATAACTTATTAATATATGATAATAATTATATTTTAACCTACAAGGAAGTATTATGTGGCACAAAAGATACCAAATTAAAAGAATCAATGAATTTCAAAATGGATTCCATATACCATAACAATGTAGGGATTTTTCTAGATCCTCTAGTCAATGTAAAGGAAATTGGTTGTCAATGGGTATTCAAGAAGAAACTAGAAATATATAGATCATTCAACACCTATAATGTAAAATTGGTTACAATATAGTTTAAAAATATCATGTAATAAACAACTATGAAGCCTTTTTTACCATTTTCCATGCTAAAATCCTTCAAAATTATAATTTCCATAGTTTCTTAAAATTAATTTGATATTTTTCATATCAAATTGAAAACAGATTTACTAAATGGGAACATTTAGGAAGAAGTATATATGACGCATCCAGAAGGTTTTATTGTTCCAAAGTATACTAACAAGGTATGTAAGTGGTGTGCTTGTGGGGCGTTGTTATTTATTGACGGGTCAAATCAAAATAAAAAACTTATAAAAACTCAAACTATCCTAATCAATTTGTAAAAATGTAGTACTTTTATATTTTAGGTTGAGCCCATATAGATGGTGAACTAGTTTTATTTGGTTTTAAAAATAATTTATATAATTAAATTTAATAAATAGGTGAGAAAATAGATTAGTTTGATTGATTTAAATATATTGAATGATTAAAGAAAATAAGATTGATTTGTTTTGAATCAGGATTGAAAAACATGATAGTGTTTTGAAATTTTAGGGTTCAGGTGAAATTGGATTATATAAAATAGGTTTATTAATTCATTAATGTTGTTAGAGTTGATATGAGGGATATACAATGGTGGTGGTCTCCCCTCCTTGACGTGGAAATCCCCCATTTCCCTTTGTTTGGTAATTTACGGTTTTTCCAAATCAAATTTATCATGGAACCTTGTTTAAAATTAATTTACCTAAAATTTTAAATGTTAATGACTCCATTAGGGATTTAAATTTTTCAATTTTAATGTTCTGTTCAAATTCAATTATCAATGTTCATGAAAATAGGAAAATAAATGGATTGGAAGTTGAAGATTAAATTGTAGAAAACCAAATACCTCAATAAAATAAAGATAAATAAATCCAACGACACATTCATATATTTATTACATAACCCCATCATAAGGATGGTTTACCCTCTCATCCTAGTTATGAGATGATAAGAGGTAAGGATATAAGGGAAAAAAATAATTAAAATAGATATGAAACTGGTGATGACCCTACACAACACAATTTTTTGCTCTAAACTTTTTTCTTTGGGATCTATCTCATAGCATCAGGCTGGACCTCAATTTATAGGCTCATTATGGGATTTTTTTTATTAATGAATAACATTAAGGAATGGTACCAAAGTGGTCATAGGTGGTTCCCAGGTCTTAACATGAGTTAAAAAATAAATATACATCAAATCTATCCACTTAAATTCGGTCTTGACTTTATACATGATTTGTAATGATTAAATGATGTGTAACTCTTTCACCATAGGTACAGTATTCACGAAATGTTATATCTAGGTCATATTCACTTGTTTGATGGCATGACATACATGTGTCACACCGTAGACATGTAAACATTACTTCTTGTTTCATTCCTCAACTGCATGCCCTTTGTCACTTTCCCTACATTCCCAGATATAGGATGTGTATCGATTACATGATGTTTAATTTCATTTTTATGCTTTGGAAGACTTTTTTCATTGGTTTTTATATTTCATTACTTAGAAGTTCTCTATGGTCATCCTAAAAAATATGGTTCTTCACTACCTCTCTTCACTCACAGCACAAAGTGTCTTTTTTCTAATTTTTAAATTATCATTGTATCCTTCCAAAAAAAATGAGTAAAACCACTCAAAAATTGGAAGTAATAATAATTTAAATGTATAAATAAATATATTAAAACACCATAAAACATATGCATGAAATAAAGATATCAAATACACCATACATCAATTCATATTTTTCATCGAGGATATAATCTCATCATACTACAAAGGACGCTTACCTTACTATAGTTTAAATTTAATTTCAAAAAAATAAATTGATTAAATGAAAAATTGAATGTTAAATAATCACATGTAGAAAATTTATCAATGCCTCATTTTCAAAGAATACAAATCAACCATGTATTTTACTTTTCTTCTTTTGAAATATTTTTACCTTTTCATTCATCCATTTTCATTTTTCAATTCATTATTAATATGTATACCATTTGAAATTTACCTAACATGAATTTTTATATTAATCATTAAGGTAAGAATGAATATAGTGATTTAAATACCTCAATAACATGTCACATACCATTGTATTTCAAATCATCTATAATCTCCACCACATAAAGAAAAAATAACAGACAATCATGAGTTCTCCACCATTTATGATCAAAAAACTATGACTTATAGTAGGTAAGTAAATTATGAAAATAAAGTTAAAGTCAAAAAAAGATATTCAATACTAAAGTAACTAGAATGATAATAAAAAACGACTCAATGAAACTCTCCTCTTCCCCTAGTATCTCATAGTAGGCTCATAAAGAGATGAAATATAATAAATGGAACACCCACTTTTATTATTAATTTTTTATTTTATTTTTAGATGTTTTTTGCTATGAAAAATTATCATATCTACCACCAAACTCCAACTGATATCCTCAATACATTATTTTAGATATTTATAATAAGATAATTGTTCAAGAAATGGTGATTATTAAATTCCATTGAGCAAAACCCATTTTTTCTTTTTTTTGTCTTTTTTTCTTTTTTTCAAGAGGGTGTGAAATAAATACAATCAATGTTCCTTCCCAAAATATCACTAAATTTTTAACTACACTTATTCATTAAAAAATGTCCATCCCTTCCACCAGTCTTTGTTTCCCCCTTTTTATTTTTGATTAACAAGAAAAATATTTAGAGAAAGGTAGGAAAGGATAAGATAGGCTTGTAACATGGATAATTTCCTAACAAGAATATTCATGGATTCTATGTGATTTAAAATGGATTAATGTAAGGTGGGTATTAAGATTAAGGCTAAGAAAAATAATGAATCAATCATTTTAAAATTTATTCTATTCATTTATAGATTCAATAATATTAAAATCATGTTCTAGAAGAAATCTTGCCTGAGCTTCTCAAGAAATACCCGAAGGAAATAATGGAAAATATTGGTTTTATAGATATCTAATGAATGAGATGAACGGTTGGTACAATCAATCATTAAAATTAATACTATTAATTAAATCAACTGATGTTAATATCTGAAATTAAAATCATTTCTAAATCTCAAAAACATTTCATTTACAATGATCAACATGATCCTCAAACTATGATCAATCAACTCCTAATCCACATACTTATCTCTAAAAATTACTTTTCCCATTGTCTCATTAAAATTTATTGAAAAATAAATTTAAAATTCATTGAATGTATTTTTTATTAAATTTTTTATTTCTCTTAGTTTGGTTGATTATAGAATGAATAAAATGTAGGGAATACAATTGGTAGTTAAAAACACTAATTAAATGTGGGTAATAAAGTAGAAAATTTTTTAATTTGAAAAACATTATAGCCTTGAAATTGGTGATTCAAACATGGATATTTAGGTTCTTACTACACCTAATTCATGAAATTTATTGAATACATGACATGGAAATTTTTTATTTCATGATGTGAACTAGGTTCATGATGTGTAATGGTCCTACAACATCTTCTCATGCTTCTTATTTATTACTACCATCCTTTGTCATAATGGTCCTACAAATTAAAAATAAGAATTTGAAGTAATATACTATTATCAATTATTTTTGATACATTTGGAGAAATATCATGTGCACTTCAAATTAAATAAATAAAAAAACTCAGGTTGTCTCTCAGAAGATCTTTTGTTTACAATCGTTGGATGGACCTTACCTCCTTTAGATTCAGCTCACGTAATGGATGATTAATTTTTTTACCTTGTTGGGGTCCATAAATGGTCCCATTTGTGTGTTATCCACATAGGTCTCCCCCTTTCCTTCTTCACTAAATAGCGTAGTTCTTCCAAATTTTAGTTCTTTCTTGATATCCATTAGACCAATCCACCATTTGTTTCTCAATATTGATGAACTAAATCGATGTTCATATACCATCCATACTTTTTATACTTTCTTAAATGTGGTGGATTCAATCTATCCTTAGGTGTCACCGATCATGGTCCTCATCATCTCTTTTTTTATTCAGTTGGGAATCCTCTTTCACAACATCATCTAACTCATATATCTATTCAATTTCATTAACACCCTCAACTTCAGGTGTTTCTTCTTCTCCAAACTCATTTTCCTCTATCACATTGTAGTTATTCATTTCCCAGTGGAGTTTGAATCTTATATGATCACTAAAAAATATTAGACATAGTTACCCTCTTTGGGCGTCAATCAATGCATGCCCATTGGCTAAAAATGTTCTCCTGATAATGATTAAATTTTACTCTTCTTCCATATCCAATATTAGGAAGTCAACGGGGAAGTATAATTTGTCAAATATTATTTAGATATCGTTGATTAGACCTATTCATAATTTTATTATGGAGTTTTCTAATAGAATAATTACTTTTTTGGCTTCATCCCTTCTAGTCACAAACCCTTGAATGTTGTGTATGACATGATATTGACACCCACACCAAATTCACTAAAAGATTTTACACATTTGTTAGGTTCAATAATGATGGGAATTGAAAAGCTTCCTGGATAACTTAATTCTTAGGTAGGTCCTTAGATTCCACTTACCAACACTCCCATATGAGTAGAATGGTTCCAATTTATTTAAGATTATTCTTGTTGGTTAGCGGTTCATTCATAAATTTTTCATATGTTGGAAGTTTGAGAGATACCCTACAAAATGATTATTGATATGAAATTTTTTAAAGTGTTCTAAAAATTTTCCTTTTTTCTCATTGTTCTTTACTTTCACCATTCATTCTGGAATATGAAGTTTTGTGTTGTACTATAGTGGTTCTTAGTATTCTTCTTCTGGTACTTGTTCCTTCATTTTTTTCAACTTCATTATCACTTTATACCACTAGTTTTTATCCTAAAATTTCTAAACCACTTCCTTGTACATTATTCCCACTTATAAGATATAAATATTCAAAATATTCACATGGTATTATACAAGGAAATCTTGGAAGTGCACATATGGATATCTCTTTGATTAGATTACCAATTTAGAAAACATGATACTCTAGATTTTTAATTGTGTCCTTTTGGTTTGTTGATTCTTCTTTTATTTCCTTAATTACATCCCTAGATGTGCTCATGAATATAGCTAACTTCTCTTCCAATGTATGGACATGACTCATCAATATGGGATGGTAGGGTTCTTATTGTTTTTAACCTTATATCCTTTGTTGATATCCTTACCCTTGTTGTCAAGGCCTCTAACCCTAAAATTGATTACCATGATTGTAATAGGAATAATTAACATCTTCTATACACGTACCTTTGGGATTTTTTGCTGGCCTATCATGATTTTCATATTCTTGGTTAATTACACCAGTTATACCTCCATATAGTCATGATTTTCATTGTGTCCTGTCTCCTTGCCACTGGAAACTATTTATCTCCATTTTATAAAATAAATTGTATCCCTCTTCAGGTGACTTCTTCATCAATGATACTCTAGATAAAACATCATTAATCGACCTTTTTCAGTATAAAAAAACCATTATAATTTTTTTTATTAGAATCCATAACTCAATACCTTGATGGGAGAATTTTCATGTCATATCTTTATATCGTCCTGAGGGAGAATATTGAGATTCATCTTCAAATTGAAAAAATATTTGAATGTTTACTTGAATTTCCATTGACATAGAATGTGGATATAAGTGTGTGATGAAGTTCCTATCTAGATCAACGCATGTAGCGATGAAATGTGTTGAAGGCTTTGGATCCAATATCGAACTCGCTCATGTAATGAAAATAAAAACAGACAAAATTTTACCGCATCGCAGGAGAAAATATAGAATTGTAATGTGTTTCAGAGCTCAATGAACATTCTCATATTTTTGTTCGGTTCTTCATGTAGTACACACATGAATTTCACACTATTTTTATCACTTAAATTATTGCAGTCTTGATCCTAAAGTGGTTTTTAGCAACAGGGGTTGCTAGGATGTTGGGTTACAGTCTTGTTTTTGATGGCCACCCGTAGTTTGTGAGCATTCGTAGCCCTAGATTTCTTTGAAGAACCCCAATATGTTATTTTTTATCAGCTCCCACAATGGTTTTAGTGAATTTAATCTCTATGATTGGTTCATAACAGTGGTTGAGCTCGATGATATCTTAACTCTTTGACTGAGTGTTATAGTTGTGCATTAAATATTTCAATATGAGAATTACAATGAAAAATAACCAAATAAAAATTTGAATTGAAAAAAAGAAACAAAATTAAAATTAAAATTAAAAAACTAAAAAATAACTTGTAACCATCCCTAGAAATAGAACCAATTTTTATGTGCCTGTGGGGCATTATTATTTCCCGATGGTTCAAATTAAAATAATGAATTTATAAATACTAAAACTAACATACTCAATGTATTAAAATGTAGTATTGATAAGATCGAGGTAAAACCCACAGATACAATGAATTATTTTGATGAGGTTTTCAAAATATTTGATTTAATTAAAATGAATAAATATGTGAAAAAAGTTAGGAGTTTGATTTATTTAAAGAAAACGAATAATGAAAGAAAATAATATTTATTGGGTTTGAGTCCAGATTGAAAAAAAAAATCCATGGTTTTATAATTCAAGTTTTAGGTGGAATTGTATTTTAGGAAATAAGGTTATTGATTCATTATTTGTGTTGTATACGAGATGAGGGATATCCAATTATCATGGTATCCCCTCCTTGATGTGAAAGTCCCCTATTTCCCTTACTTTGGTAATTTAGTGTTTTTACCTAATCAAGTTTATCTTGATACCTTGTTTAAAAATCATTCCACTAAATTTGAAAATTGGTAATGCCTCCTTTAGGGTTTTTATTTGTACAATGTTAATGTTTATTTCATATTTAATTATCAATGGTCCTGATAAAAGGAAAAGAAATGGATTGGAAGTTGAATATTAAATTGAAGAAAACCAAATACATGATTAGAATAAAAATAAATAAATCCAATGGAACCTTTCCTGTTCAATTAAAAAACCCTATCCTAATGGGGGTTTAGCCCCTCATTATAGTTATTAGAGGATAATAGGTAAGGAGATAAGAAAATGAAATTATAAAGTAAAATGAGATAAAACTGGTGATGACCTTGCACAATGAATCTTCTAACTCCAAGATTTTATCTCTTGGATCTCTGTCATAGTAGAAAGTTATACCTAAATTTATAGGATCAATATGGGATTGGTTATTAATAAAGAACATTAAATATTGGTTCAAAAGTGTTCAAGGGTGGGTCATGAGTATTAAAATGAGTCAAAAATTAATGTTACATAAAATATGGATGCTTAAATGCCTTCCTGGATTTTTAAATGATGTGCAATGATTACACGACTCATAACTCTTACACCATGTGTACTGTATGCATGACATGTGCTCTCTGGTTCATCGTAACTTTTTTCATTGAATGAAATACATGCTTCACATAGTGTCACGTGTCAACATGACTTCTTGTTACTTTCCTCCACTTCATGACCTATGTAACATTCACAAATTTCTATTATACATGACATATAAGTATTATATGATGTGTAATGTCATTTTTCTTCTCTAAAAGCCTCTTTTTTAATTGGTTATTCAGTTATATTCTCTGAATGTTCTCCACGATCATCCTAAAAAATCTGGTGTCACGCTGCATCACTTCTCTCATAGAATGAAGTGTCTTTTTTTCCTCCTTTTTAAGTTATCTTTTGTATCCAACCATAATTTACAAAATGAGTTAACCCATTCAAAAAATTGGTAAGAATAATCATTTAAATATAGTAATCAATATATTAAACTACAATAAAATATATGCAATAAACATATATATCAGTAAGTTGTAGAGATTCATTTAGGGATTAAAGAAAGCATCTAGGTCATGGAACATTCGATTTGATGTATACATAATGTAATTAGGTTCCACAAAGAATGAATGTGATCCTTATTTCTATAAGTGGTTTAGTGTGAGTGCATACATTTTATTAATAGTTTATGTTAATGAAATACTACTTATTGGAAATAAAATAACAGTCTTAGAGTCCATTTGGTCCTAGTTAGAAACATTATTCTCTATTATGGACTTAGGTGAAGCATCATATATTCTTGGATCAATATCAATAATGATATTACTAATAGGAATTTTTTAATAATTCAAATTATGCACATTAAAAATATACAAAAGAGATTCAGTATTGAATAATGCATGAAGCGATTCTTTCTAGGGTCACATATCATTCATATATCTAAATAAATGTTTCATCAAACACATGAGGATAAAAATAGAATGTAAAAGACTCCATACACAACACATATTAGGTCAGTCACATATGTTATGCTATGTACCAGGCTAGATGTTCCCTATGACATATGTGTGGTAGAATGATGTAAAGCTAACCAAAGTGAGTGGAATTGGATATAAGTCAAGGATATACCTAATTATATAGGAATATTATGGATATATTCTTCATCTATAGAGGATATGTGGTGCTATTAATTTTATGATATACATATTCTGTTTTAAAAACATATCATGAAAATATAAAATCATAGTCGAGATATATCTTCACGCTCAATAGAGGTGTTTTGAGATGTAAGATCTCAATGTAAGTCATGGTCACCTATTATACAATAGATTACAAGTATATTGTTGATTTTAAGGTAGCTAAATAAGTGGTTTGGGTACAAATCTTTATCAAAGAGATTTATGTTGAGTGTAATAGTAAATAATCTATCACATTCTGTTGAGATAATATTGTAGTGGTGTCTATTTAAAATCATCCAAGGTAAAATCAGAGGATGAAGAAATACATTGAAAATATCATGTCTTTAAGGATTTTTCTTTGATATGTGATTCCACGATGAGAATGGTTTCCATGGAAGATAATGTAGCAATCCCCCAAACTAAAGACTTAACATAATAGAAACAAGATCACCTTGTTAGATCTAGAGGACTAAAAGTCATTAGTAGTTGGCTCTAGTCCATGAGAAAGTCTATTAGAGTTGGTGTTCTATAATAAAGTATTTGTATGTAATATTTCATGTATATTCAAGTAGGATAAAATTAATTAAATAATTATTACACATTGTTCATTTTTTTGTATTACTTTAATGTAATAATATCCTAGAGTACCTGTCACATTAAAAAGAACACAAAAGTCCCCCTCTATGATGAGGACCTTAAATTTCTATGAAAATATTGCTAAACATTTTTTACAATTGGATAATATTTAATGATGGGACATATAATATATTTAATTTTAGGTGTGATTACTCATATAAAGATGGTAATTCATCTCATTATGCTCACATTTGAAAATATAAAAGACCTAACTAAAAATATTCATATGTTTATGTGTCATTGTATATTCATATCTCTGAGAGTGTGTATTGATAATTATACTTTAAGATTATTATTAATGCATTTCATGGATAACCTAATTGATGTATTATTGTAAAAATGATGATATATGATCATGAAAAATACAGTGATAATTTAATTTCATGTATATATTTAATGGTATTTTAAGATATTGATATGTGTATTTAGTGAATAATGTTACAAATTTTTTAAAGGATTGACTTGTTTTATTTTTTATCATAAGGAAAAATAGATTTTTGAAAAAATTAATGAAAATAGATGAATTTTGGAGCTAAAATACACTTCATGATGCGAGCGATGCGAGGTGGCGTGAAACTTGATTTTTGAGCATGAAGCAGAGGTAAAAAAATGGAGCAGTACGATTACACAATTTTTATTTCATTTACATGTCATGACTTCATTAGGAGATGCAATTTTTCACAATTAAAGTAATAAAAGAAATAAATGATGTTAAGAACAATTACACATCGTGTAAACACATTACATAACGTGAGATTCAAATAGATTAGCCGCCACTCAGAACAAGCTTTGAAGATGTTATATATTGTGAAATTAAATTAAAAATCATGTAAAAATATTACACATCATGGAAGTTCTGGTTAGGAAAGATGAGAAAAAACCATTGGTGACATAGATTACACATCATGAAACTCCTCTACATGGCGTGATAGTTTTGGAAAACATAAAAAAACAATATTTATAAGATCTATTGCATGGATGATGATTTGACCAAAACAACTATAAATAACACCCTGGTCTCTGCATTGGAAGGGGGATCTAGATGGAGGACCACTGACGGACACATGTGTAGATGCCCACATGTTGCGGAGCTCTACTTCACCACATTCTATAAGCATTTTCTTTATTATTTTAATACACCTACTCATGGTTATCATGAGAAGGGAATTTCATTGTGTCATAAACTGTGATGAATGAGGATTAATTGTATAAGATGTTTTATATTTGATTTCAATTTATGTTGGAATCTTACATATGTTCTTCATTTATATCTATTTTAGGATTTCTTTTTTCATGATCATTGTGAGTAGGATTTGTTAATTGGTTTAATTTCATTCTTTCATTGAGTGTGACTATTAACTGAGTGGATTGAATACATTTTATTAATTTGAGATCTAGGTTTTAGAATTCCACCATGGCCATTGGGTTTGCCTCTTCCCTATATTTATATTAGTTTTTGGGTTACACGTTTCTTGTAATACAAAGTACTTAACCATGAGAAAAGGAGAACATGGGATGGAGAGTGTTTTATATGACCATTTTACATGCTAGGATCTGATTCTTCCAACTATATAATTTTTAATTAATTATTCCATACCATGTCGACCCATGAAATTGGATTCATTACTTCTCGACACCCCTTTAACATTTTCATCTCCCACATTCTTCAATAGTACAATACATAGTAGTTTAGTTTCAAATATTGAAATGAAAATTTTTATGTCTTTTATTTAATTAATAATTTCTCCAACCCTGTCTCTATGGGTTGAACCTAGGACTTGTATATCCTATATAACCCTATAATTTAGTGGTTTGTTTATTTTTTGTTATAAATTTCTAAATTTGATAACTGGAAGGGAATTATCGACGCCCGTAGGGCTATCCAATTTTTGGCACCATGCCTGGGGATAGGAGTGGAGAATTTATTTATTGAATAATTTTAAAAAAATATTTCCTAATATTTTATTTTTCCTTATTTTATCATAGGATTTTTATTTTTATTTTTATTTTTATTTATTTTTACCATACTTGTTTTTTTGTGATGGAATCACTATAGAGCATGATGACTATTCAAGAGAGGTTCTCCTTCCTTCTAGATGATATGGAGAAACTTCTAATCGATGTTACAATAATGGAAAATCAATCCAATGAGTTCTTGAAACTATACCCATCCTATAAACACAAACCACCTCATATCCTAGAGCCAAATTCTATGAGGAGCATCATGAACAAAGAAGAATTCTCTACAATGTGGAGGTAAGCACCACTTCCAACGATTATATTAATATTAGTCATGATGCCCTTAATTTTTTCCAGTTCAAAAGATGATGAATATGGTGAACTTTCTGCATAACTGGAGTGAGATGAAGCATAATTTTGAAAATGGCATCAAGATAAAGAAGATGAAGACGAAATTAAAGAAAAATAAACCTCGATTACTGAGACTCTATAGTGCTTCCTCAAAAAAACTGGGATTGCAACCAAGGGAAAATAATGATAGAGAAGAGGAGGAGGAGGAGGACATGATGATGGATTCCACCTATATCATAATTATTTTTGAAAATTTAAGTACACCACTAGAAGAATAATATTAACCTGTTGCACCCTGTGCTAACACCATAGTTGAACAAAAATAAGTAGAAATAAAAGAATAAATTTTGAAGCTGGATATAGAAACTGAAGTGATCATCGAAAAATCTCAACACACATAGCTAGTAGTTAAAGAATAATAATGTTACCACATCTAGATAGATGCTAAAATTTTGTTAGTTATACTCATGTTTTTCAGACTCTAGTCACCACCCATAAGGTCCACGCCAATTACATTAAGTAGAATTCAAGATGATTTGAGAGGATTTCAAAGTCAATATTAGCTGAACATGAGACGATTAGAATTATAACACTCTTGAATTAGGTAACCCATATATGGTCGAGCTAAAAAATCATTAAAAATTTATAGTTATTGGGAGGAAACTTTATTTTTTTTATTTCTTTATAAGATTTTAGATATATTTATTTCATAAAATTTAATTTTATATTATGATTTAAATTCAATCCCCCTATTATTTTTGAGAATATTACAAGGTCCATTACTTTCACTTTTTTCTGTTTAATTTTCACGTCCATAAACAACACATTTAGAAAGAGGTAATCAACCAGAAATAGCCAGAATGAAAAGGAAACTGTAGTAAAATTTCTTACCATGAATGGTAATTACACATCATGAATATGGTGTAGATTGTACCTACACAACCGATATGAAAGTATCAATTTGACAGGGGATTAATCATTTCAATTCTAAAATTTTCAGATATACCCCCCCCCAATTTATTTAATTTGAGATTTAACTGTGAATTTTATGTCCAAATTTAATCCATTCTTCAATCAAATGAACTAAGATAAATGAAACTACCTAGGAAAATTACCATTCCATTAATTTTAAATTTATTTTTAAATAAATCTAAATGAGGAAAATTGAGAAAATAATTACTAGAGATAATCAATTTCTTTTTAAATAAATCTAAATTATGAAAATTGAGAAAATAATTAGTAGAGATAAGTATATTAATTAGGATTTTACAAATCATGTTTTGGGGAGAATGTTAATAACTATAAATAAAATTTTTCTAGGATTTGGCCATTCATTTAATTTTCGATGTTTTCATTAATTGATTTAATTATTCATATTCACTTCCACGGGTGATTTTACCAACCATTCATCTCATTCCCAAGACATACACTGAGCCAATATTTCTCATTCTTTCTTTCATATATTTATTTAGAAACTCAGACATGTTTTCTTCTAGAATATTCTCTACATCTTATAGGAGCTATGAATAAATAGAATCACTTTTAGATTTATTGAGGAATTCTTTTTGTTTATCCTTATATCCTGAGACTCGCTTTGCATTAATCCATTTTTAATCTTTTAAAAGCCTTGAACAACCTTGTTAGGAAATGATCTGTATTACATTCTTGTTTTATCTATTCTTACATCCATATAAATTTTTATCATGATATTTAAATGAATATGTGTGGGATAGGAACCTAATTGGGTATATTGGGATGTACTTTATTATGGATATTTTGTGGGGGGGGGGTCGTTATGATATGTGGAAGTCCATGACATCTGTCATTTTATTATTTTATTCTCCTCTCTTTCTATTTTTTTAATAATAATAATAATAAATTGGGTTTCATTTAATGGAGGATAAAAAATCACCATTTTCTAGATTGAATATTTTTGGATCATATGTGGCAAGTTGATGGAAGTGAGATTTTTTCAGAGCATAGCTTTCAAAAAAGAAAAAAATATTATAAAATAAGAAAAATATCAAGGGATGTTGATTCTATAATTGAACTTACATGTTTCTTGAGTCCAGTTTGAGATTTTTGGGAAGAAGAGAGATATAACATTTATAAATAGGAGGCATTCATTAATCTGATTTTGACTATCATGAAAAATGAATTAGAGTTGAACCTCCTTTTTGATATTTACTTTTCACATCATTTATCTACCATCCCTAACCCTTAAATTCATTTTAAACTTAACAGTTAATCCCTCATGATTAATTGGGATTTTTTATTTATGCATTGGAGATATTAGATGCCTTGCAAGCCTATGTTTGAGTTACATGTTCTTGAGGTTTGTGCATCACTTTATTCAATTGTACCATGATGATGAGCCGAAAAATTCATGTTAGTTAAATTGAAAATGGCATGCATATTGATAATGGATTGAAAAATGAAAATGTTTGAATGAAATTTTTTTGATATTTGAAAAGAGGAAAATTATAATACTTGTTTGATTTTCATTATTTGAAAAGTGATACGTTGATAAATTGTTTACATGTGATGCTTGAATTTTTAATTCCCAATTGATTAACTACTTTTATTGGAATAAATCTTATTATCTTGACCTAGAATTAATATTTATTCAATATTTAATAAATTATCAGAAATATTAATTAAATATTTATTCACAATGTATTTTTTTAATTATAGGAATATATACTGCTTATTTATCTCTTATTATTCAGATAATCATAAATAATTATTAATTAAAAAAATAAATAATTTATTTAGTAATTTTGATATTAAATAAATATTTATTTACTAGACTATGAATAGAATATTTATTTGTTTATTTAATGAATGATATTTTTATAAATATTTATTTGAGAATTTGATAAATTTTGAGGAGGATGAGTGGACTAAATTTTTTCTAGTGATGAATATTTATTTAATAGATTGTAAAATAAATATTTATCAATGTGTGGGTTAGTGCACTCCAAAAAATTAAATAATAATATAATTTTTTTACATATAATGGGGTTCATTTTGGTTTTAATATATTATTAATGTTCATTGTTCAATTAGTTAGATGTTAAATCCTAACCCTAACTATCTAAATAGATAGCTATGTTAATCAAAGAAATGTTAATCATCATGTAAAACAATTCCCTCTAAATATATCCCTCCACCTCTATTCCTCTCAACATTGAGAAGAACAAAATAAAATTCCTTCACGCCTAATATAATGTGAAGTGTTTAAGGAAAACCATTCAAGATGATCAATCATTCAGGATGAACTCGGCAGATCATCGATGTTGTTAGGACATTGAAGGAGCATGTGTGAATCACTTTTAAAGGCTATCTACTTTGGGTCATTAATACAAAATGCCAATACACTGATCATTTTAAAATGATGAACATCATCAATGAAGAAATATATAAATACTGAGGAAATCTTTCTTTCTTTTAATTTTTTTTTAAAATTAATGTGAAAAATCTTGAATCATTGTTTCGAAAAACTTTTTTATCATTTTTTCCTCAGAATTGTTTTTAACCATGGAATTCATATTATGTACATTATGAATGATCTCTTGAATCCAAGAAATGTTGAGTTTTCTATAGGCCTAATAGGCGCTACTATTTCATCTAAAATAATTAAAATTGACCTCCTTCTCAAAGATCTAATTATGAAAATAAATGATTTGGGTAGAGTTATTAGTCAGTGGAACCTTGTTCTAGATAGAGAGTTGATACATAATGTCATCATGATATCTATAAAAGAGTCTTTTCAGTCTATTAGTCTATGGATGGTACTAGGAACAATCCTTCCAAAATGTTAAGTATTTTTCAAGTATTTTCTACTGTTTTTGTGATACTTTTGATAAAATAATATATCACTCTATTATTTCAGAATAATTTATTTCTTAAGAAAGTGTTTGGTTTAACACAAAAAATATTCCTCTTTATTAAGAATGATTATTACTCTTTTACTAGCATAAGATGTTTCTTGTATTAAGATTCAACATTCTCAATATTTATCTCAACGTAACGATAGATGAAAATGATGCCATTTATATCTACAGTAGAAGCTCTTATCTGGTCAGTCTCATGTTTTAGATTCATTTAATAAGTAATTTTATTATATTTTTTTCTCAATAAAATGATGATTCCTTTAAAAATTAATATACCTATTTGTTGTAAAATATCCATATTTCACTAACAAAGGAGTCCTCCTTGGAATCCCTCTCACTACATATCTATTTATTTTTACCATCATGTCAATAATATCACATATGACTCTTGTATGGTTGAGTGGAAAAATAATTACCCAAACTATAATATGTATAAACTAATCTCTATTTCTCTAGTAAACTAATCATATTAGGGTCTCCCGGCTAAGTACAAAACAAAAATTCCATAAAAATCCCCTAATAATTTTTGGGTCACAAGTTACATGATTTATTTATAAAATATAATTAAATGGAATAAAAAATTAGAATAACCTACCCAATTGGATGTTCAAGGCATTTAAATTGTTTTTTTGAAGAAATTTGTAATGCCCCTAAATTCTAAATTATGAACATTGTATCTGATAATGTGTATGACACACAACACAAAGTGAATAAGGGGATATAATAATATATTTACTATTTTAAATAAATTTAGTACCATTCAATGCATGAAATACCATGTTATCATGTGTCACACACAACAACGATATAGCTAGCTCTACATGCAATAGTGACTTTCTTCGGTAACTTACATTACACGTAAGGCCGAGTTTTACAGAAAAAATATTAATAAAATATTATTATTTAATATAATAATAAATAACCTATACATGAAATTAGATGTTATGAATAGTGATAAATATCTTAAAAAACTATGGTTTACGAAAATATAAAATGAATTTTTTGGTTGTAAATTAATTAGAAATGAATATTAGAACCAATTGAATATAAAGGGAATGGTTTTATTTTTATGCTGACAAAGCTGTTTTATCCTAATAAATTAAATTAATTAAAATTTATGAGTGATAATAATATAATATATTTATCATATACTCAATAATATATTTTTAATATTCATCCAATAGATCAGATAAGAATAATATAAGAACAAACCCAATATTTTGCATAAAAATCAATAGTTTTATAAAGGCGGTTTTACCACCTTTTAATGAGGAAACTATTTAAAATCACATTTATGGAACTTTTATATATTTTATATGTCAAAATAAAAAATTATTTGAAATAAAAACATAAAAAATTGGATAGAGTGATTTTTTTGTATTTTTCTATGAATGTTCATTTTTTAATGAATAGTAAAAAATACTGAATTTTAATTTAAAAGTGCTTTCATTCTAATTTATTTATAAAGATAAATTATATTTTTAATTGTTTTTAATGATTAATAATATCAATTGTATATAATTTAATCTAATTAAGGTAATTGGAACCAATTTCACATTGAAATTGGATATAAAAACTTAGCAAACTTTTGAATGTTTTTATATTAAAACCTACATTGTCATCTAGTTCATAGGATTAAATTTAAATTAATTTCATCCAATTATGTTATTGTAATTTGGAAAATTTATTCCTTATATTTAATCAACATAATTTATAATTTCTGATAAGTTTAAATTAATTTTTGACCAAAAATATTTTTAAAAGTAATTAATATTAATTATAGCGATATAAGAAGAAAATTACCTTAACAGGGAACTAAATTTTAATCTTATGGTCCAAAATAGACTATAAACTTGTAAAAAATTCATTGTATTTTCATATTTTTACCATATACTCCCTTTTATCTAGTTGGGTACATTATTGGATACACTTTTCATTAAAAAAAATTGTAGAATTCTCTTTTAAAACATTTACAAGAGTGTCACTCCTCCTCCATTGTAAAAAGTCACTCAACCCTATCGCTTCCTCACACCTCTAAAGGTAAATTGGCTTAAAAAATATTTTCCAAAATATATCCTTTATATCCCTCCCCTAAACCTAGAATCCTCACCTTTGGAATAAACCCATCAATGGAATCCCTTGGGTGGAAACCAAAAGGAGTTACACCAGTTTAAGGTAACATTCATCCTCACACTCTCTAGTTTTATTTAATTATACACTCCTTTGATTCTTCCAATTTTACACTTATATAATAAAACTAGTATCCTATATATACTGATAAATTTTTATTCTTATTTTTTGATCATAACATACACACACTTCTATCTAATGTGTAACGACCTTACCGTTCTTGTGTATAGCGAACTACTACCTCACAAAATGAAGTTGTTCATTTTTCCTTACCACCTCTCATGGATGGTCATTATGATGGAAAATATATTTATATCTATTATATATTATATTTATAATGTAATTATATTTCTTTAATTATTTTATAACAAATAACTTTATGCACTCCATTTTTTAAGAATACGATGACATGGTTTGTGGAACTGTGGACTACACCCCCTCAAAGTGATGTGATTCATTCACGCTATACACGAAATATATAAATGATGGTTTTAATAAATATATATATATAATATATGACATATATATATGATACTAGAATTATAATATACATATAGAAACACACAAATATATATATATATATATATATATATATATATATATCTGTGTGTGTGTTAAATTTCATTCTTTGAAAATACGATAATGAAAGGAAAGTACTGTTAATGCGTACATACGACCTACCATCTCCATTAATGGTGCGTTTAATTTCCTATTTAAAAACATTAAATATTATTATAAATACATATATGATGAATATATATTATATTTAAATCATGTATTACATTCTAGATATGATGAAACCACAATCTGATTCATAAGAACATAAAGTAACAAGTTAAAACATACTAAAAAAAGGAAACTAACATCTGAAATAGTGAAAATAATGAAAGATTTTTAACAAACTGGTGATAAGATATTATAAGAAGATAATATATGATATTATAAATATTTTTATGGTTCTGTTATTATTTAGTGACATGTTAAAACCCATTATACAGGGATTTAATTTATGTTCACCCAAAAAAGGAGTCACAAGTTAATTGATTTCATCTCAATTTATATTCCCTTGAGGCTTATTTGTTGTTATCCACCTTATTTCTTTTATATGTCGTATATAATACAATTTCACATTTTATATCATGAATATCTTTATTCTCATGTAATTATAAGTTTCATTTAATGTTATTCCTTCATGGATATTATGATTCAAATGTTTTAATGTCGTATGGGACACTTTGGAATGTTTAAATATTATTCTCCTTGAGAACGTTTTTAATGATTATCTTTGTAATCTCACTTATTTTTGTGATTATTAACTTTATCTTGTAACAATCACTTTATTGTTGTTTACCTAATTTCTTATATATTTTGTACATACATACACTTTGTCATATAATATCATGATTTATTCATTCTTCGTGATATTTTGTGTTTCAATTTAAATTAGTTCATTTAAGGGGATTTGAGTTAAAATTTCCAAGTGGAAAAAGAATTCACAACCTAATTTCTCCTCATTGGGTTATACTACTACCTCATTGACATTAATAATCTATGATTATGTGTATGATTAATTTGAATATGTAATGATGTATTTACATTTATGTGGATTTATAGTTGATATACATAGTCTACTTATTGATTTATTCTCACTTCAACGTTATAATATTTTCAAGGATTTACTTTTCAATCTCATCTTGTTTGGAATTGTTTACGCCTGAATTTCCATCATAGTAAATTATTTGATAATTGTATAATAAACCATTTCATTTTATTCTCCTCTGGTTATTAATTAACTTTATCAAGTAATAGTACCATTTTCCAACTCTTTGGTACTTAAAAAGTGTTAGAACACATTTTTAAGAAAACCTAACTTCATTTCTCACTTTAGTCAGAGAACCAGTTTTCTTCTAAAAAATGATTTTATAAAAAGGATTTCAAAAATGTTATTAACCATTCCAAAATGATTTATTAAAATCACTTTTACCCTTTTTTCTTTTACTAATGTATTCAAATAAATCTTCTTTTCACTTTCTGAACAATGCATTTTTCTAACCTTTTTACTATGCAGAAGTAATTTTCTTTTGAACTCGCATGACATGTATAGATTTACATTCCTTAATTTCTTATAATCTCCCTTTTCAGGTTTAAAAGGATTATTTTTAAAGAAAAATCATTCAAAATTTATTTTTAAAGAAAATGATTTTTCAAAATGTTTTCCAAAATAACTAGGATATTTTCCAAAAAAATATTTTTAAAATATCATTTTATTGTATTCATATTCATCAATGACAACAACATTTTATTTTTTTATTCCAATTGGTATTTATTGTATTGATAATATCCTTAATCTTCCTCTGGATGGGTTATTATTGATTTGTACAAGGATATTATTTACATTCACTTCCTTGATTCCTTTTAATCTCCTTAAAATATTCAATTTCCTATTATCATTGAACATTGAATTTCCCTTGATTATCCATATCATTTTTCATGGATATGTTAAATGCCTAAACCGTATACCATTTTTAATATTTTCTTTATTTTTTTTTTATTTTTTTATTTGTGGAAATATTGATAATTACGTATACTTTTTTAAGTATAGATATTTGATAAGGAAAATTGTTTATTAGATATGAGGAATGGTTGAGACATTAAAGACACGGGTTGGAGACTGTTTAAGGAAATATCTATGAGTTGGGGACTAGTTAATGCAATCCCCATGATCTATTTGTAGTCTCATGAGACAAAATTAGTTAGAGAAAAAGCCTTCGGGTTTATTTCCAACCAGAAAAGACGGGTTTGTACCCATATATTTAAACTGTTTTGTGAAAGGTCTTGATAGTAAAGGTATCATCTGAATAGGAAATATGATGTCCAATAATTAATAATTTCCTTAATTTTTATTCATTTATTATTATTATCCATATTTTATTACATCTAAAATATCTTTGGATGCACTTTCGTCACCAATTTATTGATTTCATGGGTTATGTGTTCAGTTATTTGCCTTGTAATATTGTTTATGGACTTCCTTCTCAGTTTATTAATTACATGGAATATCTATTTAGTTATTTACCTTACCATATTTTTTATGCACTTATTTATTATTTTATTAACTACATGTAATGTTTCTTTATTTATTACATTTCCATATTTAATTTTCTCATTGATTCATTATTTTTTCCTCTAAACTTGACCCTTACTGAGCGTTTGAGATCACTCTTATTTTTTTCATTCCCTATTATTCCCTAAATTTTACTAATAAAGATATGCAATGATAATATAGATAAAATAAAGTCATTATTATCTTCAAATAAAAAAAATATTGTAATTAGTGTATTCATCTATAATAAAAGACTCATATATGAATTTAGTTTACCAAGACTATTTAACTCTTTGGTCCTTCAGGACTTGATTCCTTGAAATCATGCCAATTTCATGGTATTATGCACTGGATCTAGTATTTTTGGGGTTGGGTTTCTATATTTGGTTGTAGAGGAAGTTTAGAAGCCGCTTTGGGAATTAGATTTAGGAAAATTCAGTTAGAGAACACAACCATAAGATAGAATTTGAGGATAATTATAGAAGAACATCCTAGTGTTTTGGTTAAATAGAGATTATGTAGTTTCTCGAGAAATACATACTTAAATTGATACTACAAGTGGACTCTGTTCTAGAAAAAATGTACATAAAAGTGAAAAAACTGACATGGTGTGTTGGGAATGACTCATCAAAACTTGCTATACGATAACAGACGTTACTGCACAACTGATTTGACACTCTTGTTGGGGTATTCATAAGATAATTCACATTTTATTTTATAAAAAATTATGAAGTATTTTCATATATAAGATCAATGAATGACCTAGGATAAACTTTATACTAAGTAAGGACCTATGTTGGAATAAAATGATGAATTATTTATGTATTGAGGTGGTATTGAAAACCTTAGTTAAAAGGATATTTAGTAATTAACCTTATTTCAAGGATGTCCATCATAGTTATTTTGGAATTTATATTAATATTGTTTTATAAAAGGATAAATTTTATGTTGGGTGACAATCAATCATGTTTGGAATGGTCGAGGGACTTAAAACCATGATCGAAGGATGATAAGGTTTTAACGCCAAAAACTGACCTACACAATTACCTATTTAAAATATCATTGTTTTTAGTTGAAAAAAAAATTGATTATAGATATTAATGAGGAGCTAGTAGTGTTACTTATTCGTTTTATAGATTTATTTATTAAACATATTGTATTTGGATAATATTTATATACAAATAGTTGTACTTGTAACTTTTTAGGGACCTTAAGATCTATTAAAAGTTTATTTTAGTGCTTTAAGCATCAAAGACAATTTTTGGATATCCATTTCCTGAAGTAATGGATAAACTATAATTTGATCGAAGCACAACCAAATGATGAAATTGTTCTTATGAAATTGAAATGTATCAAGTAGATATATTTCCTTATATTCCTAGGCATTAAAATAATTAATCAACATTAGGAAAATGATCAAAAAAATGTTATCATAATACCTTAATTGTTTTTTGAATGGATGGTCTTCAAAATCATCACATATTTATAGCTTTGAGGCCCTATAATTTCAATTATTAATTCACTTGTTTGTGATTGATGACCTCAACCAGTCCCTATAAATATTTATGATTTCCCCCATGTATGTATCTCTACTTTCCACTAATGTTATCATACTTATAGACCTAGTTATATGTTAGTCCATGTGCTTTTGTAATTCCCATTATCTATTTTCTAGAAGATGTTTTAAGAACATTTATAAAGTTCTGAGACTTAAAAATAGAAAATATAAAACAGACTATTACAAATATGGAGTTTTAATTGAGAGGACACTATTTATTTAAGGTTGAGAGAATGTAACACCCTAAAATTATAAAGTAAGAACATTGTATTTGATAGCGTGTACAACACACAACTCCAAGTGTGTATGGGGATATAATAATATATTTACTATTTTAAATGAATTTTATAGATTTTAATTCATGAAATAAAAATTTAGTTTTTTTAACACACAACACCGAGTTATCCTGCGTAACATGCAATATAGACTTTGTTCGGTGACATACATTACATGAAAGACTGAGTTTTAGAAAACAAAAACATATTAATAAAAATTATTATTTGATATAATCATATATAACATTGTTCCTAAATTATATTTTATTAATAGTATATACTAAATTATGAAAATCTTTGGTTTAGAAAAAATATAAAATGAATTCATTTGTTACAAATTATTTGTAATTGAATATAAGAACCAATGAAATATAATGAGAATATTTTTTATGCTCACAATGATTTTTAATCCTAATAAATTAAATTATTTACAATTATTTATTGATAATAATTTAATATGTAAATATTATATTAAATAAAATAATTTTTATATCCATCCAATATATTTTATAAGAATAATATATTAACAAACCCAATATTTCGCATAAAACTCAATATTTTTAAAAGGCTATTTTACCACCTTTTAATGGAGAATCGATGTTAAATACAATTTTTGGAACATTTATAGATTTTTACTTAAAAATAAACTTCATATTTGATATAGAAATATAAAAATTAGTTTAGGGTAAATTTTTGGTATTTTTCTGTAAAGTTTAATTTTTAATGAATATTGAAATATACTGAATTTTTATTCAAAACTGCTTTTTATTATAATTTATTTATAAGTTTAAATTATATTTTTGATTGATTTTAAATATTAATTATATAAATTTTATATAATTTATATAATTTATTTTAGGGTACCAATTTCACTTTGAAATTGGATATGCAAAGTAAGTAATCCTTAGAACATTTTTATTTTAAAAACCAGCATTTTCATCCCATATGCAGGATTAAATTTAAATTAATTTTTTCCACTTCTATTATTGGAATTTGTAAAAATGTAATAAATATTTTTAATTATAATAATTTATAATTTATAAAATTTTCCAGTTATTTTTTTGTCAAAAAATACTAGTGAATGTAATTAAAATTAACTACAGCGATTATAGAGGAAATTTAGTTTAACAAGGGACTAAATCTTTAACGCAAGGGCTAAAAGGACCTAAACACTTTTCCAAAATCCATTTGATGTAGATATTTAGAAACTAGACTGTATTTTATCAATTTGGGTCCATTATGGGAGCCACTTGTCATATGAAAAACATTGGTAGAATTCCATTTCCAAAAATTTACAGGAGAGCGACTCATGTTCCACTATAAAAGGCACTCAATCCTCTCACTTCCTCACACCCCTCAAGACAATTTGGATCGAACCAAATATTACCAAATAACACCTCAAAATTCATAAAATCATCCTATAATCCTAAACATGATCTAAAATAATTCCATATAATCCATTTGTTGCAAACCAAAAGGATTTACCTGAATAAGAGGTAACATCCTTCCTCAAGATCTCTAGTTTAATTTCTTTCTCCACTCCATTAAATCTCCCTATTACAGACATATATAATAACACCAGTATCATCAATATAATAATATTTTTTTTATTATAATGGGTCAACCTACACTTATAAACACTTCCATCTAATGGGTAACAAACTTACCATTCTTGTGTATGGTGAACTACCACCTCACAAAATGAAGTTTTTTGTTTTTCCTTTACAGCATCTCATGATTGGTAATTATGATGAACACACTATTTATATATGTTATATATGTTATTTATAATTTCCTTATACTTATGTAATCGTTTTATTATACATACCTTTATGAACTCAATTTTTTGGGAATACGATAACATCGTTTTTTGAAGTGTGGACTACAGCCCATTCAAAGTGATGTGATTCGTTAACACTCTACATGGAATGTATAAAGAATGTTTTTAATAAATAAATGTAACATATATTACATATATATTATACTGGAATTATAATATAAATATTCATATATATATATATATCATTTACATTTCATTCTTTAAAAATATAACAAGGAAATGAACATAGCATTCATGCGTACGTATGACCTACCATTTTCATGAACAATGAAATTCATTTCATATCTTAACACTTTATATATTATTATAAATACATATAGAATGAATATATAACATATTTAAATCATGTTTTACATTTTGGAGAAGATGAAATCATGATCTAATTAATAATAAAAACTAGTAACAAGTTAAAGATACTCGATAAACTATGAAAATAAAAAATGAAATAATGAAAATAATGAAAAATTATTAACAAATGGGTACTAAGATATTATAATATGATGATATATGATATTATAAATATGATTATGGTTATGTTATTAGATAGTGGCATGTTTAAAACTGTTATACATGAATTTAAAGGACCTTCACCAAAAAAAAGTAAACATAAGGTAATGGATTTCATCTCTATTTTCATTCCATTGAGACTTATTTATTATTGTGCACCTAGTTTATTTTATATTGTGTATATAATTACATTTGACATGTTATATCATTAATATATTTATTACCATTATATTATGTGTTTCATTTAATGTTATTCATTCATGTATAATATGATTCAAATGTTTCAAAGTGGTATGGGACACTTTGGAATGTTTAAATATTATTATACTTGAGAAATTTTTTAATGATTATCTTTGAAATCTCGCTTAATTTTTTGATTGATAACATTCTATTTAAATAATAACCTAATTTTTGTGCACTTATTTTCTTATATATGGTGTACATACTGCAACGTTTTTATATAATATCATGATTCATTCTTTCTTTATGATATATTGGGTTTCAATTTTCATTATTCTATCTAAGGGGATTTGAGTTAAATGTTGCCAAGTGGAAAAGAATTTCACAATACAATTTCTATTCATTGGGTTATACTAATACCCTGTTTTCGTTAATATTATATGATTATGTGTATAATGAATTTGAATGTCTATTGATTTATTTCCACTTCCTTATCTAGATTTATTATTGATACACATAATCAACTCATTGATTGATTCTCACTATAATATAATAATATTTTCAAGGGTTTACTTTACAATCTCATTTTTTTTGAGATTATTTACATGTTAATTTCCATCCAAGGAATTTTTTTATCATTGTCTAAAAAACCCTTTCATTTTCTTCACCTTTCATTATTCATGAACTTTATCAAATAATGGTACCATTTTTTGACTCTTTGTTAACAAAAATGTTTTTAAGAAAACTAAACATGATTTTTCTCTTTAGTCGAAGAACATGTTTCCTTCTAAAAACCCAATTTTCTAAAAATGTTTTCCAATTTTTTATCCATTCCAAAATGATTTATAAATGAAATTGTTACCCTTTTTTTATTTTACCAATGTTTTCAAAGGAATCTTATTATCGTTTTCTGAAAAATAATTTTTCTAACCTTTTTACCATGAAAAGGGAATTTTATTTTTACCTTGTACATGATGTATGGATTTACACATCTTCATTTCTTCATTTCTTCCTTTTCATGTTTAAAATGTTACTTTTTAAGGAAAATGTTTTCAAAATTTATATTCAAAGAAAAGGATTTCTAAAAATGTTTTTCAAAATGAAATGGATGTTTTCCTCAAGAAGGTTTTTAATAGATCTTTTTATAGTATTTTTATTCATCAATTACAACAAAAATTTATTTTTTTACTCAACTTGGGATTTTTTGTATTGATGTCATCCTTAATATTCTTTTGGATGGTTTATTATTTATTTTTCCAAGGAAAGTATTGAAATTCACATCCTTGATTCCTTTTTGTTACCTTAAAATATTAAATTTCCAATGACCATTGAACATTTAAATTCCCCTAATTATCCATATCATTTATCAAGGATATGTTCATTTCCTAAACTATATACCATTTTTCATATGGTGTTTACTTTGAGAGTTATTTGATTATTTATGGAAATATTGATAATTAGGTATCCTTTATTTAATATGGATATTTGATAAGGAATAATGTTTATTCGATATGAGTAATTCATGGGACATGAAAGACACCTGTTGGAGATCGTTTAAGGAAATACCTACAAGTTGGAGACTGATTAATGAAAGACCCATGATCCATTGATAGTCTCATGAGATGAAATTAGTTGGACAAAAACGCATTTAGTTTCTTTCTAAGAATAATAGAAAATTTTCTTCCCATAGATTTAAACTGTATTGTTAAAGGCCTTGACGGTAATGGTATCTTGTTCTAGGGAAATAGGATGTCCAATAATTAAACACTGCCTTCATTTTGATTTAGTTATTATTATTGTCCATGAGATTTTTGCATCTATATTATCTATGGATGCACTTTAATTATTAGTTTATTGATTACATGCGATGTGTTTTAAGTTATATACCTTTTTATATTGTTTAAAAACTTCTTTATCAGTTCATTAGTTACATGGAACATGTGTTAATTTATTTACCTTTCCATATTGTTTATAAACTTCCTTCTCAATTTGTTTATTACATGGAATGTGTATTCAGTTGTTACTTTTTCATATTTACTATTCTTATTGATTCATTATTTCTTCTACTATAATCGACCTATACTGAGCATTTAAGCTAACCTTTTTTTCGTTTCTTTCCCCAAGATTCCCTGAAGTGTACTAAGAAATATTTATAAGGATATAATATATGGAATAAATTCATTATTATCTTATAAGAAAAAAAATATGTTGTAATTAGTGTATGATTTGTAATACAAGACTCATGTATGTATCTGGTTTACCAAGAATACTAAACTCTTCGGTCATTCGAGATTTGATTCCATGTAATCATTCCAATATAATGGTAGTAGAAACCATATCTAGGCTTCCTGGGGTTAGGTTGCTACAAAATCAAACACTTATTATTATTTTGAATGAGATCTAATCTCTATATATTATCTCATGTTATTCCCTTTATATGAATTCATTATTCTAATGTTTTTTAATCCCATTCCTTCCACCAAATCAATATGTTCAAACTATATTGATGTATAACTCTTTACACAACTCATAACATGCATTACAAACACAAATTAAAAACCAAAAAATATTCATACATATCTAAATGCATATCACTAATAAGGTATATGAATTTTTTTTATTTAAATGATTCGAATATTATGGAATCATCAATCCCCACAATAGTTTTCTTAGAGTGACATATATCCTACCCCCACTTTTCTAGACAAGGTATAAACCTATATACTAGTGAGTAGTTGAACCCAAAGTCCCTCCACCCAAGGATACATTACCTAAGAGATACCTCAATTCAATCACAATTCTAACACCTAATATGCCTAAACTTTAATTAACTGGTTATTTCAAGATGATAGAATAATATAAGACAAATTTAAGTTATAATAAAACTAAAGTAATTATCATACCAATAATGTAACTCCTTATATACATGTATGAAAATTTGTAAAAGTTTTTTAACTATTTAACTAAATCATATATCTATAACATAAAAACAATATCTATGATTATAGAAGGAAGAAACCCAAAATAAAAAATAATTCATAAATGATATATACATTTATCGAAAATATCAAAAAAATTAAAATGTGAACACTTTATAATTTATCCATTCATTTAGAAATTCCATAATTAAATTAATGTGAAAACTTTAAATTTATTCCTAAAATGAAATTTTTATATTATTTTTTATATAAAACTTACTAAAATATAAGATATCAAATGAAATATAAAAATTTTATATTCCAATTCTATTATGTGAAAAATTTATAAAATCATAATATCACACAATTAATATTATTGGAACCATTATAATATCAATTACAAAAATAGATTTTGATACTATTTAAATAATTTCTCAAATAAGGAATTTTATTTTGAATAATTCAAATTAATTATTATGAACAATTAATCATCTTAAATATAAATTATTTTATTTTTTTCCCACATTATTTAATTGAAATGAACATTATAATTTATTCTTATGATATCCATATATACATTTTCATATCAAAATTATAATCCATTCAATATATTTAATAATGGAATATAATATTAATATTTAATATTATAGTTGTTTATTTAATAAATGTTTTATAAAAATTTGATTAATTAGTTATAAGTATTGTTTAATTATTAAATTTACAAAATAAATTATAATAAATTAATTAATACAATTTATAATTTAAAAAAATATAAAAAATACCCTTTTCTATAAATTTTAAGTATTTTGTAAATTATATAATTAGATTCTTAACTAATATCTGTAAAAACTAAAAAAATTATATTATATTTTTTAATAATATAGCCATTTCGTAATATACTATTGATATGATATGGTTCTCGAAAACCCCTTAAGTCTTATCAATAATGTTTTATGATTTATAATCCTTAGTTGTAGGTACTTGGCTTATTTATACTTATGATATACAGTAATGTATGATTAAATAAGTGGTGCTCACTAATTCATTCTTCTAATAAGACTTAGTGTAATATTAACTAAGAAGCATGGTGATAACACATATTATGATTGGACCCATGTAATATAAACACGACATGACGGAAATAATAGATTATGATAAGATGGTATGTAAGATTAACTTAGAATCAGTGACTGTCTATCATATTTTATGATAAACATCATGTTGGCTCTGAATTACACTCGAGGCCAAAAATAGTCACCTTTATGAAAAATAAAGACACCCTTTGACTCAATGGAACCTTATAAGAATGATAAAGGATCCATGTGAAAGTTTTTATGTTTATGCACAAAACATAAATCCATGCGTAAGGACCTTGAATTACTAGTGAAAAGTCAAAGGCCATCTTCTGCCCCGACCACCTAAAAATGGTGAAGGAAGATGCGCAAAGTGGGGGGTCGGTGCGTAAAAGTCTTGCCCATATATAAGTTTATTTCATTACCAATCCAACATAAAATGAACTCTTATGCGAGGAAAATATTACACACTACTGCCAATGATGTTTCCTATAAATATAAGGGCTCCCTCTTTATTCGGGGTAACGATCTTGAAGTCAAACAGTTTCTCCCACATGCTCAAAACTTCCACTTTCATGACAGTGTGTAAGACATGAACCCATCAGGGTATAGGATCTTGTGTGATATACCCCCTATGGGTCCCCCTTCATGTGGCCATACAAGGACTTTACCCTTTCCCATTTCCTTTATTCTTAAGAAAAGTGTGCGAAAATGCTCCTCTTACATGCACCGCCTACCCATGTGCACACTTCATCTTCTACTCAATTCCTCTCATTTTTTTCATAAACCTACAATATTTCATGCACCCCATCACTTAAGCTCCATGGGGTTCCTTTACTCTAAAGAAACATTTTTGAGCCCCTTTTTCACACACCCTTCACATCTTTCATGCACCTCTCATGCGCATCCCTCCAGGCTTGTGCACTGTGATTTCTTGGTCCCTTGTGCGATGTCCCTTATTGTGGTTCTGTAACTCTTTCTTTTTGGCATAAGTATGCTAATCCCCATGATGTTTGGAATAGGTATGTTAATGTGGACCATGTGACTGACCACTCCTCCACACTACTCCCTCTAGGAATTGATGATGCCTACCCTTCACTAAGTGTTGGGAAGCATCAATTATATAAGTCCAAGGGGTGAGGAGTGAGTCCTCCTCATCCGTGTCATAGGAAATAAAACTTACTACCACCATCATCCTTAGCACACTAATTTAAACTATGGTATCACCCCATTAAATGAACATGGGGTGCCCCACCTTAGGAATTTTACAGACCCACTCATCTCTGTGGGAGCCAGATCATCCTCTCATGGAATGAGATAATCCTTACATAGAATGGAATCCTTGCCATGGTTAAGGTCTTCCCTCCTAGAGTAAAACCCTAGACTTTCTTGTAATAGTAAGCACTCTTTCTCCTCTTTTCCTCTCCTGGGTGCATGGAACTTAGAGGGGATGGTCACTGAGGACTCTAAACACCCAATCCCTATCCCTTTGGGATTTGTCTCCATGGGTATCTTTTACACGTAATCCCCACACCATATCCTTTGTGCGCACCATCGGTGACACATTAGTCATGTCTACTACATCCTCTTGTTTCTCACACTGAGCATGAATTGCCTGGGCTTAAAAGTTATTAGTGACCATGACACCATATCCTTCCGAACTATGCATGTTTTGATTATTATCTTCTAAATAGGGTATGCAGGACGCCTCCATGAGGTTCAATACTAACCTGGTGACCTCCTCCTAAGAGTAAAAATCTTGCATCCTGATATCCACTCCATCACCTCACTCTCATCCTGGTGAGATCAATCCCCAACCAAGAGGTCACATATCCTTTAGGTATCCATATGTAGTCGTCCTGGTGTAATCCCCATCATTTCCATCTCATTTGGGGAACTTCTATGTATAATCCCCATCCTGGTGTCCCTTTCTGACTGGGCCTCCTCCTTAGGTAAAATCCCCAACATCCCATCCAGAACTAGATGAACGTTGATTCCAAACCAACCAGGATACATAAGAAACCACCCTAAGGATCAATTCTAACACTTAATACATCTCATCCATTACATCCCTTTAACTTTGGTTCTCTCTCATATTTACCACATGAAATTAAACTACATGGAGCTCTAGAACTATGTGGACTTTTCTTCCCAACCAATTGGGATATGTGTAAAACCTCCCCGAGGTTTAAGAGAAACACCCCTAAGAATCCATCCACTCCCAAAACTTCATCTAATCCATCTATAATCCATAATGACTTTACTCAATCCACCACATCTCGGTAAACTCATGCCATCCTTCTAGACCATTCCTACACATAAGTCCCATTCACATCATCGCTACTCCTAGAAACACCTGGGCAGCTGGCCACGCTTAAACCCAACACCCCCATCATCCAACAAAGAGAAATACTCTTACAAAGGGCAGTGAACCATGTGTAATCCCCCCACCATATCCTTCAGAACTACATGGGACGTTATACCTATCTTCTAAACAGGGCACGTAGGACACCTCTTTGAGGTTCATTCCCAACCAACAACAAACCTTGGTGTCCCCTCCTAGGGGTTCACCCTCTCTAATATGCCCTTAGTGGTATCCAGATCAGCCTTCATGCTGTGAAACCATCCATTTATGGGACACACAATCCTAGGTCCACACTCATTGGGTGTTCTAATACATTTATCAGAAAACATTCAATGCATTCCCTCTTAGGGATGTACCTCCTTGATCTGCCTTCACGAATCATTCCGATCAATTCCACTACATCTCTGTAAGATATTAAACTCGCATACCACCATGTGTTAAACACAATATTCCTGAGGAAAACCTTGTAATAAATTACTCTATAATAAGATAACCCATGATCGATGCGGGATTCCTCAGCTTCTGCACCCATGAGAATCCCTCTAACGAGGAAGAAAATAGGTGACCAATATTCTAGCATCCATACATGTCAGCGATTCCCAATGTGACTACCCTCCTGACCAACCATTGTTGATCTGTTAACAACCCTTGTAATTTCTAGAAAGAAGTGGTGTAATTAAATGGAATCCACAAAGAAATGGCACTGAGAATGAGCTTCACAAACAATGTCTTAATCTATAAGGGACACTCAGACTATGTGATAAATTACAAGGAGGGATCCATTGATGGAGGAACCTATATCCCATCATCCCATTTCAATCAATTTGTATACATCTTTGTGAAAGTGATGAATTCCTACTTCCTTTAGAAAGAGGGAATGCAGGGAAACGAGAATGTGTTTCATCATGACGACAGACACGTGAGGTGGGCGTGCCATAGCAGAAGCATCAGAAATAGAAATTGTGAACCCAACATGAAACCCTTATCCTCAAAATGTGGATTATAAGCATTTGAGACATCCATAGATAATAATTTCACTAGATCTAGATATCCAACTGTGGGTCTCGCCATGTAAATTGTGGGTCTGACATTGAACTCACCAGAATTTTGAGTTGTTAATCATTGGTCATTCCGATCTATGGCATTGTCAGCATGGATCTCTCTCTCCAACCATGGAAGATTGGATGATTCCAGGGCATTGGGAATTTCTTTCCTGATATCCATACTGATAGCTAAATCTTTCTTCTTTGGAGGACCCAAGCTATAGGAAACCAATCTCCCCCACCGACAGACGTAGGGGTAGGAGATGTAACAACGTGGCAACCCCACACAACTCCACCACTACCACAACTTCATCCATGACAATAGATATCAAGCACCCCCACCCCATATCACCCTATGAAATCATATAGAGGAGTGTAATCAACACCCTCATACACCGATATGAACAAGAGGGGGTCATTCCTACAAGGTACATGGCCCTTCAAAACCTGGAAGATTATGTGCCTTGCCAACACCGCCACCCCCAAGGGCCATGCTAGGCACCATTTCTCCCAACTCTGATGTTCAAATTATTCAAAATACTCTCCCCGAAGCATTCTAATTACTTTCTCCCCTACACCGAGGAGGTAAGGGATGCTCGGGTCACCCAGGCTACGAATAATTCAGAGGAGTTTCGAAAGAGGGCTCCCACCACGTCTCTTCAATGACACTGATGATCGATCCCTCAGAATTAGTAATAGGTGGTCTACAACCATACTCCTCCAGAACCAGTTCGGATGACCTAAATCCAATATCGGGCCCATGATCAGGAGGATGCCCGTTAGGAGGCATAATCTTCCATGGATCTTGTGTCCAATGCCACAACTGGTGAATTCTACCAGATCCCTACCACTGTAGAGCTAGGACTTGTCAACACCAGATCAGAATCAAGGTATTAGTATCATCACAGGTAGGTCGGTATGACTATTTCGATCGTTGACACCAGGGAAATCCATCACAGGACGACCCATGATGATGAGATCCAGTATGGTGGCCCTCCCCTTACCATCGCTTGCCAGAGTGGAGGTCCTCCCAACTCTCACACCCCACATGGAGGCCCTCCCCATATTCCCATTATATACCCAAGAAAGAGGTCACCCCGCTTCATCGAAATCCATCACGGAGGCCCTCTCAATGCATATGGTTCTTGATATCAAGGACCTCTCCATGTCACAGACCACCAATGTGAAGGTCCCCCTCATTCCATTCCCAGCTCAAGATAACGTCCTCCCCACAGTAGCATCAAACAAATAGAAGGTACTCCTCACTTCATCACCATCTATTGCAGAGGTCCTCCATGTACTATAGGAAATCAAACTGGAGGTCCTCCCCATGTCTTCACTAGCTCAAGTAGAGGTCCTCCCTGCTCTAGAAAATCTCAAAGAGGAGGCCCTCCCTGCTTCATCAATGATCTGTATGAAGTTCCTCCTCATGCTACCACCTCCAACCAACATGAAGGTCATCCCCATGTCACAGTAAAACAACATGGAGGTCCTCCCCATGTTTCCATCTCCTCAAGTGGAGTTCCTCCCCAATCCAGTACTAAACACTGTGGAAGTCCTTCCCATGAATCTAGAAACCAGTGCGAATGTCCTCCCCATACTCATGTCTCACTCCATGGAGGTCCAAACTATGTACCATTTGACAAATGTCCAGGTGATCCTCACACCTCAACTCACTAGATTTAAGGTTATCCCCACTCCACCAACAACCAACATGGAGGTCCTCACCATGTTCCCAACTCAAGCAGAAGTCCTCCCTACTTTGTCAACACCCTGGGTGGAGGTCCTCCCCACTCTTAAAGTAGTCCAAGTGGAGGTCCTCCCCGCACTCGCACTACCCAGAATGATGTTTTTCCATTTTCTAAAGCACTTACCTGCCTTGAAGAGACATCTTAGGGTAGAAGGGTGAATCGTCGCTGCCAAAGGAACAACTCTGTGAAGAGAAAATTCATCATCAATCCCATTCACCTATTAGATTCTAAAGTTGAATGTGATTCAATAATGGATCATTCATCCCGGAAATCTTCATAAATGTCCGAGGCAGGAGCCCGGTATGAGAGTTTTGTCATCCCAGAAGGTCATATTCACTAAATCCTAGAATCCCTTTGCAGGTATATGGAGGTAGAAGATGATTGGGATCCCTTCTAGGGTTTTGTAGTGAAGTCATCTCTATCATCACCAACTTTATTCTCTACATCTACACGAGGTAACATAGAGTATTTCCAAGATAAGATATATTGAGAGCACTATATGGACCCACAGATTACTTCAATCACTCTCTCCCATGAGACAGTGGTCACCACCCTTCCCACAGAGATGAAATGATGCAGTCAAAATCAAGTCTGAGATACAAACCAACGTACATTGAATAGTTATTGTATTCAATAGTATCTCCACCGTCCAGTCTACCGCCACAGTGGTCCACATCTGTGCCATTAAAAGTTTCTCATCCGATGCTGATCATAGTCTGGGGCAGCCAAGTGTTGGGTCCCACTTTCGAGCGAGGAAGCTTGTGTCACACTCTTGTCACATATCAGTTGTTCGGGATGTTCTGGCTAGTAGAATTTCCTGACATCGACATTTTATAGTCCCTCACCCAAGAAGAGGTTACATTCTTTCAAAAAACCATTTGGGTGACGTGGTTTCACCTATGTGAACGTCTAGGGGCCTACACAAAGATCTGAGAGAATTTCATTAGCATCAACCAGAAATGTCGCATGTTTGAGATGACGACACTTCTGGTGGCCCAACATCCCACATCACCTGACTACCATTGGACACTACAACAACGACGATTTTAGAGCATCACAGTGCTCCATAGAGTTATTTAAGTGGTAGCCATTCATGAGGAGATTTGGGCCTGGGGAAATACATTTCCCTTCACTTTAGCCACATCTTGAGACAACCTGGCTTACCTGTTGACATTAAAGACATGCCTCTTGGAAAAGTCATAGTGATTATGGATGATCTCGATGCACTAAAAGAGATGGAAACCGAGATGGGGATAAAAAAAGATGACTCGTCTCTTGGGGCACCACAATATCTGGTGGACTCTCACACAAGTGATCTTACTCACCAACAAAGGCAGGATTATGGCCTCAGATAACCCTCCACATCATTACTCATAGGTAAGAACACCAATAAGGGTAAATGTTACATCGAGACCATCAATCCACCTAACTTGTGTGATTCCTTAAAAGAGAAACAAGTTGATATTTAAATGTTCAATTTTCTCCAATAACTTGCATATAGAAATATGTTCATTGAAGAAATCCTTACTGATTTCCTTACAGAGCGACACCCTGATTATGATGATCCTCTGCATAGTCATGCCTCTTATCCTCCAAGATAGTAGGGGAAAACATAAGTCCTTCATGGAAAGTTTCCTCCCACTGATCTTGGAAATCCCATAAATCCCATCATGATGGAGACTAGAGTCTATGGAAAGAGAGCATAGTATGCATCACCGAATCCACTTGAACATCGTGATAACCTCCCTCAGGAACCAGATCTAGCAGCTCCATCAGTTCCTCTACCAGCTACTCCACCAGCCAGTCTATGATCTGGTGAGCTTATATATCACGTTGATGAGAATTTCAATTCACTGGTAGTAAATCATCCTCATCAAGAGAGAAACCCCCACCAGTGTGATCTGATAGATTCTCGCACAACTCGCCTCAAAGCTTTGGAAATGTGATAGGTAGAAATCCCACCTTATGGTAAGTCGTATCTAGAATGGGTAGATGACATGAGAGAACCCTAGAGTTTCAAAAATCCTACCTTCATCTTCTCCAATGGGATGATTGACCCACTGCAACAAGTGGCCCGCTTCATCGCAAGGTGTGGACCAATATTTGGAACTCTAGAGCAGCAAGAGTCCGCCAGGATCTGATGTTTTGTGCATACATTGGAAGGTCCAATGTTCATTTGGTACAACCAGCTACATATAGGGTCCATTGCTAGTTGGGAATATCCTCATAGGTAGTTTCTATTTCAGTTCAATTCCACCACCCAAAGGATGAGTATTTTTAACCCCTTCAAGATCATTCAATGGTTAGATAAGCACATCACAGACTTTTTCACCATGTGGAAGGGCCTCATGTATTCACTCGACATGCCACTGACTCAAGAGAAGCTACTGAAAATTTGTGTTGGGAATGTCAAGACTGAACCGGTCCCCTACCTCATCACTCAGAACTTTCCATGTGGATTCTGGGATTTATATGAAATTCTCAATAGTTAGAAGAAGGCTTGAAGCAATCTAGGCAGACACATTCGTTGCCTCTCCCAACTCCTTCAAGAAGAGACCCCAAGGTAGAGATGGTTGTTGTTTCATAGATAAATGCCCCTAGGACACTAGAGTTTTTATCAGAATAGAACCATGCATTGCCTCATTGAGGTAAACAAATTTAGGTCCAGCCTCCGTCTCAGCATCACCCTGCACAGAATCGACATGTGCTTCCCAATAATGTGCCACTGCCGCTTAGGCAAGGGAATCGGGCTCTAGCCCCTCGTCAAGGCCAGGCTCTCAGATCTCCCTTTCCATATAGGAGAAACCAGACCTACTAATTCAACAAAACATAGGTCCCTAGTTATTACTAATGTTCCCTGGAGTAAGGAATTCTAAAGCCGCCAAAATGCTGGAAACCCCATGAGGCTAATATCACTAATCTCCCTGAATACTGACCTTATAATATAATCCTTGGTCATACATAAATTGATGATATGTGTTCAAGGACGGGATACAGGAATAGATACCAATGTAGTTATATTGGTCCCTACACTGGCATAGGTGTCATGCATATCTCCAAAGCCTGAGAGAGACAGTAAAGGTAAGTGGCAGCGGGTCTCCAAACACGGGACTCAGAATTATGATGACTGGTTGGCTCGCTGAGAAGTTTATCACACCCATGGTATCATCTATGTCCAATCGAATCTACCTAGGCCTTTGGAAGTAACTAAACCTCCTCTACCTTCCACCGCTTCACGGTGGAATCCATGTCACAATCATATTCCTCTCAAATGAATTGGAGCAAACAAAGGGAACAAAGAAAATGTCGGGAGCTCTCGACGACGCCGCCGCAAACCCTAGGGTTTTCTCGCTTCATCGATCTCGCCTGCGATGATTGGATTCTTTCGTCTTCCAGCTGATGGAGGGGTTCGATCCAGAGCCTGATCTCGCGTTCGTACGAAATGAATTTAAAGTTGAGCCTTCTCCAGTTGACAAACCGAGATCAATTTCTTTTGCTGAAGCGCTCAAAGGTGATGATCACTGCATATCTGCAACCTCGAAGGCCTCTCTGTGCAAGAAGCTTGAGGACGGGCGATTTGCGGTCGAAGTTGACCCGGAGGCACTGCAACAAAGATCGGCTCTTTGTAAGTTTGCTATCTCGGCTCGAATTTCATATATAAAAGGGGATAAACCGTGGTCAAACACGGAACTTAAAATGCGAATCTCACCTGTTTGGGGATTAACCGATTGGAAACTAGTTCCTATTGGAAAAGGCTATTTTCACCTTCTGATGAAATCTCAAGAGGATATCGACCGCGTATGGAGGATGGGAAATCTGCAACTCAAACCGGGAGCTCTTCGCATATCGGAATGGGACCTGTCCTTCAATCCTTTCAATACTCGAAACACACTGGTCCCGGTCTGGGTGAGATTTCATGGTCTTTACTAGTTTTATTGGCATCCAAAAATTCTCAATGACCTTGCCTCTTGTATCGGGACGCCACTCAAAATCGACCAACGCACTCTCAATGTTGATCTGGGATTGTACGCCCGAATGCTGATCGAGGTGGATATAGCGGCCAAAGTTCCTGAAGCTATCGTCTTCAATGCCGGCGATTATAAAGCTGATATTTGAGTGGAATGCGAGCACGTTCCTCCCTACTGCGAGCACTGTAAAATCGTTGGACATCCACCGTTAAAATGTAGAGTGATTAAAAGTCAGTTGCTCCCTCCCGTGGACGATGGATGGACTGAGGTCAAGGGCAAAAAGAAAAACAAACCTGTGTCCGCTGGAAACCTGGAACCTCCGAAGAAGACAGCAGATGTTTGGGTTAAAAAGTCTATCATGCTGGGTGAAACTTCGAAGTCTACCTGGGCCGAGCAGATTGAAGAAGAGGAGAACATGGAAAATGACCAGTCCATACTAGAAGATATTGAAAGGATTGTGCTGGATACGTGTGAGGTTGAGATGGATAACTCTCTCCAAGAGCCATTGGTTATTGGGAAACCTTCGACTTTGCATGTTGGGCTCGTCTCCACTCCAGATGCTGATGATAATACTGCTTTAAAATCTGCTGACTGCTCCGAAGCAGGTAAGATTTTGAAATTAGAAAAAATTGCAGACTCTGCTCCTGTTCAAGAACCTGCAGGAACAACCAGCGAGGCAGCTGCGGATTTTTCCGAAGCTTCTGCTCTAATAGCTTCGCCTAACATTGCAGGTAATAACTCTATAGTTACTGAAGTTACTAGTTTGAAGCCATGCTTGGCAGTGAATGCTAACCCCCGGTCTGTGTCTGAAGTTAACCCTTCGGACATGGTACCTAAGGGGGCAGATGAGCTGCCTATTTCATATAGTGTTCCTTAGACTACATGTGCATCAAATGATGCACTTGTGCTCACACCGGTGACCGTTAAAATTGACAAGACTGCCTGATTCTAACAATTCTGTTGTTGCTGATAAAAATGATGTTATTTCAATGAGAAAATAGGTTTTTGCACCCTCCCCAGCTCCAGCCTCTACTCTCAGAAGATCTAAGAGGAAAAAATGCTCGGGAGGCACTAAAAAGAAAAAGAGGAGTGCTGGCTCCAAACACAGGTTTTAATGGATTTTATTTTTTGGAACTGCCAGGGTGTGGCAAACCCTGGAACCATTGCTATGCTTAAAAGGATTGTGTTAACTTATAAACCTAAATTTTTTGCTATCGCTGAACCCAAAATATGCTTTGCTAGACAATTCATGCATTTGTTTGCTTCTGGTTATTCGTTTCTAGGTGCTTGCAAGAATGATAACCATGCTGATTCTCTTTGGGTGTTTTACCATACTTCTTTGCAGAACATTAAAATTTATAATCCTTCTGATCAGATGCTATCTTGTGATTTTAATCTGGATGACCTGCATATTTTCTGCTCCTTAGTTTATGCCAAAAACAGATATCAAGATCATCGCCCTCTTTGGCATGACCTCCTTGCGATGGCCTCGGCCATCCATGTCCCTTGGGTAGTCATAGGGGATTTTAATGCTATCCTATCACCTAGTGAGAAAATTGGGCCTATGCACTCTCACATAGCTTCTAAAGATTTTAAGGCTGCGCTTGATGATTGCAATTTAATTGAAGTAAATCTGACTGGTGCTAAGTACACTTGGTATCATCATCATTACAATAGGACTGTAGCTAGTAAGCTTGATAGAGCCTTCGTGAACACCCCTGCTTTGGATGCTTGGGACTCCATTTCCAGTATTACTTTACCCAAATTAAATTCGGACCATCATCCCATTATTCTGAGCCTTATCTCCAAACGACCCAAATCCAACATTCCTTTTAAATTTAACAACGCTTGGTCTACGGATCCTGACTGCTCCACTCATCAAAAAAATGTTGGGATTCCATGAGCCACTACTCTGATGCCTTTGCCTGTGTCATCAAGCTCAAACACTTAAAACAAAATCTCAAAAGTTGGTGTGCGAATAAATCCTAGCAAATTGATAAGGACATTATCTCCTTGGAAGCTGACCTCAGTCTCATTCAAAACACTGCCACTAATGCGGACTTTGCCATAGATCCCCAAGAAGAAATCAATCTTTCTTTGAAACTTAATTCCCTTCTCCTGCTTAAAGATAACATTCGTAAGTAAGTCTTCAAAACGAAATGGCTTGCTAATGGGGTTAGAAATACCAAGTTCTATAATGCTTTGTAAAGAATTAGGAAAATCAGTAGACTTATTACCTTAGGGACAATGACAATCTCTTGGACTCTGAAGCGGCCATTACTAACCATGTGGTTTCATATTTTGAGAAAATTTTTAATGGTCCACCCATAAATAAAGACCTCACTAATGGCATTATTCCTTCTCTTGTTGATGATGAAGATAACTGCTCTCTTTTGAGAATCCCGCTTGATCATGAAATTAAAGCCACTGTTTTTGATCTGAACCCTGACAGTTTCCCGGGCCCAGATGGTTTTAATAATGGTTTTTATCAGTAACATTGGGAAGTTATACATCCTGATGTGTGTAAGCTTGTCAGAATTTTCTTTTCTCAGGGTCGTCTTCCTCATGGTCTCAATTCTCAATTTCTTACCTTGATTCCTAAAGTTGCGAATGCCTCATAGATTCATTTATTCCGGCCCATCGCTCTTATTAACTCGCTCTATAAAATTATTACTAAGATTCTGGCTAACCGCCTCTCTCCTCTTTGTAACAAGATTATCTCTTGGAACCAGTTTGGTTTCATTAAAGGTAGAGCTATTCAGGATTGCATCTGTCTTGCCTCGGAATGCACCAATATGCTTAATAAACCTTCAAGAGGCGACAATGTTGCTATCAAGCTTGATATAAGTAAGGCTTTTGATACAATGATTGGAATTTCATTTTCAAAGTTCTCCGTCACTTTGGCTTTAATGAGGTCTTCATTAATAGGGTTCATTCTTTGTTTTCCTCTTCTGCCATCTCTATCCTTATCAATGGCTCCCCTAAAGGTTATTTCAAATGCACCAAGGGTGTCCGACAAGGTGATCCCTTATCTGCTATCCTTTTTTCCATTGCGGAAGACTATCTTAGCAGACTTCTCCCTAATTTGGTTTTTCAAAACAAGTTAAAACCGATTCAGGATTCTCGTGGCCTCAATGCCCCATCCCATTTTCTTTATGCGGATGACATTATCCTTTTTCTTAATGGGAGCATTAGAAATATCTTAAATCTTAAAAATGCTTTATCCCATTATGAGGAGGTTTCTGGTCAAATCGTTAGCTAAAACAAGTCGTCTATCTTTTTTGGTAAAGGATTCCCTACCAACCGTAAAATCAATATCATTGAAAAACTCGGTATTAAAGAGGGTATTTTACCTTTCATTTATTTAGGTGTTCCCCTATTCTGGGGTAGGCCTAAAGCTGCCTATTTTTCTTCGGTGGTGGATCAAGTTCTGCAGCAACTGTCTTCTTGGAAGGGGAAATCTCTTTCCATGGCCGGTCAGATTTGTCTTGTCAAATCTACCATTATCTCTAAAATGGTCTATTCTCTAATGATCTACAAATGGCTGACCTCTTTGCTTAAAAAAATTAACAGCTGCATTAAAAACTTTGTTTGGTCTGGCAGCACTGTTGAGCGAAAGCTTGTTACCATCCCTTGGACTACGTGCCGCAAACCTTTGGAAAATGGAGGTCTTGGAATCAAGAATATCAAACTTTTTAACGATGCGCTTTAGGCTAGACTCACTTGGAACTTGATCAATCAAAATTCAAAAGCCACAGAGTTTCTTAGAAATAGATTTTTGGAGAAACTCAAAAAGGGTAATTTGAGCCATATTAACTCCTCTATTTGGCCCTCCATCAGAGATTCTTTTCACAATATTATGCGTAACTCTAGATGGATGGTCAAAAAAAAAAAACTCTTCTTTGAATTTATGGATTGATAATTGGACTGGCTCCCCCTTAATTTCTAAGCTTTCCTCACATTCCCCTCCTGACAACATAAATATCACCATTCATGAGGTTATGAATGATCCTAGCATCACTCTCCCGGATTCCATTGCGCATGAGGTTGATAGTCATACCTTCTCCATTGTGGATGACCTCCTTGTTTGGGAACCTGCTCATAATGGTATCTTAGACTCAAAAGCTTACTACAACCATAATTTTTCTTCTTCCGACAACAATTTTTGGGTGGATCAAACATTTTGATAAGCATTGGATTAAGCCCTCTAGAATTATTCTTATTTGGAGGATTGCACATCAGCGTGTTCCTACGGATGTGTGCCTTCAGACCTTTGGCATCCATCTTTTCTCTAAATGCCAAATGTGTCATCACCACAGAGAGGATACCAACCATCTTTTCCTTTCCTGTGCTACAACCTCTGCTCTTTGGAATTTTATTACTGACATATTTGACTGCAGATGGATCTTTGTTGACTCTATTCTTTCTCTTCTGAAACGTTGTGTGGAGCTTGACGCCTCAAAGAAAATCAAGAACCTCTTCCTTGCGGCTGTTGTCGAGCTCCTTCATGTTATCTGGTATGATCGTAATGATATTTTACATAATAGTCACTCACTCAATCTCAATGCAGGTCGCTCGAGAATTCTCGCCGCTATCAGGGATGCTGCTTCAATCCAAAAAGATTTTTTTAACAACTCAGTTGAAGACTTTAGGATTCTCAGACGTCTTCGGGTTGTCGACCTCTACAAAAAACTGTGTCAATTTATTGAGGTTTTCTGGCAAACCCCCCTTTTCCTAGTTGGATCAAAATAAATGTGGATGGAGCTTCAAAAGGGAACTCAGGTTCGGCAGGATTTGGTGCTGTCTGCAGGGATTATCTAGGCCGCTGTCTTGGATGTTTCTTTGGGGGCTGCGCTAATGCCACTTCCTTAGAAGCGGAGATGATGGAGGTGATTCAAGCTATTGATGTGGTTCAAAGGATGGGGTGAAACGACATTTGGATTGAAAGTGACTCTACCACTGTTGTCCAAGCCATTTGGAATGGTGTGATCCACCTTGCATGACCCCTCACTTCTCGTTAGATGAAATGCATGGACTCACTACGGGAGATCAGATACATTGTTACTCATGCCTACCGGGAAGCGAACATGGTGGCAGATGTTCTGGCTAACAAAGGTATCAACCAGTGCGTTACATGGATTGACAATCTGCCGGTTGACCTTCTTCCTCTTTATGAAAGAGATTGTAATAAAATACCTTCTTTCAGACCTTTGTAGTTCCTTTTTTGATTATTAATAAATTGTGTCTTGGTCTTTGATCGAGACATTACCTTTTTTAAAAAAAGGGAACAAAAAATCCCTTGTCGATGCCAATGTCATCCCACACTCTCAGTGATTTCATGCTACTGAAGAAGGGGATCACCCCCATAGTCTTCAAAGTATTGATATATTCCACTAATGATGACCAAGAGTATGACTATGAATTCCATTGAGTTGGTGGATCCATATATAGTTCTCGATAAGGAATAGTATCAGGAAAGCTCTCTTAATGTACCTGAATGATGCCATCATCTTAAGAGACGAGGGTATGTGAATTATCGGGACACCCATGCCTGTTATTCATTCCAAGCCATGCATGATACTCAGACTGAGTAGTAGGCTCTACACAGAACCTAGTAGGCAAAGTCCTCTAATTATGCCTTGTCAGATTCGCTGGTGCCTCCAATCATGCTGCTCGACCAAGAAGAATTGCTGAAACCGTATCACGGTCAGCCGTCTATAGTTATAGACGGGTCTCATACAACTAACACTCATACAGTAATAGTATTTCATGGTTTAATTGGCAAGTAGAATGATATTCCCAACACGATTCAGAATATTCCAGTTCGACCAACATTGCCCGTTGTGATCCCTGCCAAAGAGCAACCACCTATCAACATAAATGTGAATCTGGCATAGAATTATTATTTTCTCAAGAATTTTTCCAGAATTAATTCAATTCTCTCAATCCTTGATTTCATATGAATTTCACAAGACATGCGAGAAGCCCTTGTGTAAGCTTTGAGAATCCCCCTTCAGTTTGAGATAGAGGTAATAGCCACAAAGGCCTTCCATGTCGAGGAAGTAAAGTGAGCAGAATGCCAAGACATCATCTCTTTCTCAGGAGAAGATGAAGGCTCTCTTATATAGGGGAACATCTGCCTACTGTACATCATTTTCTAGTTCAATGGTATGACTATATTTGGTTGTCTAGTTGACATGGTTTTTGAGATCAACCTTATCCCAACCAGGGTGCTCCGCAATCTAGGACTGAGTGAAGCAGATCTAAGTCCCTATGACCTTAAGATACAAGGTTATGAAAGGACTGAGTAGAGGCCGTGCAGAAGAATCCACTTGAAGAACCAGTTCAGTGGACTATTGGAAAAGACTATGTTCGTGGTTGTCTTGCAGGATACCTCCTATAATGCGTTGATGGGTAGACCCTGGCTCCATCTTCATGCAGAAGTTCCCTCCTCATATCAAAGATTCCTCAAGTACTCCATAAATAGTCGATTGGGAATTCTCCAAGGTGATGAATCCCCATTTGTCTTTTATGAAGCCCACTGTCTAGATGCTGACTAATACAAGATCAAGGACAAATGGATTCAAACCATTGAGGTTGAGAACACTACTACAATGACCGACCCCTGGACAGATTTGGATAACGCTTTCATCCTACTGACTAACTGGTTAGAGGCCACAACCCCAGACATGGGACACTACATCATCATTTTCGAGAAGATTGGGAGACACATTCAAGGAACATTGGAATATCTCCTTGTACTCCTACACAGGATAGGTTCAAGTGATACCTGAACCCCCTTACCCCCGTGAGGTACCAGGATGTTATCCCTATGGCTAAAACTGTATGCTATACTTGCAAGTTCTACTAAGCTGGGTTGAGCTGACATAGACGGGCCCATAACCATTTCACTGACACCATGAATAAACCCGTCAATCGAAGGACTGATGGAATTTGGTTAACAACAGTTATTACCATGGTCTCAGCAGAACATGAATTCCCCAATGAGGATTCTGTCGCTGCTCCGGTGGGCACTAGTGTACCCATGGAATCCTTTTCCTTTGATGAATTGTCTCCTCCCACTGATTACCCTACCTAATATGATGAAGAGAACATTAAAAATAAGGCCCTCCTACATTTGATGAAGGCTTCTACATTATCATTGATGAGCTGGTTCAAGCGAATCTTGGCACCGAGACAGATCTGAGGTCGACACTGAGCAGTGCATCCACTCCTACATAGGAACAAAAATATTATGTGGATTTCCTAAAATAGAATCATCATGTTTTTTTCTATAGTTATGAAGATATTCTAGGGATAGATGCTCAGGTCACCATCCACCATCTTGGTCATCCGGTAAGTCATCGTGAGTTCAATAATCCCCTCAAGAACATACACCCCTCTCATGGTTCTATGTTTGAGACCAAATTTGATAATTTTATCAAAGAGAACTTCATCAAGGAAATTTAGTACCCCAAATGGCTGACCAAAATCATTCTTTTCAGGATGTAGAACAAAAAAATCAGAGTTTGTATCGACTTTTGGGACCTCAAACACCATTACTCAAAGGATGATTTTTCTCTTCTGGTAACAAAGTAATTGATCGATGCTACAGTCGGGTTCCGAGATCTCTTCTTCATGGATGGGTATTCTAGATATAATCAGATCTAGATCTATCACCTTCTAGGTGCCACAAGGAACCTTCCGCTACCATGTAATTCCTTTCATTATGAAAAATGAAGGATCCACCTATCACCATCCCATGAACCACATCTTCAAACTGATCATTGGGATGTTACTATAATTCTATGTGGATGATTTTTGTGGTCAAATACTGCCAGCGTCAGGACCATATCATAGATCTTGAGAAAGTGTTTAGCTTCCTCCGCCACCAATATCTAAAGATGAACCCCTTTAAGTGTGCCTTCGGGGTTACCTATGAGAAGTTTCTTGACATTGTTGTCAGGTATACAGGAATCAAGATTGACTCAAAAAAGATCGAGGCCATCGACCGTAGGAATCCTCTGAGAAACCTATGGGATCTATGAGGTATTCAAGGCCACATAGCCTATATATTCTGATTTATCATGAATCTTCTTGAAAATTGTAATCCCTTCTCCATACTCATGAAAAAAAGGCATTTTCTACCTGTGGGATAAAGAGTGCTAGATTGAATTTAAGGAGATAAAAAAATACTAGCTACAACCTCTGGTTCCGATGCCACCCATATCAGAGATGTCGTTGATCCTCTATGTGACCTACCCAGAATGATCCTTCCATGACCTGCTTTCCTAGAATAACAAAAAAGGATATAAGAATAGTTTATACTATCTCAGTCACATGCTACTCTACATGGAGTCATGATAATCACCTTTTGAGAAGAGATTCCCCATGCTAGTTTTTGCAATGAAGAAGTTGTGACACGATCTGCATCATCATGATATACAGCTGATATCCTGCATGGATCAACTAAATTATATCCTGAACTACCCTATGTTGATAGGCCATCTAGCTTGACAGGCAGTGATACTTCATCAGTTCAATATCATATTCATTTTGTAGAGGATCATCCATGGTCAGGCTTTGGCATACTTTATGGCCTCCAATATCCATACCAGGAAATACTCTCAGTGGATTAGGTTGTTCTATGTTGGAACATTCATTTCTATGGCACCTCTCGGAGCCCCATCGACAAAAGTATCAACGATCCCATGTTTAGTAGGTTATGCTTGGGGATTGTCTTCATCACCCCTACATAGGATGTCCTACCATATTCATTCTTTCTATCATAAGGTTGCACCAACAATGAGGCATAGAATCAAGCTCTCATTACCGTTCTCGAGCTGGACCTCAAGATTGATGTTCCCTAACTATAGTTGAAATGGGACTATGAGTTAGTCACCAAGAAGATCAAAGTTGACTACATCGTCAGGAAGCTGAAACTCATGCCCCTACAGAAATGCACTCACTGATTGATGGCCTAGTTCCCTTCTTAGCCATAGGTAGATCATGTTCTACAGTCACAGAATGGTCGATTCAATGCTTTGGCCACTCTAGAAGCATCTCCTATAGAGATTGAATAGGATGGTCTGTTCATATATGTGGTGTACCAAAGGGTCATTGCTTCTGTCACTCTAGACAATGATGGCAGCTAGTAGATAAACCACATGATTACGGGTGTGTCCACATCAGGACCTATGAATCCCCATATAGCTAGAGAAACCTCTTTTTGGATGACTCCCTTCATCAAGGATATCTAGTATGACACTCTTATTCCAAACAGAGCCGAACAGAAGTGAATTCTTCAGTGTGCTACACAGTTCACTCTCTAGAGTGGACCCATCCTCGATCAGAACCTCTACAAACATGGGTTTAATTGGATTCTCCCCCATTTCATTCAATGATAAGAGGTTCCATAGGTCATGTAAAAAATTCATTCAAGTTCATGTGGTGCTCATCAGGCGTGGTTGAAGATTTCCCATCATATTCGTAGGCTAGGCTATTTTTGTACCACCATGGTCCATCATTGTTTCAAGTTTTCCAAGAGGTTCAACATGTTTCAAATCCATGATGACTTTGTGCATCAACCGCCAGAGCCTCTCCATACTACTAAGTACTCTTGGCCAATCATGGTCTGGGGACTTGATGTCGTTTGAATATATCAACCAACAACAGTTCACTAGTGCAGGTTCATTTTGACTATGAATGATTTATTTTCTAGGTGGGCAAAAGTAGTCCCTCTCAAGGGTGTCAAAGCCAGGTATATTGTTGAGTCCATTTACTTCAACATCATCCAACAATTTGGAGTTCCTTACATCATTCTCACTAAAAATGACACCATCTTCCAAAACTCTAAGCTAAAAACATTGTACTCCAAGTTCAAAATTTGGTCCAACCACAATTCTCGCTACCATGCATAGAAAAATGGATAGATCGATGCGTTCAAAAAAACCCTCTCTATCATTTCGCAGAAAATGGTAGGTGGAAACGGGAATATCTAGTCGGATAAGCTCCCCAATGCTCTCTGGGATTATTGGACGATGAATTACAATTACACCCAGGTGACCCCATATTCCTTAGTATATGGAACCACATAAGTTTTTTCCATCAAGATTATGTTTACATCACTCTGAATAGTTGTTTATGATCATCAGATGTTAGAAAAAATAGTAGTTGTCTGTCTAGACGAATTAGAATCCCTTGATGAGAACAGGCAATGAGACTTGCATAATCTGGCGAGGAACCAGAATAATATAGCCATAGTTTTCAACAAGAAGGTTCTTCTCTAATCCTTCCTCCACGGTGATAGTGTTTTGGCTCTCCAGATACCAATGATACCTTGTAAGAAGCTACTAAAGCTGGATACTAAGTGGGTATGGCTTTAAATCATTCATAAGGTCTTTACTAATGGCACAAACTCTTTGGTCTTTATGGATGGGGAGAGAATCACCCCTCCAACCAATGCCAAGTTCCCTAATTGGTACTTCTCATGAATAGAGCATTCTACGTCTATGTTGTAGGATGCTAAACTGCATAGCTCCCCCAACTTCCAAGATGAAGGACATTAAACTGAATAGAACCCTCAACATCCAAGTTGTAGGATATTAAATAGCAACGCACCCCCAATTTCAAAGATGTATGGTGGTAAACTATATAGCACCCTCGACGTCCTAGCTGTAGGATGTTAAAGAACATAACATCATGAACATCCTAGTTGCATGACAATAAACTATATAGAAACCAATGTCCTTACCACATTATGATAAACTGCACAGACCGGTCATGTCACACAACCTTAAACTATGGCACCATCATCCTGGATGCACGATGAAAAACGAAACAATATTTAGGTATTCTCACCTAAGAGGAAATCACCTTTGGCACTGTTCATCCACTATTCCATACATCAATAACTACATGTGGCTTGATTCCCATATTTATGGGATACATATCAATGCCTATACATTTCATCGTTCGACACAGATGATAATTTACTTCCCCTTTTTTCCTTCTCCCTTTGGCCACATTTATGAATCATGAGCCTCCACGGACCTCTCACATTGGATGTTCTATCCATTCATGCCATACTAGTGTCTTTAGGGAAATCTCAAAAGTCTCCTCGAGAAAATGTGGTGTGACATCAGGACACTTTGGCCTCATTCACATTGGGTTTGTATGACACTGCACTACACATACCCATTTGAGACACCATCACCAATGGTCCAAACACTATGACCTTAAACTAAGAGTTAACTTCCTTACCGCACATCGTTAAGCTGCATGGAATTCAAAATCCTAGCTGTAGGAATTTAAAATGCATAACACCATCTGCATCCTAGTTCCATGATGTAAAACTGCATCATAGTCTTAGTCACACAACTTTAAACTACGTAACAATCAGTGTCCTAGCTGCACGATGTACAACTACACAGCATTGACGGTCCTTTATGCACAACCTAAAAATGAATGTTCCCCCATCCCTGCAACATGACGTTAAACTGTGTTGCATTATGTTAGTTTCATGACAATAAAGTATGTAATATCATGCATCCTTACTGCATGAAATTAAACTACACGGGCACGTCCCATGAACATGATGCTAAACTAGCCACCATTGGTCCAAACTCTTTGACCTTAATCTAAGATCCTTTGGTCCAAAATCTATTACACTAAACTATTTTTAATACCATGGTCTTTTACCCTGAGTCCAGTTGGGTCCTACCACTGACATGCTCCAATGCACCAGGGCGTGAGACCTAGAGTGATGGATTCTGCATGGATATTATCTCAATCCATCTCCATGCTTCACATATCCATTTTTTTGGAACCCCATCATATTCCATTTATGAAGGGACCCCTAATGGAATGGTTCCTGGCCATAATGGCTCACCAACCATCTGAGGCCAATGCCCCAAAATACTTTTAAGGACATTTTCAGACAAGTCCCACATTTCGAACATGGTCAGTGATCGACCCTTATTTGTTTGTCCCCATTCCAAGTGACATGATATGGATGATGTGTTTTAAACATGTTCAACTTTTATCCTCCATTGTTATGCCACCCTCATTGTGTTCCAAATATAAGGCTTGGTGATTCAAATTTTCCAGTTCCCTATATTCTACTATAACTCTAACACCCCCAGTGTTTCCCATCCATGTATTTTCACACATTGAGTGAGTATGTCAGTATTGTTGGGACTTTACCACATAGAATTTTCATGACATTTCTATGAACCCCTATGTGAGTGGTAAATCCTCACACCACCCCTTGTTTCTCTCACCAAGCATGGCTCACATGGGCTTAGGTTTTTGGTTGGGCTTGTACCCACATATTGGAGCCGCATAATTTCACTAGTCTGAATTCTATGACCCTAAACTATAGACCCTAAAATCAAAGAATTATGACTTCAAACTTTATTAAATAACCTCTTTGGATTATTTCATGTCGTTTTGAGGCCTCCTAGGCCCTCATTCGTGTTGGAATTTCAATACCACCACACTACATGTATCTTTTTGATCCCCTCTTTCCCATGATCCAAACTCTATGACCATAAACTAAGAGCTTATAGTCCATGAAATAAGACCTTAATCTATTCACATCCACTATAGTCCAAGAATTGTGACTCTAAACTACATGCAAGTATCCTTAGGAATATGTGGCGTGGCGATATGCCTTCGTAGTTCTAATTGACACCGGTTTCATTGCCTCTCCATGCTACACATTTTCACTTGAGAAGCACTTCCATCCATTTCAGGTCCAAGCTATACGAAATTAATCTATATAGCATTGAATATCCTATACACACAACCTTTAAAGGCATGTACAAACATCAAAATCACACAGCGTTAAATGCGGAGCCCAAGTCCAATACATACGACTTTAAACTATGTGCAGATTTTCCTTAAAGATGTGTCATGTGGAGCGTGCCACCTTGGGTCCTCATTCATGTTAGGCTATCTCAAGAATGTTTTGGGTGGAACTGTGTACCCTAGGTCATTCATGTTAGGTCTTTTCACCCCTCCACATTTCACATGTCCATAAAATATGCCCCTCTGGTCTAAATTCTACAACCTTAAACTAAGAACTGTACAATCTGATCTGTAATGACTTTAAATGACATAGTTCTATTGTGGTTTTCTCTCCTGAGAGGACATCACTTATGACATCAGTCATATACCATGTTGTGTTTTAGAACTACGTAAGGCTTGATTCCAATCCAAGTGGGATACATAGAAATTCCCATACTTTTCATCTTTGAGCCCAGCTGTAAAATCAAGATTTTAGCCCCTTGGCATGAGTTTCTCTTGGGAATGTGTGGTGTGGGGCGGGCCTTTGTGGTCCTCATTCACGTTCGTTTATTTTTCCACTCTATAAAAATCCCCTCTAGGATACCTCTCCCCCCAACATCATATCATCATGATGATAAAATGAAAAGACACTAGTGTCCTCACTGTATCATGATAAATAGCATGGATTAGTCCTATCACACAACCTTAAATTGTGACCCATCGTCCTAGATGCATGGAGAAAAATGGCACAGCATGGTGGTATTATCACCTAAGAGGACATCACCATTGCCACTGGTCATCTTTCAAGCCACCTTTAAAGAACTACTTATGGCATGATTACTATCCGCACAGGATACGTAGTGACGCCTAGGTTTTTCATCCTGGTCCATCCACCCTAAAAAAACACATCAAAAATTATATAATTCCTTCCCTCTCTATGTATGGGCCATACCTACACATGAATATTTTTCTTTGAGAACTATGTGTCTTTATTCCCATCCTCATGGGATACATAACGACACCCAAACACTTTTTCATTAGGTCCAGTCATAAAATTATTGAATCTATGGCCCCCACGACCTTAGTATATTCCAAGAAACATGACTTTAAACAATATACTAGCTTCCTTAGGAATGCACATGTTGTGTGCGTGAGACTCTTGATCCTCATTCAAGTTAGGTTTTTTATGCCACCGCATTATGGATATTCCTCTTGGAGAGCTTCCCTTATGGTACAAACTCTATGACCTTAAACAAAGATCTAACATCCTCAACACATGACATTAAACTATGACCCTACCATAAACATGTTCAGGATGCCGCATGGTAATTATTGGATGCTTCAACTTCCTTGCTATAGAGGATTTACCATACCAGTATTGGTCTCCTACTACACTGTTTTCAAGAACTACGTGCGGTTTCATTCTCATCCTTATGAAATGCGTAGCAATGTCTATACATTTTTATTTTAGGCCTAGTCACAGTTTCATTATACTTTTTTTTCCTTTTTTCCTCAGTTATGGTCCATAAAATACAACCTTTAACTATTTGCACACCTAAGTCTAAATCCCACTCTCTGATATTTGTTTAGTCCACACATTGAGTTATCCTTGGTTTGGATTTTCCATCATCCTTCAAATCCAGATGGACCCCCTAACATTGATGGTCTCATGCCACATTGGATCTCCTCCCACCCCGAGCTAATGCCCTAATGTATATTTTCCATAAAACAATGAATGATGTGTTTAAAATTTATTCATCAATCGATTTCACCTTTTTTCTCCCCATTCTCAGCTAGTATGATTATGATCCCTACATTTCGAACATGGTAAATAGTAAATCCTTTCTTTTCAGTCCTCCTTCCACCCAGACCTTGAAAGTTTTAACTTATCTTCTTTTTACATCCACGTATCATGGTGGGATTTCATCCCTGGTGTCACCCCTAGTGCGCACTCCCAAATGTTAGATATACCCCTATACCATTCCTTATTTTCCATACCGATCATGGCTCATGTGGGCTTAAGACTTCTGGTAGGGTGGGTAGCAATGTGGTTGAGCCATAAAAGGGATCCTAAGTCTGAACTCTATGACCATAAAGTCAGAGCCACATTGGGATATTTTGTGTGGTGATGGGCCTCCTTGGTACTCCGTCACATCGGGTTTTTCTCTCACCACAACACATATGCCTCTTCTTGATATGTTTCCTTATATTTACGCGATATACATGCCTCTTTGGGCTCATTCATGTCTGGTTTCTTCCCTCCGTAATGCACATATACTTTAGAATAAACATTCTTAGTCCATGAAACATGACTCTAAACTATTGTCTAGGTTCCAGGCAGTATGGCCTGAAACTTTGTAAAATTTCATAATCACATGACATTAAACTATGTGACACATCCTAATCACACGACGTCAAACTGTATCATGCATTTTCCTCAATGTATGATATTAAAATATATGTTCATCTTCCTCATTAGATGACATAAAACTGAAAAGCATCTCAGTCCTCACCCTATAGGTTTCCCCCCTTGATGCTAATCATATATCGCATTGTTCACATCCTTTTCTATCGCTCGTAATCTGAGACGAAACTCCCCTAGAAAATAGGTTTGATCTTTTTTAGACCATTACACTCACAGCAGTGTGTTCTAGGATATGGTGGCACAATTCTGGTAATGTTGGGTTCCATTCAAACATTCCAACACTCAACTACCACACTTTTCATGCTCCCTATTCAGATCCTCATCCTATTTCACATCTGAAGGGACCCCCTAGTGGGATGTTGTCTGGCTAAGGCATGCCTACCATCTTAGGCCAACGCCCTTGAAGAATTTGAATGACAAATAGAGATAGGTCCTGTGTTTTGAACATGGTTAGCGGCAACCATTTTTTGTTTTCCCCCATCTTAGGCTAGTAAATATGGATAGTTTGTTTTGAATACGGTCATTAGTTGTCCAAAATCATTATTCCACTCTCTTTTGTTCTTAATTTCGTGTTTCTAGATTCAAACATCTCATTTCCTATAGTTTGGATAGATTCCAATGCCCCTAGTGTTATACAGTTGTGCACTAGAGTGCATCGGGAAATGAAAGTTGGTTGCTTTGAGAGACCTATTCTCCATCCACAACCTCTCTTAGCTCAAGAACCATGGATAGTCAATAAAAAATAGAAGACCTCAAGTGTTCGATGACTATTTGACACTTTTATAAAGAGTGAACAATTATGTGATCTTCCCTTGATTCTTATGCTTGGATGACCTATGTGAGCATATGGATTGACTAATAGTTGTCTAAAAGATATGATTGAGATGAATTAATTAAATAAATAAAGAATGTGTCCATGAAAGAAATTCAAAGCATGCAAATAAGCAAGTACATTTTATGAGTTTGGCAGAAAACATCCCCTATGGATCGTCTCCTTTGGTGGAAAGCTTCAGGCCCGCCACCTTATTGATGTGTGTCCTCTAGAGTCTATTGCCACCACATGAGTTCCATTTCCTTGTCAATTTCCATTGGGTGAAGCTCATTTTCCTAGACCTAGGCCTGTACCATTTCATATTAGAGATCAGATACTTGATAACTCGTATGTTTTAGGTTCTCTTGGGCTTCCTCTAGCTAGAACTTCATTCATATGATAAGTTTTGATAGATCGGTGATGATGGGGGAATTCTCTATTGTCTTTTCTTCTATATTATAGATCTCTTGTTCTACCTCTTAAAGCTTCCAAATGTTTTCAAGATTCTATTTGAACCAAGGAGCGTCCATGTGATGACTGATTTCCCACATCTTCTTAGCTAGATAGTCCCGAATCAGCACATGAAGATTGTGAGTGTCCGCCCATTCGGATTATAGACAACATAGCCAATGGTGGATTGACCTCATCCCCCCCCCCCCCATTGTGCCTCCAGGGAATCAAGGAGAAACTTTATACATTTCCACACCTTGTGCTGAATAATGTGACTCTCCTCGGCTATGTTAGGATTAGAATCATCTAGCTCCTCGAGATCCATAGGTTGATACTACGAAAACATGGACAATGGTCTCACAGTATGGTCCTCCTCCATCATCCTTTCTAAAGGACTAGAATCCATTGTATGTTTAAACCATCTTCACTCATTTCTTCCTTAGGAACCTCACCTCCACCAGCTCATTGCTCCTCCCTATTAGTGGAATCATCTGTGGCCACAACCTGCCACTCATATATTTCCAAGTCTAGATCACCTTGAATGACTGGGTCTTCATGTACATTTGTAGTCATTGGAAGTGCTGAAATAGATATCCCAAATTCATTGTTTTTCTGGTCTTATCGTCTTATGATCAGTACATGGAATATACACCTCATTCAACCTGATCTTAAAGTAATAGTCATGGGTCTATGAAAGTGGAGACTTATGAGAGTTGAGAGCTTCCAGATCAAGGTCTCGAGTCACTGCAAGAACACCCACCATTGGATACTCTTTAGCGATTATTACTTTGATGATCTTCACTTGATCCTCATGGAAAAAAGAACATCATGGGATTCTGAGTTTATCACTTTGACCCCCTCAACTGGCCCACGACTGGCTGCCTTGACCACGCCTAGTTCGTTCCTTGGCTCAACTCCAGATATAGGCCTAGAAAAAAATCCCTCCACATACATTGGCATGTTCTCACCCCTTTCACTGATCAAAAAGATGTGCTCCTATAAAGAGTAAGTTTCTGTTAGTGGAACCGAGTCTTGAAAGGGAAAGGACCAAGGTAGATATAAGTAAAGACTTACTGTAAGATGTTTGGAGAGCCTCTCATCAGATCCTGCGACCTCACCTCTATCCCACAGACTCCCCTTATGAGATTTTGTACCTCAAGATTCCTCACCTTCAGGATCTTCTTCCTCAACCTATTATTATTATTATTATTATTCTTCCTTTTCTTCCCCTTATTCTTCTCTTTCTTCTTCTTCTCCATCATCGTTGTTGTCATCCTTGGGTGACAGTTCATCCAGATCATTCTCATGACCAAGGATCAATTTCACCAAAACATGCATTTCTTCATATTTCCCTTGTTGACATGCATATATATCCTCGGTTGTCAGGTATGCATGCCTCCGGTGAATTTTCACCCTATCTTCCACCTTAATACACCTTATTTATAGTAGTTTAATCCTAGTGTGCGTCAGTCTTTTCCATAGGTCCTCACTTGGTAGTGATTTTCATAATTTCCTCTAGGAATACCACATGGTTAGAAAAACGACATCGGAAGTTGGATGTAGAAAATACCTGTTCTTTCTTCCCAGGAGCTTCTCTAGTAGGTCCTCGAGGACACCTTCAGGACCACCCCACCTCAGAAGGCGGAGGTGCGGCCACACCTTGTGGTGCCCCCGCTGTCGAAGTTCCTATGTGTGCTGACCTTTTTTCCTATCTTGTCTCCTCGATCATCCCGCAGGTGGTAGCCTTCATTCCCACTATTCTGGATCTACACTCGCTAATTTCTTATTCCGAATTCGTCTTCGCAAGATTGTCTCTAGGTAATCTTCCACCCAGTTCTTAGAATATTCTATTGATAGGCCGACATCAGTATCTAGGGGGCAACATGATTGTTTCACCAAATCCAGAAGTCATAAGCATGCACCACAGCTGATGGATGATGTAGGGGTTCCTCTCTTCATAGAACTCTCTATACATATTCCTATACAACTCTTGAAGACATTCAAACTATCTGGAAAAGTGTTATGGAACGTATGGTTTGAAACTGATATTTCCATCAATCGGGCCACTTGCACACATACCCTTATACTCTAATGATAGTATCTCTGCTCCAGTGAACCTCATAGGACATCCAAAATCTGACCAATTAGAGTGTGAAAGGGGATGAAGTTGTAATTTTCATGATTACCAATTCAAATCTTGACCCCTTCATCATTAAGCGTCTGTGGCTGGAACCCATCTCTGATCAAAATAGATGGCCATAAACCATTTCCTGGAGGATGGATTGAATTTGGAAAATAATATCCACCAAGGTGAGCTATAATCCAACCATGAGGTGTTTGGAATGGTCTATAGATCCTCCTGGGAATGCCTCCCATTGATATACCTCCCAAAATACTATAAAGTCTTACCAAGACAGGCACTCCCTTGTTAACACTGTTACGAGATGCCATGATTCCCACCATCACCAAGGTCCCCAGGAAGACTCCCATCCTTGTAACCCTCACTAGAAATATCCAACCACTGAGAAAGGTAGAAATAAAGGAATCATAGAGTGCCCATGGGTCCCAGTTCTCATCCATGTTGTAACCCGATGTTTTATATTGTCTTTCCTCAAGGACCACCCACTATGATCCCACCTCTCCCCTCTGCGATGCGTTCGTGCACTGTTTCCCTTGGCCTTGAATCCTTACCTTATTATCCTTTTTTAAGAACATGCAGAACCACGGTGAGAATGTGAATTCCTTCGTAATTCACTCAATTCCCATATTCACTTTTTTCGCATCCGACAGATGTCATGTCAGGATGAGAGTTCGTTCTCTATATCCCCACACATTCTCCATTGTAAGGAAATCATCATATGGGTGTCACTCCATAGGTATTCCTCTGGTGTAATGAATGTCCCATAGACTAACTCTAAAATCCCCATAGTGGAGGTGGAATGTGTTTTTTTCATGGGACCATCGTCTTAACAATTCCAGCACTAGTTCCCATTGACGGTAGATGTAGAATTTTGACATCCACATGGCTTCAAACAAGACGATGTGGCACAACTCTTCTCTAAACTCATCACATGTGTATCATACTAAGTAATCCCATTCCCATTCCCTTTTAATGTTACCCCCGGGCCTCTGATCCCGGTCCTTCTGCAAGACCACACCTTCATCTATTATACTACTTTGGAAAGTGCTTACTTGGTGGGAAGGGGATTCCTCAACTACCACATCATCTCCCATGATCATCTCGGTCTTTGGATTCATAACATAGACATTCATCTCTTGAACCACCCTATAATCATGACCATTAATATTGATATTTTACCACTAGAGCCTATCTTTAGGCATTACCCATGAATGTGGTGAATCAGTTTCAAAGCCTGGGATGGCCACTTTATCTAGTATCCTAAAATTCCATAGCGGGTAATTTTCACTCATGAGATAATCCGTATGAGGCTACATCAGAAATCCCAAGAGAATTTTTTTATCTGACAGAGCCCTCATGTAGTGATGTATTTAGTGATTCTTGATCATCTACACCCTCCGCAAAACAATGATAGCTTCCATATCAAAATAAGTTTGTTGACTAGCCGTGATGATCGATTTTTAATAACACTAAGGTCGAGGATCAAAAGATTGAGGGTTGGAACTCAAAATGATTTTATATGTGTAATAATAATTGGTGAACATGGAAAAGGTTGGAAAATCCATCCATGTACATAGTGTACATGATTAAGTGGTTGCGTGTATAACTGCGATCGAATTTAGGATTTTCATGCAGAATCAAAAAACACACACATAAGAGAAAAATCACATGTCATAAGGAAAGTAAAAGTATTGTGCTACCCCCCACAAATTTATAATCATATACCAGGTCTTACACGTGCTCACATGACAGTTTCCTCTTTAGGATTCAATTTTTTCACGCACCTCTTCTGATGCAACGTTATTTTTGGCATTTCACTTGGAACCCAACCTTATGGTAACCTATCAGCTCAGATTCTGAGGGGGGAATCTATTGACACTGGATTCATCTTGAGGCCACCAATGATCACCTTTAAGAAAACTAAATACAACCTTTGACTGAATGGAACATTCCGAGAAGGCCCAATGATCTGTGTACAAGATTCGTGGCCTTCATAAAAAATGGTCATCCGCGCATAAGTGATGTCAAAGTCCATCTTCCGCTTCGGCCACCTGAAAATGGTGAAGGAATAGGTGTGAAGGTGGGGAGTCCATCATTTAAAACTCCGACTCATTAGTAAGTTTCTTCCGCACCCAATGTGACATGAAATGCCAACTTCTATGTCATAAATCATATGGGACATCACCATGTATTTTTCCTTTAAATAGAAGGGTGCCACATTTATTTAGGGTAACAATCTGGAAGTTGAATAATTACTCCCCCCTGCTCAATACATCCTCTTACGTGATAGAATGAAATATTTGAACCCCTAAAGGTATAGTATTTTTTTACGAAAATTACCCTATGGGTCCCTATTTGTATGGGCCCACAAGGGCTTAACCCTCCCCAATTTCCTTTCAACTTAAGGAAAGTGCATACAAAGACTCCTCTTGCACATACCGCCTACCCTTGTGGACAATTCATCTTATGGTCAAGACCTATAATTTTTCATGAAACATCTAATCTTGCGTGTACTCTTTCCCTTAAGCTCCATGGGTTTACTTTACTATAAAGCATTATGTTTGAGCCCCTTTTGCGTGCACCCTTCACATCTTGTGAGAACCTGTCCTGCTCGGCCCTCTAGGCTTACACATAGTGATATCTTTTTCCCCCGTGTCGTGTCCCTTGTTGTGATGCCCTACCTCTTTCTTTTTGGAACAGGTATGATAATCCCCCTTTCTTTTCATCATAGGGATTCTAACATGGATCCCATGACTAACCACTCCTCCACACCACTCCCTCCAAGCATTTTTCATGGCTTCCCTTTCCCAAGTGTTGGTAATAACCACTTATGTAAGTCCAAGGAGTGAGGAGTGACTCCTCCCCATCTAGGATTTAGGATGAAAAACTGCATAGCTCCATCGTCCTCAGCACACGATATTAAACTGTGGTCTCACCCTATGCATTGCAAATGGGGTGCCCTGTCTCAGGAATTTTCCACGCCCACACATCCCCATGAGTGATATTTTCCTCAAATTGAATGAGATTCTCCTCACACATAAAGAAATCTGCCCAGTGGGGAAGTCCATCACTCTTGGAGTAAGCCTTGATCCTTTCATGCAGGATGAATCACTCTTTGCCTCCTCTAGACGCAAGGACTAGAGAGGGTATGGAAACTAGGGACTCACAACACCCCATCCCTCTCCCTTTGGGCTTTGTCTCCATGGGAAGATTCTATGCGTAAACCCCACACCATCTCCTCTACATGCACCTTCCATGACACGTTAGTGAGTTCTACTAATTCCTCTTATTTCTCACACTGAGCATGACTCAACTAGGCATAGAGGATAATAGTGACCATGAAACTATATCCTTCCAAACTACACTAGTTATTATCTTAGTCTTCTAAAAAGGGTATGTTGGATGCCTCATGAGGTTCCATTCCGACATGGTTCCCTCCTAGGAGTGTACCTCCCAGAACCTGAAATCCACTCTATCACTTTTGTCTTATCCTGGTGAGATCATGACCAATCCCGGAGGTCACACCTCCTTTGGGTCTCCCGGGAAAACTGTCCTGGTGTAAGCCTTATCATGTCCATCTCATTTGGGAATATTCTATGTGTATGCCCCAACCCCATGTACCATTTTGACAGGGCCTTCTCCGTAAGTATATGAACCAATGTTCCATCCATAACTGTTTGGAATTTGATTCCCAACCAACTAGGATACATTGGAATCCTCCCTGAGGTTTAGGCCCGACACTTCGTCTATCTCATTCATTTCTTCCCTTTCACATCTCTTCATTCTAATCTTTACCACATAACATTAAACTTCATGGAGCTCTAGAACTATGTGGAATTTGATTCCCAACCAACTGGGATACATAGGAAACCTCCTCGAGGTTTAATCCCAATGCCACTAACAATCCATCCACTCCCAATACTTCATCCTATCAATCCACAATCAATCTTAACTTTACCTAGGCTACCACATCCTAGTAAACTCATGCCATCCATATGGTCTGTACCAACACGTAAGCCCCATCCACATCATCTCTAGTCCTTGTATCACTCGGGCAGCTAACCACGCTTAATCCCCACACCCCCCATCATCCAACCAAGAGAAATCCTATTACGAAGGGAATCTAACCATGTGTAATCCCCAGACCATATCCTTCTAAAATACACGGGATTTGATCCCTTTCATCTAAACAGTGTACGTAGGATGCATCTTGGAGGTTCAATCCCAAACTATGGAAAACCTTGGTGTCCCCTTCTAGGGATGCACCCTCCTTGATCCGACCTCAGTGGTGTCCGGATCAGCCTTCACGGTGTGAAACCTTCCCTTTATGGGATATTCCATCCCGGGTCCACTCTCATTGGGCATTTTGATCCATTCATTAGTAAACCTCATAGGTATTCCCTATTAGGGATGTACCTCCTTGATCCGCCTTCGTGAATAATTTTGATCAGTTCCACTCCATCTCCGCAAGACATTAAACTCACGTCCCACCCCAGGTTAAAAATGGGATACCTGAGGAAATCCTCATAAGACATGTCTTTGAAGTAACATACCTCGCAATCAAAATGGGATGCCTCAGTTTTCATGCCCTTGAGAATCATGAAGAAGAATACATGATTCCAATGTTCCACTTCCAAACATGCTAGTGATTCCCAAAAAAGACTACTCTCCCGACTGAAGGTTTCTGCCCTATCAAGACCCCTTGGAATGTCCAGATAGAAGTAGTGTAATTATTCGGCATCCACATAGTGATGGAACCAGGAATAAGTTTCACAAACAACATATTAATCTCTAAGGGAGACTCAGACTAAGCGAAGAATTACAAGGAGGGATCAATGGAAGGAATAACTAGCATCCCATAATTATATTTCGATCACAGAGTAAACATCAACAAGAAAGTGATGAATTCCACCCACCTTTGGAAAGTGGGAATCTAAGGCAACAAGAACATGTGCGAGTGTGACAATAGACACGCTAGGTGGACATTCCCCAACAAAATCTTTATAAACACACAAATATCGCTATTATGACAGAATACTCTATTTTTTAAACCTCATTTATATTCCATCACAAGATATGATTGGATATATCATATGCTATAGTATTTAAAAAAATGAAGGGACTATTCTATGTTACTACCTATCACTACCAGAAAAAACGCTTATTGCGACGGGGTATTTGCGATGAGCTTTATTCCCGTCGCAAAAACTCCGATGAAAAGCGTATTTGCGACGAAAATACATGACCCGTCGCAATTGCAATGACGCGGGTTGTGCACTAAAACGCGGGAAGCCTATTTGCGACGGGTAGCCTTCTACCCGTCTGAAGTACCCGGCGGTGGCAAATAGTATTTGCGACGGGACAATTGTCCCATCGCAAAAAAATTATTCACCAGGTGTTATTTGCGACGGGTCCCGTTGCCAATACCGACCGCGGTAAAGCCTATTTGCGACGGTCGCCTTCGACCTGTCGCAACTACCCGGCGGTGGTAAATACTATTTGCGACGGGTAAATTGTCCCGTCGCAAAAAAATATTCACCGGGTGGTATTGGCGACGGGACCCGTCGCCAATACCGGCGGCGGTAAATAGGAATTTGCGACGGGGTTATCCGCCCGTCGCTAATGGTGTGTCGGCAGACAGATATTTGCGACGAGCCCGTCGCAAAAACCCTTTTACCCGCCGCCCGTAATTAATGCGGGCGAAGATATTTGCGACGGGGCCCGTCGCCAATACCGGCGGCGGTAAATAGGAATTTGCGATGAGGATATCCGCCCGTCGCTAATGCTGTGTCGGCAGACAACTATTTGCGACGGGCCCGTCGCAAATGCTGTGTCGGCAGACAACTATTTGCGACGGGCCCGTCGCAAAAAACCTTTTAACCACCGTCCGTAATTAACGCGGGCGAAGGTATTTGCGACGAGATACCGTCACAAATACGACCGTCGCAACTAATCTAACCTATATATACACCCCACCTGTTTTTTTCTATAACATTCAGATCTCTCTTCCCCTCTCTCTCTCTAACATTCAGTTCTGTGTAGATTTTTTTTTTGTTTTAATTTTTTCTTTCGAGAAGCGGAGAGAAGGAGTTAGAAGACGCAGATTACTTCAAAATATCGAAGATATTTATATTTTTTTTATTTTTTAAATTATTTTTAATTGTTAATTTTAATTTTTTTAATAGAATGTTTAGTAGCTATATAGTATAATTAGATTAAGTGGTTGTACCAAATAATCTTTGTCTGGATATGAACAAGTAGAGAGGGCTCTGACACAGATGTACCTAGGAGTGAAAATTCTGACAAGGTGTTTCGAGCTTGACTCGGGGTAACCTGGTACACAACAACGGGCCTTGCTGCACTCTTGGTTCGACACTCCCGGAGGATGTTTTGGTAATAATTAGAAATAAATATATAATTATCATATAATTAGGAAATAATTAAATTTAATTAGATTTAATTAAAATAATTATCATATAATTAGGAAATAATTAGATTTAATTGATTAGAAATAATTAGGAAACAATTAAAATAATTAGGAAACAATTAGATTTAATTAGAAAACAATTAGATTTAATTAGGAAACAATTAGATTTAATTAGGAAACAATTAGATTTAATTAGGAAACAATTACAATAATTAGGAAACAATTACAATAATTAGGAAACAATTACAATAATTAGGAAACAATTACAATAATTAGGAAAGACTTAAAAATAATTAGGAAAGACTTAAAAACGATCAGGAAAGACTTAAAAACGATCAGGAAAGACTTAAAAACAACCAGGAAAGACTTAAAAACAATCAGGAAAGACTTAAAAACAATCAGGAAAGACTTAAAAACAATCAGGAAAATTAGCAAGCGTGATTGACCGCTCATCTACCTCAATTTTCTTTTCATTTGTGTGTTGAGGCTTGACATGAAACTTCTGCCTCCACATGTAATATCTGCTTTTACTGTCAAAATTATCAACCTTCTCGCCAACATAGAGGTGAGAAGGTTTATAATTTTGACAGTAAAAACAGATATTACATGTGGATGCAGAAGTTTCCTGTCAAAGCCCAACACACAAATGAAAAGAAAATTGAGGTAGATGAGCGGTCAATTACGTTTGTTTTTCTATTCAATGATTGATTAACCACCCGACCTATATGCATATCTTCGCATTTCTAATTAGTAACATAATTAGTAATATAATTAGTAACATAAATAGTAACATAAATAGTAACATAATATAAAATATTATATTACTTTAATATTAATAATTAAATAATACTAATAATATAATTATTTTATTATTATATGTTTAATATTTATAAAAAAAATATTAATATTATTAAAATTATAAAAAATTTATAAAATATTACAATTATCAATATTTTCAACAAGTTTTGCTTTATTCTTAACATGTTCAAATCTTAAAGGGTAACCAATTTTCAGATCATGCCCAATAAAAAGTTTGCGTCAACCGTGTCCAATGTAAACTCTACAGTTGTTCTTGCTTGGTTGATCACCTCGCAAGTAGCGTTGCAATAGGACAACCCAAGTCATGTCTTTCTCATTACTTGTGTCGTCCTATTGCAACACTACTTGCGAGGTGATCAACCATGTAAGGACAATTATAGAGTTTAAATTGGACATGGTTGACGTAAACTTTTTATTGGGCATGACCTGAAAATTGACGACTCTTTAAGATTTGAACATGTTAAGAATAGAGCAAAATCTGTTGGAAATATTGAGCTTTGTAATAATTAGTAATAATTAATAATAATTAATCAAAAATCAAATAAATTCAAGTACATGGTTATAAATTGACACAATTTCCAGCGAATTGGCGCCTGCCTTTTGTTCAACGTCTCATATCTTTGCTACTTTCTCCCACTGAAATCAGTATGAAAAATGTGCTCTAACGTATGTCAGAGCAAGTTTTTTCATACTGATTTCAGTCGGGAGAAAGTTAAAAAGAGATGAGCCGTTGGACAAATCAGAATAATTAGTAATATAATCTCCACAACGATGATTACAAAATTTTATTTCATTATTCAAGCATATTTCATTTTGTCAAGTATTGCTAAGTATTGCTAAATTAATAATAATTAGTGGGGATGATTACAAAAAGTCATGACTGTCATGTTATAATGGAAAGACTTATGCCTATTGGATTAAGAGGTTTGCTGAATTCTAAGATTTGAGATTCGATAACAGATATATCATATTTTTTTCGAGACATGTGTGCGGCGACAACAGACTACGATACACAAAGCATCAGTTGAAGGCTCAATTGCTGAAGCTTATTTGCAAGAGGAAATTGCTTTATTCTGCTCTCATTATTTTGAATCTGAATATCTCTCAAAATTTAACCGCATGGGTCGGAACGAGGGGAATGTTGATGATGATATGAACAATCAATTATCAATTGTACAGTGAGTGCTCCTATCCCTTATTCTATAGATTCTGTTACAGTAAATTAATCATATTGTATTTGTAGGTTATATGATCATATTAAGAAACAATTTCCACAAATTACAGCAGTTGACCTAGAAGAACGTCGGCAAAAAAATTTTGCCTACTGGTTTCAAAAACTGGTAACATACATTCTTTTTTGGTTTTACATATAAAATCAATTTATTACTTGTAATAGTGATAAATGTTTTACAAATTTTCAGGTATCTGTACATGCTGATAAGATTGATAGTCGATTGCGTATATTGAGTAACCCGCCATCCAAAATGGTTAAATCTTATAATGCATATGTGGTGAATGGTTATCGCTTTCATACACGTGCATATGAGGAATCAAAGAAAACAATAAATAGCGGTGTTTGTTTGAAGGGATCACATCATAGAGATATTGAAGTTGACTTTTACGGCATGCTTGAAGAAATTATTGAACTGTGTTATTTGGGACAAAATTATTTAACAATGTTTAAATGTCGATGGCTGGATACTGAGAGAGGTTTGCGTATTCATCCGACTCATGAAATTGTTGATATTAAACCTAAAAGTCTTCTTGCAGTAAATGAACCATTTATATTGACTCATCAGACACATCAAATTTATTATGCAAAATATTGTGCTACTGCAAAAGAGTTGGATGATTGGTGAAGTATAATAAAAGTTAAATCTCGAGAAAATCAGTTTACTCAAACTGAATGTGGTTCCACTGAAGTGCGAGGAAATGAAATTTTTCAGGACACTCCTCAAAACACATCTTTTTCACAGAGACATGAATATCGAGGATGACACCCCACAGTTAAGGGTTGATGGTGACGATGTTGTCAATGATGTTACAACTGAATTTGAAATGACAAGAGATGATGAAAGTGAAACTAATATGGAAATTGATGATGTTGATGAGGAAGATGAAGACATTGACATTGACAACTATGAAGATGATGATGAAGATGAACATTGACACAGTAAAATGATGGTTAGAATCATAACAAATATATATCTATACATAATAGTTATTTTCAATTGTTTGCTAATAATAATCATTTCATGTTTCAGATGGACTCGAAAACGTTTCGTCAGTTGCTGGAGGCTGATCTACCTATGGATGATGAGGTTCTTGAGTCATTTGACCCTTAGGCTGTTGGCACTATAGGGAGCACTCGGAGGGGGCGTGGTCTTGCCAGACTGATGATTCCAGATCCTATCTCGGAGCGACGTCCACCTCTTAGATTCGATGCGCACACGCGGTGGTATGATAACCTGTGTATTTTAGTTATCTTTCATTATAATTTATTAATATTCTAATTGTTTGATTATTTGTTCTTTTTCTACAGTTTTACGCATATAGCTATTGGACAGGGGAGCGCTATCTTGCGCAATTATTTTTCTCAGCCCTGGCTCACATGGGATCAGATTCCTGCTGATGTGCAGACCGCCATGTTCGATCATTGACTGATACGTAATTAAATATTATTTATTTTGAAATTTAATTCATTAATAACTTTATATCAGGGTTTATGGTATCCCATCGACGAGAGCATGCGTGCCACTATCCACGCGGCATGGGTGGTGTCTATGCGTGATCGTTTCCGTCAGTTTTTGCATAATTTGAGAAAGACACCTGTGAAGAAAGCCGAAGTGACAGAATTTGACGAGTCCTGTAGATCCCACCGACCAGAGTATATTTCATCTCACATTTGGGATGGATTATGTACACACTGGTTGGGTGATGGGTTTCAGAGGCGATCTGCATTGGGTCGACAGAATCGGGGGAGACAAGAGGTGACGCATCGAGCCGGTAGTCGTACATTCAGTGCGCATAGAGAGTGTCTGGTAAGTACTTTTTTTTAATATTTTATACAACTTTAAATACAAACAATTTATTTTATATTCATATAGGAAGCCGAGCAGCCCGGTATTACGACGTACGATGTTTATCGGAGGATGTACACTGACCCGGCTACTGGAGAGATTAGAGGTGACCGCCAGCATCAGATTGTGGTCAGTATTATTTTCTTTTCAGTTTGCAAATTAAATACATATAATCTTTTCATTATTTTAATTTCTAATTGAAACTTAAGGAGTCATATGAGGTCGCGACTTCTCAGACACAGGCTGAGAGTCAAGACGAGACGAGTGATCAGACTAGTGCCCACCATTTTGATGAGACGACATGGATGCATGCGACCCAGTATGGCTTCGAAAAGGGCCGAGTAGTTGGTATCGGCTCTCATTTGACTCCTGCAGCTTATTATGGTACTGCTGCGATGTCGGCGTCCAGCTCGAGAGGAGCTCGTGGAGAGACATGATCTTCTGCCTTACAGTATCAGGAGCAGCTGTGTGCTCAAAGTCAGCTTATAGAGGATTTGCGTCAGGGGCAGGAGCAGATGCGTCAGCAGCACGATGAGGAGATGCGTCGATGACAGGAGCAGACGCGTCAGCAGCAGGATGAGGAGAGATGTCAATATGACGAGGAACATCAGGAGTAGATGGAGTATATGCGTTGTCTGACTCATAGTTTAGGGATGAAGTTTCCTCCACCACCTCCTCCAGGTCCTCCAGATTATCCACCTCCAGTGATTTTTTTAGATGTAATAAACATTTGAGTTCGTAGTTTATTGTCATATTAACTATTTACAATTCCTCTTTCATATTGGTACGAATATTGCATGATTTAATTTGTTTTTATTTTTTTTAAATATTTTATTACTTATTAGTATTATTTTTAATGTCTGCTTATTTTAGTAATATTACTTTTAATATTTTATATTTATTGTTAATATTGAGAAGTTTATAATTTTATTAATATTAATAATATTAATATTATTTTTTCATAAATATGTATTTTTATTTTAATAATAATAATAATATATTAATTTTTTATATTAATAATATTAGTACTATTATTATTATTTTTTGATATTAATATTTCATAATATATAATATTATATTATTTATATGTTGGAACCATGGTCTTCTATGCATGATTTGGAGTGTGGTTTGTGTTTGTTGTCAATCATCAATGGAAGTTCGGATCGTGTACCAGCAAAGAGACCATACCGTTCAAGCAGACAACAGTTTTGAAGGTGGCGCCGTTTCCCAATGTTTGCCAAATTTTTGGGGTCCAAAATTTGGAGTTTGGTGAGTATCGCGAAAAGTGGATTTTCATGAAGAGCATAATTTCATATGGCAAAGACATGAATTTCGCGAAGATATGATGCATGGTTTGGAAATCGCGAAGACCAGAAGAATGAAGACGGTGATACTTCGCAATTACGTCAAGCTTCGCGAACGACAGAGGCTGAAGCGCATCGCGGCGGTGAAGGGCTTTGCGAGGGAGCTTCGCGACGAAGGCGCGAAGGAATGTTGGGCTTCGTGAGGGAGCTTCGCGGCGAAGTCACGAAGGTATGTTGACGGTGATTCTTCGCGACTACGTCAAGCTTCGCGAACAACAAAGTGCCGTGGTGCTTCGCGATTTGGATAGAATTCCGGCAGAATCTTTGGAGCTTCGCGATTTGAGCTGACGTGGCGCTGACTTCGCGCGGAAGGGTCGAGGGTCGGTGGAATCGCCTATAAATAGAGGCCGACCCCCTCAAGAGAAGCAGAGAGAATTTCAGAGAAAGTCCTTTGCTCTCGGTTCGCAAAGGTCTCTCGCGAAGGCAGCGTGCTTCGCGAAAGAGGAGCTTCGCGGCGGCTATTCTAGCTCCGCGAAAGACGTGCGCCCCGCATTGGCTCAGTGAGCTTCACGAAGAGGAAGGAGCTTCGCGATTGAGCTTCGCGATTGAGCTTCGCGAAAAGGGGGTATTCATCAGTGGTTGGAATTTGGATCTTAACAGAGCATTAAAAACAGGACTCTGATGCAAGCAAAGTCTCATGCTGAACAGGAGACAAAGACTTCAATACAAATCTATTGAAGAGACCTTCACGTCTATAAATTGAGTGTGACTTCACCAACGGTAGTGAGCCAGGGGGAGTCAACGGGAGTGACCCGAGGGAAGCAGTGAGCTATCTCAGAACCTTTGTAAAGGCAGTGGGCCTGGGACAGAGTGACTGTGCCCGGACATTTGTAATCTCCAGCTAGTGAAGCTTAGTGGTTTTTGGTACGACCGAAAACTTGTCGGCGTATGCTCCTTGGACGTAGCCCTTAGTGGTGAACCAAGTAAAAAGGACTATGTCTTCTCTGTGTGTGTGCATGTTTTCGTTTTGATCTTTTTCATCTTACAGGTTCAACAAGTTCCTACCAACGTGGGAACAAGATCCACAACTTTAAGAAGAAAAAGTTGTCACCCTGATTCACCCCTCCCCTCTCAGGGTGTCCCGGGGTCCTTCGAGTGGTATCAGAGGGAGGTTGCTGGTGTTGAATCTGACCTTTTTTCCGTCATGGAAAGCGCGGTCAATGTCAGGGGAGTCCCTCCCTTTGATGGAAGCAATTTCCAGATCTGGAAGAACAGAATGAGATCTCATCTGAGATCTCTTGGAATGGAAGTTCTCTTTTCTACTGTGCAAGGAATACAAGTCACTGATCCAACAAGTCTTGCTATGACTGAAATAGACAGGAAACTTCTTGATGCAGATGCTAAAGCGCAGAATGCACTCACCGCAGCCCTTTCAGATCAGATCTACCTAAAGGTGATGAATTGCACCTCAGCAAAATCCATGTGGGATAAACTTGAGAATATTTATGAAGGTGATAGCAAAGTGAAGGAGGCAAAACTACAAGTGCTGCACAATCGGTTTGATGATCTGAAGATGCATCCAGACGAGAATGCATACTCTTTCTTCAATCGAATTACTGAAGTGGTTGGAGCTATTCAGGGTCTAGGTGAAGAAATCAAAGACATAGATATTGTAAAGAAAATATTGAGAAGACTTCCACCTTTTTATAATGCGAAGGTGTCAGCCCTTGAGGAAAGAGATCTTTCCAAACTTTCTCTAGATGATCTACTGAGCAGTTTGGTAGCATATGAAATGAGAGTCAAACCTGAAGATGCTACGACTCGGGTGAGCAAGGAAATGACATTCAAGGCCATGGATAAACTGAAAATCTCAAAGGATAGTAGCGGTGAAGATGACAAAGAAAAAGAAATTCTTTCTCTCATTGCAAAGAAGTTCCAGAAGGGGAAAGGGAAATTCAAAGGGAAGTTACCACTCGCGTGTTTCCGTTGTGGAAAAGTTGGGCACATTGCCTCTCAGTGTTTAAAAATGATCAATGATGAAGATAGTGAGGATGAAAACTTCAAGAAGCCTCAGAGAAGGTTCTTCAAAAAGGGAGACTTCAAATCTGGTAAGAAAATGCAAAGGAAGAGTTTTGTCTGTGAAGAGGAAGAAGATGATAATGAATTCTGTGATGAAGAAGAACCAGAATTCAAAACTGGGAACCATGCTTCTATGATGGCCACTGTTGAAAAGCCAGAAGATACTGAAGGAGAAAAACAACTGAGAACTTGTGTAGATCCTGAGATGCAACTTAAGGATGCGGTTAGTAAGCTCAATATTAAATGTAAGAGCCGCAATAAGTGGAAATCAATTGTAGAAGAATCAACTGAATACGTTGATCAACTTGAAGCTGAAATTGAACGAATGGAAGAATTTGTGAAGGTACAATCTAAAATAATTGAAAGTAATGATGATGTAGTTGATCTGAAGTTGAGAATTGAAGAGCAGACAAAGGTCATCAATGACCTCACCTCCAGACTAGATGAAAAGTCCAAGACTGCTGATGGTCTTGAGGAGGAAGTAGTCACTCTAAGGAGTAAACTGGAGACTGAATCAGTTCCAAAAGAAACGAGGAAGAAAATACAGTTTGGAAGATTCTCAGATGCAGAATTACTAGCAAGAGCCAAGTGTGGTTCAGATGGGGTTGGAAAAATCTTGAGTGATCAAAGACCCGCTTGCATGGGAAAGAGTGGAATTGGCTGTGAGGCTGAGACATCAACTGCTGGAAGTGAAAAGATCCAAAAGAAAGATAAGATGAAAGTTGAACATGTTGAAACGTTGCCTAGAGTTCCGAAAAAGGAACCCTCAATCCAAACTAAAAGGGGACCTAAAAATTATCCTCAAACATTCAGAAATGAAAGACAGTCTTACTATTCTCCCAAGGAAGAAGGTTTGAGGAGAAATTCAAGTGAGAAGACATTTCCTCTCATGAAGTGTCAGTTCTGTGGCTATCTGGGCCATACCATGTCATATTGTGAAGAGGCAAGAAGCTATCTGAATGGAGAAGATATATAAGCTCAACAAAGGAGAACAATTTCATATCCTAATTCTTATAGAAGAAATAATTTCTATGGATATTGTTTTTGTTGTTCTAACTTTGGTCATAAGGCAGCTAATTGCAGACAGAGAAGGGACATGGACACCTCATACCGAAGTTCAAGACAAGTCAAGTCTCGTCAGCAAGACAGTGTTGCTCTTTCAAACAGGTTTTCACCTCTCAAAGAAGACTTTGACTATGAAGAACCTGGGTATGTGGAAGAGATAATTGAAAGACCATCAGTTCTTTATACTCGATCTAATGTCTCATGGAAGGAAAGGAAGAAGATTGAGAAATCCAACCTTGTAGAGGTGGCCCTCAAAGCTACGAAGAACAACAATACCTGGATTCTGGATAGCGGTTGTTCATCTCATATGACAGGTAATGCCGGCCTACTAACGAATATCATAAGGAATGTCGATGGTACAGTAAGATTTGGTAATGATGGAGCTCTGAAAATCAAAGGGAGTGGAAGTACAGAATTAGCTAACGGAGAACTAAAGAAGACTGAAGTCCTTTACGTAGATGGCCTACGTCATAATCTCCTCAGCGTGAGTCAACTCTGTGACTCAGGACTTATAGTCACATTTAATCAGAAAGGCTGCACTATCAAGGGAAAGACTGGCAATTCACTTATGAAGGGATGCAGAACAGAAGACAACTTGTATCAGGTTGATAGTGAAGAAAATGTATGTTACATGACTGTTGAAGAAGAAAACAATTTGTGGCATTGGAGACTGTGACACATCAATCAACAAGACATGGAGAAAACATCAAAATTGAGAATTGTCATGGACATTCCCAACCTGAAGCGTGAGCGTGAAAAAACTTGTGATGCTTGTATTCGTGGGAAGCTGGTCTGCAGTTCATATCGGCCAAAGAAGAAAAGAGCGTCACACCTTCTTGATCTGATTCATACAGATGTTTGTGGGCCAATAAATGTTGCCGGAACTCATGGAGAAAGGTACTTTGTCCTTTTCATAGATGATTACAGTAGAATGGCATGTGTGATGGTCATTCACAGGAAACGACAAGTCCTTGACTGCATGAAAACATATCGGCGAATCGCCGAGAATGATACTGGACGAACAATCAAAGTGTTGCGATCTGACAATGGAGGAGAATACACGTCCATTGAATTTGAGAATTATCTGGAGAAGCATGGGATACAACATGAGGTAGCTGCTGTGAGAACTCCACAACAAAATGGAGTTGTTGAACGTAGGAATCGACAGGTGAACAACATGGCAGGAACTATGCTGATTGAGAGTTGTATTCCACGATATTACTGGAAAGAGGCTGTTCAAGCTGCAGTGTACATTCAGAACCGAACAAGACTTTATATGGGTGAGATGAAGACACCATATGAATTGTGGCATGGACGGAATCCTTCTCTAAAATACTTTCGTGTCTTTGGAAGTAAGTGCTTCATCAGGAACAAAGAAGGAAATCAAGGGAAATATGGCGACAATGCAGATGAAGGAATTTTCCTCGGTTACTCAATGAACAACAAAGCCTACAAATGTTTCAACAAGCGTTTGGGAAGGATTGTGGAAAGCAATGATGTTAAGATAATTGAAGAGAAAACCACAAATGCTTCAAGGACGTCATATGCTGATGTGATAGAAAGTCAGGAAGAATGTGAACGTGAAGAAAATACAAATGCAGAAATAGAGGAAGCTGTTCAAAACACTCAGCAGTCACATCATGATGTTGACTCAGAAGAAGAATCTGAAGAAGAAACTATGGCTGAAGAGAATACTACTGAACCTCGCAGGAGAAATCGAAGAGCTGAGATTGATCCATCCAACATAATTGGGGACAGGAGTGCACCCACTCAAACAAGAAGGATGAGGAATACCACGCAATCTGCATTTCTATCAGTTGTAGAGCCATCCTCATTCGAAGAAGCTGCAAAAGATAAATCTTGGGTGAAAGCCATGAATGATGAATTAGATCAGATTGACAAAAATCAGACATGAGATCTTGTCCAGAGGCCCGAAGGTCACAATGTGATTGGTACCAAATGGATCTTCAAAAATAAGTTTGATGAGCATGAAAGTGTTATCAGAAACAAGGCACGACTGGTATGTAAAGGATACTCCCAGATTGAAGGCATTGATGTTGAAGAAACCTTTGCTCCAGTGGCTAGACTGGAGTCAATCAGGCTATTCCTTGCCATGGCACTCCAAAGAGGATATAAAGTATATCAAATGGACGTCAAGACAACATTCTTGAATGGTGTACTCGAAGAAGAAGTCTACATTGAACAACCAGTGGACTTTGTTTTGGGTACTGATGAAACAAATGTCTGCAAACTAAAGAAAGCTCTATATGGTTTGAAGCAGGCACCACAGGCATGGTACTCACGGCTGGACTCATATATCAAGAAGTTGGAATTCAAAAGAGGAGGAGTTGATCACAATCTCTATGTGAAGAATTCTCCAAAAGATCAATTCATGGTTTTTGTCTACGTTGATGATATCATATTTGGTGACAGCAGGCAGAAATCAGTGGATGAATTTGTCAACCACATGAAATCAGAATTTGAAATGTCTATGATTGGGGAGCTCACATATTTCTTGGGGCTGCAAGTGATTCAAAAGAAGGAATACACGTTCATTTCTCAGGAAAAATATGCAAGAGAGCTGCTGAAGAAGTTCAATATGCAAGACTCCAAACCAATGTCAACTCCGATTGCAGTTGGAACTAAACTTGGAAAGCATGAGGATGGAAACTCTGTTGATCCCACCATGTATAGGAGGATCATTGGAAGCCTACTGTACCTAACAGCGACAAGGCCAGATATTGTCTTTGCAACATGCATTGCGGCCCGCTTTCAGAGTAATCCAAAGGAGGAACATATGACAGCAGTAAAAAGAATCATGAGATACATTCAAGGTACACATAACTTCGGGTTATTTTTTGCTGCAGGCAGGGACAGTGAATTATCAACATTTTCTGATGCTGACTGGGCTGGTGATGTAGTAGACAGAAAGTCCACTAGTGGTGGAGCTTTCTATATTGGACAGAAATGTGTTGGCTGGTTGAGCAAGAAACAAGAAAGTACTTCTCTTAGTATTGCTGAAGCTGAGTATATCTCCGCCACAAAGGCATGCACTCAACTGCTATGGATGAAGTAGCAATTAACTGACATTGGCGATGAGGTGACGCAACCAATGGTGATTTACTGTGACAATAAGAGCGCAATTGATCTTACGAAGAATCCTGTTCAGCATTCTCGTACAAAACACATTGAAATCAGGTATCACTTTATCAAAGAGAAAGTTGAGCAAAGCGTGATTAGATTGGATCATGTGGGAACAGATGAGCAAGTGACTGATATCCTGACAAAGCCACTGTCAGCGGCTGTGTTTGAGAAGCATCGGTTGAACCTCGGTGTTCGACCACCTCCCAGTGCATAAGGAGGTTACAGAATTCTCCTCTCCCCATTTGTTATAAATGTTTTAATCTGTTTATGGATATAATGCAGGTTTATGGGGGAGATACTATCCAGGGGGAGTATGGTTTGAGCTGAACATGAAAAAATTTTACTGGTCTTTGGATTTGTTGTCAATGGGGGAGAAAAGAGAAGGAATAAATTCAGGCGACTTCAATGGATGAGAAGAATGAGAAGGAAAACAGTGGAACCCAATTCAAGCCTCCTCTCTTGTTTTCTACACCGAGCATTGCTCACGTAGACTTAGAGTGTTGGCCGGGTTGATTCCTGCGTTTTTTTGGTTTTCACATTGATAGAGATCTATTGAATTTTTCTTCTGATTGCTAACAAACCCAAAGGGGGAGATTGTTGGAACCATGGTCTTCTATGTATGATTTGGAGTGTGGTTTGTGTTTGTTGTCAATCATCAATGGAAGTTCGGATCGTGTACCAGCAAAGAGACCATACTGTTCAAGCAGACAACAGTTTTGAAGGTGGCGCCGTTTCCCAGTGTTTGCCAAATTTTTGGGGTCCAAAATTTGGAGTTTGGTGAGCATCGCGAAAAGTGGATTTCCATGAAGAGCATAATTTCATATGGCAAAGACATGAATTTCGCGAAGATAGGATGCATGGTTTGGAAATCGCGAAGACCAGAAGAATGGAGGCGGTGATGCTTCGCGATTACGTCAAGTTTCGCGAACGGCAGAGGCTGAAGCGCATCGCGGCGGTGAAGGGCTTTGCGAGGGAGCTTCACGACGAAGGCGCGAAGGAATGTTGGGCTTCGTGAGGGAGCTTCGCGGCGAAGTCGCGAAGGTATGTTGACGGTGATTCTTTGCGACTACGTCAAGCTTCGCGAACAGCAAAGTGCCGTGGTGCTTCACGATTTGGATAGAATTCCGGCAGAATCTTTAGAGCTTCGCGATTTGAGCTGACGTGGCGCTGACTTCGCGCGGAAGGGTCGAGGGTCGGTGGAATCGCCTATAAATAGAGGCCGACCCCCTCAAGAGAAGCAGAGAGAATTTCAGAGAAAGTCCTTTGCTCTCGGTTCGCAAAGGTCTCTCGCGAAGGCAGCGTGCTTCGCGAAAGAGGAGCTTCGCGGCGGCTATTCTAGCTCCGCGAAAGACGTGCGCCCCGCATTGGCTCAGTGAGCTTCGCGAAGAGGAAGGAGCTTCGCGATAGCCAAGCATTGCGAAGGCTGGAGCATCGCGAGAGTGCTTCGCGATTGAGCTTCGTGATTGAGCTTCGCGAAAAGGGGGTATTCATCAGTGGTTGGAATTTGGATCTTAACAGAGCATTAAAAACAGGACTCTGATGCAAGCAAAGTCTCATGCTGAACAGGAGACAAAGACTTCAATGCAAATCTATTGAAGAGACTTTCACATCTATAAACTGAGTGTGACTTCACCAACGGTAGTGAGCCAGGGGGAGTCAACGGGAGTGACCCGAGGGAAGTAGTGAGCTATCTCAGAACCTTTGTAAAGGCAGTGAGCCTGGGACAGAGTGACTGTGCCCGAACATTTGTAATCTCCAGCTAGTGAAGCTTAGTGGTTTTTGGTACGACTGACAACTTGTCGGCGTATGCTACTTGGACGTAGCCCTTAGTGGTGAACCAAGTAAAAAGGACTATGTCTTCTCTGTGTGTGTGCATGTTTTCGTTTTGATCTTTTTCATCTTACAGGTTCAACAAGTTCCTACTAACGTGGGAACAAGATCCACAACTTTAAGAAGAAAAAGTTGTCACCCTGATTCACCCCTCCCCCCTCAGGGTGTCCCGGGGTCCTTCATTATATTCATATTATTATTATTTTTTGATATTAATATTTCATAATTATATTATATATATTTTTTATTATTAATATTATAATAATATAATTTATTTATATTATTAATATTAATATTATTATTATATACAGAATTTAATAATAATAATAATATATTAATTTTTTATATTATTAATATTAGTATTATTATATTATATTATATTATTTATATTTATATTATTATTATTTTATATATTATTTTATTTATATTATAATAATATAATTTTTTTATATTATTAATATTATTATTATTTTTATATAATATTATACGATTTGTATTAATTATTTTATTTTATTTTATTTTTTTTAGTACTTGCGACGGGAATATTTGCGACGGGATTTCCCGTCGTAAATATTTTTTTACTGTAACATTTGCGACGGGAAGAATACCCGTCGTAAAAACATTTCTGCGACGGTCCGTCGTAAATACCTTTTTTAAATTTCGCATTTGCGACGGGTCAGAAACCCGTCGCAACTAATATATCTGCGACGGCCCGTCACAAATACCTTTTTTATATATAAACGAAAACCCATTTGCGACGGGGAAAAAATACCGTCGCAAATACTCTTTTTGCGACGGGACCGCCGCAAAAACACCTATTTGCGACGGAGCCCCGTCGCAAAAGACCTTTTGCGACGGGATCCCGTCGCAAATCGCCCGTCGCAAATATTCAGTTTTCCTGTAGTGTATGAAATCCCATATCCTTTTGTTTGATCGTATCATGTCTTACAACATTACCTATCAAAAAACCATACATCAAAAAAATATCAATAATATAAGATAATATAAAATACAACAACCATATGATATACTTTATTCTTCTTTATTAAAACATTATTTCAATAATCATGAAACCTGGAAAATCAATGATATAATTTTTGGGTTTCTATTGGTCGAAGAATTCATGTTCAATGTGGAATATGATATTATAAAACAAAAATTATAAAGATCACTATATGTGAAGCCAAAACCAAATATAAACAAAAAACTAAGAACGTTATACCTTGAACCAAGTATTTATATTCTATTATCTTTAAAGCATATGATTGATAAACATCTCTTAAAATCAACTTCTAAACTTCTTCCTCGATTGTGTATCCATGGGTTGATATGAATAATATAGCACTTGGGCCATATTCAACTTCACACCCACGATATTCTAGTACCTATTAGTGGAAAAGGGTGGAAGAGAAAGAGGGCTTCTGAGAGAGGGATAATTGGAAGGATGCAAGTCAGGATGAAACCAATATCTTAATGCTATATTCAACCTCATATTAGCCATGGGAACTCTCCTCAGGCCCAGTTTCATTTACTCATACGTTACATAATGTATGAGTTAATGATTCATCAATTCATGAATTCCCCATATGAATGAAATCTTTCGACACCACTTCTTATAGGGATGTGGTGGTACAATCGGTGTAGTCCCCGGGAGATAGCCCAAGATGCAATGATTTTTCAGCTCGCGTGCCTTATTCTCCACCAACCAATCCATCATCACAAAATTCTATGTTAGTGTCGTTACTGGTCCCTCAACTGCCCCTAGTGGATGAATGGGGAAACCAAGGTCTAAATCCCGAGTCTGAGGCGAGAAGTTTGTGAAACCTACTCACCGCAGATCATCTCACCGACATGTTATGGCCCATTGCAACAGTAAGTTTCAATATTCTAGAATCTATCACCCAATAGAAGGTCATGTGCATCCAGCAAACTCTCTGGGAAACGAACTTCCGTCTCTTTAATCTATGGGTAGCTTACCCCAAGATCCATAAACACTTCGACAACATCGGCCATCAATGCCGCACGGTCAACTTGGATGCGCTCCCCGTGGATCAGCGCCCTGAGTCGCCCGGTCATCATTACACCCTCCACCAATGATGAATCCATATATTTAAAGTGCTCTACAGAATTATTAAGGTGGTTTCCCCCACATCCATATCCTTTGTTGGGGGAAGTATGACGACCTTCATTTTGGTCCTATTCGGCGCAAGCCTGACTTGCCAAGTGATATTGAGGATATGCCTCCAGGCACAGTCGTAGTTAACATGGATCACCTATCAGAGGAAGAAACCGAGCTAGGACTAATTGAAGAGAAATTACCCCCTAGGGTGGTTCCACACATGTTGGATCCTTTGGGCAGGGTTTCTCACTAGAAATGAAATTTACTGTAGTTTCCTGTACCTTATGAGTCATTTTCCTTCGGTCGAGACCCCAATAAGGGTTAAGAGCACACTGGGACCTTCAAACCCTCTGACTCATCTGGATCAATGCAAAAGATAGAATATGAACCTGAAACGGATGTGTTGCATCAATAAATTGTGGAACATATAAAGATGGATGACGACCTTCTCACTGAATGTGATGCAAAATGACAACCAGATTACGGTAATCCTCGACTGGGGTAGCAAGGGCTGGTATAGCCTCCACCTAGTGAGTTTCCTCTTGGTGACCTTCACCATCCTTCCCATATAGGAGGATAAGAGTCCTATGTTTATGGATATAGGGTGCAATATGCATCACCAAATATAACCGAGTTGCGTGATAACCCTCCATAGGACCCATCTCTTGTTCCCCCGACCGCTCCATAGGTCGTTCCACCAACATTCTCATAAATCATCCCACCAGCCACTCCATGAGACTCTAGGCTATCTTACTAGGTTGAAGAACCTACCAAATCACTGGTGGTTAGATATCCTCATCAGTATAGGAATCCCCACCATGATGATCCAATTGCCACTCTCATTTCCCGCCTTGAGGCTTTGGAAACCTAAAAAGTGGTGATCCCGCCTAATGGAAAGCCGTATCCAGCATGGGTGGATAATATGCCAGCACCCCCGGGATTCATAAATCCCACCATCTCCCCTTTTAATGGGACAAGAAACCCACTTCAACATCTGGCCCACTTCATTTCACAATGTGAACCTATGTTGGGAACTCCAGCATAACAGAAGGCCGCCAAACTTTGGTGTAATGATCCAACATTGGAAGGGCCCGAATATGTTTGGTACAACCAGTTACCCATTAGATCCATATCTAGTTGGTATGATCTACAAAGAATGTTTCTTTACCAGTTCAGTTCTACCACTTGAAATACTAGTATCTCCAACCGATTCAAGTGAAAACAGAGGTCGGATGAGCGGGTCACAGATTTCGTCACCATGTGGAGGGGTCTCACCTATTTGCTTAATATTACACAGACTCAATAATAGCTTCTAACAATGTGTGTGGGGAATGTAAAGAATAAAATAGTCCCTTCTCTCATTACTAGGAACTTCCCAGGTGGGTTTCGAGATTTCTCTGAAAAATATCAACATTTAGTAGAAGCCTTGCAGCAAGCCAAGAAGGCATGTCCATACCTCCTGTAGTTACCACAAGAAGAGCCACTAAGGCTGAGCTCATCATGGTAGCACAAATAGAGGCCCCTTGGTAGATAGAATTTTTACTAGAGGAGCAACCTCAACAGATTTTCTGAGGTCCACCGCCACAAGCATAGCCTCCGACTTAGTAGTTTTCCCCTTAGAATCGGCAGGCGACCCCGCGTAACATTCCTCCAACACCTAGGTTAGATAATTCGGTTCCACCTTCCTAACAGGATCTTCCAGCCCCTCGTCAAGGTCAGGCCCCCAGATATCCTTTCCCAGGTCAGAGGAACTGGACCTACTCATTTAATGCAGTTCAGGTCCCTAGTTATTTACAAAGTTTCTTGGACTAGGAAATACTGTATTTTCCTGAATGCAAGAGGCCCGATGATGCAGATCTCACTGATTTCCCCAATTACTTCATCTATCACTGGTTCCTTGGGAACACCCTCAAGTAGTGCTATGTGTTTAAATACTATATTCAATACTAGGTAGATAACAATATAGTCAGGTTTGATCTAGCCCAGGCACATGTGGCATGTGTGTTTATAAAGCCTAATAGCAACAGCGAGGGTGAATGGAAGCAGGTTTCCAACAACAGGTCTCAAATATACGATGATCGGATGGCTTGCAAGGCATTTTCCCATGTGCATGGTATTAAATGTGCACATTTTAATCGGCATGAGCATTCAAAATTCACTGGGTTAACTTCTTCCACTTCCTTTGCATCAACATCTCAGTCGTCGTCCTCTGAGGGGAGTAAGCATCAATGACACAAGGGAAGACAAAGCCCTACACATGTGCCAAATATTTCTTGAACTCTCAGAGATTTCATTCCCCCAGAGACGTGGATTTCCCACAAAATCCTCTTAGCAATGGAGGATTCTTAAAGTGATGACCAGGGGTATGCTTTAGTCAATACCGCCAATATGGTAAACCCCTACATGGTTCTCAATGAAGAAGAGTGCCTGGTAAACCCTCCCAATGTCACCGGTCAATGCCTGCATCGACAAATCTGTGGGTATGTGAATCACAAGAATTCATTAGTTAGTGCTGCCAACTAAGCCATGCATGCCACCGAGACCAGGTAGCTGGACCAGCACAGAGCTCAACACGTGCAGCCTTCTCATCTCATTTCATCAGATTCACATCCACTGCCATTTGTACTACTAGATTGGGAAGAGACACTATGACTGTGCTATGATCAGCTACGTTCCATTGTGGATGAACCTCATTTATCTGGCCATCAGGAGATAGTCACTCTACGCAATTCGACTAGTGAGTAGCGGGACATTCCCAACACCGACTAGAATCCAATGGTTCAACCAACAACGTCCATCATACCTCCTACTATAGAGTGAACTCCTATTAGTAGAAGTGTATGCCTGGTATGAAAATATGATGCACTCAAGAATCTTTCCATCAGTCCTGCAAGGCTCTCTATCATCGAGGCTCTTCGCCTGTCAGTAGATATACATGAAGCCCTTTTGGAGGAATTAAGAAGCCCCCTCTAGTTTGAGACAGAAGTAGCAACTACAGATGCCTTCCATGCTGAGACAACCGAGCATGAAAAATGCCAGACCATCATCTGGTTCTCTGGAGAAGAAGAAGTTTCTCCTACGGTCACATACTCCCATTATACATCACTGGCCAGTTCAATGGCATAGAAGTCTTCCATTTTCATGTCAACACAGGTTCTGGGATCAATCTCATCTCGACCCGGATACTCCGCAAAAAGGGGCTTCCTGAAACAGATCTGAGTTCCTGTGACCAGAAGATTCTAGGTTATGATAGGATGGAGCAAACACAAGTTGGAAAGATTATTCAGGAGACCCAATTCAGTGGCCCAGTTTCCAGCACCAATTTCATGGTTTTCTCAAAAGACACCTCTTACAACGTGTTGATGGGTAGACCAGTTCTGCACCTATATGTGGAAGTCCCTTCTTATATCACCAATTCCTTATGTACTCCCTTAATGGTAGATTAGGAATTATCATAGGTGACGTGTCTCCCTTTTCCTCTTGCGAAGCCCACTACCTAGATGTCGACTATTACAAGAGCAAGGACCACTACCACAAAACTGGATTTCCACAGCGCCAAACTTTACTAGCACTGAAACGGACTTCTGGATTAGAAGTTATGGTCATTTTAACTTTCTATGGCTTTTCAAATACACACACATATATGTATTTATTCGTAAATATGTGTGTGTGTGCCTTTGTGTGTGTGTGTGCCTTTGTGTGTGTGTGTGTTGTATATATGTATGTATGCATGTATTTATTTATTTATAAACACACATAAAAAACATATTTTATAAATGTATTTAAAACTATTCTTATAAATATATATTAATATACAAATAAATATATGGATAAAAATTTATAACTAAATATATATATATAAATAAATATAAATATAAATTAATATACGAATAAATATATATATACTAGTATATGAATAAATATATATGTCTTAATATAACTAAATATATTTATATTAATATGAATCTATATTAATATACAAATAAATATAACTATATATATATAAATATATATATATTAATAATATATATATATATATATATTAATATATGAATAAATATATATTTATTAATATAACTAAATATATTTATATTAATATGAATCTATACTAATATACGAATAAATATAACTATATATATATACATATAAATATATATTAATATACAAATATATATATATATATATGAATAAATTTATACGTATTAATATAACTAAATATATTTATATTAATATGAATCTATATTAATATATGAATAAATTTAACTATATATATATAAATAAATATAAATATCATTAAATAGATAGAAAAACTAAATAACATAGTGGTAAAGGTGCAGACGCGTAAGGGGGGAGGTCTCGAGTTCGAGTTCGGGTGGAAGCAAGGAGGGGCGCGCGGGCATGTGGCGGATACACAGGCAAGGGAAGCGCGCGGGAGAGTGGGAGGGGGTCCGCCTAGCATTGATAGGGGGGGGGGGAGGGGGGTCAAACACTATTAAAATCCCCCCCGCATTATTATTCTTTTTAACTTTTTTTAAATTTTTTGACTTTTATCAACGCTTAAAAAAAGTGCTGATAAAAGGTATCTTTTATCAGCGCTGCTAAAAGTCATTTTTATCAGCGTTGATAAAAGACCCCTTTATCAGCGCTTTTCTGAGCGCTGATAAAAGGGACCCCCTTTTATCTTCACCTTGATTAACATTGCTTTTTTTAGCGCTATTAATAACCTTTTCTAGTGATGATAAAGTCCATGTTTGTAGTAGTGGACAAACAGATTCAGGCTAACGAGGTTGGGCACACTACGACTGTGACCAACCCATGGACATACCTGGATGATGCCTATGTTTTTTTGATTCACCGATTGGATTCCATTTCCCCAGACCTGGGACAATGCATTGTTGTCTTAGGAATGAGGGGAAACACGTTCCCAAGTGTATGGAATGTCATGAGATCACATCGTATTCCTACACAAATCAAGATTGGGTGATCCTAGAGCACCCTACTCCTATAAGGTATTGAGATGTACACCCCATGGAAACAGAAATACATCATACTTTCTTTTTTCCTTGGTCTGGGATAAACTTACTCAAGCCGACACGCCACTGTTGCTTTGATATCATCAAACGCGGCCCCTTGGGTCGAAAGATAGATGGGATCAGGTCATCAGCTTTCATTGCGATGGTTTCAGCTGTGTAGGAGTCCCTCGATGATGATTCCACTACCGCTTAGGCGGGCACCAGTGTCCTGTTAGGATTTATGAACTCAGAGGAGTCACCTCCTACCAATGATCTTCTCGTCATGGATGAAGAAGAGTATTTGGAAGACGCCCCTCCTACATTCGAAGAGGTTGTCTCCAGTACCGTCGATGAATTTGTATAGGTGAACCTCGGCACCGAGACAAATCTAAAATGAGTGATACTCAATATAGCTTGTCCTATAGAAGAGAAAAAATGATAAATGGATTTCTTAATGAAGAATCGTGATGTATTTTCATGGAGTTATAATGAGATCCCTGGGATAGATCCCCAGGTCACCGTCCACCGTCTCGGTCTCGCATCAAATCATTGCGGGTTCAAACAGCCTCCCAGAAAGATGCACCCTTCTCAGAGTGCAATGGTTGAGGGTGAGGTTGATAAGATCATCAAATCCAACTTTGTCAAATAGGTCTAGTACCTGAGATGGTTAGCTAACATCGTGCTCTTCAAGAAGAAAAATGGATAGATCAGAGTATGCATCGACTTCCGAGATCTCAACCGTCATTGTCCGAAGGATTCTTTTGCCATTCCTATGATATAACAGTTGATTGATGACACCACTGGGTTCCAGGATTTCTTCTTCATGGATGGGTATTCCGGATATAATCAAATCTGAATGGTCCTTGTGTATTAAGAGTGTACTACCTTCGTGGCACCACAAGGTACTTTCTGCTACCAGGTAATGCATTTCGGTCTAATGAATGTAGGTGCCACCCATCAGTGTTCCATTCACCACATATTTAAGATGATCCTTGGGACATTGGTTGAATTTTATGTGGACGACCTGGTGTTGAAATCTCACTATGGTCAGGACCATCTAAGAGATCTTGAGAAAGTGTTAGTCTCCCTTCTTTCCCTCAATCTGAAGATGAACCCCTTGAAATGTGCCTTTGGACTAACTCTAGAATTTTTCTCCTATTCGTTGTCAGATACAATGGAATTGAGATCGATTTGGAAAAGATCAAGGTCATCAACCAGACGTCTCCCTCGAGAAAAATTCGGGAGCTTTGAGGCTTTCAAGGCCACATAGTCTACATACGCCGACTCATCACAAATATGGATGGTAAGGGTAATCCCTTTTCCCTGCTCATAATGAAAATTTTCAATTATCAATGGGATGAGGAGTGTCAGACTTCTTTTGAAGAAATCATGATGTACCTTCTACAGCCTCTGGTTCTGAGTCACCCATTTCCAGAAAGTCGATGGTCCTCTATGTGACTTCTCTGGAATGGTTTCTTAGCACCCTTCTCGCCCAGAAGAATATAGAGGGAATAGAGAACATTTTATACTATCTCATCCACATGCTCCTCGATACGGAGACAAGATATTCCTCTATCGAGAAGAGCTACCTTGCACAAGTATTCGTAGTGCAGAAATTGTAACATTACTTGTAGAACCATGAGTTACAGCTGGTGTCCCGAGTGGATCCGTTTGAAGTATATTCTAAACCACCCCATGCTGAAAGGTCGTCTAGCTCAGTGGGCAGTGATCCTTCAAAATTTTGACATCATGTTTTTCCCACAGAAGGCTATCAAGGGACAGGAATTGACATACTTTCTTTCCGCCCATCCATCCGCCATAGAGAAGTCTCTAGATATTGAATTTCTAGATGAGGAAATCCTCTCAGTGGATCAAGCTACTCTGTGTTGAAAAATTCACATTGATGGTGCTTCCTGAAGCCCTACCAGCATGAGACTTAATCATCCAAGACTCAACAGAGTAGGAATGTGTATTTTCTCGATCATTCCTGCACAAGATGTCCTACCCTATTCGTTCCTGTTGTCAGAAGGATGTACCAACAACAAGTCAGAGTATCTGTCTCTCATCACTGGTCTTGAGTTGGCCCTCAATATCGATGTTCCCCACATGCATGCAAAGGGGGACTGTGAATTGGTTGTCAAGAAGATCAATGGAAACTATGTCATCAGAAATATGGAGATCGTACCTGTATTAGAGAATACTCTCCAATTGATGGCCTAGTTCGCTTCTGAACCAGAAGTTACCCATGTCCCTCAATCATAGAATGGTCAAGAAAATGCCCTAGCCAACCTTGCCTCATATATTGCAGAGCTTGACCAGGATGATTTTATTATCAATGTGGCACATTGAAGAGTCATACCTCCCATCACTCCAGACGATGATGATAACCTATAGGTAAGCCACCTTACCACTGATGCCTCCACATTAGGACCTCCAATTACCCCTGCCACGACATTGGAAGGGACCCCTGATTGGATGAATCCCTTTATTGAGTATCTCGAGCATGGTAATATCCTGACAGACCGAGCCGAACGGGAGATAATCCGACGATGTACAATATAGTTCACCCTCCAGAGTGTTCCTAGTATTGAGAAGATCCTCTACAGACTTGGGTTTGATGGGATTATCCTCTACTGCATTCAAGGAAACGAGATCTCTCAGGTTATATAATATGTTTATAATGGTTCATGCGGGGCTCATTAGGCAGGGCCCAAACATTCTCATCAGATCTGAAGATTGGGATACTTTTGGCCCACCATGATCTGTGACTGCATTGAGTTTTCCAAGAGGTGTCATGCATGCCAGATCCATGCCAATTTTGTGCATCAGTCGCCAATTCCTCTCTACAATACAAAGTTTTCTTGGCCCTTTTAGGTCCGTGGACTCGATGTCGTGGGACCATATCCACCGGCAATAGCTCGCCAGTGCAGGTTCATCCGGACCGCTATGGATTTCTTTTCCAAGTGGATAGAGGTAGTTTCGCTCAAGGATTTTAAGGCCCATTCCATCGTTGACTTCTTGAGCTCCAATATCATCCACCATTTCGGAGTCCCTCATGTCATCCTCTCTGATAACGGCACCAACATCCGAGCAACGGAGCTGAAGAAATAGTATGCCACATACAACATCTGTTCTAATCAAACCTCTCACTATCATGCACAAGAAAATGGGCAGATAGAAGAATTCAACAAAACTCTCTCTAACATTATGCAAAAGATGGTTGGTCAGATCAAGAAGATTTGGTCATAAAAACTCACCAACACTCTGTGCTTACTGGACGATGATTAGAAATTCCACCCAAATGACTCTATATTCTCTGGTGTATGGAACATAGGTAGTCCTACCCATCGAGATTCAGTTACCCTCACTACACACAGCCATATATGATCAGCATGCACCAGAAAAAGTAGTTGAAATCCATCTGGCTGAACTGGAAGCACTTGACAAGAATAGGATTTGTGCCTTGCCAAATCTAGAAATACATCTGAACAAGATAGACAAGGATTTCAATAAGAAATTTATCCTCCGGTCTTTCTTAAAAGTTTACACAATATTGGATCTCAGAACACCAATGGTACCTAGAAGAAAGCCACCAATGATGGAGCCAAAATGGGAGGGACCTTATGTCATTTACAAGGTTTACCCCAATGTTCTATACTCTCTGGTCACTATGGATTGTGAGCGTATTACACCACCCACCAATTGAAAATTTCTTAATCAATACTTTGCGCAAGGAAATCTCTGTCCTAAAAGATGTTAAACTACCTATCCCCATCCTAGTAGACATCAAACTTCTCATCTTCATCCTTCAAGACATTAAACTGCCTATCTCCATCCTGGAGGACGTTGAACAACTCATCTTCATCCTTCAAGATGTTAAATTATAAATGGTCTGAGCTCTATGACCATAAAATAATATCCCTTTTGTCCACCATGATAATAAACTTCAAATAGTGAATACACCTCATGGTCCAAGCTCTACGACCTTTAACTAAGATCTCCCTCATCCTTACCGTAAGACGTTAAACTGCATGGATACCACCACACTTCACACATCCCATAATTTGGGTCTCCACTATCTTTCATATTAGAAATCACTCCCTTAACATCATGGTCTCATTCCACTTTTTCTCACCTACCTTTTTGGGCCAATATCCTGGAGGATCTTGAGTGACAATTGTACACAAGTCTCACATTGTGAATATGATCAGTGGTCGATGCTCAATTGTTTGTTCCCATTCCAGGTAACATGAGATGGGTACTGCGTTGTGAACATGTTCAGCAGTTATCCTCAATCGTTATTGTCGTCCCCATTATCTCTTAAATGATGAGCATGATGATTCAATTTTTTCCCTTATATCCCATGCACATGACATTAAACTAGGAATCTACGGTCTGAGTTCTACAATTATAAACAGTGATCCTTTGTGTCCTTTTCGCATGATGATAAACTATACGACATTTAAAGAACTGTGTATGGATTGATTCCCATCCTTATGGGATACATAGTGACACCCATACCTTTAATCTACAACCCATACCTAGGTCCCTCGACCTTTCCTGCCTCTTGGACCAAGTTCTCTCTTAGGATTGTGTGGTGTGGTACAGACTCTTTCTCCTCATTCACGTTGGGTTATTTTTCCCATTCCCCACACATCCCCTTGAGACACTCCTCTCTAGAAGCCTTGCTCTATGATGATAAACTGCACGACATTTCAAGAACTATGTATGGATTGATTTTTTACCCTTGTGGGATGCATAAGAATGCCCGAAAATTTCATTTTTTTGGGCCCAGCCTAGGTTTATCTGTTCTTTCTCTCGGCCCCTTGGATTGAGTTCTCTCCTGGAATTGTGGATGGTGTGGCGTATGTGGGATTATTTCCTCATTCACATCAGATTATTTTTCCATGTCATACACATTCCTCTTTGAGATACCTCTTTTCCCACATTCTTACTGTCTGACGTCAAAATGAATAGCATTTTTAGAACTATGTGTGGCTTGATTACCATCCTCATGGGATACATAGGAATGCCCAAACATTTTGTCTTCTGGTCCAGCCCTGGTTTTCAGAAACCTCTTCTTCCTTCTGGCCCCATGGCCTATGTTCTCCCAGCGGTATGTGGTGTGGTGTGGACTTATGTCCTCATTCATTTTGGGTTTGAAATAACCACACCACATACCTCTCTCAAGATCTCTCCATCCCCTTTTTTTCATCCTTATCGCATGACATTAAAATTCATGGCATTTTCAGAACTACATATGGCTTGATTCCCATCCTTATGAGATACGTAGGAACACATGGAAATTTCATCCTTAGGTCCAGCCCTAGGTCCCTCGATCTTTTTTGGCCCCTTTGGGATGAGGTTCCCCCCTATGGAATTGTGCGTGACACAATGTGGACTTATATTCTTATTCACGTCAGGTATGATTTATCACGCCATGTGCATTCCCTTTTGAACCTCGTTCTTTCATATAAGTCCAAAAAACATGATTTTAAACTATGCCTCCTCATCCTACATGACTTTAATATGATGTGTCTTTTCCACATGATGTTAAGGTTCAAGGGTTGGTCCTATCATACAACCTTAAACTATGACACTATCGTCCCGTCCACACGAAAAAAATGACACTGCATTTTGGTGTCCTCGCTTAAGGAGACATCATGTTTGGCATTGTTCTTCCACCATTCCATTTATCAAGGCCTACATATGGCTTGATTCCTACAGTGACATCTGAATTATCTATCATGGGTTTTTTGCTCTAAAAAAACACACCCACACTAAAGAACAAACAAGATCCATCAAATACCGCTTCTTTTGGTGCATAGGCCATACCTGTATGACAGTATTTCCCCTGGAATTGGTATCCTACCATGTAGTTTTAAAGAAATACATTTGGGTTGATTATCTTTCTCATGGGATACGTAGGAATTCCTAGACATTTCGTCTTCAGGTCCAGCCCTAGGTATCAAATCCTACCTTCTTTCGGACCCTCGACATGAGTTCTTTTTGATGCACATGGTGTGGGGTTGACTTATCTATTCCCCATTCATGTTGGGTTTATAATAGCCATGCCATGTACTTCCCTTCAAGTATCTCCCTTCCATGTTACCTCACCTCTTTACAACATGATTCTAAACTTCACAACATTCCAAAACTACATGTGGCTTGATTATCACCCTTATGGGATACATAGGAATGCCCAGACATTTCATCTTTGGGTCCAACCCCAGGTTCATGAAAACATTGTACCCCTTTTCATCCACTCACCTATGTGAGTCATCCTCTCTTAAATGGACCACTCAACTCTTTTCATGCCTCCCCAACATGCTTAGATGCATTGTGGTTTAGGACTTAAGAGTGTTGAATTCTATATGGCTATCATTTCATATGTTCCTATGATTTACGTTGCCCATTATTTGGGTTTCCATCATCTTCCATATACAAAAGGACCCCCAGATAGCATAAATTCTAGGCCTTAGGGATCTCCTACCATCTTGGGCCAACATTGCAGTGGATTTTGAAGGACAATTTGATACCATTCCCGCGTCTCGAATACCGTCAGCGGTCAACCCTCATTTGTTGCTCTTATTTAAGGTCACACGATGTGGATGTTGTGTTTTGAACATGGTAAATAGTTTTCCTACATTGTTATGAAACCCCCATTATTCCCTAAATATTTGTCTCATGATTCACATCCCTTTCCACTCCATCATGTTCATGTAGAATTTCAACACCCTTAGTGTTATACATCCATGCTCCTTTGCACGCTGGGAGGATGAACCAGTGTCATGGGGTCACCCTTGGCTCCACACCTTCATCCCCTACCGTGTGCTTCCATGCACTGTAAAGATATTATCTATGCTTATTTCCCACACCGAGCATGGTCCACATGGGATTAGGGATTTGGGTAAGGTTTGTGCCTGTGTGGAAAGACTACACTTCCATTTTGGTCCAAACTCTTTGACCATATACTAGGAGCTTTGGTCCCCTAATCCAGGAATCATGACCTTAAACTATGTTCATTCTCTTGTAAATTTGTAATGTGGTGCAGACTATCTTTCTTCTTTTCACAACAGTTTTATTTGTGGAACCGCGTCACATATTTTTACTTCAGGAATCTCCCCATTTTGGTTCGATCTCTATGACCATAAACTATGATACCCTACATCCTTATCGTACAATGATAAACTACGTCCTCTACACCCATTATGTGTACTAATAAATTACCCAACCATACGATGTCTTCACTCGAGAAGACGTTGTACCTTTTAGGTATTCACCACTTATCATACCACCTTCAAGAACTACGTGTGGCTTGATTCCCATTCTTATGAGATACGTAGTGACACCCATATTTTTTTTTGTGGTCCATCCGTATCACAATGAACCCTCTTATGCCATTTTGGCCTAATTTTCCTCAAAAGTACGTGGTGTGGTGTGCGCTTATGTCCTCATTCATGTTAGGTTTGCAGTAGCCATGCCACGTACCTCCCTCGAGAGTTCTCCATTATTCATCCTTACCGCAAGATGATAAACTGAACGGGCATGTCGCACACACATTACATTAAACTGGGCACCTTACGGTCTAAGATCTATGACCTTAAACTAGTATTATTACCGTCTTTGTTCACATGACATTAAACTATGTAATAATTACAATATTCCTCTTTAAAAATAGTATATCTCTCCCTTTTGGTATTGGTCACCTTCCATACCGCCTTCAAGAACTATGTTTGGCTATATTCTTATCCTTATAAGATATTTAGTGATGCCCAGACATTTCACCTTAGGCCTAGCTCCGAGACTATAAAATTTATAGGTTCTTTTCCCCTAATCATGATCCAAACTCAATGACCTTAAACTAGGGGTTTCTAGTCAATGTAACATGACTTTAAACTATTGAGTAGGGTCCTAGTGGTACGACCTTAAACTATGTGCAATGTCCTGATCATACAATGTTAAACTCTTGCATGCATCATCCTCATGGTATGAAGAATAACTGCATGCTTATCATCCCCATTTATATTATATAAAACAATAGACCATCCAAGGTCCTCTCTAGAGAGGTCCCTCTCGAAAGTAGGCTTGGTCTAGATCCAGACTAATATGCTCACCCGATGAATTTTTGTCTCAGTGGTGTAATTCAAAGAGTGTTGGACTCCATTTGAACAATCCATCACTTCGCCCCATTCTTTGTGTGCCCCTTATTCGGATCTTCACCCTCTTTCACATATGACGAGACCCTCAAATGGCATGGATGCTCGTCCTTTTGGATCACCTACCATTTTGGGACAATGTAGCAGAAGTTATTGGACATAAAATACAATTCAGGACCTATCTTTTCAAATGTGGTCATCAGATGGCCCTCGTTTGTGTGTCTTAATTCCAAGATAATGCGGTATGGAGATTTTGTTTCAAATATGGTCAAAAGTTACGCTCTTCATCATTCCACTATCATTATGTTACAAATATTGGGAATCATGATTCACACTCCCCATTCCCATTTGTTTGGATTGATTCTAACACCCATGGAATCATCCCTCTCATTCACTATAATACATTAGGAAGAACTTTTTAGCTGTTTAGAGAACCCTATTCTCTGAACAAGACCCCACCATTATCTCGGAAACTCTGGGTGGTCATTTGGACCCAGAGTATTCGAAACGTTTAGTCGGTACTCTCATATACCATGTGAATAATTATATAGACATCCCTTGTTTATCACACTGGGTATGACCCACATGAGATTAGGGATTGATTGATGGTTAGTTCACAGTTATGATTGAGATGTAGTAATCATATCAAATAAGGGGATTCATGCACACAACCAAAATAAACAAGCAAGTATGAAAGTATTTTTGTGAGTTCTTACAAGTTACAACGCCCATGGATTGGCCCCTTCAATAGATTGATTGACCTCCTCAATAGAGTGTTCCATCTCCACCACTCTTTGGTGTGTGACTTCCAAAATTTTCTATCATATGTTAAGATCCCTCTCCTCTTCACTTGTTGTGGGGCGCAATTCATCGGCCCTAATGCATGACTAGTCTTCATTAGCATGGATGTTAACCATCTATTGGGATGCTTGCCTCATCTTCTCCTCAACTTCTATTAGCTATGCCTTTAATTGAGATATGAATTCTGATTGGGTGCTAAAGAAAGCAGAGTGTCCATTCACTAGCACCCTCAAACACCAAACTTCTTTCTCGGCTTCTTGAAGTTTTTGGATATTGACGGCCTTCCTCTACTACCAACCAACACTAAGGCCATGTGTATCCCCCCATACATTCTTGACAAGGTAATATTGAATGAGCGTGTTAGGGTGTCGGAAATCCACTCCTCCAGCGCATAGTTCTCACAACCGAGGGTGAAGTTTTCCTATATGACTTATCCACTCTGATTTCAAGGTGTTATTGATGAAATGTTTGATCAATTTCCTTGATCGGTGTGGGATAACCTTGATATCCTATTCATCAGAAGTGGTCTCATCCCTCTCCTCTGGGTTAGTGGGTTCATATTCGGGAAATGCCTCCAGGAGCTCAGCAGTAGGATCTTCTTTGGGCTTGTCTTCATTGCTTGATTCTAATTCAATGATGTCCACTTGGTCAACTCCAGACTCTACCCTACTAGTAGCATCGCTCGTCACCACCAGTCACTCATAAGGAACTATCACTTTTTCACCTCAGGCACTTGGCAATATAGGGACCCACACCCCTCTTTGGAGTGGATCCTTGAGTCTTCCAGCTATTTTCACCAGTAACATGTGTACCATCCTAGAAACTAAGCATGTCTGGGTCACATTATCCAATTTGACCGATCAGGAAATAGGTACAGCTCTGAAGCATGATACATACCCTTACTAGACACTTGATTTCATATCGAGTCTATCATTTCCAGGAGGCCAGGACGTGGACCTTCGTATACCATTGTGAGCTCTGAAGATCCTGAGGAGGCTACCCCTACTCCCCAACACTGTTGGATTCTGCAACCCTTATCTCTATGACTACAGGTCCTGGTGTTTAATTCTCTCCACCTATCACACCTTCATCCCCGTCTGTGGGAGTGGTTGATTGAAGATTATTATGTAAATATAAGTGTCATTTGTGAAACCAAGATAAGTTAAGAAGGGCACTGGCTCAACGAAGGGAAGTGGGAACTCACTTCTCGAGTTACAACAAACTCACCCAAGGAAATTCCCCATGAGGCCACTATTTTTCCTTTTTCAGGATATGCTCCCTTGTATGTCTCCTCCATTTCTCAGTGGAAATCTTCCTAATTGACTTCTCCCCTCCATGATTCTTTTGCATGATCGGGAAAGGGAAAATGCTCTTCCAGTTGAACTGCCGTCAATTCTGTAGGAGTAGTCAGGTTCAATATCACCCTTACCTAGTCCATCATTGGCTGCATGTCTCCATGAGACTGTATTATGTACTCCATTTCAATCAAAAAATTTCTTCCCTTGGTAGGGGTAACATTGAATCCACCTTTCAAAAAGACAATTTCTCCCAGCGCTATCTCGTGCATGTTCAAGTTTGTCCACATGCCTTTAACACCAAGATAAAGTTATCAATTTTCCAAATCGTTCCAGGCCTCTGGAAAGATAAAATCATAAGGAATCATCACCAGATGCGGTTTCTTCCATAGAACTTGAGGGGGGACCCTGGAAAAGCCTCGGGATGATTCACCTATCTCCCTGGCCCCCAGGCGGAGCCACCGGGCCCATCACTATCACCCCTGTCTCTTCACCTCCAGCCAGCCTTGTTCCAGGGTTTACTGATTCGTGGCCTACCACCTATAATATTATGACCTTGTCCCCTAGATGCATGTTGTAACCACCTTCTTAAATACCCCACATCGTCACTATTCGACGTTGATGTATAGAGACCACTGCTTTGCTGGACCAGATAGTTAGTTGCTATAGTATCTCACTAGGGTAGGCAGCCTCCCAACTCTATGAATAATCATGAACCAATCTGAATACAGCATTGGATAGAGGAAAATCATTCCACATATTTCCATCCTAGTAAAAATTATCCAGAGTAGTCGCATCACGCACGGGTGGTTCTCTTGGTGCACATTTGTATAAACTTGTGGGATCAGCCTCTGCATGCACCGAAATTGTCGTGTGAACCGGTGTGGCATATATGGTTCACATATAGGTTCACAGTATACTCGTGCCACCATCATACCACCATAGAAAGATATAAGATATGACCTCTTCTCTATAATATTTATGCCATCGTCAATATAGGCTCTGGTTGACTAATGGAATAGGTGGAAGATGAATTGTTCTGCCCGCCCCATCTTACCGAACATGGTCACTACATCTAGCTTCAATGGGGTGGTCCCTGCAATATTCAAAATTTTGGGCCAATAATGTATCTCAGGCATAGAAATGCAGTTAATATATTCTTATCCCCTCACGTGTGCTATAATCCAGCTATATAGGAAGTGAAACAACCCACAACGACCTCTTTCCCTCCATGATGTTCTATAGTAGATGGTACAACTTTTCTAGCACCGGTATGACCCAGTTAATGATATCTCCTCCAAACAGTTGATCTTTCAGGATGAATGTACTTGGTCTCACCCCCATGTGGGAATCTCTGACTAGTAATATCCACCCATAGATCAGTGGTGAGATGAATCTGTCCATCCTTATTATCGGCCGCCACTTAGTCTTGATGTTGTACCCCCACAGTTTCCACTGTCTATCCTCCATGATCCGCCATTATGATCATTATTTTCCCCAATGAGCTCCTCATGGACATACATGGTGCCTTAATGGTAGTGTTTCCTCCTCCGGTGGGAAATTCAAAAAATAGCCAAAACACTACTTAAAGTGGATGTCTTAGGTGTTCTGCTTATCCTCATCTGTACTTAGTACTAGCCTCAGTAATTCCATCACCAAAGGAGGAATATTATCCCTATCATCCCAGACGTTCAGGGAGGGGAGGAACTCATCAAACATTCCTTCCAGGATTGGGATGCTAGAAATTTGATGAATGTCCTAGAGGCTGATTCCAACATCCCTGTGACGTAGGTGGAAAGTATTGGTATCCGGCGACTACCAGATTATCAATTCAAGTATAAACTCCTTCAGTTGAGATATGATAAATTGGGAGGCCCAAGCAGCTTCATACAAGACTACTCTCCTCATTACATTCTCAAACTCTTTACAGTATGCACACGCCTAGTAAGCCCAAGCCCACTCATTGGTGAAGTTTCCGCCCTGGTGCAGATCCCAACCTTTGATCAACCCCTTGTCTAGATTCCAGAGACCTTCCTTGATGATATTATTGTACATAGGTGGAGACATGTCCATTACCAATGACTTTATGTCGATTTTGTTGACATGATTGTATAGGGAATGTGTTGTGACCGGTGTGTGATCTTTTCTAATGTGTCCATCCGCAACCCTTTACCATTGGTATTGCTCGGGGGTGCTCCTAAACTAGTATTCTAGCTCATCTTTTCTGGTGTCTGGGATGAAGACATCATCCTACAAGCTAAAGTTGTACAATGGTAGGCACTTTCAAAGTGGGTATTACTTTTCACCTCTGTCAACCACCCCTTTAGAAATTGGTGATCGGAAGTGCTTTGGATGTACTCTACCATTTTTATGTTGTTTTCTATGGGCTCCCTCCAAGGAGAGTTGGAAGGAACATCTCGTAAAACCTCCTGAGCTTCCATTAGCCCGAAGACATAGATAATTTTTTTGGATGGGGTAAGAAGGTTGACCACAAAAATAATTTGTGAAGACTGTTCGCGAAGACCATTCACGAAGACAGTCACAAAGAACATTCCCTCTACGAAGCACCCTTGACTTAGGCCTACCTTGAAAACGAAGAAATAGATCGTGATGCATCAGTTTACTAAAAGTGTCTGTGAAGCACCAGACCAAATAACTCTGGTTCACTAAAAGCATTCGCGGAGAGGATCGTTTAGTGAAGAGAGATCACTGGAACACTCATTCGTGAAGATTTAGATGCAGAAAAACAACTATGGCCCCCTATTTATAGGTGCGGTTGGCTCCAAAATTCATCCTTCTTAGAGAGTGAACTCATAAACATTGTAGAGTTAATCAGAACTCAAAAGGGCCCTAAATCCCTTTAAACCATCCCAAATGGATCCTTCGTGAAGCCCTCCGCAAGGATGGCCAAACTTCACCAAGACCACCTCCGTGATCATCTCCATGGAATAATGGACCCTCCATGAGTCCGACACATTCTGACGAAGCATGTCCTCTCCGCGGCGTTATCGGTCTCTACATCCCACTCCGCAACGGCCTCTTCGGCACTCCTCTCTGTGGCATCCTGAAGCCTCTGTGAGTCTGAGGCATTCTGATGGATCCCCTCCTCTCTACAGCATCACTCTTCTCCACGGTGAGTTCTGTGACCCTATATGACCTTTTTTTCCTATAAATAGAGGGATCACCCCCCCTCGAACCATTTTCACTCCTCCCTTTAAACTTCCGAGATTCCGGTTTGTAATGACCACCGTGAAACCAACATACGGATCGCCAAAGGTACTTGGAATCTTCAAACCATGCCTTGTGTTCTTCAGGGAATCCACCTATGGTGGGGATTCCCTTTGCGAAGGCATATGAACTTTTCAAAGGAGGGATCTCCCTTGGGGTTCTCGAGACTTCACAAAGCGTAGAGCCTTCGCGAAGTACTCTCCAAACAAAGATGGATTTTCTAAAGTGAAACTCTACTCCATTGAAGGCTTCCCTTCTCGAACCCTCTTCCCTCCATGAAGGGAGTACCCTTCGTGAATACTCTTCCCTTCATGAACATCCTTCCCTTCATGAAGGACCTTTCCTTCACAAAGATCCTTGTCTTTTCCTAGGCCATTATTTTCACAAAGCCCCTCTTTCTAATGTCTCATACTTTGCACGCCCATCTTCTATGTGGCCCTCCGGGCTCGTGCAGAGTGATTTCAATGTCCCTTGAGTGGTAACTCGTGTTGATTTGATTTTCTTTATGCTCCCTTGCATAGGAATGATAATTTCCATTTCTTCTTTTCATAGAAACACTAACTTGAGGCCCTTAATGGATCACCCCACAACCCTGTCTCCATACAACATTGCTGGTGTGTTCCCTTCACCAAGGGTTAAAGTGACCCAGTTATGTAAGTCCAAGATGTGAGGAATGAATCCCCACCATCTGAGTTGCAGGGTGTTAAACTTCCAAGAACCCGCATCCACGACACATGATGTTAAATTGTGATCAATGCATAAGCGAAAAGTCCAGAGGGGACCATGAAGGGGATGTGCACCAGCGCCTTCTCACTCCGCTCTCCCTCTGAGATTTGTCTCTATGATCACCTCATAATGTCTCCACGTAATCCACTAAACCCTTACTCGGGCCTCCCTCCTGGAGTAAGTCCCAATCTCTATCTCCCATGGTATATAACCATGCGTAATCTCCATTGCATTTCTCACTGACACACCTTTCATAATGAAATCATCAGGTCTTTGTTGCCTCTTGTTTCTCACACTGAGCATGACTCACATTGTCTTAGAGTAAGCATCGACCGTGACATCTTCATTGGGATGCCTTAGTGTATAAGACCCATTCCCTATCACCGAAATACATGGAATTTTATCTTTTCCCTTTCTAGGAAAGGTATGTAGGAAGCCTCTTTGATGTTCAAGCCCCATCACCCATCAGTCCTGACCACTTCATGTCTTCTCGCCCTTATCCCGCAAGACGCTAAAGTATATGACATCATCATCATGCATGACGTTAAACTGTATGGATTTTAAAAATATGGGTTTTGATCCTTGTCTCCTAGGTAGAGTGCGTAGGAAGCCTCCCTAAGGTTCAACCCCAAACCCTGGTAAACATAGGTGTCCCCTTTGTTGGGACCCACATCCTTGTTCCTCCCTTTAGTGGCATCAGACTGGTTCCCAAGCAGCTAACCACATGTTATCCCCATACTCAATTCACACCCCTTCAACCAAGAGTGTCCCTCTTACGATGGGATGCTAACCACACATAATCCCCAGCATGTCTTTAGGATGATTTCCTTTGTGTACATCCTGATTCCATGCTCCTATTCCTAAACTATATGGACTTTGATTTCATTCCATAGGGATACATAGGAGGCCTCCCTAAGGATCAATACCATCTCTCATGTCCCATCCTGGTATCTCCCTCGAGCCTTTGTGTTTCGTGAAGGTCCTTCCCCAACCCGAAGGCACTACTTATTCCAGGTCCCATCCATGCATCCATTCTCACGATCCACCACCTCAGGTGACTCATCGCCGCACTGAACTACATGGACTTTGATTCCCACCAACTGGGATACGTAGGAATCCTCCCTGAGGTTCAATACCAACACCACCATCATCTTCACATTGGTTCCATCCCATTCATGTCATTCATGTCATTAAATCATCCATCATCCATCCTGATTCCACTAGGGCCGCAACATCCTAGTGAAATCATGGCATCCATTTTGGCTGCTAACCACACGTAAGCCCCCAACATGTCTTCGGGTTGTTATCCATTCTATACACCCTGATCCCATGACTCACCATCTCAAACTACATGGTTTTTGATCCCTATCCTCTACACAAGGTACGTAGAAAGCCCCCACGAGGTTCAATCCCAGCCAATGGTAAACCATGATGTCCCCTTTGTCAAGACCTAATCATCCTCTAATCCATCCTCCTTGGGTGACTTGGTCCACCCATCTTATAAACCTCCTAAATGATCCCTCCTAAGTATGTACCTATCTAATCCACTCTCTTCAGTGTTCCGATCAGTATGGTTCGTCTCTCATAGATGTTAAACTCACAACATACCCCGTGTTAAACATTTGAATATTAGGAAAACCTCAAAGACATGCCTATGACACACAATTCACTGCACTCGACATGGGATGAATCATGATTTTTCACCCTCAATAATCCATGTAATAAGGGGAAGAAATCCAGGTATACTAGTGTTTTAGTGCCCAGACATGCCTGTGATTCCAAACGTGACTACCACCCTAACTGAAGGTTGCTGCCCTGACTTGACTCCATGTAATTTCCTCACATAAGTAGTGTAATTAACCAGCATCTGCAAAGATATGGCACTGGGAAAAGTTTCACAAACAACATCTTAATCTTTAAGGAAGACCTGAACTAGGTGATTATTTCTAAGGAGGAATCCACATAAGGGGAGATCAAAATCCCATCATCCTATTTTGATCAAGGAGAAAAACATCCCTGAATAAGCGACAGATGTCGCCCGCCTTTGGAAAGTTGGAATGCGGGGAAACAAACAACCAACATGTCCTCTACGAACAGATGCATGTTCCCTAACGAATTCATAAGAAATAGAATGTCTACCTAAAACTATTTGTGTTTCTCGACCTACCAAATTGGGGGCAATTAGAAGGGAAATATGGATAATCTCCACTAGAATGTCCAAGAAATAGAATATTTTGAATCCAATGGTGAGGGATATTGGGTTTTGATAAATAGTGAGGACTAATATATATAATATTTATTGATTTATTTTTCTAAATTTTTTCAGGTAAAGTACTAAAATTATGTGTATCATATTTTTTGAAACCGAATTAAAGTGACGTCAAACATATAATTGCGATTCATACTTGAGAACGAAAACCTTCTCACCAGCACAAATTTCTAATAATGGAAAAGGTGCCTAGGTTTCATCCTTCACCATGAAATTAAATTATATGTGCTCGAAGAACCTTTCCTAGTAGTGCATGGTAATGAGGAAAGTGATGAATATTTGTCTCTCTATGAGAAAATTTTTAATAATGCTACATATGTTCAATATTTCATGCTATCATCCATGTCCAATGAGATTTTGATGAAATATGAGGGCATGGATGCAAATATCATGATGTCCCACCTTTGGAATCTCTATCAAGAGAAGGTAAGATAAGGGAGGTAAGAGATCTCTATTGCTCTGTTTAAAAATAATCTTAGAGAATCTGTGCTAGCTAGGCCTCATTTACTCATGATTATTGGATACATTGAACACTTAAACATCTTAGGGATTAAATTACTGAATTATTTTCATACAAATCTCATACTTTCATCACTTTCCAAGACCCTCTACAACATTATTTTTAATTAAAATATGGGAAATAATGATTAGTGTCTTTTAGAACTTATTACTTTGATTCTTCAAGTGGATAAGGACATGGGGTTTGATAAACCCAAAGTCCTTATGGTGAATAAGAAAATGAAGAACAAGGAAAAGGGTACCAAGACATATAAAAAATCTAAATCTCTCGAGAACCATCCTTCTATAAAGAAGAAGATCCAGAGGTAGAGCATAGAAAATGAGGTAGTATGTTTTTAATGTGGCAAGAAAGGCCACTGAAAGTGGAACTGCACCCAAAATCTAGGGGAAGCTAAAGGTGTACTTGTTATCCAGTGTAATAATTCAATATATACACATTATTTATTAGATAAAACATTTGTGGATCACATCTATATCCAAATGTTGGAACAAAGTATATTTCGAAATATTTTCTAGAGGCTAGGTGGATTCAAGAGCTGCTAATGGTGTGATGCTGGATGCTTTGGCCATTAGTGACTACAACCTTTCTTTTCCAACGAGAATGATTTTGGTTTTAAAAGATTTTTATTATGAACCTACATTTACTAAGAACATAATTTTTGTATCATGCATAGAAACAGATGGTTTTATCTTAATTTATTGAAATAAAAGGTTTTTATTTTATAAAGACAAAAGTTGTTATGGTATGGAGCATTTAAATAACAATATTTGTGTATTAAATTATGAAAACCAAGTGTTTGATATTGATAATGAATCATGTTCACACGAATCCTATAACACATAGCTTTGGCATCACCACCTTGTTCATGTAAATGAGGAGTTTGAAAAATCTCTCTCAACATTATTATATAGACTCATTTGATCTAAAACCACTTGAAGGATGGAATTCCCGTTTACATAGAAAAATGATCAAAACACCATTTGGTGGATAAGGTAAAAGGGCCACATATATTCTAGTATTGGTACACACTAATGTATGTGGACCATTTCTAGTAGAATCTAGAGGTGGATATTCTTACTTCATAACTTTTAATGATGACTTGAGTAGCACTAGTGCAGAAAACATTTTTTACGTCGGTTATTTTTCATTATTTACGTCGGTTTTTAGGCGACGTTAATACGGACGACGTTATAAATAACGTTTTTTACGTCGGTTATTTAAAACCCGACGTAACATCCCTAACATCACGGTGTTTATCACGTCGGTTATTAATGAACCGACGTGAAAAATGATGGGGGATGGAGGTTTATAACGGCGGTTATTATATAACCGCCGTGATAAACCGCGGGTGGGGGGGGGGGGGGTTATCACGTCGGTTATTTTTAAACCGACGTGATAAAACGCCTGGGATATCGTTAATCACGTCGGTTATGTCATAACCGACGTGATAAACCCTTCCCCGGGCCTATTATCACGTCGGTTTCTTAAATAACAGACGTGATAAAAAGGCCTGGGAAACGTTTTAGCACGTCGGTTATCTCATAACCGACGTGGTAAATCGATTCCCAGGCCTTTTAGCACGTCGGTTCTATTAAGAACCGACGTGATAAAAGGCCCGGGAACGGTTTAGCACGTCGGTTCTCGAAAAAACCGACGTGATAAACCCCTACCGATTTATTTACCACGTCGGTTATTTTATAACCGACGTGAAAGCGATATTTTTTTTTTAAAATAATTGCACTGCTCTCACCAAAAAGCAACCAGAAACCAAACAACAAAAATAACCATGCCAGCCCTCCCCCAAGCCCCAACTGAACCCCACCCTCATCTATACCCACCTAACAACCTGGCCAGCCCTCCCCCACCACATTGGAGCCCCACCACAACCCTTGGACACCCCCACCCCTTGGACAGCCCCCACCCTCATTTACACCCCCACGACCCCTAGTACAGCCTCAAACACCCATTGGACACCCCTCCCATATCCCTTGGACACCCCCACCCCTTGGACAGCCCCCCACCCTCATTTACACCCCCAAGACCCCTAGTACAGCCTCAAACACCCATTGGACACCCCCCACCACTTGGACACCCCCCCACCCCTTGGACAGCCCCCCCACCCTCATTTACACCCAACCGACCCCTTGGACAGCCCCAAACACACCTTGGACACCCCTCCCATATCCCTTGGACACCCCCCCACCCTCATTTATACCCCCCGACCCCTATGACAGCCCCAAACACACCTTGGACACCCCTACCATATCCCTTGGACACCCCCCAAACACCCACCCACCCCCTTGGAACCTCTCCCCCCATACCAAAATCCAGACCAGAAAAACCATCAACAGTAGACCAAAACAAGAAGTAGAGAAAAATTAAACATTCAGTTATATAACATTCAAAACTTACACTGTCAACTTCAAAAAAAACTAAATCCAACCTAAACGACTACGAAATACACAATTACATTGACAATATTCAAAATTACATTTTACATTACAAACAACTAAAATTCAATCAAACCTGTAAAATAATTTGACCACTCCACTTGTAAGTGTTTGATATCTTCAGCAGTAAAGGGTTGAGGGTCATCAAAAAGCTACAAAGGAAAAGGATAGTAGTCAACGTGTATAATGAATAAATCAAATTGAAATATTATGAGAAAGAGGAAATCTTACCAGGTCAAAACTCAGAACTGTCCCAGTTGTTATTATTTCATACATAAATCTTAACATGTAATATCCGCATTCGATGATGCCTTGTTGCTCATGACATTTCTGTTTGAATGAGTGTAAATTCAATATATTATTTTTATGTAATAAATCAAAATGTACAAATTATAAATGGATATTTACCTTCGCATGTACATATTTGATCTTGAAATTCCTTTTCTTTGCGCTTTTTCGAAAGTGGACCCATGCCCTGTTAGAAAATAATACGAATGGGGTAAATTTAAAATTCATTATAATATATAAAACTATTGTGAAATTGAAACTTACGTTTCCAATATATTCTTAAAACTTTCTCGCACATCATCATGGAGAGAGCATATCCAATAAAGTGCTTTCTCCCTAGGGTAAAAAACCCCTAACATCCAATGATCCCTGATAAAAGGAAATTTAACGTTAGTGGTTTTTTATGTTAAAAGATAATTAACTCTTTGAGAGGGATGTGTTTCATACCTCTCACAAAAAGGCATCATCCAACACTGTGTGATTACATTCTTTTCAAATCTATCAGCAATATAAATCATTCTTTGTTCCTCATCCAATGCACATGCTTCAGGGGAAATCAATTGTGGGTCCACGAATCCATATACATCTGTCAGCTCATTCCTCTCACAAATTTTATACAGATACCTAATACAAAGCAGACATAAGTATACATTTTTAATAAATATAACGCAAGGAAAAGGTGTTAAGACTTACATGATAAAAATTTGCACCACGTTGATGCCCAACTTATCTCCAGTGATAAACTCCATGATATCAGTTTTCATAATCCCCACACATAGTTCACGTCCACAGACATGAGCTTCCATTGTAAAGTTATAATGATCCGCCAACAAATTTGAATATCTTGACAATTTGTCAAGACTGCTAGTATCTGCATCTGATGTCATAGCTATCTGTCTTTGTTGTTGTCTATACAGTATTTCTTTACCTTTGAAGTATTCCTGTAAAAATAAATTGAAAAATATATTAGTTTTCAAATGATAAAACATTAATAAAAATATAAAATAAAAGATATAACATCCATACCTCTATGGTAATGAGTCGAAGAAGTCTGGATGACCAAAGTAAAAAATGGCCGATACTATGTCCAACTGTCGTCACCTCATCTGTAGGTAATGGTATCCGAGCTGATCTATCTATAATATCCTGTACAGTGACCCTCTGATTCTCTACCTCTAACTGTTGATGATGAACTGTATCTCCTATACAATATACCATCCCATATGAAACTATATGATGTTGAGGATCATCAACATACAACTCACAATAAGTAGGTAGTTGCGGCGGAGGAGGAGGATCAAAAATGGGGTCCGCAGGCTGAGGTGGGGGAGTGGGAGCTACTGGGAGAGGTGGAGTGGGAGCTGCACCCTGAAATTGTCTTTGCAAGTCTGCAAACATAAACTGCACCGATGCTCTAATCTTTTCCTCCATTGTCGCATTAATATTATGGACTTCAGCCTCCAAGGATTCTATTTTTTTTTATAAACTCCCTCAACGTTAGAAGTTGAGGAACGTGACAACACTTTTCTTACCGATACACCTGCCGGATATCCTCTTACACGGCCAGGATGTTCGGGCTTTCCCAATGCCACAGATAAAATATCTTCCCTCCCAGATGGTGTAAATGTCCCCTGTGAACTCTGCTCCTCAAGAGAGTCCTGTAATAATTAATTGAACATTTCTATAATGATTGGAAATATATGACGAAAATAGTAAACTTAAATAAATAAAATAGATATCTTACAATCCTCTCAACTACGAGTCTCGATTCTTCTGAAAGATATTGTCCTTTTTTGCCCTTCCGAGCTCTTTTCCATTTCTCATGTCTAGATGGAGGGGATGGAGGGGCCACCTCTCCAGAGCTTGAAGACCCAGCTCTTAGTTGTTGAAATTTTTCTGCCATCATTTGTTCTTCCAATAATGCATACCCTCCCTGAGATAAACTATGAGGGTATACATTTTTAGATTGGATCTCTTGATGAGCTTTCCTTGTTTGCTGTAAATTAAGAATAAGTAATCATTAACAAAACAATAATAAGATCATTTATATAAGAAAGCTTATAAAAGTTTACATTGCCCTTACCAAAAATGATTCTTTTCTTCTACTTTCAAAAAACTGTCTCCATGTGTCTTCATCTATAAAAGGATATATACGACATGGATTCTCACGACTCCTATGACCATAAATGAAATCAGATGAGAGGGTTGATTTGAAATCCCTCCATCTCCTAGCAGCCAACGATAAGCATTTCTTCCTGACTCCTCTAGTGTCAGGAATATCAAATGTCATCTGATAAAAAAGAGGTTAAAAATATTATATATACTAGAAACATTTAAAGAACAGTCAAACAATAGAAAAAGATCTTACCAAAATGGTCTCCCACAGCTGAGAAATTATCGCCTTATCCACACTTCTCCAATCGTCATAGAGAATGCTTACTTTGCTCTTAGCCTGAGTTGCTACAAAACCCTTAAAATCTTTAGCATTTGGACCTCTAGGAAGATCATCATCATCAAACTCCACGACTATCCTCTCCTCCTTCGTACGAGCAAGTGATAATTTTGGTAAACGTGTGCACCCACGCTTACCAACCTTTGAACTCTTTTTCGTAATAGGAGCATGTGAATGTTCCTTCCCAGATGTATGACCAATATGCTCATCTCCAGAATCATGTGGCTGATCAACTGATTGATCTGTCATTTTCCTTCAAATCAAAAAAACAAACATTAGTTCACAAATATACAAATTCAAATATTGTAATACTACTTAATCAGAAAATAGAAAAGTGTACTAAATTACATAATAGTAAACATTGGTAATATGGTAAGCATGTTAAACAATGATAAATATGGTAAACACAGTCTGTTGTACCCCTCTCTCTTGGATTTTAATGATCACAATCACTCTTATTATGTTCTAACTTGTTTTCAAGTGTTTTTGTTGATAGGCAAAAGGTTGCCAAGGAGTTGGCCCAAGAAAGCTGAAAAGTGGACTCACTGAGTCCACCGGTCAGCCGGTGTGAGCTCACCGGCCAGCCGGAGGACCCAGGCAGTAGACTTGCCCACTGCCTGGTGTCACCGGCCGGCCGTTGGACCAGACAGAGAGCCTTCCTCTCTGTCTGGACCACCGGCCGGCCGCTGGATCACCACCGGCCGGCCGGTGGATGAGACAACCTTGCTGTCTGGACCACCGGCCGGCCGCTGGCTCATCACCGGCCGGCCGGTGGACCAGACAACTTTGCTTTCTGGACCACCGGCCTACCGGTGATCCACCACCGGCCGGCCGATGCGCCCAGGACTTCTCCTCTTTACGGTTTTTATTGTTTTATCATTTTGGTTTGATACATGTTTTAATAAGTAAAAAATTTACAATATCTAACATTATATGAAAAAACTAAATGTAAACAAGAAATAAACATGTGTTACCTGTAATTTTAGGAATGTACAGTTGGATTGTTTTCCCAAATTCCTTCGTCGTGATCGTTCCTTATGGCACAAACCATGTCTTCAACATACTCATCATTGTGTTCTGTTAATCTTTCCATGGAAGTAGGGATCTCACATAAATCAGCATCTTCATCAAATTCATCCTCACCAACATATTGTTTTTTCCCTTGTAAAACAACAGCCCACTGCATATCTGATTGATCTACTACATAGAAAATTTGTTTGGCATGTGTTGCCATTATAAAAGAATCAGCTGTGTTTTCCAATCTATTCAGATTAATAAGTGTCATTCCAAATTCATCGTGTCTGACACTGTTGTTACCGATAAACCATTTACAGTTAAAAACAGGAACTTTAATTTTAAAGTAATCAGCCTCCCATATGTCTTCAATCACTCCATAATATGCACTTGATGCCGAAATTGGGTTTCTGTCCTTAGCACTCGAAAAATGCATTGCTTCTGCAAACACCAATACACCACTATTCTGAACTGCACTTCTGTTGTCCTGAGCTTTCGTATGAAATGTATAGCCATTAATGTCATAAGCGGACCATGTTATCACATTTAAAGATGGACCACCCACTATCCATTTTAATGTCTCTGATACATCTGATCTACCAAGAAAGGTCTTTTTAAACCATGGAAAAAAAGTTTTGTTGTGCTCATTCAAAATCCACATTTCTTTCTTCTTTGGATGACATTGTTTCAACTCATTAATATGCAATGTGATATACGGTTGAACATCAGCTATGTTATTCAAGATGTATGATTCTAACTTCTTCATCTGTTCAGCTGACAGTGATTTGACTTTCAAGCCACGAATCCCCTTTCCCTCATTATTAACCCGTTCATGGCGAGATGGAGGCAAACCTATGTGTTGCGTCGTAGCCAAGTAGCTCGTACGAAACTCTGCTACCTCCTCAGAAATATACTTTTCAATAATGGAGGCTTCAGGTCGATATGGATTTTTAACATATCCCTTTAATATTTTCATATACCTTTCAAAAGGATACATCCAACGAAGATATATAGGTCCACAAAGCTTTATTTCTCGAACCAGATGAATCATTAAATGCACCATCATATCAAAAAAAGTTGGAGGAAAATACATTTCCAAATGACAAAGTATAAAAATTGCATCCTTTTCCAAAATGTTCAAAGCATTCACATCAATCGCCTTGTTACAAATTGAATTGAAAAAATAACACAACCTCATTATAGTCTTTCTGACACGGATGTGCAATATTCCACGCAGTGAAACTGGTAGAATTTGTTGCATCATGACGTGACAATCATGTGATTTCATACATATCAACTTCAAGTCTTTCAATGAGACAAAATTTTTTACATTTGAAGAATAACCTTGAGGCACTTTGATATCATGAAGACACTGACAGAAGCTACTTTTCTCCCTCTTCGATAATGTATGACAAGCCGGGGGAAGAAATGTTCGTCTTCCTTTAGGAGTGGGAGCTAACTCCAAACGTATTCCCATTGATAGTAGGTCTAACCTTGCATTCAACCCATCTTTTGTCTTTCCTTTAATATCTAGCAATGTTCCGATCAAAGAATCACATATATTCTTCTCCACGTGCATGACATCAATATTATGTTTGACTTCATGATACCTCCAATATGGTAGCTCAAAAAATATTGACCTTTTCTTCCAAATATGTCTATCATTACCAGATTTCTGTGTCTTTCCCAATGTCACATCAATGTTTTTCACCCTCTCAAAATACAAATCTGGGGATAAAGGTTTTGGAGCAGTATCAAATTCTTGTGAGCCATTGAATGCCTTTTTTAGTCTTCTATAAGGGTGATCCATAGACAAAAACTTTCGATGACCCATGTACACTGTTTTCCTCCCATGATGCAATTGACAATATGACGTCTGTTGTTCGCAAATTGGACATGCTTTATGCCCTTTAACACTGTATCCAGACAAATTTCCATATGCTGGGAAGTCATTTATAGTGAATAGAAGCACTGCATGCAATTGAAAATATTCCATTTTATAAGAATCATACACCCTAATACCATCAGCCCATAACAGTTTCAAATCATCAATCAGCGGTGATAAGTATACATCAATATCATTGCCGGGTTGCTTTGGACCAGAGATCATGATACTCAACATGACATATTTGCGCTTCATACAAACTTCAGGAGAGAGGTTGTAAATTACCAATAAAACAGGCCATGAACTATGTGTGCTACTGAGGGTTCAGTATGGATTCATTCCATCTGTGCACAAGCCTAGTCTCATATTTCTAATTTCATTTCCAAATGTAGGGTACTGGGCATCAATTTTCTTCCATTGTGGACAATCAGCTGGATGACGTATTTTTCCATCACATACCCGCTCATCAGCATGCCATCTTAACCTTTTTGCATCATGTGAATTAGCAAATAAACGTTTGAAACGAGGAATTATAGAAAGATACCAAAATACCTTTGAAGGGAGCTTTGTAATCTCTACATCAGCTTGTGATTTTTCTTTCACCTTATACCGTGATGTCCCACATTTAGGACACTCTTTCAGAAATTCATATTCCTTCCTATATATAATGCAGTCATTCGGACATGCATGTATTTTCTTGTATCCCAATCCCATCGGGCATAATATTTTCTTGGCTTTGTAATGTGAATCTGGAAGATCGTTATCTTTTGGAAGAATGTATTTCATCAATTGTAGCAGCTCTGTAAAAATTCTGTCACTCCATCCATGTTTCGCCTTCATGTTAATCAATCTTAACACCGCCGACAAAACCGTAAAATCTGTACAACCAGGATATAATGGTTTTTCGGCATCACCATATAGACGTGCAACTGTCGGTTCTATCTCAATTTGTTCTGCTACAATATCGCGAATCATTTCTTCAATTCCATCGGAGTTACCATCTTGCGATTCATTATCATCAGTGACATTCTTTCCAGTTTCGCCATGCCAAATCCAAGGGTTGTAACTCGGATTGAAACCATGACAAATTAGATGATCTTTTATCTCTCTACTTTTCAACTTCTTCATATTCAGACATTTCAGGCATGGACAGAAAAAAATGTCACTACTTGGAACATTTCGTTTAGCAAATTTCAAAAAGGCATCAACACCTTCCTCATATTCATTGCTCATTCGATGTGCCGTAATCCAACTTCGACTCATTATAACCTATAACAAATTGCAAAAATATATATATTTTTTAGATAAGACAAATATATGTTTATATGAAAAAAATCATAATTTGAATGTAAACAATTTTGAAATATAAAACAAATCGATGTGTATTTAAAAAAATATGCTTGAATATTATTTTTTAAACAAAATATAGTAAGATATAACACCCCCCTGGACACCCCCCGACCACTCTGGACAGCCCCCCGCCCCTCCTGGACACCACCCCCCACCCCCTACCCCCTTGGACACCCCCCTGGACATCCCCCAACCCTCTGGACAGCCCCCCCACCCACCCGGACAACCCCAAATACCCTCTGGAGAGGCCGCCACCCACTTGGACAGCCCCCCACACCCATCCACCCCCTTGGACACCCCACCAACCCCTCTGGATAGGCCGCCACCCCCTTGGACAACCCCCCACACCCACCCATCCCCTTGGACACCACCCTGGACACCCCCCGACCCCTCTGGACAGCCCCCGACCCCTCTAGAAAGCACCCCCACCCCTCCTGGACACAACCCCCCACCCCCGACCTGCTTGGACACCCCCCTGGACACCCCCCAACCCTCTGGACAGCCCCCCCACCCCCACCCCCTACCCCCTTGGACACCCCCCTGGACACCCCCCAACACCCACCCACACCCTTGGACAGCCCCCCACACCCACCCACCCCCTTGTAAACCCCCCTGGACACCCCCGACCCCTCTGGACAGCCCCCCACCCCTCCTGGACACCACCCCCCACCCCCTACCCCCTTGGACACCCCCCTGGACATCCCCCAACCCTCTGGACAGCCCCCCCACCAACCCGGACAACCCCAAATACCCTCTGGAGAGGCCGCCACCCACTTGGACAGCCCCCCCACACCCATCCACCCCCTTGGACACCCCCCTGGACACCCCACCGACCCCTCTGGACAGGCCGCCACCCCCTTGGACAGCCCCCCACACCCACCCATCCCCTTGGACACCACCCTGGACACCCCCCGACCCCTCTGGACAGCCCCCGACCCCTCTAGAAAGCACCCCCACCCCTCCTGGACACAACCCCCCACCCCCGACCTGCTTGGACACCCCCCAACCCTCTGGACAACCCCCCCACCCCTCCTAAACACCACCCCCACCCCCTACCCCCTTGGACACCCCCCTGGACACCCCCAACACCCACCCACACCCTTGGACAACCCCCACACCACCCACCCCCTTGTAAACCCCCCTGGACACCCCCCGACCCCTCTGGACAGCCCCCCGCCCCTCCTGGACACCACCCCCCACTCCCTACCCCCTTGGACACCCCCTGGACATCCCCCAACCCTCTGGACAGCCCCCCCACCCACCCGGACAACCCCAAATACCCTCTGGAGAGGCCACCACCCACTTGGACAGCCCCCCACACCCATCCAACCCCTTGGACACCACCCTGGACACCCCACCGACCCCTCTGGACAGGCCGCCACCCCCTTGGACAGCCCCCCACACCCACCCATCCCCTTGGACACCACCCTGGACACCCCCCGACCCCTCTGGACAGCCCCCCACCCCTCCTGGACACCACCCCCACCCCCTACCCCTTGGACACCCCCTGGACATCCCCCAACCCTCTGGACAGCCCCCCACCAACCCGGACAACCCCAAATACCCTCTGGAGAGGCCGCCACCCACTTGGACAACCCCCCACACCCATCCACCCCCTTGGACACCCCCCTGGACACCCCACCGACCCCTCTGGACAGGCCGCCACCCCCTTGGACAACCCCCCACACCCACCCATCCCCTTGGACACCACCCTGGACACCCCCCGACCCCTCTGGACAGCCCCCGACCCCTCTAAAAAGCACCCCCACCCCTCCTGGACACAACCCCCCACCCCCGACCTGCTTGGACACCCCCCTGGACACCCCCCAACCCTCTGGACAACCCCCCCACCCCTCCTAAACACCACCCCCCACCCCCTACCCCCTTGGACACCCCCCTGGACACCCCCAACACCCACCCACACCCTTGGACAGCCCCCCACACCCACCCACCCCTTGTAAACCCCCCTGGACACCCCCCGACCCCTCTGGACAGCCCCCCGCCCCTCCTGGACACCACCCCCCACCCCCTACCCCCTTGGACACCCCCCTGGACATCCCCCAACCCTCTGGACAGCCCCCCACCCACCCGGACAACCCCAAATACCCTCTGGAGAGGCCTCCACCCACTTGGACAGCCCCCCACACCCATCCAACCCCTTGGACACCCCCCTGGACACCCCACCGACCCCTCTGGACAGGCCGCCACCCCCTTGGACAGCCCCCCACACCCACCCATCCCCTTGGACACCACCCTGGACACCCCCCGACCCCTCTGGACAGCCCCCGACCCCTCTAGAAAGCACCCCCACCCCTCCTGGACACAACCCCCCACCCCCGACCTGCTTGGACACCCCCCAACCCTCTGGACAGCCCCCCACCCCTCCTAAACACCACCCCCACCCCCTACCCCCTTGGACACCCCCCTGGACACCCCCAACACCCACCCACACCCTTGGACAGCCCCCCACACCCACCCACCCCCTTGTAAACCCCCCTGGACACCCCCCGACCCCTCTGGACAGCCCCCCACCCCTCCTGGACACCACCCCCCACACCCTACCCCCTTGGACACCCCCCTGGACACCCCCCAACCCTCTTGATAGCCCTCCCACCCCCCTGGAATCACTGAAAATTTACCATAACAAGAAGTTGGGCCATTCAAAGAATGTTTTTAGGTGTGGAGGAAGAACTGAGTTTCAATAGATAGAGAAGGAACTCGACATTAGGTTGTCTATTCCAGGTGTGGATTTGAAGGAGTTAATGTTTGTTCAGTGACCCAAGAGATTGAATCAGAAATTCAGATGTTGTGCCATTTTCTCATGATGAGGATGAATAATTGGTGGGGTTTGACTTTTAAATGGAGAGCTTAGCAGACCATCATATTTTCTATAGATCAGTAAAGGATGTTAGCATCGAACATAAGGCTTAAGGGATGCTTTCAGATCCAAATATGTATGTTGATGGATGCAATGGATCTAGTAGAGGTTCTAGAAAGAATGATGGTTTTATTTGTTTAGGATAAGTAGTGAAGAAAAAACTAGTTAATTTTTTACTTGCTGAAAAGAGGGTATCTAAAATTTTTAACATGCCGAGGGGAAATCTGGCGAGTCCTCCTCGTGAAACTTTTTTTGCAGGGGGTGAAAATGGTGATGTGATCCCAAATCCATGCACCTATTCCATGGTTGTTTGTGAATAAAGTAGTAACAACTGTAAAAGGGCGACCCATCCAAATGGACACGCCCCAACCCTCTCGGGGATTTATAGAAAACGATGAAAAATTAGTGAAATCATAAAATTAGTCAATATTGCAAGTCGAACTAATAGATCTAGGGATGATAAATAAGATTATGGTGCCAAAACGAGTTAAAAGGGTTCGCAATCGAAGAATCTTAGCTAGTTTCAACAAAAAAATCACAACACATATATATATACTATCCGCGAAAAAAAACGAACGAGTGGGAGGATTACCTGAGTGCTGCGAGATTAGATGATTGATCCGAGGAGATTAAATATGAGAAACGATGATCGCAAAATGAATTTAAACCAACAAAATGGACGAGCCGATTCGGGTTTACGCGCGAGAGAGACGAGTCGCGACTGTCGAAGGTAAACTCGCGAATGACAATCCACGGGTCTGGGTAAATTTTTAAATGAGTTATCACGTCGGTTATTCAATAACCGACGTTATATAACCGACGTAAAAACCTTCCTCCGATTCTTTTTTACGTCGGTTATTTTATAACCGACGTTATAAAGGGCTCAAAATCTGCGTTTTTTACGTCGGTTATTCCATAACCGACGTCAAAAACATCTGCGGATTCTTTTTTTACGTCGGTTATTTTATAACCGACGTAAAAAGGCCTTCAAAAACCGCGTTTTTTATGTCGGTTATTGAATAACCGACGTAATAACTCGTACATATGTCGATTTGTTATGTCGGTTATTGAATAACCGACGTAACAAACGAAGCCGCGCGATTAATAACGTCGGTTATAAAAAAAACCGACGTTAAAGGTGTACTAAACACATGTTTTTACGTCGGTTATTTAATAACCGACGTAAAAAACCTCGTTTTACATATTATGACGTCGGTTTTATATAACCGACGTAAAAAATTGTGACGTAAAAAACGTTTTCTGCACTAGTGTAGATATGGATATGTCTACTCGATGAGGTATAAGTCTAAAACCTTTGATAAATTTAAGGAATTCAAGAATGAAGCAGAGAATCAACTCGGTAAGAAGATAAGAATTCATTGATCGGATCGAGGTGGTGAATATCTTAAATAAGTGTTCACCAACTTTTTATGGTATTTTGGGATTCTATCTTAACTCATTCCACCTTATACACCATAGTGTAATTGTTTTAGTGAAAGGAGGAACCATACCTATTATACATAGTAAGGTCGATGAAGAGTCGTGAAGATATTCCATTATATTTTGGGGGATATGTATTACAAAACATGGCATACACATTTAACCGAGTACCAAATAAAGTGGAAAATGGAATTCCCTTCGAGCTATGGAGTGGAATGAAACCCATTTTATCTCACACACATGTATAGGGTTGTGAAGATTTTTTTATGGCCTTCTCATAAAACAAACTAGCACCCTAGGGAACAAAGTGTATATTTATAGTGTATCCCAAGGAAATAAAGAGATATTACTTATAAAACCCCTCAGATGATAAAGTGATTGTCTCCCAAAAAATCATCTTTCTCGAGAGGGAGAACATCCTCAAAAAGGATAGTGGGATAAATATTGATTTCAATGAAGTAAATACTCAAGATACACAAGATTTGGAGTAGGAACAGATTCCACAGTTCCCCATGGAAGAAATAGTTCCTGAAACACATGTACATCATAGGAGTGTAGGAGAGGTAAGAAATCCAGAGATATATGGTTTTCTAGTCACTGATGATGGTGACTCAATATTGTATGAAAATGATGAACTTATATCCTACAAGGATAAATTAGAGAGCTCAGAGTCTACAAGATGGAAATAATCCATGAATTTTGAAATAGATTCCATATATTAGAACCAAGTTTGGGTTCCAGTCGATGTGACATTTGATGTAAAGCCCATCAGGTGAAAATGGGTATTTAAGAGGAAACTGAAAATTGAAGGAAAATTAAATACCTATTAAGTGAGGCTAGTGGATAAAGGTTTTAAAAACCATTAAGGAATTGAATATTATGAATCATTTTCACCATTTTCCATGTTTAAATCCATTAGAATTATACTTGATATAACAACATACCATGAATATGAGATTTGGTTGAAGGATGTCAAAACTGCATTCCTTAATGAGAACCTTCAAGAAGATATCTATATTACACAACCAGAAGGGTTTGTAACTCCAGGTGATGCCAAAAGGATTTTCATGTTGCTTGGATCCATTTATGGATTGAAGCAAGCATCTAGGTCATGGAATGTCTGATTTGATGAATCCATAAAAGAATTTCGTTTCATTAAGAGTGAATGTGAGCTTTTTATTTACAAAAGGTTTAGTTGAAATGTAGTAGTTATCATAGTAGTATATGTTTATGACATATTACTTATTGAAAATGAAATACCAGTCTTACAGTCTATGAAGGATGGGTTAAACATGTGTTTCTCCATGAAGGACTTACATGAGGCAACCTATATTATAGGGATCAAGATCATTCGTGATAGATCCAAGAGGCAACTTGGACTAATTAAAAGTATATATATTGACCATATACTAAATATATTTAGTATGGAACAATCTAAAAGAGAATTGGTTCAACTATCACAAGGTTTACATATTTCTATGAAATTGTGTCCCCAGACATAATAAGATAAATACAGAATGAGTAATATCCCATACGCTTCAGTGATAGGATCAATCATTTATTCCATGTTATTTACTAGACTTGATGTTGCCTATGAAATGAGCATGGTAGGAAGATATCAACAAAGTCTCGTAGAATAGTATTGGACTGCTGCTAAGACTATCCTTAAGTATATAATAAGAAATAAGGATATGTTACTAGCGTTTGAAGGAGATGAGGATCTGGTCAATAACAGTTATACTGATGATAGTTTTTATAAATATCAAAAAGATATGAAATCGCAATCAGGATATGTTTTTTGTCTCAACGGAGGAGATCTGATCTAAAAGAGTTCCAAGCATCCTGTTTTTACAAATTCTATAGAATAGTCTGAGTATATATTGGATTCTAATATATCCAATGAATTTGTTTGGATTTGGAACTTTTTCTAGGAGCTTGCTGTGGTGCCTATTTGTAAATAACCTATCACATTGTATTGTGATAATATGGCAGCAGTGGCTCTTGAAAAGGAGCTAAGGTCACACAAACGAACAAAGAATATACTCTGAAAGTATCACCTCTTGAGGGATTTTTATCAAGGGGTTGAGTTGCAGTAAGTAGAGTACCCATAGAACAGAACGTGGTGGACTCCTTGACTAAATATGTATCTCAGCAGAAGAATGAGTATCATGTGAGGATATCAGACTGAAGGTTTTTATTAATTGTCTCTAGTGCAAGTGGGAGTCTGTCGAAGTTGGTTCCCTAGAACCAAATTTTTTACACTTTATGATAAATTGTATTTTGGGTTTTGAATATTAATAAAATACTTAACACATCATGATTTTTCTTCTGTGTGACATGGTATGTGATAATATCTTAAGAGTAGTTTTTTCACTAAAAGGTCATAGAAGTTCTCAACTATGATAAGAATCCGAAAGTGCTATGACACTATTCTTTAATATATGTTTTATACCCACATGATATCATTTGAGGGATGAAAATGATACAAGATATCAGGGGTGGAGACTCATAGGAATTTTATGCACCCTCTCATGGTGTATGACCTTAGTAATATTAAGTAGGATATTATGAGAACAAGACCCACCAGTAGGTAATCCACATTTCTATGTGTCATTGGATATTCCTATATGCAGATATGTGGATTGATCCTTAGACTTTAAGATTATTTTTAATGAATATTATGAGTCGCGTAATTTGATGTATTGATTTAAACCATGACGAAATATGTTTGTGGAGAGGTAGGATATGTTGGGTGTATCACAAGTAGTATTACATTACTGAAAAATACGAGAAAGAAAATGTCCTTTTTGTTTTAATGGAAGTTGATATCTCAGGCCCTTTGATGGAAATTATATAGCCTAAATATATCCATGACCATAGTGTTTGATAGACAAGTTCCTTTTCAAGAAAATCAAAGAAAGAGACATCAAACATTTTAGTCGATGACACCGACATGCAACCTGCTTGATTAGAGATATTTCAATAAAGTGATTATATTATACAGTAAGCATATGTATGAGTTATTATGTCATTACAACATTAACTTCATTATATATGGGTGCTTTGGAATGTTTCTAGATTCTAAACATGGACTTTAGGCTGCCTCACCTAATTTCAATGAGAAAGAGGCTTAGAGGGTCACACAATAAGTGTATCCAGAATATAAGTTAAAAAATATATTATTATTTATTATTTAAAAAGTTGAGTAAATATTATTACCATACGTGGTTTAATAATTATTAATGTAGGCTTGATATCATATATTCTGCCACTAGTTATTCGAAAGAATATAATGTGAGTGGAATATTTAATAAATATATATTTTCCTTTTATTGAATATGATATTTATTTATTTATTAGAGAATAATGAAGTGATAATTATTTAATAAATAAATTCTCATTATTCAAGGATCGATAAATATTACGGAGATATGACTGATAGAGTTTAATGGTTCGACGATAAATAATAAATAATAAATATTATTTGATTAAATAATATTTAATTTAATTCTCAAGTTAAGCACATGTCAAATAATAATAATATTATTATTATTTGATATGGGGTTATGTAGGGATTAAATAAATAATACAGGGAACTTGTGTAATTATTTTATTTTAACCCTAGCAAAATATATACCCGGTTATTTTATTTTCATAAGGAGTTGATTCATTTGTTTTGCTTGTGCATAATAGATTTGGAGAATTATCTGAAGCCCTTGAGAGCTCCCTTGTCTAATAACACTCCCAATAATGGAGTGTAATCTTTCTCCTCTAAATTAAGGAGAATGCTTTGGAAGTAGTTCTTGAAGTGATCAAAGACGGAAAACACAAGCGCAAGGATGTACTATGATGACACTCGTAGATTCCTTTAGCGATGTCTAGAGATTTTTAGAACAAATGTGGATCACCGCTAGATGTAATCTAGATTTTATTCCTAAAACACAATGATGTAACAATGAAGATCTATTATATGATCCATCAATGAGGAATCAATTCGAACAAAGGTAATTCATTAATTGATTAAATTAATTATAAATAATATGTGATGATCCTCCATCTGATTTTATCATTCTATCCCCTATCTATTTTAATTGATTCAATTACATGGATCATGGTGTTTATGATCATATAGATCTCAGATTGATCATCAATCATGAAAAAAAAGAAAAGTTGGGCATCGTCCATCGCACTCTTCAATTGCGCCCGGAACCTACACTTTTCAAAATTCTTTTATTCTTATACACTATAAGGATAAATGAATTTCTTTCATTATATCCTTATCATCTTGGGAAACCTCATCCTAAATTTATTAAAGAAATTTCACCATATATTTTATCTTCTACTGTTTAATTAAAGTAGACTAAATTTATGATAACGATGAAAGTATGAGAGGTATAGATTGATCATTAATAAATCTAAATCCCAAAATTTTCAATAAATTGAATTACTCTATCATCTCAAGTACATGAGGACTATATTGGATTCTATCTATCAAATTACATGTGTATAGTGTAATTATTATCTCATTACTTTATTTTCTTTCATTATCCTTGTAATGTTCTTATAAATGTGAAACATGGTGTTTCCATCCATGTTCTCATGTTCATTTCATAACTCACTAGACATTGATGAAAACATGATTAGGTAAAACATTGAAGGAATCAAACATGTGTCTCTAGAAGACATCCTTTTCAACCTCAATTGATTCTTGATGTGGCTTATAAGGTAGTGGGGAATCTAGAATAGAAAATGTCCTTTAATATCGAATTAATTTGTGTAATAACCAATACCATTGTTGAAAATTTTATTCATTGAGTGCATTTTCATTATCAATAATTGAATATAGTGATTCTATGGTTTTTCATTGAAATACATCTAAAATAAAATAAATAAAAGTTCTACTTCTTTTTGATTACTGGTTATTTAAAAATTATTTATATAATAATCCAAAAAATTTCCCATAGTTTTATTAAAATCTAAATGTTCATCATACATTATATTTTGAATATCTAGTCACATGAATATTCTTTTGGGAAAGGGTCCTCTAGACCTCTCTCAATAGTACAAGGTAGGATTATAACACTACCTAGTTTGTTTTAAGGTTGGATTTTTTCTGACCAACTGTATTGGGTTATAGTTCATTAATCTTTGTAGTTGATTCTAATATTTTGGAAATTCTAAGCTTCAATTACTTAACAGTTTTCCTAAAATATTTTATCAAGGTATCTATGATTATTTTTTTGAAATGAATTTTATTTAATTAAAATCATCACATTTATTTGAACTCCCATATTGAAAAGAACAATTAGGATATGGATGACATTGAGAGTGTGTGTGTGTGGGGGGGGGTGAATAAGTTTTAATGATTTTTTTCAATTAAAAAGTTTCCCCTATTTACCACTACACGTATTCATTGAATGGATATATCTATGACTTTTATAACATCCAGTTTGCATACATGTATTATAATAAGGAAACCAAAACCATATGAAAAACAAGACTTGTTAATGATGTTTCCTCTTTGATGGATGAATACATCCCCATTGTATAGTGTTTGTTATCCAACACAAACATAAATATTCATTTATTATTAAGATAAAGAAAATGAAAGGGTATTTCCTTGGATCATTATTCCTGGAACTATCCTAGAATAATTCAATCACAAATTTGTAGTTATCAGGATCTAGTACAGACCATGCCTCTATCTTCAAATATAATAATTTGATTGGACCTCCTTGAAGTATGATTAATATTGATAATGTCTTCTGTAGCTTTTGGATATGACGTGTCTAATATATTTCCTAGATATGCAATAATCCAAGTGGATACCTCTTTTCTTCTTCATACCTTACAATATAAATATATCATAGGTCAGAATCCTTTTACTTATGCTTTGACCAAGATAATGATCAACATAAGAAAATAGAGTCCCTTCAATTTATTCTACTTCTTGAATGGTCAAGGATAATAAATTTCATAGAATAATTATATTTCTTTTTATTTGAAACAAATGATATTAAATATGAGAGTAGGGTTAGTTATCTGTATCTTTGATACATAAGATTTGAAACTGGGTGTAATATTAACTCTCTTATCCTTCACTTAATTGACTCACAATATATCCAAGATAGTAAAAACATTGGATCTCACTTGTTCTTATTTTACTTCTTATCCTATTATATCCACAACATTTTCTTGGATATTAGATTCTATCATAAAATATGAAAAAAAATTAAATCTCAGAACATTAAATTACTCAATGAGTCTCAGTATAGGATACAAAATATAATTCTCCATATTAAATTCATGAATATTTTCCAAGACATTTCCATGATAATATCCATTATTTTTAGCCTTTTAAACATCATGATATCTATTTATTATCAAGGGATCATTACTTTAAACATCTTTATAAACCACTTTTAGATCAAATCATATGTACGTATGATAGCATATATGGAGCCTGATTTAAACACTATGACTGATATTTTACCCCCTTCAAATAAAATAAAATAAAATAATTTCTTAATTATGGTGAATAATGATGAGGTGGTTCCATACCACAATGACATCGAAAACGGTGTGCTATGAGTTGATTATGTGGTAGTTATATATTTATAATTGATAATTATAAAACCTATTAATTTTTCCATATTAAATCAATAATGGTCGGTTTTAATTCATGTTAAATAAAAATTATTTGAGTGAAGTTACGGTGTGAAATATTCCCTTTATCTAATTCATTATCCTTCCATTGGAAAAGGGAAATGCATGTAATTCATCCTTTGTTGGAAGATGCTCCTATAGAAGAAAATTTAACAATTTCTTCCCCACACACAGTGGATGTAGTTTTTATTTGTGGTTTCCATGGTGTAAGGGAAAATGTAAATAAATGAATATGATGAGACTATCTAGTGTTGGCAATACACCATCGAGTTGGGGATATGTGATTTTTATTGTTCTTTTTTAACTTGAAAAAAAATTAGTATTCATTATAATAATTGTAATACCATCCTTTTTGAATTTTATTGGATTGAATTTATGAAAATTAATTATATGAAATTCTTGAATGGTTCATTTTATCTATGATATTAATCTTACTACTTCATGATTTACTTAAAGAACCATCATTTTTTATTTCAATTCTAGTTTTTTCATGCAACCCAAACATTTTCATTATGGGGGTGATGATTGATGGAGAAAATGATAGATTATCGTTATCAAATCTCTCCCATCCATTTATCATTCTCTCCCTTTCTCATCTCAATTTTCTTCCCATTATATTCAATAATGGATCACCAACCTTAGTAGTGGATAACATCTGTAATGGTGTGGATTGGTGGCTCAGTGAGAGAAGGCATAGAGGTAGAGGATTGGTAGCTTGGTGAGAGGAGGATGACTGGGTGGAAAATGGGCCTCTACTAGGATTACATACTGCTGGTGGGCATAGGATTGGATACATGAGGGTGATTATATGGTGTTTTTCATGGTAATATATAGATAAGGGTGGAAGATGGGCACCATGGAGGCTTCTACGACACCATGTGTGCATTGTCGGATGCGGGGAGGGGGAACCAACCCTCACTTCTAACCATATAATCCTATTAGAACCATGAATTTTCCTACTTTCAACATGATAGGTGTCTGAGTTGTGGATCATGGTCTTCCTCAACTGGGTCCACCTCGACGCGACCCAGGGTGGGGCAGAAAATGTGTGACGGAAGCATAAAATTCATTGGAACTAAACTTCCATGTACTATTCTGTATTTGTAACATGGACACCCCAATCATAGACCATGTGTAATTAAAAGATACTTCAATGTTTCATAGTCCTCAATCCAATTATTTTTTTGTGATTTATCTCTATCTCTTCATCTTGTACAAATAAATAGCTTATATTGAATATTTTTGGCATAGATCACAATGGTGTGATCGATTGAGTGGTCAAAAGAAATTCCCAAGTTGAGATAGTCGGTTTTTAATTTATCTATATGGTATCCATGAAATGGTCAAGTGTGATGAATGGTGCAATCTTGGGGGAATGTAAATCCTCTCTATATTCTATGTACTATTCGATGAAGAGTGCATCCCTTGTATTACTAACTGAATTAGGTTTTCTTCCTTTAAATTTGTGTGTGTTACTTAGGTTGTAGTTCCTATATCAATGAGGCCATGTACTTACCCCATATTATGTGCGCTACTCAGGGAATTGGTATTCCAATAAGGTCTGTTACCCCCCTTGACTGATACCACTTTCCCTCTTAATAGAGAGAGTTTACTTTATGTAGTTTCCTTTAAGGTGATGATGGGTTTCTAATAACCGGGGAGGTTTTCATTGTAGGAGGTAATACCTCCATGGAAAACATATAACATTGGTTGGGTGTGAATTTTCAATAGGTTTATATCATGATGATGAGATATTGGAGAACAATAAGTAGATTATTTCATTAAATTATTCACATGATTCAATAATGAGTGAATTTACCCTAAATAAATTATAGTGACCGTTATGAAGAGTGTTTGTGAATATAAAATAGTTATGGATTTCTAATTCATTGGGAACCCATCAAATTCCCCTGAGACATGATGTATGGATAGGCTAAAAAATTTAGACTATGTGTGTTCTTTCTAGTTACCTAAGTATCTATGGTCTCTTGTGATATTTGGACGTGATTGGGATTTCCTTGTGTTCTTAAGAATCAAAATTATAGATCATATATAGATTTTTCTTATGTTACCACCTCATGGTTATTTTATATGCTAGATATTTAAACTAATTAAATACATTTCATTTATTTATGGACTAAACTCATCCTTGTGAGTGGGTTTTCTTACTGTATAATTTCTTTGTGCCCACACATGGTGCACATGTTTAGATATGGTCTTTGTGTAAATGGAGTTAGTGTATATTATTTAAAGCTTACACCTGATAATAATTGGAGATACATGATGGAGATTGGTGGTTATTGATCATAGTGATGATTATCATGGATAAATATTATTCCATGAGAACATACAGTAAGGAGGAGCTTTCTAGTGTCTTTTATTCCTTATTTTTAGGCTTGTGTATTACAGAATTCCATTTTATTTTCCTATATGGAGTTGTAACTATTTTTTTTCTTCTGGCCTGAATTTTTTATAGTTTAGGCATTTGAATATGTCTTTTTGGTGTTGGTACTTTTATATACATTAAATTTATGAATATTTTATATGATAATATTGGCTAATTATTCCTATATTTTGATATATGAATACTATAGTCACCAGATTATCACTTATTAGAGGTGAGGTTTTGGTGTCACCCTCAACTAACCACTATATTAGGTGGGGCCCGGGTGAGTTGAGTCTTGTTGAGTAGTATCAGACTTTGTTTATCATAGTGATGTAGTTTGATATAAGATTCTCAGTGATGATTGGTTTAGGAAGTTAGGGAAAAGATAATATAGTTCTCGAGTCTATCTTTCAGGATAGGGAACCCAATGATGGTGTGATAATCAACATATTTATTCAATAGGACCCTAATAAACTATGTATTGACTCAGTATTGAGGCACTAGTTATGAGGAACAATAACAATATATGCATCATATAGGAATGGATCATTGATTTACATGTATTTGTTGTGTTATCTCACTAGATATTCTTTATTGACTATAGTTCATCATTTATTATCTATAGGCCACCATGATATCATCCATATAGGATTATTAGGTAGGTATGTATTGTAATCATACCTAAAATTGATCCTCTCATCAGCAATCATCTGAGAAATATGACACCTTTTAGGGGTCCAGTTCCTCTCGCTCTTATCTGTTGTGTGCTCACACTTATTTTGTGCTCTCATTTGTTTTGTTCTTTTATAATCCATGGGTTTCAATCGATTATAACTTACCACAATAATATTTTTTATGTTATACAATGAGGAACTAGTTCTCTATTATGATTCCAGAGGGTTGATGAGGTGTTTTTCTGAGACTTGTTGAGGTACACCCCCCCGTGATCTTAGGTAGTTCATATAACCTTTATTCTTAGTATAGATATTACATATATATTGGAAGGTATCTTTCAATGTGTTTCTAGTATACCTTTATGATGAGTATGTTCCATGTGTGCTGATGGTATATACCTCATGGGTTTGCATTGATAGCATGATCCTCAGGTGATAGAGGTTAATCTAGATTTTAAGACTCGTGTTTCCATATGGATCAAGAATTGTCTTACTGGATGATTATTCTTGTAATGATATTCCTTTATATAATCCATTAGTGTAATATGTTTTTCTCAAACTCACAATGGGATTGATCACCCATAGTTGGATTTTGAGCAATTGTTTGTGGTGAAGCCTTAATCAATAATATGGAATCCTCTACAAGGAAGTGTAATTGCATTCTAGTATATATCAAGTTCCACATAAATTATAAGATAACACCAATTCATGTTTTTAGATTGTAATTATTTGAGCTTTGTGGAATGGTTGGAAAATCCATAGGAATATTTTTTCTAGTTAGAGTTGGGTTTTCATGTAGCACCACTTGTGCTAGATTTAACAAATAAATAATTAATAGATTGGGAATTAATGGATATGATTAACCATGGCTATGAGACTAGAAAAGATTTTTATATATTATGGACTAAGTGATTCCATGGATGGAACTCCACATGGGAGATAAAATCAAGAATAGAGACCTCCTTCTTGCAGGCCTAGTTGTCTACTGAAGAGTGGTTTGGTAGAGGTACTGGTGATGATAGGGAATTTGAAAATGTGTGAAGCATTGGTACTCTCCAATTAGAAAAACATTTAGTTTGTTCCTATCCTACATAGTGTGAAATGTTAGAGTTGTGGGAAGATTCATTTTATGAATGTCTATGTATAGTTAAATTTCATAGCATGATTCATGTACTCTTCTCATGAACCATCATACCAAATGGCATTGGAATGAGTTATTGTATACACATTATATATTTAGGTGTTGGAGTGTCCAGTGGAAACCCTAGATGAATCTTTTTCAACTAGAGTTTCCATTAATAGTGATCACATTTCACTTATCCCTTATAGTTTTGTGAGAAAATTATATTCAAGGATGTGGTTAGTGAGTAACAGTTTAGTAAAATTTTATTTTTTGAGATTTATAAGGTCATAGAGGCTTAAAATATCCTTGATTTTTAGTGGTCACCATATTTTTTGGGGATAATTTCTTATTTATGAGTGTGGTGGAATCAATGAATTTTTTTGAAGGGAGATCCATGGTTATTACCTAATGTGAGACCGATATATGAATAATCTATATTTCTAGAGATATATTTCAAATTTTATTGAGTAAGAATGATTAGAACCCATGTGGAATTATAGGGAAGGTTATCCATATCCATCAGTTTTTCAGTTCAAGGTGGATCCCATCAGGTATTCAAGGAAATTACTTACTCTCATCACGAGAGTACCAGCTATGCAATAAACTCTCATAGTGTAGAATTCAGATAAATAGGGAATCATTGGAACTAATAAAGGTAATATCATGATAGTTGATGAGAAATTAATGGTGAAACAACTATATTTGGGATATATAAATTTTGAATAGATAGGGGTGTTTGTTACCTTTAGTCAACGGTGGTGGCCCCATAATCATACATTGTATTATAGAGGCCTAAGTTTGTGATTAGAACTTAGATATATTCTATGACTGAGTATTCATAGGTGATGGACTTGGGGGGTTTATTGAATGTGGGGAACATGTCATATTCTTCCCACCATCATATAGTATATTTACTTTTTTTCTTTATTAAATTTTATAGTGTACATGTTAACTGGGTACAAAAATTTTGGAATGCTACCGTCAGTGTGGTATGACCAACAAGTCCTTTGTGGATACACCCACCATATAGAGACTCTCAAAATTTGGTGGAGGAAGAGGTTTTCTCAGGATGTTGTGGATTCTGGTCAATTGGGAAGGCGTTACCTTGGGCTATGGAGTTGATAGAGCAGGGTAATCTAAATAGTCTAGACCACCCATGTGTAATTGTAGTATAATGGGAAACTCGATGAACATATGTGTGATATAGAGTATTTTTAGGATTTATTGGTGTTTCTGTATATTCTTTGAGATTTATTTTGAAAATATTATCAATAATAGGACTAGATTATTTTTAATAGTGGGTGTGAGATTATAATTGATTTAACATTAACGATGGATTCACATGAATATTTTTATATTGGTAAAAAAGTAAAGTATATGACTCTATTGATTCCCTAGTTAGTGATATTAGTATATGTGCCATGATTTAGGTACAAAGGGAGAGAATAATATGTTTACTCTAGAGATCATACATTCTAAAATCTCTATTAAGGTAAGTGTTGAATCTATTAAAGTGCTCAGTGTTGGACCATGTCATGGATGAGTTTTTATTATAAAAAAAATCATCTATTAAGATTTTATGTTGGGAAGAAAGTGTATCCCATTAGGGGTAACCATGTCAAAGAACCATTCTGAGATAGATTTTAGTAATTTTTGGTTTCATTTCATCCCATGTGGAAGGATGTCCTTTGGATGAGGAAAAGTTTTTGGAGTTGGAGCATGGAAGGACTCACCTATAGAAGAGGAATGTTTTCACATGGTTCATGATTTAAGATGGGTTGGTGTAGGTGTATTATAGATAGAATATGATTTTTCATTCATGAATGATAGTTTATCATGTTTTTTAGGGTTTGGACATCTGAGATGAAGGATGGTCACACAATAGTGAGTTAGTTTTTACCAGTGATGTTTCATAATTTTTTCTTTTTTTTGGAACCCCAATTGTTTTTTTCTCATGGATGAAAATGTCTTTATATGAGGATAATGTTGTAACCCCAATTTTTCCTAGTTTTGAGTTAATTTGATTTTGAGTTTTGGGGTACTGGGTCCAGCATATGGGGTAAAGTGATAATTTTAACCTAGAAGACGACCCTGAAGAAGTTTTCTGATGGACCCATTATTTTCAGGGTATGGTGTTTACCACAAGGGTGAGCTGATGTGGAATTGTATTCTTGAGAAATCCTTGATGAAAATGTATTGTTTATGAATTTTTTTATCTCTAATGTGTACTCTCTATATAATTATTCACTTATTACTGGATGAAACATCATACATGAATGATAACAGTATAGTTTTGTTCAGAATGAGGATATTTTCCTATGAGAGTTATACTTTTCATGAAAAGTCCTTAAAATAAGAGACTAAACATTTTCCCAAATTAAATTAAATAAAAAAATTATTATTTTTATCTATTGAGTATGGAGACCACGAGGTGATTGTTCACAATGACATGTAAATTGGAATTTCATGTGAAAATTATATGGAAATTAGACATTCTTGAGAGATATTTCTAGAAATTTGTAATTTTGGCTTGTCACGTACATAAAAGAAAGTTTAAATTCTTATTAAATTAGAAAAAATAATTAAGGGAATTTATGGACAAAATTATTCCCCTTTTCTATTTTATAACTATATGTTGTTTTGGTTAGACTTTCTAGGAATATTTACCAAATCTTCATATGCATTTAGTATATATATAAGAAATATCATATTGTGAAAAATTATGATTTTCATTATCATGCATTTATGATAGTGAAAAAATGATAAATAGTTATCTTTTATTTACTCTCACATAAAGGCTATCATTAAATGAATAGTTACATAAGATGTAATATATGTGATTCCATTCTTACATTAGATTCATGATATTGGTTGTAAAATATATTCATATGTTATAACGCAAGAATAAATGCAATAACACCGAAGGAGTGTCCTCATGTAATTTTATTTATATTATTTCCATGTGATGGTAGTGTATGTATTGAACAATGCTTGGTCAAACCTCTCTTGAATCTAAATCTCTCATTCATCATCATTATTTTTATATTTATGTTCTAGAATAACCTGGAGATATGATGAATCCCATCCAAATGTTGGATGATTCCATGGAACCTTTGGATACACCAATGAGGTGGGATTCTTTTTTTAATTAATGGTCTTTATAAAAACCATAGGATGGATTTTGAGGATGTTTCAATGGATTCTATGGAGTATGTTTTTCATGTTTTATAGTATTCATCAATTTATTATTTCATAAAGTTTCATATTTTCTTGAATGGAGATCCTCAAAAAAGGGGTTTCTAGTTTCTTCTGTTGTGTCAAATAAATGTTACTAGATTCATACGAAACCTAATAGTTGTATTAGATGGATCCAAGAATTAGATTTATGAAATATTTTTTGTAAATGAGGATGGAAATGAAGAAAAAATAATCATTTAACATATTTTTTTAAATGTGGAAATGGATTTTCTTTTACACATAGGGATATGTAAAGGTAACATAGTCCTTACCCTTACATTTCTTAGATGTTTAAAGGTAACAAAGGACATACCATTACATAGATAACTTGCTTAAGGGGATCTAGGATGTTACCCATATGTGATTGGTCACATAAAGGTTACCCATGGATTACCATTATGTGAAGGTGTTCATGTAAGGGTAAACATGGTTTTTCTAAGGCTATATAAAGTTATATAAGCTTTCACCCTTAAGAAATACCCTTACACAAAATATCTTCATAAGGGAAACCTATTTGTTACCTTTATGAAAATGGATTGAGTAAGGGAAATACCCTTAGGCTGTGGTGACATGAATCCACATAAAGGTAAGGCTTGATGAATCCATATGCAACGTATGCTATGTAATGGTCCTACCCTTATGTGACTAGGCTATGTGAATGGATTACCCTTACATAGTGCTTAATTTTTTTGTTTTGTTAAGGTAAAAAGTTACAAACCTATATGAAAGGTCTTCCAGATGGCCAGTGTGAGGGTATAAAGCTTTACCATTATACAGGAATACCCCTATGCATAAGGTTTATCATAATTATTTTAAACATTATTAAAAAAAATTAACATATAAAATGATTTATATGGTTTATAAAATGTTTATAAATAATTATAAAAGGTATTTTGGGAATATTTAATTTATATAGGTTTTACAAATTAATTAATTATTTATAAATGGTTTATAATTAATTAATTAAATGCTTATAAAACATTTATTTTTCCAAAATATTAAATTTTAATAATTGAAATACCCTTTAACAAGTTATATATAGTGAATTGTGATTTATAAACAAAAGTGTTTATTTATAAATCATACATGATAATATATAAAGATTTATAAATTATGAAATAATACCAAAATATAAAATATTTACATTTAAATTATGAATTGTTCACAAATAATTATTTAGGATTGGTCAAAATAAATGGGGAATAATTTTATATTATTTAATACACATTAAAAGTGTTTTGATGATTGATATGATCAATGTATAAATAATGACTATGTATATGATATTTAGATTATGTAAAATGTTTACATAATAGAAATTGGATTATAAATAGTTTATAATTCATAAAATTTCATATATTTAAAATATAAATTCCATATGATGATAAATATGAAAGGGTTCATTTATAATTAATAAAAAAAATTATAATCAAAATTATGGAATGACTATAATGTTAATGATGAAAATTAGAAAAGGGTTTATAATAGATTTTATTTATGAATTGTTCATAAATATTTATCTCATGTTTAAATATTTGATTTGTTAATTTACTAAATGGTTATTCTCTTCTATATTCATGTTTAGTAAATTGATTAAGTAATGTGAATATTGTGAATTCTTTAGTTTAAATGTTAAAATACTTATATGATTGATCCTTTCATTACATGCTATGAATGTATATTTAATGAATTTATATATTCTTCTACCACAACATTGGATTGCAATTGATGTTATTAACTTGAATTTAGTTATTGAACATAGTATGTGAATATTGGGTGTTAGAGTTATGAAAAATTAACTTAAATCTGTTGTAAAGTATCTTGGTATAGGGACTTGGGGCCAGAACACCTACTTACCTGGAGGCTTATGCCTTGTCATGGAAAGTGAATGGGGTTGACTATCTTCTGATTCGAGCTTACTCATGTGGATATTTTAAATCTCATATAATTCTAAACCTTTACATGATGTGTTCAAGTAACTCATTTATATGATTCATCTAGATATGTATGAATATTTTTTTACTTCAATTTTTTTGTGAGTGACACAAAATTGTGGGTTATGTAATGAGTTACATGACAATATGGTTTGGACATATTAGTTTAGTGGAGCGAATATGATTACAGAATAAATTACTTGATGTATGAATATATAAAGGGAATAACATGAGATAATATAGTTAGATTAAATCCTATTCAAATACTAATTATTATATTCCTTCTATAGATGAACTTTTCAAGACCCTGATCATCCAACCAGTTATTTTCATGCCAAAGTGGGGTGCCTCCAGATTTTTCTAAAGAATGTATGTAATGAGTAATAATGGATTATCATTGGGTATTTTCACTCCAAATTGGGGTTTCCAAAAATTTTCTTGTGAATAGATCATTTTTGAAATTTCCTTTAGGTTACACAAGTAAGGTAACCCCAAGGGTTGAGATTCCAAACTAATGGAGTTGGGTTTATTTATAGGATGTATTGGACACAAGGTTGACTACTCAATTATCCAAGATTAATATATGAAATTATTGATATGATTCCATACATAAATAACTAATTTGTGAGTTTCACATCAATAAAATATTATTTTCTTAGTGAAATATGGATCTTAGACCACTAATGGATATGATGAATTTTAAAAGGTTTCATCATTCTAGTAGGACCCCAATGAATAAAAGTCCTTAAGGAATGGCTATTATCAGAATAGTAATTTTGTTCCATCATATCCCATGTGATTAATGTTTTGAATTTCTCAATAACCCCTTATATGTTACTAATGATTCTTTTAAGTGTGTTCACTAGTATTTAACTCTATTTAATTCAATCCTCTGTTACTTTTTAAATTATGGATTTTTTTTCAAAACAATACTATGTATGGAAAACCGGGTACATGAGGCAATCAATTGTATCGATATTAGGCTATGATGATAAATCAATTATATGATGGAAAAAAATGTAAATTGCTAAAATTTCAGAATTGACTTTGTGGACATCACCTACATCAGTGAATCCACTATGTGAGAAAATAACTATTTTGATGAAACATATACATGAATCAACTATATAGAGTGTTTAGATACATTAATTATACACATGGTAAATTTTTCCATGCAGTTCTAAATGGATATATGATTGATTTATATATATCAAATTCAAATATATGGAAAAGAATAATATGTGAGGAAAAAAACTACATGAAGAAAATCTATGTGATTTTTCTAGGAAGAGGAATCAATTATGTAAAGAATGAATATGTGAATCAATTTGTCTATGTGAATTAAAATCATTAGAATTCAACTATGTAGTGACCTAAATCATCTACGTAGTTCTGCAACACACATATTTATTACATTTAGAGTACATTAAGTGAAGTTTAATATATTCGTACATTCATTAATTGTTGAATTATTTCATTATGGTAAAATAGATTATAAAAAGGTTGAAATTAATGATAGAATAAAATATTAAATGAATAATATAATTCTCAGCACTCTTGTAGAGGTATTTTTTAGAAAAGGAAATCTATAATATAATTTAGAGACCACATTTTATAGAATATTTCGCAATGAAATTTTTAGAGAGATTTCATGAAAGAATATTCAAATAAGAATATAAGGGATATATAATAAAATAGAGAAGAAAAAGATAAATAACATTCACTCCAAACACACTCTCAAAGGTATATGTGTTCTACTTTTTTTATATGGGAAAAAGATAAGAATATTCAACTTTATATAATTTTTCTTGAAATATTAATCTTTCTCTATTTTAGAAGACTCTCCTCAAACTGTATTTTTTCTTATTCTCTCTCTTATAAATTTATTTTCTTCTTTTAGTTTCTTTCAACTCCAAACCACATTTAAAAAAATTAGTATTCTCTCTTTCTATTGGAAGTGAAACCTTCTTGGATTAAGATGTAAAGGTTCCTTGTAAAAAAACCTTCAATATCAGTGTTTTTAAATCCTCAAAGGATCCTGATAAAAGCTCCAATTATTGTAGCATGTAACGTCTGTTTTCACTTATTCAGGAAGTCCCTATAAAAGTTACTGGTACTAGTGAAAATCACTATACTTTAGGAGATGAGAAATAGTGGAGGGGACTAGTGAAATTATATTACCTGTACCACTATAAATTACCAGTGTTCAAAATTTTTCTTTATGATTTTATTTCTTCTACTTTTGTGTGTTAAGAAAATATTAGAACATATCTTATATTAGAGAGAGTGGATTTCAATTCCACAAATATATAAAGAACTAAATTAATAACCCTCAAGAGTATTTTTAAATCTAGTCTCTCATAAATAATTTGTATTAAATTTAGTGAATTGTTAGTTATCATATTTCAAAGGTATAAGACTTAAGGTCATCATTAAAATGAATACTATTACTGATAACAATGAAGGAATTTATATGGTAAGACATACTTGATTCAATTTTTAAAACCATGGATCTTGTAAGGTATAAATTATCATATATTTAAAGAAACTTTTTTTAAAGGTTTATTCGAAGTCCAAGAATCCTTATACCATTCCCGAAGTACGCCCAAAGTTGTGGTATGATACTACTAAAGGATAATATGATCTGAACTCCAGAGATATGGATGATATAATATATAGAATATGTCTTGATGATTTCTCCATAAGTTCACAATGTGAAATAGCTCATCAATTTGAACTAATATATCAATGTCACAAAAAGGTACTCAGAATATAAGACAAATCAGATACAATCCTTCTAAGATGAAATTTGACATGTTCAGAATGGTTAATGGAAAAACCATAATGAAAATGAATGTAAATTTAAAAATGATTTTAAATAATGTTACTTATATTAGAGAAACAGTTTCTTAATCAAATAAAGCTCTTAATATTCTCAGAGTAATACAATCTTTATGGAGTAGAATTTCAACTTCCCATAGGCAATCTACAAATGTGAAATATTTTAAGATTAAAAATCTCATTGGAACTCTTATGATGTATGAGGAGAAGGAATCTGATGTTGGGGAGCATAGAATGTCTAAGAAAGAAAATGCTTCTTTAAAAGTCTCTATTTAAAAATATGAAATGAAATGAAAAGTAGTATAAATTTCTAAGTCATATAATAAAAAAATCTCAAATAGATATGATTCAAATAGTGATCTTTCTCACTTTTCAAGAAATATGAAAAAAAATTAGGATGAGAGAATTGGTTTTGGAAAACCCTTTTACATTTTTAAGAAGTATGAGAGAAACACTAAATAGGTTAGATTATATGATTGTAAGAAACTCAAGCACATCAATCTAGAATTACATCAATTCAATATAAAAAAAAGTGTAACAAAAAATATTTTAATAAGGTTGGATACAATAAGAAATCAAAGAAACCCGTGAAAGAAACATGGATTTATTTAGAATATTATAATGATGATAAATATCAATGATGAGAAACTCAAATTAATAATCAAAATTATAATATGTGATTTTTTCATCACTTTAATGAGGTATATTCTATTTATTCTTCTAATAATGATTCTAATTAAGAAAACTAAAATTTACATGTTAAATAATTATATGAATATTGTACCATTTAAAAAAATTAAATCTCGACGAATAAAAATAAATCCCACAAGTATTCTCTCAGATTTACAATTAGTGAAAAAGGACTTGAATAAACAAATCATAAATTATAAAAATCTAGATGGAAAATTCTAATTCATCTTGTATTGAACATGGTAAAAAAATAAAAAGAATTCTAAAAGAAGTTCAATATCTTAAATATGTTGAATGTGTTTTAACAAAAAGTGATAATTAATTTTATAAAATTCTTAGAAATAATAAATTATAGAAAAATAAATTTGGAATAATAATTCAAGTTGAAAATCCATAGCTTTATAAAAACTATTATGTGTCTACTACTATAAATAAAAACTTCTATAAAGTTATTTTTTCACATTGGAGAATCAGGGAACTATACTGAAAGTGTTTTCACTTTATGCCTAATTTAAGATTTATAAATCCTCAATTTTGTGGAGTTACCACACTTTTATTTAAAAAAAATCTAAATTTTAGTATAGGAATTTTTGGACAATGCAAATAGATTTGGGTTCACATATCATTAGTTGCAAACATTGTTAGAACCAATAAAATTTGGGAAAAAATTCTTATTTGAATAGATTTTGTTTAGGAAAAGGTCCAATATAATCAATGATAAATGGTGTATTAACAATAGATTATCAAGGAGCATGCATGGTGATATATCTAATTTACACTCCTTATCAAACATTAATAGAGGATATGTCACAATAGGTGACATTTCCAAGGGAAAGATTATGGGAGTCGACTCAGGTGGGAATCCAAAATCAGTCCTCATCAATAAAGATCTATACGTTGAAGGATTAAAGAAAGATATGATAAAAATTTCCCAACATTTTGATGACGGTTTATTTTTATTATTAAAAAAATTCTTTTTATATTATCAAATATAAAATACTTAAATTTAAGGCACTAAGAATGGATAATTTCTATACTTTAGATTTCAATTACTTGTGTATACAAAAAGTAAAATTTTTAAATACTAGAAAAAATTAATCATGGATTTGGTATATAATACATAGACATTGTAAGGTATATTCTTTGAGAAAAGCTTAAAAATGTGTTTCTGTTTCGGATTTACCAAAAATCAAATTAAACAAAGAGAAAACATGTGATGAAATGTCAAAAAAGTAAGCAACACATGTCATCTTTTAAATCAATTAAATAGGTTTCTTCATCTATTCCTCTAGAAGATATCCACATGTATTTTTTGGGACATTTATAATATAAATCCTAAGAGGAAAATATTTTTTATGTGTTATTTGAATATTTTTCTATATTTATATGTATTTTATTTTTGAGTGTTAAAAGTGATCCTTTTTCTTTCTTTATAAGATTTTTTAAATTGATTTAAAAAGAGATACTTTCCAAAATTATTTCATTTACAAGTGAACATAGAGGAAAATCTGAAAACCTCGAGTTCAATTATTATTGTTCAAAAAATGTAATCAACCCTAAATTTTCTTCCCCTTGTTACCCCAATAGAATGGCTATGTTTAAAAGATAAAATGTAACTTACATAAAATTTTTAGGACAATATTATCTAAATAAAATCGACCCACTCATTTTATGGATAAAGCACTAAATACAACATGTTATATTATAAAAGTATTTATAATTAGGTTTATTTCAAATAAAACACCCTTTGAACTATGGTATTATATAGATCCAAAATTTTGATACTTTAATGTTTTTGGATACAATTAATACATTCTAAATAGGAATTATATTCATGGAAAATTTGATCTGAAGGATGAAGAAAGAATATTTTTTGGATATTCTACACGTAATGTCCCCTAATCCAGTACTCTATCACATGGCTAGAAAGGGTTTTTACACGACCTCAAGTGAGCTTCCTCATAAGACAAAGGATTCCGACAAGTAGTGGGGGTTTGAAGTGTATGGTGGTGAGAATATAACCATGGTATAAAGTTTCATAGTAGTAGAACAATTCAAAATAAAATGGAAATAATCAAAGTAAATACATAGCAGAAGAAAATAATAAAATCCAATTTGTTAATATAATAACAATAATGGAATAATGTAATGACATGCTGAAATGTAACTAAATTTCATACTAAAACAATATAAGAAAAGAATATAAGACTCAAATAAAAGATTCAATGTCCCGGGTCCCAATCCCCATGTTGGTCCCATATCCAAACTCCAACACATCCTCAAACAAGAAATCAACAGCAATTTCCTTTTCCCTTTTCCAAACATGCATCCAAAAAATCCACTCATGTGCCAAATAGGTGCCTTGCAAACCTACAATATCTTGATTATTTTGGTATCACTTTAGTTAATCATCTTCCACATTCACTCTCGGATCATACTCTCTTACTGGTGGAGCTTCGTGCATGCAGGATGCAACATGGGAGACATGCCTTCCTTTATTATAGCAGCTGGCACCAATCGCCTGATTTCTTACCAATGGTGAGGAGATCCTGGGAGGGAAGAGAGGATGGTGGCCCCTGGTATGGTCTTTCCAATCACCTCAAATGTCTCAAGAAGGATATTCTAACTTGGCTTGGCAACAGACCAAATGACAGCACAAGGGTGGACTCTATCTAGAGGGACATTGATATGATGGAGGAGGATCTGATGTTCGATTGGAATGAGGAAACATTCACTTCTAATCATGAAAAAAGTTTCTTCATAGCAAAGAAAATGATTGAGATTGAGAGGGATCTCAGGAAGAGATCCCAGGTTAAGTGGCTTAAGGAGGGCGACCGCAACAACGACTTTTTTTTACGCCTGCCTGAAGGAGAAAAGAGCCATGAGGATCAACATTCGTTTGGAAAATGGTGACTATACGGATGATGTGGATGTTTTTGGGCGTATGGCACCGGAACATTTTGAACGGTTTCCGGCTGAAGTGGCTCAATCAAACACTGGGATCTATGGTGGTAGAGTGGAAACTCATTCCCTTTTGGAGTGCATTCCAAGGCTGGTGGGGGAATCTGAGAATGAGCTACTATTGACGATTCCGAAAAAGGAAGAGATTAAAAAGATAGTGTTTGAAATGACAAGGTATATTTCCCATTGCTTAGATGGATTTCCAGTAGGATTTTATGTGAATGCATGTGATATTGTTGGGAACGAGGTGGTGAAAGCTGTCCAGGACTTTTTCCGGGAGGAGCTTTTGGCAAGGGCATGAGTGCTTCAAGGGTCATGATCAATCCAAAGATAAAATATCCCACAATAATTGGCTAATTAATACCCATATTCTTGTGTAATGTGTCTTTCAATATGCTAGAGAGTCTCATTGCGAGGAGAATGGGTGGACTGATTTCGAATCTGGTCTCCAAGGAGCAACATGGGTTTATTAAGGGCTGCAACATCCAAGGAGTGGTGGGTATAGATAGTGAGATGGTTAATGATATCAATTGGCACTCGGTTGTATCCAATGTTATATTATAGGATGATATGGATAAGGAATACGACAAACTAGAGTGGACTTTTATTCTTTGGGTGATGCGTAGGTTCGGCTTTCAGGAATGGGCCTACGACCTCTGTTTCTGGTGCTTCTCTTCACCTTGGTTTTCTATTTCACTTAGATGGGAGTGCTTAGGATTCTTCAAGACTGTTCGTAGTTTGAGATAGGGATACCCTATTTTTCATAGTCTTTTCATATTGGCACATGACGCTCTTTCTAGGAACATTTAGTGAAAAATGGCAGATGGAAGTCTGAGGCCGTATGTCAGGCAGAAGGGCAGGGAGATCATCTCACATCTAATGTTTGCAGATGATGTTTTAGTCTTCACTAATGGTAGTAAAAGGTCCCTCCTTGCTCTCATGGAGTTATTTTCTAGTTATGGAAGAGCTAGCGGGTAGATTATCAATACAGCCAAGAGCCAGGTGTATATCTCTACCAAGTGTACTGCCCGGAGATGCAGGGCCATACAAGGTATTTTGGGCTGCCAATAGAAGCTCTTTCCCATGATATATATTGGGGTTCCTTTATCCTTTGGGTGGATCAAGAGTTAAATCTTTGAGGGAGTTATTAACCGATTTTTGGGGAGGATTTACAACTGGAAGGGAAGATTTCTATCCATTGGTGGGAGGGTAACACCGATCAACAATGTTCTTTCTTCCATCTCGATGCATGTATTTTCCATTATCCAGCCTCCAAAGGGAACAATGGAGAAGATGGAAAAGACTCTCATGGCCTTCCCATGGGATTCCTATCAGTCGAGTAGGTTCCATTGGTCCTCTTGGGCCCACCTGGCCAAACTGATTGAGGAGGGGGGAGTGGGGCTACGTGATATCACTGCTACAATGCAGGGCATACAGGCGCGTTTGGCCTGGGATATTATGGAAGGGAATTCTATATGGGCTATGTTCTTTAAAGGGAGATATGGGGATCTTGAGAAGAATACTAATGAGTGCAGGGCACACCCCTCTTGACTGGGACAATGCATGGTTGGGTTCCTTTAGGAACTACGTGGCTCGGACTAGTGCATCATTTGGAGAGGGGATGTTGGATTTTGGAAAGACAACTGGGTGGGGGAGAGTTTTTTTTGGATGTCATACCCTGGATATCATCTTTAGGGAAGATTATGGGCACCCAATGTTCACCAGGTTGGTTCTGATCCAGGAATAGAAGAAGGTGTTTGACAGTATATGCATGAATGAAGAGGAGGATAGATTCTAATTCCTTAGTTCAAGCTCAGGTAGGTTCTCCATTCGGGGCTACAGGGAGTAGAAGAGTGAAGAGAACAGTCTTAGGGATGGGATGAAGAGAATCTGGTGCAAGGAGATTCCAAGAAAAATGAATTTTTTGGTCTGGCATGTCAAAAATAGAGCTCTGCCTATGGATGAGAATGTCCAAAGTAGGGGGATCCTTTTGGTGTCCTGTTGTTTCTGTTGCAAGGCAACAAAGAGAGAATCAAAAACCCATCTATTTTTTCAGAGTGAATGGGCGGTGGATATCTAGAGCATGTTCACTCTTATGGTTTTCTCCAAATTTGAGCATTTCTTGTTTAAGGATCTCCTCTTCTCTTGGTTTCTCGGTGTGAAAAATAGAGACTCAGACTTCAAGGTGCGGACATCTATTCTCGCTGTCGTTTGCTGGGTTATTTCGGAGGCTAGGAACAAAAAACACATGTGATCCTGGAGCTCGATCTCCTTGATTCAGTTTAGAGTTAGATCATTGGTCTATGAGTTGTTCTTGCTGTTGAGGATTGACCCGCACTCGTCTATGTTGTGAAATTTTCTGGGAAGGTCTCGCTCTCTTGAATGTTTTGAAGGGAGGTGAGTAAAATGGCATCATCCTTCCAGCGATCTCAAGCTTAACGTGGACGGCTCCTGCCTGCATTGCAATATGAGAGGCAGTGGGGTTTTACGTGACTCAGGTGGTTCGCTGCATCTCGCCTTCAGTGCTTCATATGTTATTGGTAATTCATGGGGGGCAGAGGCTCAAGTCCTCCTTACAGGGATCATAGTTTGAAGGAGTCGGGGATTTCATGTGTCATAAGTGGAGTCTGAGTCATAAGTTCTGGTAAAATTTGTTCAAGGATAGTCGGACGCGCCTTGGGAGCTATCCTATATCATTAGGAGGTGTTCCTTGGAGACCAACCAAGGACAAATCATGCATCATAGTTGGAGGGAGGGAAATTTTTTTGCGGAAGTGCTCTCGAATATTGGGAGTCCTGGGGACAAGATCATTATTTATGAAAGCTTGGGTACTCTGCCAGTTGAGTGTAGGTCATTTTTGATTGGGGATGCCTTAGGGTTACACCATTATCAGCCTCCTTGAGTGTCTGGGATGTATGTTTCTTGGCCTCGACCCCTTTTTCCATTTATATAAAAAGAAATTTTCAGTCATATAGGTGTATTAATTAATTAAACAATTAATAAAATACAACAACAACCTTCTTCGGCTCTGTACCTGATTGTCTTTGAGCATGTCTTACAACCATTCCAACCATATCCATATAACCAAGGTAAAACAACCTACTTAGGCACCATGATGGAATATCTTTGAGCATGTCTTCCAACCATACCCATATAATCATGGTATAACCACAAAATTAAGGTTTAAAGCCCTATAAGCGTCACATTATTCAAGTTGAAATACCTATAATCATTATAGAATGGGACTAGGCATATCCTTATCTTTATAATAATCACAACATGGGATTGGTTCAATCCCACTCAATATCTGCATTACAACATATAAGTGTGCAAGTTCCAGTTCTAAGCCCGATATACAAGCATTACAAATCCCTATAATACATCATGGATATGGAAATATCACATCATATATCTCAGTGGTTAATTATGTGAATTACCTTTTATCTTTCAAATACCACTTGCATTTAAATCATATCTGATTAAAAATTATATCAATAAGTAATAAGCCAAAATTTTAGTGATTCTATAACAATAAATCACTCTAGGTAACATATCTTTCTAAAAATACTTTAAGTCATTATCCAATTAAAATATATTTATTGTTTTCTCACCCAATGGGTGGCCATAAGCTAGGTCAAAAGAAAATTGAAATCAAAGGAATTAAAGGAATAATCCCATTTATTAATTATTCAATTTGGGAACATATTTCATTAGCACAATAACAATATTGAATAAACATGGATATTATCAAACCATAGGGTTAAAGTTTAGACCCCTACCTTAAACCAACAATCCAAAAATGCTTCCAATGGACAAATCCCAAGAGGAAGAAGGTGTAGATGATTCTGAAATATTTTACTAGATTAAAACTGATCAAGATAAAAACCAACAACATAATTGGTTATAAGATTTCACTAGAACAGTTGTAAAAGGAGGAAGAGAATGAAGAAACATGACCAAAACACTTAATAAGGATTTTTCACACAAAAGGGATGTCTGGAAGGGATGTTGGTACCCCAAAATCTCAAGGAGAGAGACCTAGGGTCAAGGTGAGAGGATCTGCAGTGGATTAGAATGAAAATCAGCTGCCCAACATGTTCGAAATAGCAGGTCAAGAATTTATACGGTGTGTAATGTGGTTACACATTGTGTAAGTATTTTTAACAAATTTTTCGGAAAAAAAAATCACCTCAGATTAATTTTATTTAATCCATTTAATAATTACATGATGTTTAATTCCTTTACATGGTATATAAATTTTTTGAAGTTTATTTTTCTTCCCATTTTACTTTTAAACAAACCAAACATCTTTTAATGCTTCTAAAATTACCAAGAACCTATGAAACACTTAACATAATTATACCCAGACCTCATTAACACAAATGAGAATACATCCTATAAAATTAGGTCATTTTCTCTAACAATGGATATCCATATCTGAATAAGACTTATCCACCAAGGCTCAAATGAAAAAACATAGAGAGAAATGTGCCTGAAAAAAAAAGACAAGAGCTTACATCCCCCCACCTTATAATAGCTTTTCCTCGAGCTACTATAGAAGTCATTGTGAGGTCTCAGTGAAAAATTCGTGTCATTGTGCTCACATATCAGACCCCACCCACTCTCCCAGGTCTCCCCTTGAAATCACCCATGCTTCCTCCACACCCGAACCAATGATATAGTCTGACCTTGAAGATATTTCTCACTACAATCCACAACCCATATCGGATGATCCTCAAAGGATACATTAGTAAAAATCTATACATCATTTACATCTATCAAATGGGAAGGGTCTGTATGATATACGCATAGATGCAACATGTGGAAGACATTGTGAATGGAATTTTAGAGTTGTGGAAGTGATAAATGGTATGCCACGGGACCAACCCCTTCCATTATTTCAAATTACCTAAAAACCAGGGTGCTAGCTTTCCATATTACCTGATACAGAATTCTCCCATCCTAGGATTCCCCCAAAGGAAAACATGATGACCAACCTCTAATTCTAGAGGTCATCTCTGATGGTCAACATATGATTTTTACCTGCTCTTCATAGTCACCAACCATTGTTTGGTCAAGTGAACTTGTTCAGATTTCTCCTACACGAGACTAGGCCCAAGAAGTGATGAATCACCTACCTCTAGCAAAAAAGTGGCAAATAGAATTTATTTCCATACAAGGACCCAAAAGGCTCCATTTGGATCGATTCATGTAAGCTATTATTAAATGAAACTCTATGATTTCCATATGTTTCTCCCATGAATCATCAAAATCGAAAACATAGGCTCGTAACATATCCTCCAGAACCTGAATAGTCCACTCAGATTTACTATTAGTCTATGGATGATTGGATGTGTTCAAAAGAACTCACTATCACTGGGAATTATGAATTACCTATGAGAAATGCGATTTTAAATGAGGATCTCTGTTAGAAATAAGACTCCTCGGAACACCATGCAACCAAACCACCTTGTGAACATAAAGATTTCCCAGATCATCAATGTTGATAGTTTCCCTAATAAGAAATAAGTGGAAAAAAATAGTCAATAAATCTAAAAAACCCATATAAAATCATTATTCCATGCCAGAATGGGTATTTATATCCCAAAATCTTTTTTTTAAAATCATCCAATTTACACTCAATAATGGGTAAAGGCTCCAAAATCCCAGCTGGCCTACGATGCTCATCTTTACCCTACTGAAAAGTGATTAATCTATTAATGAATATTTCTGAATCCTTAATCATTCCAAAACACTATTAGTATCTACAAATATAATGATACATCTTTTTTAAGCCAGGATGTACCACCCATCTAAAAGCATTAAACTCCCTCATTAGATTCTCACATAATCCCGTAGGAACCCATACTCAACCATAGAAAAGAAGAGAATATCCACTGTCGAGAGACCATCATGATGGTGTTTCCCCACCATATAATTTCTCTCTCAAAACTGATCCCTATATATAAAAAACTACTCGGTTTTAATTTTTTCCAAAATCATGAGTATAAAAGATGTCGAAGTCTGAGATACTTTCCCCTAGGATTCCTAAATATCCATATGCATGTCTAGAAAGAGGTCTATTATCCTCCAATGGTCACAAGGCTCCTCTACAACCTCTATCTATGTCTTTCTACTCAAATAATTAATGGTGATATTTCCCTTCCATGGTGTATAATCTAGTTCAAAGTCGAAATAATACAGATACTCGACCCAGCTCCTCTGCCGAAGGTTTAGGTCTCGCTAAGAAAAGATGTACTTAAGTCGCTTGTGATTCGTGTATACTACAAACCTCTCACACATGAGATAGTGCCTACAAAATTGTAGGGAAGGTACCACTTTTTATAACTATAGAACGTTATTAGGGTAATTCATCTCATGTGGTCTCAAATGCCTAGATCTATAAGTAACCACATGATCCTTCTACATTGGAACTACTCTGAGTCAAACTCTAGATGTGTCATAGTACATTGTATATGATTTACCTGACACTAGTAAAGTGAGGATATGTTTTGAGGTCAGCTGACATTTATGCTCCTAAAAATCTCTCTTGCAATCATTAGACCAAACAAACTTCACCCCTTTCTTATTCATCCCATACATTTGTGCTTCCAAATAGGAGAAGTCTTGGATAAAATTATGGTAATAACCTGTTAATCCCAGAAAGATTTAAATTTCAAATATATTCATGGGTTGTTCCCAAATATCGTTTTTTCAACTTTATATGTGTCCAATGACACTCCTTCATCTAAGATGAAATGTCCCAATAATTTTACTACATTAATCCAATAAATGAATTTTCTTAAATCGGTGTAAATTTGATTCTCTCTCATTATACTCATGATGATGTCAATATGTTTGGAATGATCTTCTACTGACTAGAAGTACCATAAGATGTCATCGATGAAATAAACCACAAAATGATCTAGAAAATGATGAAATATCCTATTCGTTGAGGACATGAATATTGTCGGTGCATTAGTCAACCAAAATAGCATGACTTTGAGTTTATATAAGCCATACCTAATCCTAAAATCAGTCTGAGGTATGCATGATAGTCTCACCCTTAACTAATGATATCCTAATATAAATTCAATCTTATATAATATCTTAGAACCTATAAATTGGTCTCAATGATTTTCAATGTGTAGAAGAGGATTCCAGTTCTTGACCTTTATCTTGTTCAACCAATGATAGTCCAAAAATAAACATAATGATCCTTCAACCATTTCATAAGATAGAACTAGAGAACCCCCAAGAATATATACTTGGCCATATGAAGCCTTTAGATTCCAGATCTTCCAATAAAACCTTCAACTCCCAAAACTATGATGATGACATTTGGTAAGGTGGAGTAGAAACTGGCTCTGTTCTTGGTACAAACTTGATCTTCAACTCGACCTCTCACTTGGGAAGTAATCCATGTAACTTTTCATGGAAAGCCTCATGAAAACATTCTACTACTCGAGGAAAATAATCATTATATATTACACCATTATATAGATAAAGACTCGTTATCTAAGTTGTGAAAAAATCCAATAAGAACTGTATTGGTCTCACAAAACCAGCCTGAATATCCCACTCACCCATGTGAGAATAAGTGCTTCCTTCTAGAGATATAAAATTAACTCTCCTCCTGTAACATTTGATATGATCCTGGTATAGGACTAACCAATCCATACCAATAATCAAGTCAAAAAATATCATTTCTAGCATGAACAGTTCCAAAAAGAAACCGTAACTACAAAAATCTAGGAAATATACTTTGAAAAATCTGATATTTCTTGACCGTACTCCCAATGGTGTGTCAATGGTTAAAAAACCATATAATATTTTCAATTCAATGAATCAAAAATTTATAAAAAGATAAGATATAAAATAATGTGATGCTCTTGTATCAAATGAGACATAATCTAAGGTAGATGACACAAGAATCTTACCTCAAACAATCGATGGTCTTGCATCCACGTTAGCTGGATTAGTTTGTGTAATGTAAAACATACTTTTCCCTATACTCCGGGACCCAGTCTGACTACCCTGATATACATCCCTTTCTTGGTACTTATTTCTTATGTATTAGGGTACCATGTCCCCTCCCTCACCCTGAACGACCTATGGATCTGCAGTTACCAGCCTACTAAGGGGTAGCTAAGCCCCATCCTGACATTGGTTCCTATCATAATCCTCTGTCATTGGTCTGCTACGAAAATTTCACATAGAAAATCTAATGATGGACCAATCTACCAGATATACGACACTCAACTGCAGGGTTATGAAACTGTGGGTGATTCTAACCAAACTTTCCACATTGATAACACTTGAATGGAACATAATCATGAGATGGATGTTCACTTCCCTGACTGCTCTTCACACACCTTCTTTGGCAGAAACTATCATAAAAGTTCTTTTTACCACTTGAAGAACTCCCAGATTTCCATACGGAAAAATTCAAGCCACTACACGGGGCCTCTGTGAAATTACCTTTTGTGATGAGTGTCTGATTCAACACATCTTGAAAACATCATAAATGGAAAATGTTTAGCTATAAACTGATCTTTTAGAGAATATCATCTTGTAAAATTCTCTCTATAGAGATCTCATCACATACCAAAGATGGCGCAAAGCAATGTAGGTCAGTAAAATACCCAGCATAGTCCAACACTTACAAACCCTCCTACATCAGATGCATGAACTATTGATCATTTTTATCCCTCAATTTCTCAGGATATAAATTGTCCAGGAACATAATCTCGATGTATTTGCAAGATAACTCATACTGATTCCCAGCTTCCTCTAGAATATCCAACCAATTCTTGTAATATCCAAAAATTATATGCGCATCAAGTTTCAACCTCATATCCATAGGTGTCTCGACATGATTGAAGATTTTCTAGACTAACTCAATCAACTACTCAGCATCCTAGGGCCCCCCTTCCATAGTAAACACAGGCGGATACTATAGACGAAACTCTCTTGTCAGATCAATCGTCAAAGAAGTGATATGAACATTCTCCCTTTCTATGGATCACATGACCCTCATGAAGTTTTCATGAAGCTGAACATCCATCTACTCATCAGGAACTACATGAAGCTCAGGTTCAGCTGTGTTAGGAGCATGATGATTTCCACTCTCTTAACACTTGATTCGAAGATGATGAGGATTCATTTTCTCTATAGGACAAACTCAGACCTTAGAGAACTTTCTAGAAACAGGTTCAAGCCTAAAAGGTTATTATAACTAAGAACCACTAACACTTAGTCTCTATAGACATGTATTACTTGTATTTTATCATGAAATGAAAACTCATTTCATTTATCTAGTAAAAAATATATCTCATATTATATTTTAACATGAAAGTAAATATCACCTGTGAAAATAGATATGTCCCTATTATGAACAATGCATGTTAGTATATCCCTATGTGCCTATTTTGATGCATGTATTCTTATCTCGTGCCATATCGGGCCATGTGTACAAAAGTAAATAAACAATAAAATCATAAAATAATGATCTCACACAACATGTGAATCACCCAAGCTGAAATAATAGCAGTTGTAACAATCTCATAGCATAAATAGACATTATATCTATGGGAACTCGGATTTTATCCCATATATGGGTTAACTAATCACATGAACAAGCTAATTAACAAGTCTTGATGCATCCTAGTATCCTTTATACCTTTCCTAAATAGTAATGTAAAATAAAATAAAACCCACACCTTTGATACCACTTTGCAATATCCCCCAATCTATCACTCTCCCACATGACCAGAAAGGGTTGGTCATGAGACCTCATGAACACCTCCATGTATGCTAGAGGCTTCCGACTACCAGTGGGGGTGTGAAGTATATAGTGGGAATATTATACCTCCTGGTATGAATTGTCATAGATATAGAACAATTAAAAATAAAATTGAAATAATTAATTAAAATACATAGTGGACGAATATAATAAAATCCAATGTAATAATCCAATAATAATAAAGAAATAATTTAATGAAATGTTATAATGTAACTAAATTTCATACTGTAAAAATAAAATAAAAAGACTAGAAGAATCAAATAAAAGACTCAATGTCTCGGGTCCCAAATCCCACATTGATCCCATCTACAAACTCCAAACCATCCTCAACCAAGCAGTCAATAACAATGTCATTTTCCCTTGCCCAAAACTACATCTACAAAATCTACTAAGTTTCCAGATGGAGGCCCAAATATGGTGTGAGTATAGCTTAGTAGGTCTACACCAACATATCTAAACTAATCCAAATTGATAATAAATGTATGAAATAAAGTGATATACATGTGTATTAGTTAATTCAACAATTAATAAAATAAAACAACAACCTGCTTCTTCTCTATACTATAAAGTCTCTAAGTATATCTTATAAACATGACAACCATAATCATATAACCAAGGTAAAATAACCTACTTCTTCTACATGTCATAATATATCTAAGAATATCTTACGACCATGCCATTAAAAACCATATAACCATGGTATAACCACAATAATCCAGGTTAACGTCCTATAAGCATTAAAACATTATCGGTCAAAGCCCTATAATCATTACAACATGGGACTAGTCAGACCCCACTCTCTATAAGAATTATAGTATGGGACTAGGCCGATCCTTCAAAATATATGCATTATAGAATATAAGTGTGCAAGTTCCAGGGATGATCTTGATATATAATGATAAAACCATGGAACTAAATACATGTCAAACAACATGGATATCACAATATCATATCATATATCTCAATGGTTAATTATGATAATTACCACTTATCTTTCAAATACCACTTTCATTTATATCAACATTAATTATATTTATATCAATAAGAAATAATGCACAATTTTAAGGACTCTATAACAAGATATCATCATAGCTCACATGTCATTCTAAACATTCTTTAATCCATTATCCAATTCAAATATATTCATAGTTTTATCACCAAATGGTTAGCTATAATCCAGGTCATAATGAAATAAAAAATATAGGAATTCATTTAATAGTCCCATTTATTAATTATTCAATCTGGGAGCACATTTTGTTTGCACAATCACAATATTTCATAAACTTTCAAATTTTCAAATCATAGGGTTATGATTTAGACCCCCTATATTTAACCTAAGATCAAACTATGCTTCCAACAACCAAAAACCATAACGAATAAGGTGTAGCTTATTTGCAAAGAGGTTCCTAGATTAAAAATAATCATGATCAAAACCAACAATAAAATTTGTCAAAGTATTTCACCACAATAGTTACACTTTATTTTTTCCACCCATTTTTCTTTTAAACAAAATAAAACTATTTTAAATATTCTCTTATCACTAAGAACCCATGAAACACTTAACCCATTTATACCTAGACTCCATTAATTAAAATGATCATTCATCCTCAAACATTAGGTTGTTTTCTCCAACAAAGGAACTTCATCACTAAACAAGACTCGAACTCCAAGGATCAAATGATAAAACTCAGAGAGAAATGTACCTAGAAAAAAAGGACAAGATCTTACACTACTACTTCCAAATAATATAGATTTATTAAAAAAATTCCATAGATTACTAAGGAATAAAATCATGTGAACTTTGATGAAAGTGACCCGTATGATCAAAAAATTACTCATGTTTATGAACTAAGTGATTATTTTTTAAACAAGATACTTTAACCTATTATTGTTGATAAAAAAGAAGATGATTTGGAACTTGATTTTGGTAAACCTAATCTATAAAGGATGGATTCTAGTCAAACAGAAAGTGTTCTACCTATAAAACCTAAAATCATGAAAATCCATCCTTTAGGAACTATTATGGGATGCTTAGATGAAGGGATTAGTACTATAAGGATTATAGGAATCCTTTTAGATTTTTTTTCTTTTATATTACAACTAGAACCTACTTCCTTAAGGAATCCTTAACTGATGAGAGATTAGATTTATCTATGTAAGAAGAATAAAACCACATCAAGAGGAACAAGGTATGATAATTAGATAATAAAACCTATGTTTGACCAAATAGTTCAAATAACCATACAGGGGGGAGATGAATCATGGTATGACATACTAAAAAAACTTCCCCTTAGGATCTTCTTTCATCGTTAAACAAAACACTCTTCTCTACCTTTCCCAAAGAAATGTAAGAATAGAAATAAAAGCATGCATGAGACACAAAAGTGTTACTTGGTTTACCTGTATTGAGTTATGTACAAGGATAATACAAATGAAACATTACTATGTACCAAATAAACTAAAGCGAACTAATGTTATATTGTTTGGAGCAGACTCACTATCCCTCCTTATTTACAACCAATCATACTGAGAAATCTCACTACTCTCTCCATGAAACTATTCCCAATGATCCTTCATAAGAAACTTATTTTGATCAATATAAGCAATTTTCTTTACACCACATTAGGTTCATCGTCAAGTTCCACTTTTATCCACTTGATGAATGCCTCTTTACCAATGTTTTATTGTGAAATACATTTTGGTTCACATGTGATTTAATTTTGTGAGAACCCTATTTACAAACTCCATGAGACTGGAAAATTCATACAAAGTATATTTTTATTTCATGTTGCACCCAAATTTCCCGAAGCTTAGTAATTTCGTAAAGCTCACATAGCACTTTTGAAGTTCACTTAGCCTTCACAACGCTCACAATTATTGTGATGCTTGAAGATTTCTTGAAGCTTACATAGCCTAAAAATACTCCCAATCTCTACAAAATAGATGATCTTATAAAATCATTCAAAAAAATAAAAAAGATTCATGAAGAACCATCATGAATTCAAAACCTTTGATTTTCTTTAAGAAGTACTTGATTTCAGATGAGCGGTAGCCTCTTATTTATTTATGCAAAATTCCCATTGTGAATATTTCAACCCCATGAAGGCCTTTTAATGAAGATCTTAAAATGTTCACTTGAAGACCCATATATTCTCAAAATTCTTAGGGATGTTTTCCCATTCATGATGCTTCTCATAGTCTCCTTGATTATCGTCATTCATTCAGACTCACCCCTCTTTCACAAACCTCTAAACCTTCAAAAATCATTGAAACTTCACAAATCACCAGAGCTCCATGAGGCACAAAACCTTCTCGAATTCCATTTATTTTTCATTTTATTATAATGTATTATGGGAAATCCAATTTTCACGAATCTTGATTCCTCCTTTAAATTTTGGACACAAAATTTTTGGAAAACACTGGGAAACAATGCCATATTTTATACACCATTTTTCTATACTGCCTCTAGATCATATATTACTTGGTCTAAGATATTTGTTAACATAACATTTCAAAAACCTCCTTTAACTCCATAGATGACCTTGTAAACTTAATTTTACAATAAGAACAATCAACCTAGAAGCACGAAAAATTTATCTTGGTGGATTTTTACCCAACACCCTATGATTAAACTATTATATGTAAAATTGGATGTTTTAAAATAAATTGGATGATCATGGTGTGGTCACTAGAAATAAGGGTATACTAGTAGGTAAATGGTCTAATGAAGAGTAAGTGATAGAGTGTGAGGAAACATTTTTAACTTTAGATAGATTAAAATACATTTGGATTGTCCTAGTCTATACATCACACATTGATTTCAAATCATATCATATGTATGTGACAACTAAAATTTTGAAGGTTTTTATTATAGAATAAGTTTATATTTAACAACCACATGGTTTTCAAAATCCCCATTTTCCCAATTTTTTTGTTCAAACTTACTAAATTTATTTATGGACTTAAATAATTGCCTAAAGATTTGTATGAACGTTTATTTTCTTTTATTTTATCCAATGGATTTGTAGTAATAATGAAAAATCCTATTGTTTTCAATTAAACATTTTCTTTAGATATTTATATAGTTCATATATATGTTGATGATGTGATTTTTGGTTATAAAAATAAAAAAAATATTTATTGATTTTTCAGAATTGAATAAAAATGAATTTGGAATGAGCATGATTGATAGGAACTGACCTACTGGGGCCCATATGGCTGGAGGAAGGCTGAGCCTTGACAACCCCAAGCCTACGTCTAAAAGGCTAGGGTCTAGAGACAAGCTCTTATAATGCATAATGTGAATGGGATGCCTTTTCCTAATATACCTGTATGAACATACCCAGATGTCTCCATGCAAGAGTGGAGAGGAATATAATTCAAAGATTAAAACCTCTAAATTACAACCATGCATGCAATAAACCATAGGATAATACAACAGTGTATGATAGTACAAAACAAAATTAAAATGGGAAAAAATACATGTATAACCAGAAAGTAAGTCTCAAACTAAAAACAACTAGAAAGAAATAAAATTCAGAGAGACCAACTCTTCATCTATAAGTCCTCACCACCATACATGGTCAATACACCCAATAATCTTTAAGATCCCATAAATTCACTACCGATATGTTCATTATCTTCAAAAGACCTGGAAAGTGTGGGAGATATCATATAGGTGTGATTATATACAAACACAGTAGGGTGCCATAAAAACTGAAGAGGGAGTAATTAAAAAGATACGATAGAAGTAGTCAACTCAAACCAACGAAAGAGTTAAATAAAATCCTTGAACATATACGTGATAATAATAAAACCTAGATGAGAGAGAAATGGGGTATCCATCTCACAACCAAGTTAAAGTCTATGAGTCTTCTTGTATCTCTAAAAGATGATAACACGTGCACAAAATCAATTGAAACCTCACCAGAATCAATGTGAAGGGGCCCACTCCTTGCTAATGTTCTCCACAAACAAGGGATACACAACTCCTATAGAGTACTCTAATTCCACTAGAGCATGAAGATGAGGGATTACCACTCCATTTATAGAGGACTCATGCTCATCATAGGAGGGTACCATCACTATCAGTATAAAGAGTTTGGGGAAACCACACCCTGGTGTGATAGTGGATTAGTAACCACGAAATCAACCTATGATGCCACCTTGATCACTACCATCATCAAGAATTTATTAAAGAAGCATCCCACTCATACTAACTTACATCGTATCTTTTATACAACAATGAATTCCACCATTGCATTATATGGAAAAAAATTAATCAGGATAGTCAACTCTCGGGCCAAAAAACTAGTCCAAAAGAAGGAGATACAAGAGGAAGAAATTTCTGGAGGGAATAGAGGACATTTATGGGGGTCAAAAAGATGTTTCATCCTACCTTGTTTCCTAACTGTTCTCTCCTTTGGAAGTTTCTTGGAATCCATGTCGTCATACATGACATGTGAATGTGGTATATGGAACTCCTTAGCCGCTCTGGGAATGCCCGTGTACTCTTGGACATTCATGTGTACTTTGGGTTATGCCTATGTACATAGTCATGCCCATGGATTGACCCATGACCATGTAATATTAGATTACATGGAATGTTTTACTTTACAGGGTCTTGGATATGTGGTCTTTGTAATATGACTAAACCATCTAGGGAGGGCCACATGACATGAGATCTCAACCACATTGAATTTAATCCTTAACCACAATCAGAAAAATAGTGTCAGAGACAAGGAAGAAAACACATTGTCTATTCTTCAATGATATATGGTGTGTAGTTGGTAGTTTTATAGATTCTGACTTTTGATATTCCAAATTTGTATATACTTTTTCATATATGTTGATGATCATAAATTTTTTTTTTCACCAAATATCAATTGTTTTGTGGGTCAAATTCTTTTTATTGGTGATTATGATGATTATCAGGTTTTCTATTCAAAGTCACAAATTAGGAAATGAAAGAACAAAAAGTCAAAACTACATGCCGTGTAATTTTTCATACATGTCGTGTACCATTTCCACAACATGGATTGGGAAGATTAGATACACACCCATGTTATCAGTCAAAGCATACATGTTGTGTACTTCCAAGATACATGTCGTGTGGAACTTCTAAATGCATTTGGTGGATGATGAATGATATTACATGCCATGTATGGTGGCATTGCATGTCATTTATGTTCTCATACAAGGAAGATCTGTGTTTGAAGTCAAAGACGACATGTTATCTCACCTACTGACAAAGAAAAGATGGCCAAAACGCATTTACCAAGGTACATTCCGTGTAATTCTTGGTTCACATTGTGTACTAATAAAACCTATAAATAGGTTGCATGACCTAAATGTTTTGGAGTCATTCAGATTCATTCATTCTGATATATTCCAAGGGGGCACTCTGGAGACGGACAAGAAGAGAACAATAGAGAGAAAGAAGAAGAGATAAGAGAGGAGAGAAGGTTCTTCCATGATTCCTTCATGGAGACCTTTGCTCCAAATCTTTCAAGTGGATGAATTCAGGTATTGAGAGTTATTTAGTTTCTAGATACTCTATGAATAGCTAACTTCCCTATGTGTTGGGGTTGTGGACAATTATGTGTTGTAATTTGAAAATTGTGATATTGTAATCATGTTATTTATTTTTATTTCTCATAATTCCTTATTAACTCTTTCTAAATATCACTTTAAATCTTGTATCGAACCAAGAATGGGATTTCTAGGGATCCTTTAAGGAATTACGATTAAAAATATCCATGAAAATTGGGTGTTTTAATCATCTCAAAAAATCTGAAATTATTAAAATTAAGAGAAATCAATTTCCAAACCAAGGAATTGGTTTTTATTGATTTAAACAAAACTCACCAGACCAAGGAGGTTCTGTTACATTCTTAACCCAGAGATGTGAATTATCATGAACAACACAACCCCATAAGTAAATTTATGAAATAACGACCTTTAAAATCCACATCCCTGACGCATTTATCTCCAAACTTTCATCCAAACCAAATTTATGTGTTTTTATTTATCTTTCAAGTAATTTGTTATGAAATTAAAATCCAATCACTTTTTATCATAACACTGAATAATCGCCAGTAAATTCAAGTAAACTTCAGTAAATCAATTACAAACTAGATAAAAAAAACAAAATAACTCCCTATCCGTATGGATCAACCCCTTACTATTACTATACATTTTAGGGTAATATAATTTGGATTGTCGAAAATAACACTTCGGAAGGAACGATACCAAATTTTGGTGCCGTGTTGGGGAAACAGAAGTTAATATTGTTTTTTTTGTTTTCATCATGACTGTATCAATTTTAGTTAAAATAAAAATAAAAAATTCTAAAAATTATATTCTTACTCTCATTTCTCTTTTTATGTTTTTTTTCGTCCTCTTTTATGCTTGGTGTGTTAAGTATTGTGTAGGTTCATAGGTGTATGAGTGGTCGCATCACTCGTTCCAAGAGCGCTGAGTCATCAGAACTTTTTCCAATTGACCCAAAGTTTGAACGAACAATTTTGTGGTGATGACGTGCACTTATGGATGAGAACAACCAGAATTCCCCATGGAAAATATTGAAGAGGGAGAACCGGTTTCTCTCTAAGGAGTTGGGCAACCAATTCTTCCTGATGAAAACCGGAACCAACTGCTCGTTGTAATGTAGGAACCAAAAAAACCAGCCAACATCGTGGAATTCATGCCAAGGAACCAACATCGACAAATGTCTCTTTTTGTTCTAGGATATGGCCCACAAAAACCTCAACAATATCAGCCATCAGGGCAGTTTCCATACATGAATCTAGGCCCAGGTCCATACTATGCTCCTGAGAAATAGTATATTCCCCCTCAAGAAAAAATTCCCTCGTAGTGAACACTTATGGATTACAGACTCCCCTCCATCCAAGGGGTAGACATGGGAAATCATCAGACCACTGGTGCAGGCCCAACATTTCAAAATCAATCTGACCATTATGCATCTAATCCAGAACATGGTGCAATTTGGTGGTTTACCAAGTGAATACCCAAACACTCATCTCTCCAACTTCTTGGAGATCTGTGACACATTCCTTTACCACGGAGTGTCAGAAGATTCCATCCTTCTTCGCCTATTCCCCTTATCATTAAAGGATAAGGTGAAAGACTAGATCGAGGGCTGCCTCAATGGTCCATCCTCACCTAGGAGTCATTAGCCCATGCATTATTTTCCAAATACATCCCACCATCAAAGACAGTGACACTACAGAACGAGATCTAAAACATTCAGTAGCATGACTCAGAATCCTTATATGAGTCCTGGGAGAACTTCAAGTTGATTCTACACAAATTTCCTCACCACAAAATTCCACTCTGGATGCATGTAAAAACCTTCTATGGTGGCCTAAGCATGAACAAAAAATCCTTGGTGGATGCCACTGCTGGAGGAACGGTAATGCATAAATATTCGGAGGAACTCTTTGACCTCTTGGAAGATATGTCGGCCAACAGCTTCCGGTGGAACTTGGAGCAGGGAACTCAAAAGTGAGGTATGCACAACATTGATTCCACCATGATGCTCACTACCCAATTGGATGTGGTTTCCAATAATATTGATGCGTTGAACCTGAATAACACATCCCAAGTTCAAGTAGCAAACCATCATGCATGCAGCGAATGTGGTGACAACCACATCATTGGTGAATGTCCTGGGTTAACTATCGACCCTTCAACAAGTGAGGTGAGCTACGTTTCTTAGAAATGAGGGCTGAATATGTATCCACAGTACCATAATGTATCATGGAAAGAACATATGAACATGGGTTACCAGCAGCAAGAGCAAAATCCTCCTCCCTAGAGGCCACCTGACTATGGTCAACAACAGTACCAGAACACAAATCCAAGAGCGCAATAGAAAGGGACTTACCAACTACAAGGGTACCAAAACCCTCACCCGCAACCACCATGGTAGACACCACCTCCACCAGATGCACATAAAACTCATCAAGAATCCCCATCAAAACATGAAGAAATGATAACAAAATTTATCACCATTGCTGAAACAAGATTTCAAAACTATGAATCTTCCATTCTAAGCCTGGAAAATAAAATCGGGCAACTAGAAAACCTTCTCTATTTAAGGAAACCTAGTACACTACTAGGTAACACTGAGAAGAAACTGTGGGAAGAGGCCCATTTAGTCACTTTATGAAGTGGGAAGGAGATACCTTAGACACCACCATCAAATAAAGGCGAGGCTATAAATCTAGCTCAATCTTCACCCTCTTCAGCTGAATAAACCACAACAAATGATACCTCCTCATCAAAAGATCCATAAAAAGAGAAGTAGGCCACACATGGTAATGGAAAAGAGGTGGTCAAGACTTTTGATCCCACCTTACCATTTCCAAAGAGGATAATGTAATAGAAGCTGGATCACCAGTTTGGTAAATTCATGGAGGTATTATGAAAGATTCACATTAACATCCTTTTTATAGAAGCTTTAACTCAAATACCGATGTAAACAAAGTTTATGATGGAGTTTCTCTCAAAAAAAAGAAAGATGGAGGATATGGGAACCATTTCACTGAATAAGGAATGCTCGGTAGCGGTACAATACTCGCTTCCTCCAAAAATCCAAAATCCATGTAGTTTCACAATCCCTTGTACCATTGGATCCAATGAGTTTGGAAAATCTCTCCGTGACTTATGAGTCGTCTCTAACTTGATTCCCTTCAGAGTCTTCAATATTTTTTTTCTCAATGATCTCAAACCCACCCAAGTGGCCCTCCAGCTAGCAGATCACTCTATCAAATATCCCAAGGGGCTTCTTGAGGCTGTGTTAGTAAAGGTAGAAAGGTTAATTCTCCCTGCCGACATCATCATTATTGACATAGAGGAATACCAAGAGGCACATTGGATTTTTGGAAGGCCTTTCATTTCCACTATTAAGGTATTGATCAATATCCACCAAGGAGAATTGATCATCATAGTAGGCGATGAAAGAGTCTCCTACAACATCCTCAAGGATGTCAAGCAGGAATCACTAATATAACATGAGAACTGTTATGATGTAACAGTAATGGAAGAGCACTTCATCATCAAGGAATATGGTCTTGTATGTTATTTAATCATTAATGATCCGCTCTTCAAAGATATAAAAGATGCACCTGAGGATTTTCAATTTCTTGAAGGCTAGGGTGGTCATTACTGGAAACAGACAATTGTTCCAAACATTTTGGAGTGAGAGGAGGTGCAACCAATTGTGCCCTCGATCCTGAAGGCACCTCAACTTGAGCTAAAGGATCTACCTTTATCTTTAAAATATGGATATTTGGGAGATGGAAAAACACTTCTAGTTATACTTACTTCATCTCTGTCTCAAGAGAAAGAAGACACACTTCTGTAGGTTCAGAAGCGATGAAAGAAAGCCATTGGATGGATAGTCACAGATCTAACAGGAATCAGTCCCACAATTTTTACGCATAAGTTTCTACTAGAAGAAGGATAAAATCCCTCTCAAAAACCACAATGACGACTGAACCCTCCAATGAAGGAAGTTGTGAAGAAGGAGGTAATCAAATTGTTAGATGTAGGAGTCATATACCCCATTTTGGACAGCCCATGGGTGAGTCCTCTGCAAGTAGTACTCAAAAGGTGGTATCACTGTGGTCTCCAATGATAAAAATGAACTCATACCTACACAGATAGTAATGGGTTGGAGAGTCTATGTAGACTACCAAAAGCTGAATGATGCAACATGGAAAGATCACTTCCCGCTTCCCTTCATAGATCAGATACTTGTAAGACTAGTGGGGAACGAGTTTTACTGCTTCCTCAATGGTTATTTTGGATATAACCAAATCTATATTTCCCATAAAGATCAAGAAAAGAGCACCTTCATATGCCCCAGCAGTACATTTTCTTATCTAATAATGTCTTTTGGGATGTGCAATTCTCTTTCCACCTTCCAACGATGTATGTTGGAAATATTCCACGACATGGAAGAAGAAATCCTAGAGGTCTTTATGGATCATTTTTTCATCTATGGGAAATACTTCAACACTTTTTTAAGGAATCTGGATCTGGTTTTGGAAAGGTTTGTGCACACTAACCTAGTTTTAAACTAGGTGAAATGTCATTTTATAGTGCATAGTGGTATTGTCTTAGGCCACCCAATCTCTATGAAAGGGATAGAAGTTGATCCTTCAAATATAGAAGTCATTTAAATCTACCCATTCCAACTTCTATCAGAGCCATATGAAGTTTTCTAGGGAATGATGGTTTCTACAGATGGGTTGTTAAAGACTTTTTGAAGATTTCCCAGCCACTCACCAATCTCCTCTCCAAGGATTCTATCTTTGAGTTTGATGAGACTTGTGTTATATCATTTCATCATTTGAAGCAACGACTTGTGGAAGCTCAAGTGATGATTGCTCCAAATTGGGAGGTAAAATTTGAAGTCATGTGTGATGCTAGTGACTATGTAGTGGGTGCAGTACTGGGGAAACAACTGGATCACATCTTCTAGACCATTTACTTTTCCATAAGAACTCTGAATGAAGCATAGGTTAACTACACTACCATGGAGAAATAAATTCTTGCAGTGGTGTTTGAATTTTACATGTTTCATTCTTATTTGGTACTGTCCAATGTTATTATATATACTGACCATTCATCACTCAATTATTTTCTGAACAAGAAGGATATGAATCCACAAATCATCCATTGGGTGCTTCTCCTCTAAGATTTTGACTTGGAGATCTGCGTTAAGGAGGGAAGTGAGAACGTTATTGCTGACCCCCTATCCCGTCTGGAACTGCCTCATTTAGAGAAGGAGGATGACAGAGAAATCAGGGGAGACTTCCCAAATGATAAAATTTTCTCAATCGAAGGAACACCTCAACCTTGGAATGAAGATATTGAAAATTATTTGGTTACGGGATAAGTTCACCCCGATCTCACTTACCAGTAGAAGAAGCATCTTTTATCTAATGTCAAAAGGTACTTCTGGGAGACCCTCTACTCTTTTGATCATGTGGAGATGGGATGATTCGTCATTTCATACAAGAGAATGAAGTTCAAGGATTTCTGGAGTTCTGTCACTCCTCACCAATTGGAGTACATCATGGCCCAGACCTTACGATAGTGAAGATCCTGCGGTCTGGATTTTTCTGGCCTACCATGCACAGGGATGGTCGTTACATTGTTACCAGGTGTGATTGATGTTAGAGTATAGGTAATATGGGACAAATGTAACTCCCCAAGCTTCCACGGTATGCTTCTCTTTGAATAAGACAATAGCTTGCACTGTATGCAACTTCGAGTTCTACCACACCACGACCAATCAAACTAGTCGTTTAAAAAGAAGTTATGAATAGTAATACATACTTTTTGAAATTTTATAATTTTTTTTCAAAATGGACTTCATTTTTGTATTCATAATATCAAATTTAGCCTAGGGTGATTTTTTGGTATTTTTCTGAAAAGTTTCAATTTTTGATGAATAGTGAAAAACACTACGTTATTGATTAAAAGTGACTTTGTAGTTAAATAATTACTTTTAATTTAAATTTATTTTAAAGTCAAAATAGATACATAATACATATATTATTCCAATTTAATTCATTAGAGTCATTTTATAATAAGATTAGATATATAAAATTTTATTGAACTTTTTACCGTCTTTTACCCACCTTCTAGGCACATTTTCAAATTTGCATAAAATGTAATTTTACCGCTTATATAAATCGAATTTCAAAAATCCAAGATATACGGTTGAAATTAGTAAGTAAAATGTGGTTCAATAGGATGAACATAATTTTTTTGTGAATAGTAACTTTTCAATTATATTTACCACAGTTAAAAGTAAATAGGGTAATTAAAGGTAAAAATGATATTATAATTACCCTAACACATGTCATAATTCTATTTTATAATTTTTTTTCGAACAAAATAAAACTTAGGACAAAAATATGATCCTTTTTTATCCACTTAGATTAGATTAGGACATTTATTATTTTTTATTTAAAGAAGTGTTAAAAGTGTTAAATTCAAATTTTATTAACTAAACCATTTTTAATGTAGAGTTATACATAAGATAAATTCGACTATAAATATTCATTAGAAAGAAAAAAATATTTCCTAAATCATAGTATTTTATTTATAATTTTTAGAAATTAAATATATAAATAAATTTATGACACAATGATGATGAAATAATTACATTATTAATGAAAGATTAAAATAATTGATATTATAAATATTAAAATAAATTTAAATTGAAACTTTTGATTCCATCCATGAATTTTATAGGTTAATATGACATTTTAATGTTAATTAAATGTGTTTTTTTAAGAAATAATATTTTTATGACTTTCACAAAAACCAAATATGGAATAGTGTCAAAATTGACATAAATGCGTTATTAAAACAAAAACTATTTTATTAAATTATATAATAGACCTAAAAATCTAGGGTTCGGACAGTGGAGTTAAATAATGTTATATATGTCATTTATGAGCCACTTTATATTCTCTTGGAATTTTATAGTAAGTTTATTAACCACAAAGTGTAAGAATGTAAGAAGACATGGTAAAAGTTAAACTATTTAACTAAGAGTTAAATCTAAAAGATATGGTTAATATGGTAACCTAAAATTTTCTAAAACCCATTTGTTGAGAATATTTCGACCCATACCCCCCTTAGCCTCTAAATAAATCTATTCATAACTATTAGAAACAGAAAATGATTTTATAATAAAATAATATTTCAATCTTTTCCTAAAATGACCCTCACCTCTCTTATATAAGAGTATTTCCCCTTCTCTCAAATTCACACCTCCAAAGCCATTTGTCTCGGCCAAAACCTGCTAAAATCTCCTCCAAACTACCCTCATTTCAACCTATAGGCCTTAATTTGTCCTGACATCCAACCTAAGGATCCCTTTTGTTCAAATCAAAAGGAAACACCCGAAGAAGAGGTAATTATTTCATCACTTCTTTCAAAGTTCTTTTCTTCTTCCACTTACTCATTTCTTTGTTGTTTCCATACCAAAATAATAACTCCAGTACCTTATACAAACTATTATGTTATTATAAATATGTTACAACCATTTTCATTATTCTATCCATCCTATGAATGACAAAGTCACCATATGTGCATACGTACGACTTACTGTCTCCACATCATGGTGCAGTTTGTTATTCAACACTTCATTATTTGTATAGGTATAATAATGAGTATAATTTATGTAATTAATAAATATAACATGTTAATTATTACTTATATATAAAATATACCATCCAATTACATATGATTATATCATAAATATAATGATATTATCGCTCATGAATACGTACGGATTACCGTCTCCACGGCACGATAAGATTTCATTCACCATCGTAACTATTCAATAATAATGTTCATTTGATGATAAAAAAAATAATGTCTAAGAAATTAATATCATTCTAGATATGAATTAAATACATCCTATCTGTAACAAACATGACTAACATAACAAAACATATAAAGGAAAACGAATTAGTTAACACCTGAAACAATGATATTAATGAAATATTATTAACAAAACAATATTATAGGATAATATATGATATAATATTTATTTATTTTGTTATTTTATAATTTAATAAAAATAATTTAACCATTATACAGGAGGTTAACCTACCCTAGACTAAGGAAAAGTACAAGGTAAGGGGTTTTCATCTCACTTTTTATTCCCGTGAGATTCATGCTATATTGGCCACTATTTCCTTTTGTGTTGTATATGTACAGACCATGATTGTATTCTTTGTGTAATATAATTTAATTTATGGGTATTTACATCTTTATTTTATTATCCTTATTTCATGGGGTGTATGTTTCGTATGTTACCAAATTGGTAAGGGAATTTCTAATTTCAATTTCTACTCATTGGGTTTTATGCATACTTCATCATTTATTTTGATCCAAGATTATGTGTGAAATAAATATTTATTTATTTATGCAATAATTTCCACTCCACTATGTGTGAATATATTTTTGATACACATAATCACTCCATTGATTAATTCTCTATTCATTGATATGAACTTGATAAGGGTGATCTTAACTATATTTCCATTCATTGAGTTAATCATCCAAGTCATTGGTTTTGTTTTTATAAGAATATGTGTGAATGTCCTATGATTGATTTAAACTGAATATCCAATCATATTGAGTGTATTTATATTCTTCAGATATAATTACGTCATTCATCTACCCTTAATATAAGGATACAGTCTTTATAAGGTATTTCATCTCAATTTATATTCCATTGAGACTTATTTGTTGTTATGAACCAATTCACTTTTATATGGGTATATACAATCCTTTGATATATTATATCATGAATACCTTATTTCTCATGATATTATAATGTTTTGATTAAATTTATTCCTCAACTATCTGTATTCAAGCATCTCTCATTTGGTTAGGAACTCTTTAACTAAAATATCATTTTAATTTTTTTTTAATATTTATTCATCTAAATCTTTCTCATTTATGTCTATGTTTTAAAAATGGTTTTAAGGATTTATTTATAATTAAATGAATGTTTTAAATTTAAAATTCCTTTAAAAAGCTTCAAAGTGGTATGGGATACTTTTATTCAAAAATATATTTTAAACGACTTCTTTGATAAATAGTGAAACTTTTAAATGTTTTCAAGAAAAAAGGGATATTTCTCTCAAATAGTTTTACTGGTTATTTTCATCTCTGTCAATATCATTCATTGTATTTTATTCTTTATTAAGGATGATTTATTATAATAAAATATTCCATATTGTATTAAATGAGTTATGTTTGACTATGGATGTGCTATTTTTATACCATTTATGGTTTGTGGTTAAAGTATTGACATATCGTATACTAGTTTTAATACAAATGTATAGATTATATTTCACTCTTTTCATGTGAGGAATGGATTGGACTTATTATGTGAGGGGAGGGGTCCACTATAGCCCCTAGATGCATCGGTAGGTCTCATGAGACAAACTAGTGTCTTTTCATAAGGCCTTGACAATATTTTTATTAGTATTCTTGGCACGAGGCCTTGACTATATGGTTATGATGTCCGACATTATGCATTACATAATTATGAGATTATCTATTGATATTACTTGTGATTATCCGACTAGTATAATATCTCTTTGAATAAGTAAGTGGCATTATTTGATTTATTTTTTCTATATTATGCTGAAGTTTAAGTTTAAAAGGATTGTATTTTAGTATTATACATCGCCTTAAATGTTTATGCTTATTGATGATAGTTTCTACTATATTTTTATCCTTACTGACCATCTGAGCTCACCCATTTCTTATATTTTACTTTTCCTAGGATGTGAAGAAGTATATTATGACCAACCTATAAGGATATGCTATAATATATGAGTGTGTCCAAAGGATACACAATGTTTTTTTATTTCATAATGTAATGTAAAACTTATTTATATATCTAGTACTTCCAAGGCTACTAAACGGATCGGTCTTCTGGGACTTGATCTCTTGTGATCATTTAAATGTTACGTAATAATGCACCGAATCTAGGTAATTAAGGTTGGGGAATTACAGTTAGTATCAGAAGAAGTTTAGTACAAACATTTGGAACTAGATTTAGAAAAACTCTGATTAGAGAACATTACCCAAAGATATAATTTGAGTATTAGAATAGAAGAACATCCAAAAAATTTGGTAATGTTCATATTATGTGGGTTTTACAAGAAATGAATCATTTTCTGGATACTACAAGTGGAAGTGGTTCTGGAACAGATGTACATAGGAGTGAAAAATCTAACAAGGAGTTTCAGGGTTGACCCGGGGTATCCTGGTACACGAAAACGGACCTTACTGCGCACCTGGTTTGACACTCCTGGGGGATATGCTTAGGATAATTCATATTTTCTTTATAAAAAATTTTGAAGGATTTTAATATAAGATGAGAATAAATAATCTTGGTTAATCTTAAGGTGTTTTAGATTTAAAATAAGGTGTCATGATATTCTTTAAATGATTTTATGACTATGGTTACTAACAATATGATTTATGGTTTTAGTCAATGGATGGATTACATGGAAGTCATAATAAAATTGAAAATGATGTAAAAGGTGGGAGCAGTGGTGTAAATGAAAAACTAAATGGAATATTGATAGGTGTAAAAGATATCGTGTTTATGCCGAATCAGTTTTCCAAAAATATGATCAACAACATATAAATTAACCAACTCCCGAACTCAAAAAAGAAGAGAAATGTGGAGAATAATAAGAGCTCCAGTAGTGGAAACCATGGAGAAAAGAAAGATAAATTTATATCATGATGTAAATGTGGAAGGAGACACCCAGTAGAGTGTATCAGTGGAACAAATAAATGCTTTGTGTGTGGGAAATAAGGACATAGAGTAAAGAATTTCTGAGGAAAAATGAAGAGTACTATAAAAGAAAATAAAAATGATCCTAAGAATCCATTTACAGTCATTTTCATTAAATTTAGGGGACCTAGGAATTACCCGAGTCAATTCCCTATTCTATAGGATAAAATCTATGTCAATGAAGAACCTACATGGAAATAAATGGATGGAGAAATTTTTAAAAGTGTTAATGCTCTTTGTTGATGGAATTACATTGGATGACTTTACTATTGTATGTGTAACCCTGAATTTTGTTATGTGAAAATGTTATTTGAATAAGAATTATCTTTTTTGTGTGTGGATATAGTTATGAAGATCCATTTGGGTTTATATGATCCTTGAATTTTAGGTAATTACAGGTTATTACTTTTTCGATGAAAATGAGAAGTATGAGATAACATTTAGGGTTAAATTATGTTATCATTATTTTTGAGGAATTTATATCATATCATGGAATGTTATAAAATTATATAGTTTTTTAAAAAGTAAAACACGTATACCATTTGACAACCCATCACGTCAGACAAATCTACGAGAATCGAACCCACAACCAATGTGCAATAGGGATTTATCACCTACCACTAGACTACGGGAAGTCCCTGGTTATTATGAATAATTATTTTTAGTTAAATGATTTTATGGATCATGAATATGTTTATTTTGGGAACTTATGATTTATCAAATGGATATCCGTAGTATAGGAAAATTATTTGTTGATTAAGTGATAAATTTTATTTTGGAAGACATTATCTCTTTTTTGGAACACTATATGTCTTAGGAAAATAGAATACTATGGGATTTCATTTGAGGATTAATAATAATTTTTTTATTTTGGAAGAATATATGTTTTTATTGTGTAATTATAGAGATTTAGGTTATTTATGGAAATGATTAACCTATCACTGAGAATGTCTGATTAGGTTAATTACTTTTAAGTATGTGACTTTAAGAGTAGTAGATGCTATTTGGAGATAAATGTTAAGACTTATCATGGAAGACTATGTGATCAAATCCTTTTGAATTTTGGGTTTCAAACTTAGTTTGGATTATTTTGAATAATTTTAAGGACAATTATTTATGGAATGTTCTTTGTTGAAATTTTGGTATTGTTTGTTTAATTTTGGAAATTAAGATTAGTATTTCTTTCTATGAAGGATTATCCATTTTGGAGATCATATGATCTTGTACTAACCATTTTCGTTTTGGTTAATCTCTAAAGACAAGGGAAATATATAGTTCATCTTTTTTGGATTATGTGATTCTATAGATGTTTATTCTAGTGCTTCAGGTGTGACCAAGTCATCTTGAATACTCATAGTTTGGAGAAAAGATGACTTAGTGGTAAAAATTTATTAAAGGATGAAACTCTAGATGAAAAGTATGTATATCTCCTAATGTTCTTAGTGAATATCATAAATAAATTCCACAAAATTATGAAAAGGAACTTAAAACAAAAACTTTTCCATTTACTCTTCCTACTGGGAAATTAAAGACCATTTAACACATCACAAGTTTATGGTTTTCTGGTAGTTAACTTTCTCTGGATCATGTTTTCTATCATTATCCATCATAACATGATGGTTTGTTTTCTCATCCATATCCATTTTTTCTACATGGAACCCTAATATGGGATATCTCTAGAGACCTTTGAACTTCTCTTTCTTTCTTTTAAAGTGATAGTTTTGTTGACTCTTTTTCTGATGTGGGATTTCAACAAAAAAATTGAAATGTCAAACCACTAGTTTTTGTTTATGAGTTTAAATTTCGAGGAAGAAATTATTTGAAGGATGGGAGAATGTAATACCCCAAGCTTCCATGGTACACTTCTCTTTGAATAATAAAATAGCTTGCACTGTACGCAACTTCGAGTTTCAACACACCACGACCAATCAAACTAGCCATTTAAAAATCAGTTATAAATAGTAATACCTACCTTTTGAAATTTTATAAATTTTATTTTTCAAAATGGACTTCATTTTTGGATTTATAATATCAAAATTATCTTAGGGTGATTTTTTGGTATTTTTTTGAAAACATTCAATTTTTGATGAATAGTGAAAAACACTACGTTACTGTTTAAACCCAACATTGTATTTAAATAATTATTTTTAATTTAAATTTATTTTAATGTCAAAATAGATACATAATACCTATATTTTTCCAATGCAATTCATTGGAATCATTTTTTAATAAGATTAGATATATAAAATTTTATTGAACTTTTTACCGTCTTTTACCCACCTTCTAGGAACATTTGCAAATTTGCATAAAATGTAATTTCACCAATTATATGAATTGAATTTCAAAAATATGAGAGACACAGTCAACATAATTATGTAAAATTTGGTTCAATATGATGAAAATATTTTTTGGTGAATAGTAACTTTTGAATTTTATTTAACACAGTTAAAAGTAAACAGGGTAATTAAAGGTAAAAATGATATTATAATTACCCTAACACATGTACTAATTTTATTGGATAAGTGTGTTTATACCAAAATCAACCTTAGGACAAAAATATAATCCTTTTCTATTCACTTGGATTAGATTAGGACATTTATTATATTTTATTTAAAGAAGTGTTAAAAGTGTTAAATTCAAATTTTTTTAACTAAACCATTTTTAATATAAAGTTGTACATAAGATAAATTTGACTATAAATATTCTTTATAAATATAAAAATATTTCATATATCATATTATTCTCTTTATAAATTTTAGACATTAAATAATTAAATTTATTTTTGACACAATGATGAGGTAGTAATTACATTAGTAATGAAAGATTAAAATAATTGATATTATAAATATTAAAATAAATTTAAATTGAAACTTTTTATGCCATCCAAGAATTTTATAGGTGAAAATGACATGTTAGGGTTAATCCAATGTGTTTTTTACAAAGAAATAAGATATTTATGACTTTCACAAAAACCAAATATGAAAGTGTCAATATTTACATAAATGCATTTTTAAGAGAAATACTATTTTATTAAATTATATAATAGTCCTAAAAATCTATGGTTCGGAAAATGGACTAAAATAATGTTATATATGTCATTAATGAACCACTTGAGGTTATATTGACATTTTATAGTATGTTTATTAACCACATAGTGTAAGAATGCAATAAGACATGGTAAAAGTTAAACTATTTTACTAAGAGTTATATCTAAAATATACGGTTAATATGGTAACCTAAACTTATCTAAAACCAATTTTTTGAGAGGATTTCGACCCATACCCGCCTTATCCTCTAAATAAATTCATTTGGACCTATTATAAAATGAAAATGATTTTATAATAAAATAATATTTCAAGCTTTTCCTAAAGTTCCCCTCACCTCTCTTATAAAAGGGTACTTCCCCTTCTCTCAAATCCACACCTAAAAATCAATTTGGCTAAGCCAAACCCTGATCAAATATCCTCCAAACTACCCTCAAGTCATCCTAGAGGCCTTAATTTGATCATAAAGCCAACCTAAGGATCCCTTTTGTTCAAATCAAAAGGAAACACCTGAAGAAGAGGTAATTATTTCATCACCTCTTTCAAAGTTCTTTTCTTCTTCCAATTCCTCTTTGTTTGTTGTTTCCATACCAAAATAATAAATCCAGTACCTTCTATATAATGTGATTTTATTTTAAATATAGTAAAACTATATTCATTATTCTATCCATCCTATGAATGACAAAGTCACCATACGTGCGTACATACAGCTTACCGTCTCCACGTCGTGGTGTAGTTTGTTATTCAACACATCGTTATTTGGATGAGTATAATAATGAGTATAATTGATGTAATTAAATAATATAACATGTTAATTATTATTTATATATAATATACCATCCAATTACATATGATTTCACCATCAATAGAATGATATTATTTCTCTTTCATAAGTACTGCTTACCGTCTCCACATCCCATCTCACGCTCGGTCGAACTCCCCTTCACCCTTCGCCTAGCCAAGATATAACACCACCAGGATGCTATGGAATAGACTCTTGGGCAGCTCGAGTAGATGTTTTGGATTATTCTTCACCACCATTTCCTTTCTCTATCAACGACCTCTTCGGATCTCGCACAACCCAATGCTCCTCAGCCTCCGGCCCTGCAGTTACCAGTTACAACTCTTTCCATGGATTTAGTTCTCCTCTCCACCACTAGCCTAGCTGCTCCCACTCCTACTTCTAGACTGGTAATCACTGTAGAGCCTCCTACTCTAGGTCCCTCTCCTGAGGCTCCAGCTTCTACCATTACTCTTTAAAGCATAGATCTCGCACCTCCAGCCTCTACTGCTGTCGTCGAGCCTTCACTGCCAGATCCTCCTGTAGTAGATGATGCCTCTTACAAGGCGACACTGTGACTGGTTTTTGGGACCATTTATTTCCATTATATATATATATATATATCTTTTTTGTTCTCTTCTTGGGATGTGATGACGTATGTATCTGCAGATTTGTTTTTTTTTTCCATCAACTTTCACAGGTACCCTGGAGAAACTTGGGCATCTCTCTTTCACCTACTTCCCCATTTTGACCATTCACCATGAGGGGAGTATTTTTAAGTGTTTATTTTTCCATTATACTTTGGGATTACTTCTTCCACTGTTTCCCTTAATCTTATGCTTGTTGGTTCCTAATATTCCCCCCTCTTACTTATTACATATTATGGATGGTTTACGGGCCCATCTTGGCAAGGGAAAATCATGGTGATGATACCTTTGAGAGTTCTAGATTGGGGGTGTATTTTTCATTAGGATTTATCTTGAATATCATGCATTATTGTTTAAGAATTCAGACTCCTTTTAAAGCCTCTGAGATTAAGATTTATCATTATCTATTAACCCTTAGCCTTAGAAACATTTGAACCTTATTGAAATCCCTCATGATTTTTGTGATTTGATTTCTGAAGTGGAGAATGAGAACACTTTCAAGACTATGGATTTATTGCATATAGATAAGATTGATCATAACTCTAATTAAATAATCTTGAGTGATGAGTGTGGCATCTTTTGGTGAGGTAAATCATTAAGTGGCATGTTTATTTATGAATAGTTAAAAAATATAAATGAAATAGGATGCAAAATTTCAATTAACTTATATATGAGGCATGATTATAATATCATTGTAATTGAAATATATTTTGTGCCATTTAAAAATATTATGCTATGGCTATATTATTTACAGTTACAATTAGTTAAATGCTTCCCTTTTTAGAGTTTTGATTCTATTTATTTGATGTTGAGATCTTGCTTGAGGACAAGAAAATGACTAAGTGTGGGGGGATTTGTGTAACAACCTGAATCCGGAGCCCCTCCACTGGTGCCCTGTACCCGGTTCGCCACATGACCTCAAGCATGTTTCCCAGAACGCCAGAGGCTTCTGACTAGAAGCGAGGGCCTAGGTGAGTCGGTGGGGAAACTATTCCCTCATTCGGTAAAGTATACAACGGAAAACAACAGTCAATAGAGGAAGTAGTAACAACATGCACAACAACAGAAACCAGATAGTGGAAGTAATGAAATACATATAGTAATGATGATAATGATGTAGCAGGTACAAGTATCTAAGGAAAATAGAAAACACAAAAACGTGCTGAAATACAACTGAAAATAAGTGCAAAAGAAAAACAAAGAAAGCTCCTCAGCATCACGAGCCACGGCTCGGTCCCATACTCCCCAGATCTAGTGAAATCAAGAACCTGATGTATAAGGGCTCTTGCCCTTATCTATACTAGCAACAACATAGTCTTCTTGGGCCCAAAAGCATGGCCCAAACAGGGTGTGAGATACAATCCCAGTAGGCAATCACCCAAAGATCTGTGCCTAACAGTAAATGAATACATGGGAGTAATAAAACAAGAAGCAGTAAACAGAAAAGCACAAACAACTACAATCCACAGTTCTAGCAAACAAAGTACACAAGTAAATAGCCAGCAAACAAAGAAGAAAACAGGTAACCCTCTGGGTAGCTCTCACAGTCTAACCCCTATGGTTAAACCTATAAGTACTAGCAACCCTCTGGAAATCACACACAATCTCACCCCTCTGGTTCAGCTACGTAATTAAGCAGACTCTCTGGGGAAGCACTCACCATCAATTCCCCCTATAGTCTCGTATCGTGCTAAAGGATCTCTGGGGAAGTACTCAATGTCAATTCCCCCTGTGGCCCGCATCGAGGATCTACAGACTCTATGGGGAAGCAATCAACTTCAATTCCCCCTATAGTCTCGCATCGTAATTAAAAGATACTCTGGAGAAGCCCTTCCGTCAATTCTCCCTTTGGTCTACTACTCTAGGTTCTCACAGTCCTGAGTATAACTAAACATGCTCAACGCATGTATATCGTCCCAAGTAAACATCAAGAACTACTTGTCTATCAAATGAGGCTCAACAGTATATCAAAAGATAGTTCCACTATCCTACAAAAAGGTATGGAAACTGTCAAAATTACCAACAGGAAAATCAAGCATGGAAAAGCAATCTGAGCACAAAATAAATTACTCTACTCACAAGCAATAACCTCTACTAAAGAAATCAAGCAAAGCAGGCAAACAACAAGGCAAAACAGGAAACATGCAATACCCCGTTCAAGGGTATTGGTGAAATTTGCACATAATACTCATCAACTTTCTAAATAGAGGCACAAACCACCTACCTCGATCCCAGGAGATCGATATACGTGAACAAAGACAACATATTCCTCTTAGAACAACGTAGATATGAGAAAACACACAAAATGTTCATCCCACGATATCTTGAAAACAAGGAGGAATCAAGAAACAAGGCTCAAGAAGAAGGAAGAACTCACCGCTGCACTTCCAACGCAATCTACCGTGCTCGAATCGGAGAACGGACGGCGAGGCGGGAGCTCGTCAAAGATCTGGTCGTACGGTCGCTCTCAGATGGACGAAAACTAGAGAAGAAGATGAAACTGGGGGTTAGGCGCGACCCCGATCCATTTAATGAAAAAAAATTACACAGCATGTACTTCTTGAGTACACGACATGTACATCAATTTTCCGTACTCTGAATTAACTGGCCTCCAACTCAGCCTTACACACCGTGTGTGTGGCCCGACACGGCTTCGAGCCGGGGAAGAGTACACGGCGTGTACTTAGAAAGTACACGGTGTGTACTTCTGAAATTTCCAGAAAATTTATTTTCCTTAAAAACTCCAGAAAAAGGGAAAACATACCTGAACGAAGATCTGGGTTCTTACAAACTTCCCCCCTTAATGAAATTCGTCCCCGAATTTCCCTAATGAGGTGGAGAAGAAGAAACCCCGAAGAGCTCCGGCCACTACGATCGTACATCAGAATCCCTATCCCAGGTCTCGTCCTGTGATCGCCCATGCTGCCATAGCACTCATACGAGAGGAACAGACCGCCCGTGGAGAACCTTCGTACTGCGATCAAAAATCCGGATAAGATGCTCCTCGAACGACGCATCCGCTTCAAGCTCTACTTCCCCAGGCTGAAAGATGTGAGACGGGTCTGAAAAGTAACGTCGAAGGTGAGAGTCGTGGAAGATGTCGTGCATGGCCCGATAACGCTGAGGTAGCTGCAACCGATAGGCGACCGACCCAACTCTCTCCAAGACCTCAAACGTCCTGACGTACCGCGGTGAAAGCTTACCCTATCTCTGAATCCTTTTGTGTCCCAACCTTGGTGCGACATGTAGGAAAACCTGGTCTCCAACCTCGAACTCTAGAGGTCATCTCTGCTGATCAGCATAAGACTTATGTCGAGACTGTGATGTAGCCATCCTCTTCCGAATCAGTTATATATGCTCTGAAGTCTCCTGAATAAGACGAGGTCCTAGAAAAGCTGCCTCTCCTACCTCCAGCCAGCATAAGGGTGATCGGTATGGCCTACCGTACAAAGCCTCGTATGGTGCCATCTGAATGGTTTCCTGGAAACTATTGTCGTAGGAGAAATCCACCAGAAGAATATGCTTCTCTCAAGAACCGCCAAATTCAAGGATGCAAGCCCAGATCATATCCTCAAGCACCTGGATCGTGTGCTCGGATTGGCCATCAGTCTGAGGATGGTAATCTGTACTCAAAAGTACCTGTATACCCAAGGCCTTCTGAAGTCTCTTCCAGAACCGAGAGGTAAAGCACACATCTTTGTCTGAAACAATAGAGCACAAAACTCCATACAGACGAATGATCTCTCTAATGTAAAGTCGTCCCAGATCATCGACACTGAAGGTCTCCTTGATCAGCAAGAAGTGAGAAACCTTCATGATCCTGTCGACGACAACCCAAACAACATCATTCCCCCGAGGCGATCTCAGTAAACCGGTCACAAAGTCCATTGCAACATCGTTCCACTTACACTCCAGAATGGGTAACTGCTGCAAAAGTCCCGCTGGTCGCTGATGCTCTGCTTTCACCTGCTGACAAGTAGAACATCTCATGACAAAACCAACAACATCCTTCTTCATACCTGGCCACCAGTATTGGTGATGAAGGTCCCAATACATCTTGGTGATGCCAGGATGAACTTCCCAAATAGAGGAAAGGAAATCCCACATCAGCTCCTCGCATATGTCTGCTGGCACCCCTACACGTCCCTGGAAATGCAAGATCTCATCCTCGCCCACTGTCCATCCAGGAAGAGGGTCTTTGTAACGCCCCGACCCCAGCTACCCAGAGCCGGTGCATTACTTCGTAACATTGGCATGATCACAAAAGATCAAGTCTCGAAAGACCGATTAGTTTAGTAGCCTTGGAAATACTAGATTCATTCATAAGTTTTACATTACATCATAAAATGAAAAACTACTACAACAACATAATGTCTCCACAGTCCACACTATTATCCCCTCATAATATCCCTGCAGGTCATTCATAATTTACTTCTTCACTTCCTGGGAAAAAATAAAACATAGAAAAGGGGTGAGCTCAAATCCCCAGTAAGGATAACAATATAGCGGAAACTTTCATAAATAAGAATAAACATTTAAGGTAATGTATAACTAAAACAAAAGCCTTTTAAACTTGAATATCAACGTAATATGGCAAAAGTAAAATGAAATAACACCATTTACTCATTCACATGGATATTCTACTAATCGAATAATCACATGCAAAATCACTAACCACTTTCATAATGTTGGAATGCATAATGCCAGACTATCATAACCACATAGCCAAGGCCTCGTGCCAAGACTACAAATAAGATTTTGTCAAGGCCTTGTGCCAAGACACTAGTTTGTCTCATGAGACCTACCGATGCATCGAGGAGCTATAGCGGGCTCCACCCGTCACATATTAAGTCCAATGCATTCCCATATGAAAAGGTTTAAACATAACATAAACATTCGTATTAAAACTAGCATAAGAAATGTCAATAATTTCACCATAAACTATGAATGGTATAAAATAGCACATCCACAGTCAAACATATCACAAAAACATTCAATACAATATAGAAGTTTTGTATTATAATAAATCAACTTCAAATAAGCGTAAAATCCATCAAAGGATGTTGACATAGATGAAATCAAAACACTTTTTAGAGAAATATCTCTTTCTATTTTTGAAATAGTTTAAGAGCCATATAAAACAAAACATTTTCTTGAAAATATTCTTATAAGCTTGTAAGGAAAGCTTTGAAGATTTTATAACGGCGGAAAATAACCGCACCCGCCGTATAAGTTAAAAAACATTCTTACCTCAATTATGTCGAAAAGGTTAAAAAGGACCTTGTTTTGAAAACGACGGAAAGATTCCTCTTATAAAAAGTCAAAAAGGGTATAAATGACTTTAACCCATATTCTTGTAAATAATAAAAATGTTTTGAAATACATTTTGAAGAAACATGGATGTGGATGATAACGAGGTCCCAGTAGATAATTATGTATAAACAACCTTGGATAATGAAGAGGTTGTGAAGTAAACCCTTACCTTGTACTTTTCCTTGGTTGGGGTAGGTTAACCTCTTGTATAATGGTGAAATAATTGTTATTAAATTATACGAGAATCATATACATTCATATGATATCATATATGATCTTTTAACCTTGCTTTGTTAACAATATCTTAGATTTATCGTTGTTTCGGGTGTTAACTTACTCGTTTTCTTATATGTTTTGTTACGTAAGTCATGTTTTTCATGGATAGGTTGTATCTTATTCATATCCAGAATGATATCATGTCCTTAAACTTTATTTTTAAATTATCAAATGATAATTATACTTGAATGGATACGACGGAGAATGAATCTCATCGCGTTCGTGGAGACGGTAGTCCGTACGTACGCACGAGCGACAATATCATTATTTTGATATTAAAATAATATATAATTGGATAGTATATCATATATACAGAATCATTATCATGTTATATTTATTATTTACATGAATTACATATCATTATTATACCCATCTAAATAATAATATATTGAATAACAATTACACCACGACGTGGAGACGGTAAGCCGTACGTACGCACGTATGGTGACATGTCATTCAAATGATGGGTAGAATACTGAATATGGTTGTTCCATATTTATAATAACATCACAGTATATAGAAGATACTGGAGTTATAATTTTAGAATTGAAATAATAGACAAAGAGGGAGTGGAAGAAGAAAGAAACATGAAAGAGGGTGATGAAAATGTTACCTCTTCTTCGGGTTCTTCCTTTTGATTTGATCAAAAGGACTCCTTAGGATGGCTTTCTGACTAAAGTAAAGCTTCTAGGATGAAGGGAGAAATGTTGGGAGAGTATTTGGGAAGAGTTTGGCCGAACCAAAAGGCTTGAAAGTGTGAATAAGGTGATACAGGTGGGGGCCTTTTATAAGAGGAGAGGAGGGGCTCTTTTGGAAAGATTGAAATGTTACATTATTATACCATGCTTTTAGGATTCTAAAGGTCCCACACTTATATAATTCGTGGATAAGGTGATAAGGGTTCGAAATCTCTTCATACAATAGGCTTTGGACAAGTGTAAGCCTTGGATTTTGCATTATCTTCTCATTTTATTTAAATCGTTAAATAATGAGGTCATCGCCGCATCATAATGATGTCATAAATAATTTAATTTATTTAATGTCTAAAAATTATAAAAAAAATACTATGATGTAGGAAATCTTTTTATCTTTCTAATGAATATTTATAATCAAAATTTGGACTTGTGTAACCCCACTAAAAAACTGTTTTAGTAAGACAACTCATGTTTGTGTCAATTTACTTTTAACATTAAATAAATATATATTAATGTCATTTTCCAACTAAAGTGGCTCCATGGGGTCCCCAAGTTGACCCATGGGTTGTCTTGGTCGGCCATGACTCATCCAATATGAGTAGGACAAGTGTCATGCTTATCTCATATTATTAAAACATTATTTGTACCTTAAACTACACTAATTACCTCTAATCGTGATTAAGAACTAAAAAGTTACTATTCACCAAAAATTTATTTTAATCTCATTGAACCACATTTTACTTCTTAATTACAACCATGTATGTAGGATTTTTGAAAATCAAATCAGAGAAGTGGTAATATTTCATTTAAATGAAAAATCAGTTATTTAACTACCACTTAGTGGTTTCACTATTCATCAAAAATTGAAGTTTTTCAGAACAAAGCCAAAATTTCACCCTAAGCTATAATTGATATTCCGAATTCAAAAATGATGTCTATTTTACAAAATTCCAAACATATAAGTTGCATTAATTAATTTTATAATTAATTCCCGCTGTTACAAAAAATGGCGTGTTTCTAAGAAACAATTTATATCAAAAGATTGACATTTGTTTATGTCCGATTTCAATGTTAAATTAATTCTAATGAACACCATTGGGTAAAATGGTAAAAATATATTCTAATTATACTTTAAAACCACTAAATAGTATAATTTTTCACTATAAATTATTTTGATTTAAAAAGTTGTTTTTAAGTATTTTTCACTATTCATAAAAATTCGAAGTACTCAGAAAAATACCAAAAATTCAACATAGGCTAATTTCGATATTCCGAATCCAAAGATGATGTCTATTTTGATAAATAAAATTTATAAAATTTCAAAAAGTAGGTATTACTATTCACAACGTCTAGTTTAATTAGTTGTGGTGTGTGTTAGAGCTCGAGGTTGCGTACAACACACGCTATTGCATTATTCGAAGGGAAACGTACCGTGGAAGCTTGAGGTGTTACATTCTCCCCTCCTTCAAATAATTGCGTCCTCGCAATTTCTAGGGTATAAAAAGACTCGGGTGGTTCTTTATCATAAGTTCCTAAGGTTCCCACGTTGCCTCTTCCATTTTATGATTTCTCCACAAAACCTTTACCAGACGAGTCGTCCGGTTTCTCAGCACCTGCTCCCTCACATCAAGAATCCTGATGGGCTCTTCACAATAGGAAAGATCGGGTTCCAGTTCTAACTCCTCATAGGTGAGTACATGCGTTGGGTCAGGCATGTATTTCCTCAACAGAGATACGTGGAAAACATCGTGAACTTTGGAGAGATTTGGCGGCATCGCCAAAAGATAAGCTACAGCCCCAATACGATCTAGAATTTCGAATGGTCCGATGTACCTGGGACTCAACTTACCCTTCTTACCAAAACGTATAACTCCCTTCCATGGAGATACCTTTAGGAAAACATGATCTCCCACTTGAAATTCCAAAACCTTTCTTCTGTTATCGGCATAGCTCTTCTGCCTACTTTGAGCTGATTTGATGTGATTTTGGATTACCTTCACCTTTTCCATTGTTTCTTCCACCAGTTCTGGTACCACAAGTTTTCTTTCACCAACTTCATCCCAACAGGTTGGTGTATGACATCTCTTTCCGTATAACGCTTCGTAAGGTGCCATCTGAATGCTTGAATGGAAGCTATTGTTATAGGAAAATTATACCAGTGGTAAGTATTGATCCCACATACCCTGAAAGTCAAGAGAGCATGATCTCAACATGTCTTCTAAGGTTTGAATAGTCTGTTCTGATTGTCCATCTGTTTGAGGGTGATAGGCAGTGCTCAAACAAAGTTCAGTATCCAAGGCCTTTTGAAGACTTTTCCAGAATCTTGAAGTAAAACGAGGATCACGATCAGAAACAATCGATAGCGGTACTCCATGAAGTCTTACAACTTCATTAATATATAATCTTGCTAGACGTTCAAGTGGTAGATCCTCCCGTATATCCAGAAAATGTGCTGACTTAGTAAGAAGATCAACAATGACCCATATTGCATCATTCCTTCTAGGAGTCTTTGGTAGTCCCATGACAAAGTCCATCGTAATATTATCCCATTTCCACTCAGGTATGGGAAGAGGTTGCAATACTCCACCAGGATGTTGCCTTCCATCTTTCACTTGTTGACAAACCATACACCTCGACACAAAATCAGCAATCTCCCTCTTCATATTGTCCCACCAAAAATGTTCATTCAAATCTCTATACATTTTGGTGCTCCCAGGGTGTATAGAGAAATTGGAACTATGAGCATCATCCAGCAATTCCCTTTTTAGATCAGTTATATCGGGAACAGAAAGTCTCTTCCTGAATTTCAAAATTCCATCCTTATACACAAAGTCCCTCAATCTTCCATCATTCACATATTTAATCTTCTTCTGAAATTCTTCATCATTGGTCTGAGAACTCTTAATCCTTTCTAGTAATGATGGTTTGACAACCATTTGAAAAAGCATTGATGTTTCACCTTCCCTAGTTATTCCCATGTCCATCTTCACTAGATCCAAGAAAATTGGATCCCTTTCAATTCTCATCACATTCAAAACTCCATGGCCTTTTCTACTCAAAGAATTTGCCACCTTGTTTTCCTTCCCCGGGTGGTAATGTATCGTGCAATCATAATCCTTGAGTAGTTCAAGCCATCGCCTTTGCCTCATGTTGAGTTCTTTTTGTGTGAAAATATACTTCAAACTCTTGTGATCAGTATAAATCTCACATTTTTCACCATAGAGGTAATATCTCCATATCTTTAAAGCAAAGATCACAGCTTCCAAATCAAGATCATGAGTAGGATAGTTTTGCTCATGAATTTTTAGCTGTCGTGATGCATAGGCAATGACCTTATCATTCTGCATAAGGACACAACCAAGTCCTTTCTTCGATGCATCACTATAAATAACAAACCCATCATTCCCCGATGGTAGAGTCAATACAGGGGCATTGACTAATCTTCTCTTTAGTTCTTCAAAACATTCTTCACACTCTTTTGTCCAGACAAATTTAATCCCTTTACATATGAGCTTTGTCAATGGGTTAGCCAATCTGGCAAAATTCTGGACGAAACGTCGATAATAACCTGCTAAACCAATAAAACTGCGTACCTCAGTTATACTTGTCGGTGCTGGCCATTCTTGGATTGCCTTGGTTTTAGAAGGATCAACGGAAATTCCATCCTTAGAGACAATATGGCCAAGAAAAGAAATCTCATGAAGCCAGAATTCACACTTGCTAAATTTCCCATATAATTCATGTCTTCTAAGAGTCTTCAGGATAATGCGTAAGTGATTTTCATGATCTTCGTGGCTTTTGGAGTATACCAAGATATCATCAATAAATACCACTACAAAGTCATCAAGATATTCCTTGAAAACTATATTCATCAGATCCATGAAAACAGAGGGTGCATTAGTCAATCCAAAAGGCATTACTATAAACTCGTAATGCCCGTACCTTGTTCGAAATGCTGTCTTTGGAACATCTTCCTTCTTCACACACAACTGATGGTATCCAGACCGAAGGTCAATCTTTGAAAAGTATTTAGCTCCATGCAGTTGGTCAAACAAATCATCAATGCGAGGTAGGGGATACTTGTTCTTTATTGTTATAGCATTGATCTCCCTATAGTCAATGCACAACCTCATAGATCCATCTTTCTTCTTAACAAAAAGAACAGGGGCTCCCCAAGGAGAAACACTAGGGCGAATAAATCCCTTATTACTCAATTCCTCTAGTTGTTTCTTTAGTTCAACTAATTCCACAGTGTCCATTCTATAAGGGGTCTTCGATATGGGCCTTGATCCAGGAATTAAATCAATGGAAAACTCAACTTCTCGGTCTGGAGGATGTCCAGTTAAATCTTCCGGAAACACATCAACATATTCTCTCACAATAGGTACATCCTCTATTTGAATCTTCCTTTCCTCACCCTCAGTAATTTCTTTCTCTTCCTCCCCAATAATTGAATTTAGTTGAGCTAATGGGGGTGGATCTAGATAAGAATTATGTGGCGACGATTCGGCTCTAAAGATAAGGTGTTCCTTATCATCATTATCAAGAATCGTAACCTCTTTCCTCTTACAATAAATTTTTGCATCATGGTCTGAAATCCAATCCATACCGAGGATTATATCAAATTCAATCATGGGTATGACGATGAGATCAGCAGGTAAAGAACATTTAGGTGCTCTAATGGGAACTAATCGACAAAACTTTGTTGCAATAATACTTCCCTTAGGGGTTTTGACCGACAACTCCCTTGTTAAATCAAATTGGAAATATCTAATTTTCTTAGCAAACTGGGAAGATATGAAACAATGCGATGATCCAGAATCAAATAATGCATTTTCTAATCTTGAGGAAACCATTAAATTACCTGCCACCACGTCTTTCGGAGCTTCTACCTCAGTAGTAGTGATAGCATAAGCCTGGCCTTGATCCCTTGGCCTTTTCTGAGGTAAGTTCTCCTGACTCTTAGGACATTCATTTGCATAATGCCCCATCTCCCTGCAATTGTAGCACCGAACGTTGGTAGCTTCCTTCTTCCCCTTGCAATCATGAGCTTGGTGGCCTTTTTCACCACACTTGTAACAGACTCCCATTCCCTTCAAGCAAGTACCATGATGTTTCTTCCCGCATTTACCACAAGATGGATATTCAACCTTTCCCTTCTTCCCTTTATTTCCATTCCCAGATTGATCAGCAGGTCTCTTCTTCTCTTGCTTCGCTTTAAAGTCATAAGACTTAGAGAATTCCTTTTCCGTCTTGATAGCGCACGAGACAATACCTTCGTATGAAGAGAAGGTTTGTGATACTAAAGCTCGACGGAGAAATGGTTTCAACCCATCAAAGAAACGATCAGTCTTACTTCTTGGGTTACGTATGTAATCTGCAGCATACCTTGCTAACCTTGTAAAGTTAGCCTCATACTTTGCGACATTCTCATCCTCCTTCTGCCTCAGACTTAGAAATTGCCTTTCCATATCTGCTCGATGGTCTCGAGGAAAGTATTTTTCTAATAACAGATCTTTGAACTCCTGCCATTCCATGTTTGTTAATTCATCATCTTCCTTTGTGTTTTGAATTAGTGACCACCATTGATCGACATCTCCAGTGAGGCGGTAAACTTCCATGACAACCTTCTCCCTTTCACTAGTCCCCAAGGCATGGAATATTTTCTCTAAGGAATTTATCCATTGCTCAGCTACTATAGGATTTGTACTCCCATTGAAGGTTGGTGGTTGTTTCCTCATGAAACGTTCTAGCATTGATCCTCCACGTTGAGGATCAGGGTGCTCCATACGAGTAAGGTTATTATTCATAACCTGAGTGAGTTGTCCCAGTATGGTAATAAGTTGATCGGCACCAGTTGCATCACCAGCCCCACTATAATTATCTTGAGCAGGAGGGAAATCCCTACATGGAGTGCATGCATTGATACATTTTCCATTTCTTCCACTAGGCACCATTTCTAAACAATGGCATAAACTAGATCAGTTTATGAATCAAAATACATAATCCTATACTTATAAAACACTTAACATAAATTGAACTAATTATGGATATAATCCATAATCATAAAAATGTTTTCTTTGAGGAAGTATATACTCATAAACCCTTCATAATTATTTGTAGAGAAAATGAGAGTTATCCTAAGCATATCCCCCGGGAGTGTCGTAACCAAGAGTGCATCAAGGCCCGTTGTCGTGCACCAGTTCCCGTTCGAGTCTAGCTCAAAGCGGTGTTTTCGGGTTTTACCCCAAGGAACATCTGTGCCAGAGCCGCCTCTACCTGCTCGTATCTAGACAGGGATGTATTGCTCGGAAAACTCACAAAATCTCTACAATACCAAAATTCTAGAAAGTTCTTCTATACTAATCCTCAAAGTTCATCTTAGGTCTATGTGATCTAATCAGAGTTTATCTAAATCTAGCTTTCAAGGTTTGTACTAAACTTCATCTGATACCAACTGTAACGCCCCGACCCCAGCTACCCAGAGCTTGTGCATTACTTCGTAACATTGGCATGATCACAAAAGATCAAGTCTCGAAAGACCGATTAGTTTAGTAGCCTTGGAAATACTAGATACATTCATAAGTTTTACATTACATCATAAAATGAAAAACTACTACAACAACATAATGTCTCCACAGTCCACACTATTATCCCCTCATAATATCCCTGCAGGTCATTCATAATTTACTTCTTCACTTCCTGGGAAAAAATAAAACATAGAAAAGGGGTGAGCTCAAATGCCCAGTAAGGATAACAATATAGCAGAAACTTTCATAAATAAGAATAAACATTTAAGGCAATGTATAACTAAAACAAAAGCCTTTTAAACTTGAATATCAACGTAATATGGCAAAAGAAAAATGAAATAACGCCATTTACTCATTCACATGGATATTCTACTAATCGAATAATCACATGCAAAATCACTAACCACTTTCATAATGTTGGAATGCATAATGCCAGACTATCATAACCACATAGCCAAGGCCTCGTGCCAAGACTACAAATAAGATTTTGTCAAGGCCTTGTGCCAAGACACTAGTTTGTCTCATGAGACCTACCGATGCATCGAGGAGCTATAGCGGGCTCCACCCGTCACATATTAAGTCCAATGCATTCCCATATGAAAAGGTTTAAACATAACATAAACATTCGTATTAAAACTAGCATACGAAATGTCAATAATTTCACCATAAACTATGAATGGTATAAAATAGCACATCCACAGTCAAACATATCACAAAAACCTTCAATACAATATAGAAGTTTTGTATTATAATAAATCAACTTCAAATAAGCGTAAAATCCATCAAAGGATGTTGACATAGATGAAATCAAAACACTTTTTAGAGAAATATCTCTTTCTATTTTTGAAATCGTTTAAGAGCCATATAAAACAAAACATTTTCTTGAAAATATTCTTATAATCTTGTAAGGAAAGCTTTGAAGATTTTATAACGGCGGAAAATAACCGCACCCGCCGTATAAGTTAAAAAACATTCTTACCTCAATTCTGTCGAAAAGGTTAAAAAGGACCTTGTTTTGAAAACGACGGAAAGATTCCTCTTATAAAAATTCAAAAAGGGTATAAATTACTTTAACCCATATTCTTGAAAATAATAAAAATGTTTTGAAATATATTTTGAAGAAACATGGATGTGGATGATAACGAGGTCCCAGTAGATAATTATGTATAAACAACCTTGGATAATGAAGAGGTTGTGAAGTAAACCCTTACCTTGTACTTTTCCTTGGTTAGGGTAGGTTAACCTCCTGTATAATGGTGAAATAATTGTTATTAAATTATACGAGAATCATATACATTCATATGATATCATATATGATCTTTTAACCTTGCTTTGTTAACAATATCTTAGATTTATCGTTATTTCGGGTGTTAACTTACTCGTTTTCTTATATGTTTTGTTACGTAAGTCATGTTTTTCATGGATAGGTTGTATCTTATTCATATCCAGAATTATATCATGTCCTTAAACTTTATTTTTAAATTATCAAATGATAATTATACTTGAATGGATACGACGGAGAATGAATCTCATCGCGTTCGTGGAGACGGTAGTCCGTACATATGCACGAGCGACAATATCATTATTTTGATATTAAAATAATATATAATTGGATAGTATATCATATATACAGAATCATTATCATGTTATATTTATTATTTACATGAATTACATATCATTATTATACCCATCTAAATAATAATATATTGAATAACAATTACACCACGACGTGGAGACGGTAAGCCGTACGTACGCACGTATGGTGACATGTAATTCAAATGATGGGTAGAATACTGAATATGGTTGTTCCATATTTATAATAACATCACAGTATATAGAAGATACTAGAGTTATAATTTTAGAATTGAAATAATAGACAAAGAGGGAGTGGAAGAAGAAAGAAACATGAAAGAGGGTGATGAAAATGTTACCTCTTCTTCGGGTTCTTCCTTTTGATTTGATCAAAAGGACTCCTTAGGATGGATTTATGACTAAAGTAAAGCTTCTAGGATGAAGGGAGAAATGTTGGGAGAGTATTTGGGCAGAGGTTGGCTGAACCAAAAGGCTTGAAAGTGTGAATAAGGTGATAGAGGTGGGGGCCTTTTATAAGAGGAGAGGAGGGGCTCTTTTGGAAAGATTGAAATGTTACATTATTATACCATGCTTTTCGGATTCTAAAGGTCCCACACTTATATAATTCGTGTCTAAGGTGATAAGGGTTCTAAATCTCTTCATCCAATAGGCTTTGGACAAGTGTAAGCCTTGGATGTTGCATTATCTTCTCATTTTATTTAAATCGTTAAATAATGAGGTCATCGCCGCATCATAATGATGTCATAAATAATTTAATTTATTTAATGTCTAAAAATTATAAAAAAATACTATGATGTAGGAAATCTTTTTATCTTTCTAATGAATATTTATAATCAAAATTTGGACTTGTGTAACCCCACTAAAAAACTGTTTTAGTAAGACAACTCATGTTTGTGTCAATTTACTTTTAACATTAAATAAATATATATTAATGTCATTTTCCAACTAAAGTGGCTCCATGGGGTCCCCAAGTTGACCCATGGGTTGTTTTGGTCGGCCATGACTCATCCAATAGGAGTAGGACAAGTTTCATGCTCATCTCATATTATTAAAACATTATTTGTACCTTAAACTACACTAATTACCTCTAATCACGATTAAGAACTTAAAAGTTACTATTCACCAAAAATTTATTTTAATGTCATTGAACCACATTTTACTTCTTAATGACAACCATGTATGTATGATTTTTGAAAATCAAATCACAGAAGTGGTAATATTTCATTTAAATGAAAAATCAGTTATTTAACTACCACTTAGTGGTTTCACTATTCATCAAAAATTGAAGTTTTTCAGAACAAAGCCAAAATTTCACCCTAAGCTATAATTGATATTCCGAATTCAAAAATGATGTCTATTTTACAAAATTACAAACATATAAGTTGCATTAATTAATTTTATAATTAATTCCCGCTGTTACAAAAAATGGCGTGTTTCTAAGAAACAATTTATATCAAAAGATTGGCATTTGTTTATGTCCGATTTCAATGTTAAATTAATTCTAATGACCACCATTGGGTAAAATGGTAAAAATATATTCTAATTATACTTTAAAACCACTAAATAGTATAATTTTTCACTATAAATTATTTTGATTTAAAAAGTTGTTTTTAAGTATTTTTCACTATTCATAAAAATTCGAAGTACTCAGAAAAATACCAAAAATTCAACATAGGATAATTTTGATATTCCGAATCCAAAGATGAAGTCTATTTTGATAAATAAAATTTATAAAATTTCAAAAAGTAGGTATTACTATTCACAACGGCTAGTTTAATTAGTTGTGGTGTGTGTTAGAGCTCGAGGTTGCGTACAACACACGCTATTGCATTATTCGAAGGGAAACGTACCGTGGAAGCTTGGGGTGTTACAGTCTTCTCCTGAAACACTCTCTCGCAGGACTAAGCCTTCCGAGTCTGATAGCAGCCTCATTCATACCCGATCAAGTAGCGTGGAGGTAACAACTACAGAAGATAGAAAAGTCTGTCTCCGTCTGTCGTGCACCTCCAGATGCATCTCAGAGAACAGATCCATCAGCTTCCACTCACTACTGGCCTCCTAAACTGCTTGAATCTGAGTTCTCCTGCTCAACGCATCTGCCATGGCGTTGCCCTTTCCCAGCGTATAGGAAAGCTCAAAGTCAAAAGACTGTAGATACTCAAACCACCTGCGCTTCCTCAGATTCAGATCTCGCTGAGTGAAGATATACTTGAGACTCTTGTGGTCAGTGAAGACCAAAAAGTGCTCTCCCAGAAGATAGTGTCTCCAAAAGCACAAGGCATGAACAACAGCTGCCAAATCCAGATCGTGTGTAGGGTAGTTCCTATCATGTGGCCTTAACTGCCGAGACCCATACGCAACGACTCCATCTCCCTGCATAAGCACAGCTCCTAGCCCGATACCTGAAGCATCACAATAAACAGTGTAACTCTTTCCTAGCTATGAAAAGACTAGTATCAGTGCCGACGTCAACCTCCCTTTCAGCTCCTGAAAGGATGACTCACAAGAATATGACCATAAGAACTTCTCCCCCTTCTTGGTCAGACCTGTCAAAGGTGCTTCTAGATGAGAAAAGTCCCGAATGAAACAACGGTAGTATCCAGCCATCCCTAGGAAGCTCCCTACCTCAAAGACGTTCTTCGGCTGCTCCTAGGAAACTACAGCTCTCACTTTCTCTGGGTCCATAGATATTCCTACCTTTGAGATGACGTGGCCCAAGAAGTGAATCTGATCCATCCAGAAGTGGCACTTCGAGAGTTTAGCATAAAGCCTATGCTCTCTCAGTGTACTCAGAATGATATCAAGATGGGTGGCATGGTCGTGTCGAGTGTGAGCGTACACCAAGATATCTTCCATGAAGACCACGATGAAGGAGTCCAAGTAAGTATGGATCACTCGGTTTATCAGTGCCATGAAAACTGCAGGTGCGTTCGTGAGTCCGAATGGCATGACTGTATACTCGTATAGACCATACCTGCTCTTGAAGGCTGTCAGAGGTATATCTGATGGTCTAACGTGCAACTGATGATAACGGGACCTCAAGTCGATCTTCGAGAACACCTGGGCTCCTCAAAGCTGATCGAAAAGGTCATCAATCTGCAGAAAGGGATATCAGTTCTTGACCATCAACTGGTTCAGCTTCTGATAATCCACACAAAGCCGAAGGGTACCGTCTGCCTTCTTCACAAACAGAACAGGCGAACCCCAAGGAGAATTACTGGGTCAGATGAAACCCTTAGCCTGTATCTCCTCTAACTGCTTCTTGAGCTCCTGCAACTCAGGTGTGGCCATCCTATAGGGAGGAATGGACACCGGTGTTGCTCCTGGAATGAGCTCAATAGAGAAGTCTACCTCACACTCCGGAGGAAAACCCGAAAAGTACTTTGGAAAGACATCCCTGAAGCGATCCACCACTGGAGGAAAGTCCAACTGTGGAGTCCCCTGATAATCCAGATAAAGACTATCAATCTAGGTTGTCACCCCTCCTAGCCCAAGATGCTCGAGTCTCGCTCGACTTTCCCAAACGTCCCATTCTCCTCTATGAAGGAAAGATTCACCCTATGGTGAAATGAAACCGACTCTGTAGAGATAACAGTCAACGAATGCCTGGAAGGGAATAAACTAGTCCATGTCGAGGATGACATCATAGCCTGTCATCTCTAGGACATAGAGATCCCATAAGAAGTGATACCCTGCCACCTCGAGAGGGAACTCTCTACACTGGCGTACACTAGATGTCCTCGTTCCCAAAGGTGTGTCTAGTATCAACGAGTCAGCAGAAGAAAAGATGCGGAGTCCAAGGCTCTACACAACAGCAACAGAAATAAAGCTATGCGTAGCACCACTATCGAAAAGGGATAAAGATAAAACTGAGGCTACTAAAATCATACCTCAAACAGTAGAAGGGCTGGGATCCTACTCCTGATAAGTCTGCTCCACGACGAAAGACTGGCCTGTAACGCGGTCCCGAGCCCCTGGCTGACCACTCTGAGCTGAACCTCCCTGCGGGTGCTGAGGAACTGGTGGCTGACCGCCACGGCCTTGACCTCCACCTCAGCCCGAAAGGCCGGAAGAACTCCAGTTTCCCGACTGGTGAGAAACTGGTGGGGCTGCTCCTGAACGAGGAGTCATGGAAGAACCTCGATCACCAGCTGCTGGTGAGAAAACCTGACAGAAATGCTGAAGGTGACCCATCTTGCTGCAAGATCGACACTCCATGGGGTCCCTCTGACACTACGGCCTCATGTTCCCTGACCGGACACACTGGTAGCACGTCACCTGGCTGCCTGATGATGCATCTCGCTTCCTCGAATCACCGCATGTAGGCTCCCTACGGTGCTTCTTTCTGTCATCTAGAGGAAGGCTAACTCTGGAAGCAGAACCGCCCTGGCTCGCAACTCCAGAGTCTCTCATATTGCGCTCTGCAATCAGTGCCTGGTTGACAATGAAAGCAATGCAAGTCAGATGGAAGATGTTCACCTGCGAGCGGATCTCCTGCCTGAGTCCATCCTCAAACTTCCTCACCAAGAACACCCCACTCCCATCCCGAAGGGGTGTAAAATGATGCAGCTCGGTGAAACGAGAGGAATACTCCATGACAGATAGAGTAACCTGCTCTAAGCTCATGAACTCCTGGGCTCGATCGACCCTCAGGGTCTCCGGGTAGAAGTAGTCGTAGAACACATGCTGGAACTCCTCCCAAGTCATAGCCTGTTGTTGACCCGCCTGTGAGATCACGTCCCACCAACTCTTGGAGGAGTCTCAGAGCATGTAGGTAGCGAGCTTGACCCGCCTCTCTGGAGGCGTCTCTAGATGCTCAAAGATAGTCAACATGGATTCCATCCATGACTCTACAGCTTGAGGTCCTCCCTCCCTTGAGAACGTGGGAGGATGATGTTGCTGAAAGACCCACGTCAAGTCTTCCATAGACTAGGCAGGAGGCGGTTCTCCCTAGAAGGCCTGCATAATTCTCATGAAACCTTCCCTGAACTGCGCATCAGTACCCGCAATTGGTATAACAACCGGTGCCAAGGATGGCTCGGCTGGGGGATCAACAGGAAGTCCCTGATCAGCCATATCTGGCGTCTGATCACTGCCTAATGACAGACGTATGACCGGAGGACATCTCGGAGGCATATCTCTGAAAGATCAAAAGTATACCTTAGATCAGGAAACAAGGACAGAGAACACAATAGTACAAAATGGGAATAGGGGAAGAAAAACACACAAGACTGCAAAACATGACTACACGACGTGTATAAAACTACACGGCATGTCTTTTTAAGCCACTGACATGGGCGTGTACTCTCACCCTACAAGTCGTGTATACTTCAAACCACACGGCGTGTTAACCCGAACACATGACGTGTACTTGTAACTATTCCACTGCCCGAGTTCCTTACACGGCTAACCCACACGGTCCGACTTAACCCGAGACTACACGGTGTGTTCGAAACAAACATGGCATGCACTAGACAAGGCTTCAGCGGTCCGTTTTGTTGAGTACACGACCGTCTACATGGTTGTGACTTAAACGGTGTGATCCGAACAAACACGTCGTGTATAGGCGAAGGCGACAACGTCCCGTGTTGTTCATGACACAGCCGCGTACCTGGGCAAGACTACACGATGTGTTCCGAACAAACACGGCGTGTGGAAAGGAAGGTAACGCCAGCCCGTGTTGTTCGTGACACAGCCGGGTACCTGGATAGGACTACACGACGTGTTCCCTATGGACACAGCGTGTTCTACCCGTGCTTCCCCGAACCGTGTTGTTAGTGACACGACCGGGTACATGGCTCCGAGCTTACACGGTGTGTACCTACCGTACATGGCGTGTTTTTGAAGTTACTTCCACAACACCATGTTCTGCTCACATGGTCATGACATAGCATGAAAACTACACAGCATGTTCCCAAAAAGTACACGCCGTGTATTCTGGGTTTTTCTGGGCAGTAGCTCAAAAACTGCAAAGAATTCCAGAAACACTAAAAACAAGGAAAAAAAGTGCCAAATTCTGATCCGTGAGGGCCCATAACACCTCAAGAACCAAAATCTGGCATTCAATTTAAACAAATAACAAAAAAAAAACAATTTTCTAACATAATATCAGAGAACCTATCAAGCAAATGTCACAACAGCATGCATAATCTACACAAAGTCTATCACAATAGCATGCAATCGCTAATTCACCTTAGATGGCATGGAAAGGATGCATGGCATGTGATTCCTACAAGTGTCTATATGATGCAGGAGACGACATACCCTCATATCATCGGGTTGCGACAGAAATAGAACTGCAATATCAAAACAGTAATAACACAAGCCATGTGAATCACTCTCGGTGAAATCAGATCAACTATAAAATCTCAAAATCAACAACTGCAATTAACGAGGTAGTATGGCTTTTCCCTGTACACGAGTTAGCTACTCCCGATCACAGCTTAATGCCAAGTACTGAATCCATCCTATCCCTAGCTAAGGTCTCCAAATAGTAAATCAAGAGAAAAGAACGCATCTGATACCACTTTGTAACGACCCGAATCCGGAGCCCCTCTACTGGTGCCCCGTACCCGGTTCGCCACATAACCTCAAGCGTGTTTCCTCAAATGCCAGAGGCTGCCGACTAGCAGCGAGGGCCTAGGTGAGTCGGTGGGGAAACTATGCCCTCATTCGGTAAAGTATACAGCAGAAAACAACAGTCAATAGCGGAAGCGGTAACAACATGCATAACAACAGAAACCAGACAGTGGAAGCAATGAAATACATATAGTAATGATGATAATGATGCAGCAACTACAAGTATCTAAGGAAAACAGCAAACACAACAACGTGCTGAAATAAAACTGAAACCAAGTGCAAAAGAAAAACAAAGAATGCCCATTATCATCACGAGCCACGGCTCGGTCCCATGCTCCCCAGCTCGACTACAATCAAGAACCTGATGTAGAAGGGCACTTGCCCTTATCTATACCTACAAAAACATAGTCTGCTTGGGCCCAAAAGCATGGCCCAAACAGGGTGTGAGATACAATCCCAGTAGGCAATCACCCAAAGATCTGTTCCTAATAGTCAATGAATACATGGTAGTAATAAAACAAGAAGCAGTAAATAGAAAATCACAAGCAGCTACAATCCACAGTTCTCGCAAACAAAGTACACAAGTAAACAGCCAGCAAACAAAGAACAAAACAGGTAACCCTCTGGGTAGCTCTCACAGTCCAACCCCTATGGTTCAACCTATAAGTACTAGCAACCCTCTGGGAAGCACACACAGTCTCACCCCTCGGGTTCAACTACGTAATTAAGCATAATCTCTGGGGAAGCACTCACTGTAAATTCCCCCTATAGTCTCGTATCGTGCTAAAGGCTCTCTGGGGAAGCACTCAACGTCAATTCCCCCTATAGCCCACGTCGAGGATCTAAAGACTCTATGGGGAAGCAATCAATGTCAATTCCCCCTATAGTCTCGCATCGTAATTAAAAGACACTCTGGAGAAGCCCTTATGTCAATTCTCCCTTTGGTATACTACTCTAGGTTCTCATAGTCATGAGTATAACTAAACATGCTCAGCGCGCGTATATCATCCCAAGTAAAACTCAAGAACTACTTGGCTATCAACTGAGGCTCAACAGTATATCAAAAGACATTTTCACTATCCTACAACAAGGTATGGAAACTGGAAAAACACCCAACAGGAAAATCAAGCATGGAAAAGCAACCTGAGCACAAAATAAATTACTCTACTCACAATCAATAACCTCTACTAAAGCAATCAAGCAAAGCAGGAAAATAGCAAGGCAAAATAGGAAACATGCAATACCCCGTTCAAGGGTATTGGTGGAATTTGCACATAATACTCATCAAATTTCTACAGAAAGGAACAAACCACCTACCTCGATCCTAGGAGATCGATATACATGAACAACAACGACAGATTCATCTTAGAACAACGTAGATATGAGAAAACGCACAAAACGTTCATCCCATGATATCTTGAAAACAAGGAGGAATCAAGAAACAAGGCTCAAGCAGAAGGAAGAACTTACCGCTGCGCTTACAACTGAATCGACCATGCTCGAATCGGAGAACAGACAGCGAGGAATGAGCTCATTCAAGATCCGGTCGTACGATCACTCTCAGATGGACAAAAACTAGAGAAGAAGATGAAACTGGGGGTTAGGCGCAACCCCGGTCCATTTAATGAAAAAAAGAAAGTACACGGCGTGTACTTCTTGAGTACACGGTGTGTACTTAAATTTTCCGTACTCCGAATTAACCGACCTCCACCTCATCCTTACACACCGTGTGTGTGGCCCGGCACGGCCAACACACAACTTTGAGCTGGGGAAGAGTACACAGTGTGTACTCAGAAAGTACACGGCGTGTACTTCTTAAATTTCCAGAAAATTTATTTTCCTTAAAAACTCCAGAAAAAGGGAAAACATACCTAAACGAAGATCCGGGTTCTTACAAACTTCCCCCCTTAAATAAATTCATCCACGAATTTCCCTAATGAGGTGGAGAAGAAGAAACCCCGAACAGCTCTGGCCACTGTGATCGTACATCGGCCTACCTCTCCTAGGTCTCGTCTTGTACTCGCCCGTGCTGTCATAGCACTCATACCAGAGGAACAGACCGCCCACGGAGAACCTTCGTATTGCGATCTACAATCCAGATAGGATGCTCCTCGAATGACGCATCTGCTTCAAGCTCGACTTCCTCAGGCTGAAAGACGTGAGATGGGTCTGAAAAGTAACGTCGAAGCTGAGAGACGTGGAAGACGTCGTGCATGGCCCGATACCGCTGAGGTAGCTGCAACCGATAGGTGACCGGACCAACTCTCTCCAAGACCTCAAACGACCCGACATACCGCGGTGAAATCTTACCCTGTCTCCGAATCCTTTTGTGTCCCAACCTTGGTGAGACACATAGGAAAACCTGGTCTCCGACCTCGAACTCCAGAGGTCGTCTCCGCTGATCAGCATAAGACTTCTGTCGAGACTGCGTTGTAGCCATCCTCTTCGGAATCAGCTCTATCTACTCTGAAGTCTCCTGAACAAGACGAGGTCCCAGCAAAGCTACCTCTCCTGCCTCCAGCCAGCATAAGGGTGATCGGCATGGCCTACTGTACAAAGCCTCGTATGGTGCCATTTGAATGGTTTCCTGGAAACTATTATTGTAGGAGAACTCCACCATAGGAATATGCTTCTCCCAAGAACCTCCAAAGTCAAGGATGCAATACCGGAGCATATCCTCAAGCACCTGGATCGTGCGCTCGGACTGGCCATCAGTCTGGGGATGGTAAGTTGTACTCAAAAGTACATGTGTACACAAGGACTTCTGAAGTCCCTGCCAGAACCGAGAGGTAAAGCACACATCTCTGTCTGAAAAAATAGAGCGCAGAACTCCATGCAGGCGAACAATCTCTCTAATGTAAAGTTATCCCAGATCATCGACGCTGAATATATCCTTGATCGGCAAGAAGTGGGCAACCTTCGTGAGCCTGTCGATGACAACCCAAACAGCATCGTTCCCCTGGGGTGATCTCGGAAAACCGGTCATGAAGTCCATCGCAACATCATTCCACTTCCACTCTGTAATGGGTAACTGCTGCAAAATTCTTGATGGTCGCTGATGCTCTGCTTTCACCTGCTGACAAGTAGAACATCTCATGACAAAACCAGAAACATCCTTCTTCATACCTGGCCACCAGTATTGGTGATGAAGGTCCCAATACATCTTGGTGATGCCAAGATGAACTGCCCAAACAGAGGAATGGAAATCCCGTATCAACTCCTCACGTATGTCTTCTGGCACCCATACGCATCCCTGGAAACGCAAGATCTCATCCTCGCCCACTGTCTATCCAGGAAGAGGGTCTTCTCCTGACACACTCTCCCACAGGACTAAGCCTTCCGTGTCTGATAGCTGCCTCATTTGTACCCAATCAAGTAGCGTGGAGGTAACAGCTACAGAAGATAGAAAAGTCCGTCCCCGTCTGTCATGCACCTCCAGATGCATCTCAGAGAACAGAGCCATTAGCTGCCACTCACTACTGGCCTCCTGAACTGCCTGAATCTGAGTTCTCCTACTCAATGCATCTGCCACAGCGTTGCCCTTTCCCGGCGTATAGGCAAGCTCGAAGTCAAAAGACTATAGATACTCAACCCACCTGCGCTGCCTCAGATTCAGATCACGATGAGTGAAGATATACTTGAGACTCTTGTGGTCAATGAAGACCAAAAAGTGCTCTCCTAGAAGATAGTGTCTCCAACAACGCAAGGCATGAACAAAAACTGTCAACTCCAGATCATGCATAGGGTAGTTCCTCTCATGTGGCCTAAACTGCCGAGACCCATACACAACGACACCATTTCCCTGCATAAGCACAGATCCTAGCCCGATACCTAAAGCATCACAATAAATAGTGTAGCTCTTTCCTGGATCTGGCAAGACAAGTTTCTGTGCCGACGTCAACCTGCCTTTCAGCTCCTGAAAGGCTGTCTCACAAGAATCTGACCATAAGAACTTCACCCCCTTCTTGGTCAGACCTGTCAAAGGTGCTGTTAGAAGAGAAAAGTTATGAATGAAGTGTCAGTAGTATCCAGCCAGCCCTAGGAAGCCCCGTACCTCAAAGACGTTCTTTGGCTGCTCCCAGGAAACTACAACTCTCACTTTCTCTAGGTCCATATATACTCCTGCCTCTAAGATGATGTGACCCAAGAAGTGAATCTGATCCATCCAGAAGTGGCACTTTGAGATTTTAGCATAAAGCCTATGCTCTATCAGTGTACTCAGAACGATCTCAAGCTGGGTGGAATGGTCTTGTCGTGTGTGAGAGTACACCAAGATATCGTCCACGAAGACCATGACGAAGGAGTCCAAGTAAGGATGAAACACTCGGTTCATCAGTGCCATGAAAACTGCAGGTGCGTTCGTGAGTCCGAATGGAATGACTGTATACTCGTATAGACCATACCTTCTCCTGAAGGCTTTCAGAGGTATATCTGATGGTCTAACGTGCAAATGATGATAACCAGACCTCAAGTAGATCTTCGAGAACACCCAGGCTCCTCGAAACTGATCAAAAAGGTCATCAATCCATGACAAGTGATATCGGTTCTTGACCGTCAACTGGTTCAGCTTCCGATAATCCACACAAAGCCGAAGGTTACCGTCTGACTTCTTCGCAAATAGAACAGGCGGAACCGAAGGAGAAGTACTGGGTCGGATGAAACCCTTAGCCTGTAGATCCTCCAACTTCTTCTTGAGCTCCTGAAACTCAGGTGTGGCCATCCTATAGGGAGGAATGGACATCGGTGCCACTCCTGGCACGAGCTCAATAGAGAAGTCTACCTCATGATCTAGAGGAAAACCCGAAAAGTCCTCTGGAAAGACATCCCTGAAGCGATCCACCACTAGAGGAAAGTCCAACTGTGAAGTCCCCTGATCATCCAGATAAAGACTAAAAATCTGGGCTATCACCCCTCCTAGCCCAAGATGCTCGAGTCCTGCCCGACTCGCCCGAACGTCCCATTCGGCTCTATGAAGGAAAGATTCACCCTCTGGTGAAATGAAACTGACTCTACGGTGATAACAGTCAACGACGTCCTGGAAGGGAATCAACCAGTCCATGCCGAGGATGACATAATAGACTGTCATCTCTAGGATATAGAGATATCATGAGAAGTGATACCCTGTCGCCTTGAGAGATCACTCTCTACACTGGCGTACACTAGATGTCCTCGTTCCCAAAGGTGTGTCTAGTGTTAAAGAGTCAGCAGAAGAAAAGATGCGGAGTCCAAGGCTCTCCACAATAGCAACATGAATAAATCTATGTATAGCACCAGTATCGAAAAGGGATGGAGATAAAACTGAGGCTACTAAAATCGTACCTCGAACAGTAGAAGGGCCGGGATCCTTCTCCTGATAAGTCTGCTCCATGGTGAAAGACTGGCCTGTACCACGGCCCTGTGCCCCTAGCTGACCACTCTGAGCTGAACCTCCTTGCTGGTGCTGAAGAATTGGTGGCTGACCGCCACGGCCTCGACCTCCACCTCAGCCCGAACGGCCAGAAGTACTTTAGTTTTCCGACTGGTGAGAAAATGGTGGGGCTGCTCCTGAACAAGGAGTCATGGAAGAACCCCGGTCACCAGCTGCTGGTGAGAAAACCTGACAAAAATGATGAAGTTGACCCATCTTACCGCAATACCGGCACTCCACGGGGTCCCTCTGACACTGCATCCTCGTGTGCCCTGACAGGCCACACTGGTAGCACGTCACTTGGCTGCCTGATGATGCGTCTCACTTCCTCGAATCACAGTGTGTAGGCTCCCTACGGCGCTTCTTGATGTCATATGGAGGAAGGCTAACTCTGGAAGCAGAACCTCCTTGGCTCACAACTCTGGAGTCTCTCAAATTGTGCTATGAAATCAGTGCTTGGTTGACAATGGAAGCAATGGAAGTCAGTTAGAAGATGTTCACCTGTGAGAAGATCTCCCACTTGAGTCCATCCTCAAACTTTCGCGCCAAGAACACCCCACTCCCATCCCGAAGGGGTGTAAAACACTACAGATCGGTGAAACAAGAGGAATAATCCATGACAGATAGAGTACCCTGCTCTAAGATCATGAACTCCCAGGCTCAATCGGCCCTCAGGGTCTCTGGGTAGAAGTAGTCATAGAACACACACTGGAACTCCTCCCAAGTCATAGCCTGCTGTTGACCCGCCTTTGAGATCATGTACCACCACCTCTTGGAGGAGTCTCGGAGCATGTAGGTGGCGATCTTGACCCACCTCTCTGGAGGCGTCTCCAGATGCTCGAAGATAGTCAGCATGGCTTCCATCCATGACTCTGCAGCCTGAGGTCCTCCCTCCCCCGAGAACATGGGAGGATGCTGCTGCTGAAAGACCCACGTCAGGTCTACCATAGACGAGGTAGGAGGCGGTGCTCCCTGGAAGGCTTGAATTATCCTCATGAAACTTTCCCTGAACTGCGCATCAATGCCCGCAATTGGTACAACAACTGGTGCCAAGGCTGGCTCGGCTGGGGGATCGACAGGAAGTCCCTGATCAGCCATATCTGGCATCTGATCACTACCTGACGACAGATGTATGACTGGAGGACGTCTCGGAGGAATAGATTTGAAAGATAAAAAGTATACCTTAGATCAGGAAACAAGGACAGTGAACACAATAGTACAAAACGGGAACAGGGGAAGAAAAACACACAAGATTGCAAAACACGACTACGCGGATTGTATAAAAACTACACGGCGTGTCTTTTTAAGCCACTGACATGGGCGTGTACTCTCACCCTACAAGTCTTGTATACTTCAAACCACACGACATGTTGACCCGAACACACGACGTGTAACTGTAACTATTCCCCTATCCGAGTTCCTTACACTGCTAACCCACACGGTCTGACTTAACCTAAGACTACACAGCGTGTTCGAAACAAACACGACGTGCACTAGACAAGGCTTAGGCGGTCCGTTTTGTTGAGTACACGGCTGTCTACATGGCTGGGACTTACACGGCGTGCTTCGAACAGACACGACATGTATAGGCAAAGGCGACACCATCCCGTGTTGTTCGTGACACGACCGGGTACCTGGGCAAGACTACACGGCGTGTTCCGAACAAACACGACGTATGGAAAGGAAGGTAACGTCGGCCCGTGTTGTTCGTGACACGGCCGGGTACCTGGACAGGACTACACGACGTGTTCCCTATGAACACGGCGTGTTCTACCCGTGCTTCCCCGACCCGTTTTTTTAGTGACAAGACCGGGTACATGGCTCCGAGCTTACACGGAGTGTAGCTGCCGTACACGGCGTGTTTCCGAAGTTACTTCAACGACACCGTGTTCTACTCACACGGTCAGTGACATGGCCTGAAAACTACATGGCGTGTTCCCAAAAAGTACACGTCGTGTATTCTGGGTTTTTCTGGGCAGTAGCTCAGAAACTGCACATAATTCCAGAAACACTAAAAATAAGGCGAAAAAGTGCAAAATTCCGATCCGTGAGGGCCCATAACACCTCAAGAAACAAAATTTGGCGTTCACTTTAAACAAATTACAAAAAAAATAGTTTTCTAACATAACAATAGAGAACCTATCAAGAAACTATCACAACAGTATGCATAATCTACACAAAGTCTATCACAATAGCATGAAATCGCTAATACACCCTAGATGGCATGGAAAGGATGCATGGAATGTGATTCCTACAAGTGTATATATGATACATGAGATGGCATACCCTCATATCATCGGGTTGCGACAGAAATAGAACCGAAATATCAAAATAGTAATATCACAATCCATGTGAATCACTCTTGGTGAAATTAGATCAACTATAAAATCTCAAAAATCAACAACTGCAATTAAGGAGGTAGTATGGATTTTCCCTATACACGGGTTAGCTACTCCCGAGCATAGCTTAATTCTAAGTACCGAATCCGTCCTATCCCTGGCTAAGGTCTCCAAACAGTAAAGCAAGAGAAATGAACACCTTTGATACCACTTTGTAACGACCCGAATCCGGATCCCCTCCACTGGTGCCCCGTACCCGGTTCACCACATGACCTCAAGCGCATTTCCCCAAATGCCAGAGGCTGCCGACTAGCAGCGAGGGCCTGGGTGAGTCGGTGGGGAAAATATGCCCTCATTCGGTAAAGTATACAATGGAAAACAACAGTCAATAGCGGAAGCAGTAACAACATGCACACCAACAGAAACCAGACAGTGGAAGCAATGAAATACATATAGTAATGATGATAATGATGCAGAAGGTACAAGTATCTAAGGAAAACAACAAACACAAAAATGTGCTGAAATACAACTGAAACCAAGTGAAAAATAAAAACAAAGAAAGCTCCTCAGCATCACGAGCCACGACTCGATCCCATGCTCCCCAGATCCAGTGCAATCAAGAACCTGATGTAGAAGGTAACTTTACCTTATCTATACCTACAACAACATAATCTGCTTGGGCCCAAAAGCATGGACCAAACAGTGTGTGAGATACAATCCCAGTAGGCAATCTCCCAAAGATCTGTGCCTAACAGTCAATGAATACATGGCAGTAAAAAAATAAGAAGCAATAAACAGAAAAGCACAAGCAGCTACAATCCACAGTTCTAGCAAACAAAGTACACAAGTAAACAACCAGCAAACAAAGAAGAAAACAGGTAACCCTCTGGGTAGCTCTCACAGTCTAACCCCTATGTTTCAACCTATAAGTACTAGCAACCCTCTGGGAAGAACACACAGTCTCACCCCTCTGGTTCAGCTATGTAATTAAGAAAACTCTCTGGGGAAGCACTCACCGTCAATTCCCCATATAGTCTCGTATCGTGCTAAATGCTCTATGGGGAAGCACTCAATGTCAATTCCCCCTGTGGCCCGCGTCAAGGATCTATAGACTCTCTGGGGAAGCACTCAACATCAATTCCCCCTATAGTCTCGCATCGTAATTAAAAGACACTCTGGAGAAGCCCTTCTGTCAATTCTCCCTTTGGTCTACTACTCTAGGTTCTCATAGTCCTGAGTTTAACTAAACATGCTCAGCGCATGTATATCATCCCAGGTAAACCTCAAGAACTACTTGGATATCAAATGAGGCTCAATAGTATATCAAAAGACAGTTCCACTATCCTACAACAAGGTATGGAAACTAAAAAAATGCCCAACAGGAAAATCAAGCATGGAAAAGCAACTTGAGCACAAAATAAATTACTCTACTCACAAGCAATAACCTCTACTAAAGTAATCAAGCAAAGCATGAAAACAGCAAGGGAAAACAGGAAACACGCAATACCCCGTTCAAGGGTATTGGTGGAATTTGCACATAATAATCATCAAATTTCTACAGAAAGGAACAAACCACCTACCTCGATCCTAGGAGATTGATATACATGAACAACGATGACAAATTCCTCTTAGAACAATGTAGATATGAGAAAACGCACAAAACATTCATCCCATGATATCTTGAAAAAAGGAGGAATCAAGAGACAAGGCTCAAGAATAAGGAAGAAATCACCGCTGCGCTTCCAACGCAATCAACTGTGCTCGAATCAGAGAACGGACGACGAGGTGAGATCTTGTTGAAGATCCAGCTGTACGGTCGCTCTCAGATGGATGAAAACTGGAGATGAAGATGAAACTGGGGGTTAGGCGTGACCCCGGTCCGTTTAATGAAAAAAAAGTACACGGTGTGTACTTCTTGAGTACACGGCGTGTACTTCAATTTTATGTACTATGAATTAACCGGCCTCCACCTCAGCCTTACACACCATGTGTGTGGCCCGGTACGGCCAGCACACGGCTTCGAGCCGGGGAAGAGTACACGGCGTGTACTCAGAAAGTACACGGCGTGTACTTCTGAAATTTCCAGAAAATTTATTTTCCTTAAAAACTCTAGAAAAAGGGAAAACATACCTGAATGAAGATCCGGGTTCTTACATTTGTTATTCACAATTTATGTATACTTTTTCATATATATTAACAAGAATAAAAAATTATTTTTCACCAAATATAAATCATTTTGGGGGTAAAATTCTTTTTATTGGTTATTATGCTAATTATCATGTGTTTTCCATTCAAATTCACAAATCGGGAAAGGACATAACAAAAATTAAAAACTACACACTGTATACTTTTGCATACACGACATGTATAATTTCCACAACACAGATCGGGAAGACTGGATACACGCCCGAGTTGATGACCAAAGCATACACGCCATGTACTTCCAAGGTACACACCCTGTGGGCCTTCTAAAAGTGGTTGGTGGATGATGAATGATATTACACGCTATGTATGACGGTGCTACATGCCATGTACGTTAACCTACCTGGGGGCGCCATGTTCCAAGTCAAATACAATGTGTTAGCTCACCTATCGGTGAAAAAAATATGGCCAAAATGCGTTTACTAGGGTACACGATGTGTACTTCTTGGTACACATTGTGTACTAATAAAACATATAAATAGTTGGAAGGCCCTCCATGTTTGGTATTCATCCAGATTCATTCATTTGGAGATATTCCAAGTGGGGAGCACTCCGAAGATGGCCAAGAAGAGAAGAAGAGAGAGAAAGAAGAGGAGAGAAGAGATGAGAGAAGGTGCTTACATGCTTCCTTCCTGACGACCTTTTCTCCGAAGCTTTCAAGAGGATTAATTTAGGTATTTCAATTTGTTTAGTTACTAGCTACTCCAAGAGTAGCTAACTTCTCTATGTGTTGGGGTTTTGGAAAATTATGTGTTGTAATTTATCACATGTTATATTGTAATCGTGTTATTTATTTTTCTTTCTCATAATTCCTTACTAAATCTTTCTAAATATCACTATAAATCTTGTATCGGACCAAGAATGGGATTTATAGGGATTATTTAAGGAATTATGATTAGAAACATCCATAACCATTGGGTGTTTTAATCATCTCAAAAGGGCTGCAATTATGAAAATTAAGAGAAATCAATTTATAGGACAAGGAATTGGTTTCTATTGATTTAAACAAAACTAACCAAACCAAGAGGTGTTTTTTTACCTTATTAACCTAGATATGTGAATTATCATGAACAAAAAAACCTCATAAGAAAATTTATTTAATAACAAACTTTAAAATCCACATCCCTGATGCATTTCTCTCCAAATTTTCATCCAAAACAATTTTTTTTGTTTTTCATTATCTTTTAAGTAAGTTGTTATGAAATTGAAATCCAATCACCTTTTTATCAAAACACTAAATAATCAACTCTAAATTCCAGTAAACTTCAATAAATCAATTAGAAACTAGATAAAAAAAACTCCCCCTCCCTATGGATCGACCCTCTACTGGTACTATACTTGTTAGGGTAATATAATTTGGATTGTCGAAAATAACACTTTGGTAGGAACGATACAAACTTTACTTCACAAATTTTACAAATCCATACTAAATACCATAAATATCAACATTTTACTACCCAAAAATGAAGGAAAATTCCTCTAGACATCATTTCTCGGCTTCTATTAATCAGAAAATTGAATTTGGTTATCCTCTTAAGGGTCCACCGTGCATATAGTGCACCACCCATCACCGCTCATGGATCCCAGATCCATGAAGTATCATCTGTAAGACATCCTTATACATTAAAAAAACACAAATCTATTCATCATGTGCACAACTACCCTGAATTCTTGGGTTCTATGGAACTCAAACCCACCTTGTCCATGTCGAATCATGACCCTATAGTCCCAAAAATGAAGAACGCAAAGAACGGGTGGGGGAAAAGAACATGAAAAAATGTGTAACCATTTTTGTCAACTTGATCTCATACATAGATCATATAAATGGGATATATAGGGTGATATCATGGTATAATAAATAAATTGAAATAAGAAATTCAATTTATTAAAATTCACTCTCACTTACTGGATCTCTTCTATACACTCTTGTGTTGCCACAACACATGGACTAACAGAATGATTCATCATCACATGATTCTCTCTTTGAAATACTCAACTGACCCTAGATAATACACATATGAAACTCCATCATCTATTTCTAGAACTCCCCAGCCAATAACATATATTGGATCATGAACTAATATTCTCAATTGCAACATATAGAAGACGTCATTCCCCCAATCCAACCATGGGGGTTGGTCTAGGTAAAATGAAACCTAACCAACCATCAATAAGATATCGAATGGTCTGATGAACATTGGGGATAACTTTCCTCCCCGGATGAATATCTATAATACTTTTCTTGGGGAGACTCTCTTGAAAACATTGTCTCCCTACTCGAGCTTTGAGGTCCTTCAATGTTGATTAGTGTAATATTTCTATCATCTCTAGGATATCATCAAGAACTTGTTGATCACTATAACCTTATTTATTATCTCCTTCACCCTCGTTGCCCCATTAAAAGATGCATCACCAATCTCATTCCACTGCTAAGTTGGCTTGATGGTTCTCACATATAGGGCCTCGAAAGGTTCCATGAAAATTGTATATTTATAAATATTATTATAATAAAATTATACCAATGTAAAGTGATCCTCCCATATCTAGATACAACCTAATATAAAATCCCCCAGTATATACTCCAAAACCTAGATAGCCTTCTCAATCTTCCCATCCTCTTGGGAGAGAAACATTGAACTCATATTCAACTAGGTCTTAAAGGTCACCTACAGTCCTCTCCAAAATAATGAAATAAACTATGTATTACAGTCAAAGACGTTTTTTTAGGGTTCCCCATGGAGTCATAAGATCTACCACACATACAAATTCCCCAAAATCTCCACTAAACTATAATCCATAATAGTAAGGATGTTTTTGAACTTGGTAAGTCATTAAACTGTCCCAAGTATGGAATCATGGCATATCACTATCTATAGAATACTTGTCACAATTTCCATGTTTATTCCATCCCATTCACACTACAAAATCTCAGTAAGCTAAATAAAACCTATTGGAACCAAGTTCTTAGCCCTTACCTGCTAAAACGTGAGACACTGATAGATATGATCAGTTATGCTCCTCCCTATTCTAGCCCAAGAAAACAATATCTGAATGTCCCTGTACATATTTTCTGCACCATGATATACATACAAGGGTGGATTTTGAAACTGCATCATCACCTCCTCTTAAAATGTAACTAGACCCACCGTTTGTATCTATAAAATGATGACATGATCCTCTACTTCAAAAAATCCATCAGGTGAATATTCTAAGGATATATAGTATTTTAGAATATCACAATTGATGTATCCCATTCGGGCCTCCCTCACACATTAAAGGAGTGGAGGATTCAATTCCATATACTAAAGAAAAGATTGACCCCGCTACTCCACCAAGGTTATTTGGAAAGAAAACAACTTCTCAGACGCCTCCTCCCCCAAGCAAGAATGATAATTCAAACTAAAGGAATCAACTACCACATTTCCTTTCCTAAGAGTATAGACTATCTCAAATACATTTTACTATAGGAACTCCAATGAGAGCATATATCTTAGTTTAATATCTCTCTATGTTAAGATATTCCAAATAATCTAGTGTTTTTTGTAAATAAGAAAATTCATTCCAATAATATTTTTCTTCCACATATTTAGATCAATGATTACCGATGCTAACTTCATGTCATGAGTTGGATATTTTTTCTCATGGGGTATCATCTATCTTGATCCATATGTGATCAACACACACCTCTATATCAACATGCATCCAATACTAGATCCAGAGTCATAAAAACACCACGTACTCTATTACCTCCCTCAAGTAGTCACAATACATGAGAACTAGTTAAACTCAACCTCAAATCTTCAAATGATCTCTGAAACTTCTTAGTCTAGTTAAATGACTTCCCTTTCCTCATCAAGGATTTCAAAGTGGTGTAAGTCATGGATAAGTCTACCAAAAACCTCCCATAGTACACCACCAAGCCAAGAAATCTCTATACCTATGTTATGCTCTTGGGTGGATCCCAATAAAGTGCTACATCGATATTCTTCCGATGTATATAAAAAAATTGATTAGAAAAGAAATTCCCTGGAATATGAATCCCACATATCAAAAATTGACACTTTGAGAGATTACTATATATTTGTTTCACCTAGAGTATGTCTAGAACCATCCTCAAACTCTCTATAAGCTCATCCTCTGATGTATGTCTTAAATTATGATAACCACAAATATATCCATATATATTTTTGGTTTAAAAGTTCTGTGAACACAATGTATGAATTTTTCACATTTAAAGTAATAACTATGAAATAAAAGTGTCTATAGAGACATCGTATTTTTTTCATAATGTCATCCTCACGAAACCTCAACTAGTGGTTGGAGGGTGTAAGATCGTTCTTTTAGAACCAAATCACAACTCTCATCTGGTTAAAGAAGACATCATTCCTTATCAAGTGGTATATTTTGTTTATCATTAACTAGTTAAGGTGATGATAATCAACACGAAGATCCAATACCTTATCCTTTGTTTTCATGAATTGAACTAGAGATGCCCAGTGGAACACACATTGTATGATAAAGACCTTACCTCAAAGGTTCTCTAACTTCACCATCATCTCTCAGATCCTAATAGGGACCATATGATATGGCACATGAAATATTAGGCTAGTATCGGTGTTCAAGTAGATGTATAAGTCCATATCCCTCTACATAGGTATTCCAAGAACATCCATGGGTAAGATGTCTACAAAGTTATCCACTACCAAATGAATATGTATTCCTAAAGAACCCACTATGCCAAGGGATAAAATCTCCAAATTATGTGTGATGGGTTTCAACTTCATTCTCAAAAACAAAACACTCACGCATTCATGATATATCTCACACCCCCAAAGGATAATATCATCCCATCTGTCTATGGGAATATCACTCATTTTTTATGATAGTAAATATGGTATTGAACCATGGAAAAAATCCATAACCAATATGAATTAATAAGGTATCATCATTAAAAAAATTGTTACCATGGAAAAAAACATCCACCATGTGATAGCTCTCACTACATGAAGATACACGATATCAAAGATCACACCTTGTAGGAACCTCAAGTTGTAGTTTCTCTTCTAAAGTATAAACTAGAAGCCAAATATCTTGAACCAGGAATAGGGAGATGATGGAATGACTCACACATATGTCTACTAGTATTGAGGTAAGTGTATAATAATCTAAGGTCGTACCTCTGATCATCTCATGTGAATTCTAGTTATAGTCATATATGGCCTATAACTGACCATGACCTTAACTGATAACTCTTTGAGCCTGATGTGGGCCATCTTGTGGTGGTTTTGTTGGTACCATATAATAGTGTTTTCCACCACCAACTAATCCTCCCTCTAGTGTTTCTCCTACTCCTCTTCCATCACCTCCTACTTAATGTTATCCATGGCCACATCTGGGCGATCCCTTGTCATAATGATACCTATACCATTTCGGTCTATCCACTGCCTTTTTATCCTTCTCAACACAAAGGTTTAGAAAGAATGATCCATCTTACCTCTCCCATTGATATAACATCATCACCCCTCTATAGGATTATTGGATCTTCTACATGATCCATGATCTGTAGATCCATGTGTCCGAGTATGAGAATGATAATTCCTCCTCTTACGAGACCTCGATGTCTGATGAATACAACATGGATAGATGAATCAACCACATTATAACCACCACCAAATCCAACTACTCAACATCCCTCTTCTAGGAAGTTCCTAGTCATGAGATCCCATAATAGTACTCCAACAGAAGTGGGAAAGCATAAGGATACCAAAATGAATTGAATCTCTCTATAGAGACCCCTATAAGACAACCTTTCCTAGAAGAGTCCATATTGTACTGTATCAGGGGTGTATCACATGAGATTAAAGATCCTTGAGGCATACTCATCCAATGTCATTTTACCCTACTAAATCTCAAGAACAACCTGGATCCATACATAGTGAAAACATGAGGGGTAATACTCCTCATGAAACTACTCCTAGAAGTTGAATCATGATAGTTTCATTTCTTCATGGATATGGATGAATAGAATCCACCAGTTCACTAATTATCCATGGAAAAGAAAGTCTTCTAGTGAAACCATTTGATTCATCAGAGTCAAAACTATCCCAACGACTCAAACCACCAACTCAAGCAAATCCTCCACTACCTGGGGATCTGGATCGCCTTAGAACCTTAGTAGTCTCTTATTTTGGAACTCATAGAGTGTTATAATACTATGAAAATCATCAGGATAAATATTTGGTACTAACTATCGCTTGATTAGAATGGGTGTTCCTCTCTACCCACCTTGAAGAAATACATTCTAAGTTTTCCTCTGAATTGAGGCCTCTACTCTCATCTGATTATCATCAAAATCCAAAATCAATAACATGGTTAGTTGTCATCACATAGGCTTACTAAAATTAATACAAACATACCATGGTTAGATGATAATATATATACATGGGGAGCTGGATAATGATGAAAATAAAATGGGTTGGTCCTATATGATGGATGAATCATTGCTCCCAACAACCGATGTCTCATAATGCCAAGTAAACTAGTAGGTAATCAGTGTACAATTGAATAGATATGTTTCCACCACACCAACTATGGTTTCCTTGTCCTAGAATCTGTATTTGTGACACTTTAATATAATTTCCCTATGTCCCATCCAACTCTTCACAATGTAAAAAATACAACATTTTCCCAAGGAATGAACTAATCTGATACCACTCTGACAGGACCTAACCCACCATGTACTTCTTGGAAAATAGAAGTTCAATTAATGAAAACACAAGACTTACTCCAATTGGTTAGGGTATTGTTAGAATTACCAATAAGGCATAATTTAAGTGAGAGTCCTTTTCATAATGTACATGTGTGCAATCACCCAAACTTATCCATGAAAGAGTGAAGATGAATATAATACAATGACTATAACATCAAGAAGAAAACCATACATTCAATAAAACCTAGAAGAATAGAATATAGTACAATAGTATAAACTAAATGGGAAAGGAAAAAATACATTACCAACATGAAATAAAGTCACAACCTAACAAAAACTAGAATATATGGAAAATGAGAGAGTCTGACTCCTGATCTCCATGTCCCAACCACCGTACATGTTCAATATACCCAAGTATTCCTAATGTATACCAAATTCACCGCTGGTCTATCATTCGTGAACATAAGACATGACACATGTGAAAAAATCTCATCTAGGGGTGAGTATATACATACCAATAGGAAAACCTTAAAACAAAAAATGTAGCAATATAATGATATGATAGTAGTGAACTCAAACCAAAGCAAGAGGGAAATTAAAACCTAGTATATATATGTGCATATAAAGAAACCCAGATGAGATGGAAAGGTAATCTCTATCTCATGGTCTATACAAATTTTATGAGTCTTACTGCACATTTAAAATTCCATCCCTGATGCACCACATCAAATACAACCTCACTATACTTTATGTGTAGGGTCATTCTACTCACTAATACACTCCAAAGTAGAGGGAGCTACAACTCTCTTGGAGGAAACAAACATCACGAAATCTCAATGACTAGAGAGTACCACTATTTAGATAGGTAACTTGTTCTTAGTGTAGGAGAGTATTGCCTCTATTTTTATAAAGATTATGAGGAACCCACAACCTACTGTGATAGGGGAGTACTAACCCCAAAAGCTCTCTAATGATCCTACCCTGATAATTTTCATCTTAAATCATATCTTAAAGAATCATCATGATTGGAACACCTCGTATCACATATTGTATGCCACAATGTAGGCATCTATCACATTATACATGGAAAGTTACTTAGTATAGGATAATTTTGAGCCAAAATCTATGTAAAAACAAAGGAGATATGAGAGGAATATGTTTCTAGAGGACATACATTGAATTTATGGGGGTCCACATGGTGTGTAACCCCACCACATTTTCTAGACATGCTCTCCTATATACACATCTTGGATGAAATTTCAATATAGACATCATTTTTAGGTGGCAGAAAACATTTCTCAGCCTATCAAGGCCATATTGTGTGCTCTTGGTCATGCTCGGGTATTTTAGGCCATATATGTGTACCTTTTCATGCATGGAGGCTGACCCATTCCCATGTACTCTTGGAGTAAATGACATGTTTGAGAACAAATGGTCCTATGATTTTTCTTGCTAGCACATGGCTAGGTCACCCTGTCATGACCCCTCCCTCCAAAGATACCACAATGCAGGGAGAGAGATAATGACCCTTGAGTCCCAAATCCAATAGGCCCTAGGTTAGAGACTAGAACTGAGTGTATAAAAATATCCTAAAGTATGATGTATTTACCTAAAAAATAAATAGGATTGGGAGATAAGATATGTCAACCACAACCAAATACATGATATATATAAAAATAAAACCAAAAATCCATACCACAATGAATGTTTAAATGGAATAGATACAAGTAAAAATATCCAAAATAAATCCAAAATAAAAGATAATGTAGCGAAACAACGACAACTCCAAGAGGTCTGAACCAGAAATGTCCATCGCTGTCCACAAATTCCTCATGAAAAAACTGAAAATATATTTTATATACATAGCATGAGAATACAGATAGACTCAGTAAGAAAATAGAAGTCTCCCATGCATAGGTGGAAATGGCATACTAATGCACCCGTGAGAAAAAAAAGAACCAAATAACACCTATACAGGTTAACTAACCAAACCCAAAACTCACTGAGGCTCACTCACTAAATAACACATCCAAATATAATAATATAATATAAAGAACATCGATGATATTGTACCCCACACTATTTTTCCACTGATTTTCCACTCTCAGAACCCAATGTCATACGTCTTGGTGCTCCCACCCCTCCTGAATAGAATCACATCATAGGACATTCTGTACACACACACCCGGGTCATTGCAACACATCACATCCCACCCACACACACTTGGGTCATCACAACACATCACAACTCGACAACATCACTTTTTTACTTCAGGCCATCATATCGTGTTATTATTCTTCTCATCTCCTGGAAGAGGGAGTGTGGAAGAATGGGTAGATAGTCATCTATCCTCTCATAAGGATGTTAGAAAAAACACCCCTTATATAACTATGTGGGTGTCATCACATAGTGCTCGACGAGTAAGGGTGCATAGAGAAATCACAAGAACATACAATGTATATACATATAGAGTTACAGTAAATAAGTCCATCTAATGGGTTTATAACAAGATCGGTCCATGTCATTGAATCCACACAATCACTACCACCTCTAAATTCTTATAATAACAAAAACTAAATAAAATCCACAAATCATATTTTAGTCTTTGAGAAATTTTACAGAGTCTCTGATTATCAATAAATTCCACTTTAACAACACCTTTTATTTATGTATTCAACATTCTCTAGCATCCCATTTCATTTAAGAAGACACATTGTTTCATATTTATATTCCATTACTTGGTATAGAAACACTATACATTTAAACCACAATGCCAACTGTCATATCCACATCCCATGAACTACCCCCATACAGATCAAAATATATCCACTGTACATTATATGAGTCCCTCTCTCACAAACCATAACCATTTCACACATCACATCACATACCACAATAAAACACATTTTCAGATTTAACAAAGTGGGATCTTATATTATTTCACATATTTATTTAAGGGTATTGTCATAGAAGAAATAAGATCCGAGGGAATACATTTAGTAAACCAAATATATGTGGTTAATCCTTTATTTATGTAGGTGTCACGAAAATTGCAAAAAGGAGGGATCACTTCATATATAACAACCAAAAAACAGGGGATACCAAAAGCCTAGAAATTCATCAATACAAAAAACATTGATTACCTCAATATCACAACATCAAATTAAAATATATAAGTCTCTAAACCATTCCAATTACCATGTTTTTGAAATGGTTAAATATATTTCTCATGTTTGATGTAACTATAATCACAATAGATGAAAATAATAAGCCTATACCACACGATACACATAAAGAGAAACAAAGGAATTCATATCTTGATTTGCAGACATGACAAAGATAAGGAACAATGTTTAAAAGGGCTGGTGTGAGCACATACTCATATGATTATCCATATTCAATAAATTACATGTAAAATGATGAATTTTATTAAATTTGGAAAATTTAACACAAATCCTACGAAAATAAACTCTTCACATACTTTCTACTCATCAAGACGAATCCAACAAAACTAACAGCGCATCAACTTGATTAATATTGAGGGAGATTTGGTAGAAAAATGTTCAATGTATATATAGGGTTTTTATTTACCCAATTTTCAATTATCAAATAGGGTTTTCATTTAATTATCGCATTTAATTCTCTCATTTAATTACCTCATTTAATTCCATCATTTAATTCAAAACATATTATAGAATAATTATTTAATTTTGATATTTCAATTTTTCTCATTTTAAAATAATAATTTTAACCATTTGTTTATTATTTAAATCACCACAAACCCCCACTCTCTTTTTATTATTATTTTATTTTTATTATTATTATTTTTCATTTTATTATTAATCTCATTTAATTTATAAAATTGATTAATGTCACAAGTTTTAAAACTTTAAAATCCCATTAATATTATTTTAATCTTTAATTGCATCATTCTCCCTCCAATCTCATATTTATATCTTCTTTAATTAATTAAAACAAATACCAAAATTTATTTAAATCTTATTACCAACCCATTAATTTTCATCATTTATTACTACTATTATTATTTAAATTAATTCACACATTTTACCTGTATTAAAACACTCATTCAATTATTTGACATTCTTTTATTAAATTTATAAAATTATATTTATTCCTCTCTACAATCTATTCCCTCACATTAAATTTATATCACTCTAATTCCTCATTATTCTTTATTTTTATTCTTATTTATTACCCTCTATTCAAACTCATCATTTATTGAAATCTCATTAATTATCACTATTTAATTACATACACTTTTCTTTAACTCTCCATGTCTCTCGATATTTTTAAACATTTTCTTTAAAATGTTTAATTATATAATTTTTTCTTATAAATGATTTCCATATTTTTTTAAACATTTTTCTCTTTTTACCTATACACATTTTTTTAATATTTATTTCCAACTTTTTTTAACGTTTTAAAATGTAAACATTTTTCTTTTTTTACTTCAAACGTTTTTTCTTGTTTTTTGGACCATAATGTCATATATATATATACCAATATATATATATATATAATAACAAATCCAAATATATAAATAAATAAATAAATATATATAAATATATAAAAGAAAATATATATAATATATACACAAAAATGTTATATATAAATAATTTTATACTTACATGTATATATGAGTATATATATATATATATTCATAAACATTTCACAACCCAATCACTTTTTCAACGCTAAATATTTACAACACTCATGTAAATATATGTATTTAAATACATATATAACATGTCATGTGACGTGTGAAAATTTTATTAACATGAAGAGTGTCTCAATCTTCGAAAACTCTATTCATATGGCATTTATTTAATGTATAAAATAATTTCATTTTTTATTTTACTGAACAATTTAAATATTGAATAAATTTTATGTTCATATAAAAAAATGATTATTATATAATACATTAATCAATGTGGTTACTTTTTTTAATGATTCTCTTTTCAAACTATTCTACGAAATATTTCTCTCCCATAAAAATCATAACTCCAACAAACACACACTATTTATAATTATCACATTTAATATCCTATTTCCCTCTATTCTATTTAATTTTAATAATATATATTATCATTATTACACCACACATTTCACACTTTTTATTATAATTATTAAAAACATTTAACATCAATCACTTTTTCAACCCCATATATATATATATATAAAATAATACACACACACACAAATATATATATACATATATATATAATCCAATATATATATGTATGTTTATATTCTCACACACATATATGTATTTATATGCACATATAATAAGGCTTATTATTCAAATAATATCTTAATATATATATATATATAGTAATGTAATATTTTTGTAAAAAAACATCCATATTTACATATACATTTGTGTATATTTATATATATAAAATTTTGTAACACAAATAATTTTTGAAACATTTAATTACAACAAGATGCGTGTAAATATACATATTTACAGGCATGTATAATATGTTTTGTAATATTTAATATATCACATGTGCACATGAGCCTCATCCCAATTGGTGAGGATTATTCAAGTGAATCTAAGAGAATAATGATCAAATCTTGGGGGGAGGATTATTTTCAGGTTACTGTAATAGATACTATAGAAGGTAATGTTTGATACTTTAGCATCCAGAACTATTCATTTGAACCGGCCTTCGGGAAACATGTTTGGTCCTTTAGTCTTTCAAGGATTTCGGGCCACCCAAGGCCTTCAGGATAATAAGGCCTTTGGGACACCTAAAGTCCTTCGGGCCTCCTCAAGGTCTTTGGGCCACCTCAAGGACTTCAGGTTACATGAAATACATATACAACCAGAAAGAATCTAAAAAGTAATAGGATCCAGATAGGGATTCATAACAAGCGCATCCCCCATAATTGAGATAACCAGATTTGTAAGATCGAGAGGATATGGAATTTCCATAGATTACATGCCTGTGCATATCTATATAGGAAAGAAGACCAAATAGTCATATGAAGGTGGAGAGATTACATCAAAATAAAGATGTTGGGGAGGGGATGTTTCGTGTACTAATAGCTAGGGATAAATTCATCGAAGAACTTTGGGTCATGTAATGTGTCATTAAGCCTACAAGCCATGTAAGGGTTCCCCCTCAACCTTTAAAAGGGGTATTATAAAAAATATATAAAAATATAAGGTCTTTGGTCCATTCAGGAAAATATATCACACGTAATTAATATTTTGAAAAACATATTTAAATTCAATTATATTAAATTGCTTTCAATTAAATAAATCTTTCTAAATTAAATCATTATAAAAAAATCCAAATGTAAATTTCAAAATTTAAAATTTAATATTAATAAATTAAAAAACCAATTTTAATACATTTTAAAAGTTTATAAAAACGAATGAACCTCAGAATCATTAATAAACACCCTTGAATGACAAATTATAGCTCCAAAATGTTCTGTACCTTTACATTAGATACCTATCAAACAATTATCATCCTTGAGAATCAAACCAAAACTAGTATGAAAACAGAATAGTGGTCTGAAAAATCAACCCATGACATACCTCTCAATTTTCTCATTATATTTGGAACAAAACAACCTTACATAAAGTAAGTGTAAAACTACACAATACTTTAAAAACAAGCTCTCAAGGGTGATACCTCTCAAACAAAAATAAGTCCATAGAAATGGTCACAAAAAACACATCAAACAGTATATATCAATCAATTATGAACAAAACACTATTTTAAACTAAATTCATCATTCATGGATTTAAAAAAGTACATGAACTTCATTTCACCCTTCATTTAAATCCTTTTTTATACAGAAAAAACACAATATCAAATAACTTTTCATTTTTAAGTCTTTTTTCCACCCAATATTTTTAAAGCCTTTAAAATAATGTTTTATTTCATAATTAAATTCCTTTTATTTAAAAAACAAACATCAAAAGTTTCATAACCGATGACTATTATTTAAAAACATTTTTCAAGAGTCCTAAAATTGAAATATGTCATGAAACGTAAAGAAAACAATGAATAAGGTTTGAACTATATATCTTTTAAAATTTAAAATTTTCCCCACTTTTTTAACAATGAATTATTTATTAAGAGAACCCTCATGTAAAAAAATTCACATGAAATTTCCCAACCAACAAAATCATTAATATCAACATAGATAGAGCCACTGAAATCACACAAATCAAAGGAACCCATCAGCAACACCATGATATTTTCTACTTTAGGTTGCAATGGCTCACCAACATTGTTTTAAAACATGTCGTAATATAATGTGCCTTGATGTAGGAAAGAGTTACCATATATTCATATGTTTGAGGTCATAAAACATGCCATAAATGTAAGATAAATAAAAAAAATCAAACAATATAGTAGTAAAACATTCCCACCACAACATCCATAGATCTCTTCCACCACACATAACCACCACTATACAACACAACCACTGGCCAAACATACCAACCAATGAAAAATTTCACCAGACATTTCACATAACAACATCACCTTAACACCTTACCATCTACATATAACCATCATTTTCACATAACCACATTCTCCATATCATCCTCCACACTTATACAACCAATTATCACCATTATCATCACATATAAATCCAAAAACATACAATTCAAGAAATTCCCTTTCCCATGTCGAGATATTATCCTCTTTGGGTGGCACTGACTCACCCGCACAGTTTCAATCACGTCGAAGTATAACGTGTATCGATTAGGGATCATGTATTCCTTTATTCATATTATTTATGTTTTTTAATCACACCTCACACAAGGAAACACAACAATAACAACCACACATTGCGGTAACATAATCTGGCTTCCACAATTATTTAGGGGCCCATATTACTTCACATCATTATTTAGTATGAGTATCCTCACAAAATTTCAAATTTTAAATGGGGAACTATTTTTTTATCCATATATGAGTTATTATCCTTTTAATACATGGTGATCTTAACAAATAATTCACATAAAGGATCTCATAATACATGATAATCAAAATAAAAGAATGGTTTCTAACAATATTTACTTTTAGCAAGTCATAATAACACTTTAATGCAACAATAACAATGCAACAACAAACAACACATCAAATTTTCAACTTCATTTTAAAATTTTTACATGCAAGGTTATTGTGTTTCATTCAAAAAACCTATCACATATACAACATTCTTTCAAAAAAATTTAAATTAAACATGATCCCATATCATGAAATTAAATCTTCATATGTCATATTAATATACTTCCTGCTACACCATGCTAAAACTAAACATTATTTAATCATTTAATTAACCAGGAAAACATTATTATATAATTAAATAAGGATAAAATTATTCAAATTACATATTTAAATACAAAATTTTAAACATTCTACAAGCTCAAATCACATATAAGAAGATTTCCATATTTACCACACAAATGTTTTCAACAGTATGCATGCTTACCATAACAAGCTACTCATGACCTAACAAGTGAGGTAAAGTTATTATAGTATTTAAAAATTTGTACCTGTCACAAAATAATAATTTTAATTATTTAAACTGTCTTACATCTCAACAAGTTACCATAAAGCATGCTCATAATTTTCCAAAATTGAGAAATAAATCTCATGAGAATTTCTACACTAACACATGCTTCCTACTTATGGTTTTATCAATACTTAAGAACTAAAATAAAGAAAAAATAAGGAGAATATTATTCAAGTCAAGGTTTCAAAACTCAATATAATTATCAATAATCAATATTGAAATTTTCATAAATTTTATAATTTAAATGTTACAACGAAGTTTAAAAAAATTTCATAGCACATGCTCATGAAAAATTATAAAAGGAAAGAAATGGAAGATGTATTAACTCACATGGAATCAAGAATACTTCTATGCATGGTTTCAAAATAATTTATTTTATCATGAAAGTGTGAAATCTAATTCAAGGTAACATGCTTCATAAGGGCTTTCAAAATTAAAGAGTTGATCACAACAAAATATAGTACACATGTTTATCTAAAAATTTCAAACATTATGAATACTAGAGTTTCTGTTACATGTTTTAAGGAAGGAATTTAAATTAAATTCATTAAGAAACACTCTATAAAAGGAAAGGAAACAACATATTCAAACCTCAAGAATATTTTAAAACACTCAGCTCGGGCCAGTTAACCATTATTATAATTTTTCATTTTGGTAATATGAATGATTCAAAAAAATAACATTTTATTAGAACTAATAGGATGGGAAAATGTGAGATAAACACACATAAAATTTAATGAATTATTTAATTCATTTTAACAACCCAATATCACCCCATTAAAATAAGAACATAATTCATCGTGATATATATACCTCTCTGAGGTCTCTACTCTGTAAGCAGTTCCATCACACTTGGTCATTCAATAAGCTCAAAGTCCATTCATTTGATCATGGGGGCCCTAAAATCCAATATCCTAGTTAGTATCCTTAGACATTGTCACACACCAAGGTTAGCTGACAATGTTTCCATACTAAACCATGCAATCCTCATAGTTTCTAAATCCAAACTCCACTCTATCTATCAACAATTACCTCTGATATCACTCTATCATAACCCCTTACCTCCAAGGATACCCCAATTATTGGAGGAAGATAATTGACCCCGAGTCCCAACTCCAATAGGCCCCGAGTTGGAGACTAGCACAGAGGGTATAAAAATATCATGAAATAGGATACATTTCCCTCATTAATAAATAGGACCAGAAAATAGGACAAATCAACCACATCTAGCTATATGAGATATATAAAAAGGAAACCAAAAATCCATCCCACAATGCATGTGTGAACACTACTGGAATTAGAGGTATTTGCGATGGCCTATTTGTGACAGGATCCCGTCGCAAATAGCCCGCTGTAGAAAACGGCGTCGCAAAAAATCTTCTGATTATATACATTATATATCAATAAACCTTTTGCGATGGGCCTATCACAAATACTATTTGCGACATGTAAGTTCCTTGTCACAAATAAATGTCCAATTATATACATTATATATATAAACATTTTGTGATGGGCCTGTCGCAATTAGTATTTGCGACAGGCCAGTCGTTCCGTCATAAATACTAATAATAAAAAATTATATTTAACTTATTTGTGATGGAGGCCCGTCACAAAAGGGCTCATCGCAATTAGTAAACATAATAATTTTTTTTAATAAAATTATGATTAATGAAAAAATTATATTATTATTATTAAAATAATAAAAAATAAAAAATATTATTATTAGTAAAATAAATAAACATTAAAAAATATAATACTAAAAAAAATATATTTAATAAAATTATGATTAATAAAAAATTAATATTAATATTATTAAAATAAAAAAATAATAAAAAATTAAAAAATTATTAAACTTCTCAATATTTACAAAAAAATATAAAAAAATAATAAAATATTATTATTATTAGTAAATAAACAAATATTAAAAAATACAATACTAATAACAAATAATAAAATATTAAAAAATAAAAAAATTAAATTATGCAATATTTTCACCAATATAAAAGACAGAAACTGTAAATAGTTCATATTACTACAAATCTTGAATTTAAATGTTTTTAACATAAAAAATAAATCACGGGGGGTGGGGGGGTTCATCTTCTCGAGGAGGTGGAGGAGTTGTAGGAGATGGTGGAGGAAACTCTATCCTTAAACTACGAGTCAGACGGCGCATGTACTCAATCTACTCATGATGCTACTGTTGACACTACTGCTCCCATCAACACATCCCCTTCTCGTGATGCTGCTTCTACTGCTGCCGCCAACACATCTCTTCATGCTGCTACTGCAAAGTCTCTATAAGCTCAGCCTGAGTTCACAACTACTCCAGATACTATGAGTCAGAAGATGATGCCTCTCCCCGAGCTCCGCTCGAGCTGGATGACTATATCGTAGTAGTACCATAATAAGTACCATGAGTCAAATGAGAGTCGATGCCAACTACTTGGCCCTTCTCAAAGCCATGATGAGTCGCCTGCATCCATGTCGCATCATCTAAATGGTGGGTACTGGTCTTCTCAGTCGTCTCGTCCTGACCCTCAGCCTGTGTTTGAGAGGTCGCAGCCTCATATGACTCCTTCAATTCTAATTTGAAATTAAAATAGTGAAAATATTATATGTTGTTAATTGTCAAACTAAAAAAATAATACTAACCACAATCTGATGCTGGCGATCACCTATAATATCTCCAATGGCTGGATCACTGTACATCCTCCGATAAACATCGAACTTCGTAATATCGGGATGCTCGAATGCCTACAAAAATATAAAATAAACTGTTTATATTTAACGTTATATAAAATATTTAAAAAATATACTTACCAAATGCTCTCTATGCAAACTGAATGTAAGGATACCAGCTCGATGCGTCACCTCCTGTCTCCCCCGGTTCTATCGTCCCACTAAAGATCTCCTCTGAAATTCACTACCCAACTAGTGTAAACATAATCCATCCCAAACGTGAGATGAAATGTACTCTGGTGAGTGGGATCCACATGAATTATCAAATTCTATCACTCCTACTTTCTTAATGGTTGTTCTTCTCAAATTGTTCCAAAACTTATGGAAATGGTCACACATAGACACCTGCCATGCCGCGTGGATAGCGTCACACATGCTATCATCGATGGGATACCATAAACCCTACAAATAATATATAATATCAAGTTATTAATAAAATAAATTTCAAAATAAATATTATTTATTTACGCACCATCCAATTATTGAACATGTCGCGCTGCACATTAACGGGAATCTGTTCCCATGTGATCCATGGCTGAGAAAAATAATTGCGTAAGATAACACTCCCCTGTCCAAAATCCACATGCGCAAAACTATGAAAAATGAATAAATAATCAAACAATTAGTATATATATTAATAAATTAATGAAAACTAACTAAAATATACATGTTACCATACCTCAGTGTGTATGGATCAAAGCCAAGATGTGGACGTCGCTTGGGGATAGGGTCAGGAATCATTAGTTGTTCAAGGCCGCACCCCCTCCGCCCACCCCCTAAACCGTCAGCAGGCTGAGGGTCAGATGATCCAAAATCCCCCTCATCCAACGGTAGCTCAGCCTCTTTCAACTCACGATATAGATCAAAGTCCATCTGAATCAAAAAATGATTATTGTTAGCAGATAGTTGAAAATAACTATTATATATAGATATTTATTAGTTATGATTATAACCATCATTTAACTAGTTCAGTGTCCATCTTCATCCTCTTCTCCATAGTTGTCAATGTCAATGTCTTCATCTTTCTCCTCAGCATCATCAATATCCTTATGAGTTTTAGTTTCATCATTTCTTGTCATTTCAAATTCATTTGTAACTTCATTAACATATTCATCATCATCGATCCTTAATTGTGGAGTGTCATCATCGATATTCACATCTCTTTGTGAAAAAGATGGATTTTGAGTAGTCTCTTGAAAAATTTCAATTCCTTCCACTTCAGCGGATCCACATTCAGTTTGAGTAAACTAATTTTCCCTAGATTTCATTTTTATTATGCTCCACCAATCTCTCAAGTCTCTTGAAGTAGAACAATACGCTGCGTAATAAATTTGATGTGTCTGTTGAGCTAGTAAAAATTGTTCATTTACTACAAGAAGGCTTTTATATTTAATATCGACGATTCCATGAGTCATATGAACATGCAAGCCTCTCTCAGTATCCAAACACTGACATTTAAAAATCGTTATGTAATTATGTCCTAGATAACACAACTCAATAATTTCATCCAGAATACCATAAAAGTCAACTTCAGTTTCTCTGTGATGTGATCCTCTCAAGAAAACTCCACTGTTCATTGTTTTTTTTGATTCCCCATATGCACGTGTATGAAATCGAAAACCATTCACCACATTTTCATTATAAGATTTAACCATTTTTGATGGTGGGTTACTCAATATACACAGTCACTTTTCAATTTTATCAGCATATTGAGACAGCTAGAAATTTGTAAAACAATTATCAATATAATTAATAATAAATAAAATTGATATTAAACCTTCAATAATTTATGTTACCAGTTTTTGAAACCATTGAGAAATTGTTTTTTGTCTGCATTCTTCAAGAGTAACTGCTGTAATTTGTGGAAGTTGTTTCTTGATATGATTACCATATAACCTAAAAATAAAATAAGTTTAAATAATGTAACATAAATTATAGAATAAGTGATAGAAGAACTCATAGTACAAATGATGCCATTTCTTCACAATTGAGCAGAACATATGTATGAGCTTTGTGATGTTCATCATCTGAAATCCATCATTCATGAACTTCACCAAAACCAAGATTTGTCTGATTAAAACTAATAATTGATTATCCATTTCATCATTAAAATTCCCTTCATTTCACCCCATGCAATTGTGTTTTGATGGATATTGAGATTCAAAATAATGAGAGCAGAAAAATGAAATTTCCTCTTACAAATAAGTTTCAGTAATTGAGCCTTCAATTAATTCTTTTTTACGTAGTTTTTTCTTCAATTTCCACATGCATCTCTCAAATGGTTACATCTATCAAAACTGTACTGGACCTCCACATTTAGCTTCATGTGGAAAATGTAATATCAGATGTTCCATTGAGTCAAAGAATACCGTCAGAAATATTTTTTTGAGTTTACATATAATTACAACAACATCTTCTTCTAGTTTTCTTTGCGTATCGTAGTCTGTTGTCACTGAAAAAATGTCTCGAAAAAATATGATATGTTTTTTATCGAATCCCAAATCATATAATTCAAGTAAATGAGCTATTAGATAAAAGAGCCCCCTTTTCGTCAATGAATCATCTTCTTGCAACTGTCACCGCCTGAACACATTATGAAAAATGTGGTCCTACGAATGCATATTCAAACTTGTACATACGAGATTGTATATGCATACGTAGAAGCATAATTTTCATATTGTTTTGAGTCGGTGAAAGTTGAAAGAAGAAGAGTCATCGAGAAAAAGGAGTGTCGTCAATCCACTGGAAATTGTGCCAAGTAATTACAAGTTATTACAATTTATTACAACTGATTTTCTTCCTAATTGTTCCTATTTATATCTAATTATTTCTAATTATTCCTAATTGTTCATAATTGTCCATATTTATTCTTAATTATTAGTATTTATTCCTATTTATTACTAATTATTTCTATTTATTACTAATTATTCCTATTTATTACTAATTATTTCTATTTATTCCTATTTATTACTATTTATTACTAATTATTACTAATTATTACTATTTATTACTATTCATTACTATTTATTACTATTTATTCTAAATTATTACTAATTATTTCTAATTATTGCTAATTATTACTAACTATTACTAATTATTACTATTTATTCCTATTTATTACTAATTATTCCTATTTATTACTAATTATTCCTATTTATTACTAATTATTCCTAATTATTCCTAATTATTCCGAATTATTCCTATTTATTACCATTTAATCCCATTTATTCCTATTTATTACTAATTATTACTAATTGTTCCTATTTATTCCTATTTTTTACAAATTATCTCTATTTATTCCTATTTATTACTAATTATTCCTATTTATTACTAATTATTCCTATTTATTACAAATTACTACTAATTATTCCTATTTATTACTAATTATTACAATTTATTACTAATTATTCCTAATTATTACTATTTATTACTAATTTTTCTTATTTATTCCTATTTATTACTAATCATTCCTATTTATTCCTAATTATTCATATTTATTACTAATTATTCTTATTTATTACTAATTATTCCTATTAATTACTAATTATTCCTATTTATTACTAATTATTCCTATTTATTACTAATTATTACCAATTATTCATAATTATTCCTAATTATTACTAATTATTACTAATTATTATTATTTATTCCTATTTATTACTATTTATTTCCATTTATTACTAATTATTCTTATTTATTACAAATTATTCCTATTTATTCCTAATTATTCCTATTTATTTCTATTTATTCATATTTATTACTAATTATTCTTATTTATTACTAATTATTACTAATTATTCCTAATTATTCCTATTTATTACTAATTATTACTAATTATTCCTAATCATTCATATTTATTACTTATTATTCGTAATTATTCCTAATTATTCCTATTTATTATTAATTAATCCTATTTATTACTAATTATTCATAATTATTACTAATTATGACTAATTATTCCTATTTATTTCTATTTATTACTAATTATTACTAATTATTCCTATTTATTACTAATTATTATTAATTAGTACTAATTATTACTATTTATTCCTAATTATTTCTATTTATTACTATTTATTACTAATTATTCCTATTTATTACTAATTATTACTAATTATTACTATTTATTACTATTTATTCCTATTCATTACCAATTATTCCTATTTATTACTAATTATTCCTATTTCTTCCAAATTATTACCAATTATTACTATTTATTCCCAATTATTCTTATTTATTCCTAATTATTCCTATTTATGACTAATTATTCCTAATTATTACATATTATTATTATTCATTACTAATTATTATTAATTATTACTAATTATTCCTATTTATTCCTAATTATTCATATTTATTTCTATTTATTACTAATTATTCCTATTTATTAATAATTATTACTAATTATTACTAATTATTACTAATTATTACTTTTTATTACTAATTATTACTAATTATTACTAATTATTCATATTTATTACTAATTATTCCTAATTGTTCTTAATTATTCCTATTTTTTACTAATTGTTCCTATTTATTCCTATTTATTACTAATTATTACTAATTGTTCATATTTATTCCTAATTATTACTAATTATTCCGATTTATTACTAATAATTCCTATTTATTACAAATTATTCCTATTTATTATTAATTATTACTAATTATTCCTATTTATTACTTATTATTACTAATTATTCCTAATTTTTACTATTTGTTACTAATTTTTCTTATTTATTCCCATTTATTACTAATTATTCCTATTTATTACTAATTATTCATATTTATTACTAATTATTCCTCTCTATTACTAATTATTCCTATTTATTACTAATTATTCCTATTTATTACAAATTATTAATAATTATTCCTAATTATTCCTAATTATTACTAATTAATCCTATTTATTACTAGTTATTCTTATTTATTACTAATTATTCCTAATTATTACTAATTATTCCTATTTATTTCTAATTATTCATATGTATTACTAATTATTCCTATTTATTACTAATTATTCCTATTTATTACTAAGTATTCCTATTTATTACTTACTATTCCTATTTATTACTAATTATTCCTAATTATTCCTAATTATTACTAATTATTCCTATTTATTACTAAATATTTCTAATTATTCCTAATTATTCCTAATTATTTTTATTTATTACTAATTATTCCTGTTTATTACTAATTATTCTTATTTATTACTAATTATTCCTATTTATTACAAATTATTTCTATTTATTACTAATTATTTCTATTTATTAATAATTATTCCTATTTATTAATAATTATTCCTATTTATTCCTAATTATTCCTATTCATTACTAATTATTCCTATTTATTACTAATTATTCCTATTTATTACCAATTATTACTAATTATTCATAATTATTCCTAATTATTACTAATTATTCTTATTTATTACTAATTATTACTATTTATTACTAAGTATTCCTATTTATTACTAATTATTTCTATTTATTCCTAAATATTCCTAATTATTCCTAATTATTCCTTTTTATTCCAATTTATTACTAGTTATTACTAATTGTTCTTTTTTATTCTTAATTATTACTAATTATTCCTATTTATTGCTAATTATTCCTATTTATTACTAATTATTCCTATTTATTACTAATTATTCCTATTTATTACTAATTATTACTTATTATTTCTATTTATTACTAATTATTACTAATTATTACTAATTATTACTAATTATTACTATTTATTACTAATAATTCCTACTTATTACTAATTATTCCAATTTATTCCTATTTATTCTTATTTATTTCTATTTATTACTACTTATTCCAATTTATTTCTAATTATTTCTATTTATTACTATTTATTCCTATTTATTACTAATTATTCCTATTTATTACTAATTATTCCTATTTATTATTAATTATTACTAATTATTCCTAATTATTCCTATTTATTACTATTTATTCCTATTTATTCCTATTTATTCCTATTTATTCCTATTTATTACTAATTATTCCTATTTATTACTAATTGTTACTAATTATTCATATTTATTACTAATTATTACTAATTATTACTAATTATTCCTAATTATTCATATTTATTCATATTTATTCATAATTATTACTAATTATTCCTATTTATTCTTATTTATTTTTAATTATTACTATTTATTCCTAATTGTTACTAATTATTAAGAAATGGTATTAATAATTTCAATTTATTATTACAAATAAATACTGATAACAAAACAATTTAAATCTAATTTAATTACAACTAATCAACAATAATTAAAATTAACATAAAAAAATGAAATAAATATTAAATTAAATAAAATATAAATACTTTTAAACTTGATCTCCTATTGATGTAAGCAACTTCACAACTTCTCCGCAAAAAAAATAAGTCAGAGAACTTTTCACTATAAAAATAGAGTTTAGAGAGAGAGAGAGCGAGTGAGAAATTAGAGGAGAAGAAAGAAAACCATAGGGGGGTATATATAGGTTAGATTATTGGCGACAAGACTATTTGCGACGGGATTACCATCGTAAAAGGATCTTTTTGCGACGGGCCCCGTTGCAAAAACCTTCGCCCGCATTAATTGTTGTTGGTGGTTGAAAGGGTATTTGCGACGGGGTCATGTCGCAAAAAGTAACCTACTGACACATATTTTGCGACGGGACAACATCCCGTCGCAAAACCCCATTAACCGCCGCCGATATTTTCCACGGGACTCGTCGCAAATACCCTTCGTTCCACATACTATTTGCGACAGGGGGTCCCCCTGTCACAAATAACCTTTTCCACGCTTTGGCGCGCAACCCGCGCAAAACTGCGCAACACTTTTTGTGACGGGATCCGAAATCCCATCGCAAATAACCTTTCCCGCGCTTTGGCGGGCAACCCGCACCAAACCGTGCATTATTTTTTGCGACGGGATCCCAAAACCCGTCGCAAATAACCTCTGGGATGGACTTTTTGCGACGAGAATTAATCCCGTCGCAAATAGCCCGTCGCAAAAGCCTGTTTTTTCCCATAGTGAAATAAAATAAATATAGGTATAAGTATCCAAAAGAAATCCCATGTAAGACCTAAGGCAGCGACACAACAACATCTCCAAATGTCCAAACTAGAAATGTCTAGCGTGGTCCACATAGTGCTCCTGGGAAACATGAAAATAGTTTTTATATACGTCGGGTGAGCATATAGGTATAAACTGTAGGAAAACAAAATTCTCTAATACTTATTTGAAAAGGGATTACTAATCCACTCGCGAGAAAACAACAAAACCAAATAACACATATATAGGTTAACTAACCAACCCCAAACTTCACTAAGGCTCTCTCACCAAATAAAGCGTCCAAATATAATAATATAATATTAAGAACATTGATGATAGGGTACCCCACACCACTTTCCCACTGATTTTCTACTCTCACACCCCAACGTCGTACGTCATAATGCTCCCACCCCTTCAGAATAACATTACATCACATCACATCCCACCTACACATACCTTGGCTATCACAACACCTCTAATCCTATCCACAAACACCTAGGACATCACAACACATCACAACTTGACCACATCACTTTTTACTTCTGGCCATCACAACACGTGCTTATCCTTCTCATCTCATGGAGGAGGGAAGAGGGAAGACCAGGTAGCCATCCATCCATCCTCCAACCGGGATTTTGTGAAAAAAACCTCACATGACTATATAGGTGTTGGCATATAGTGGTCGACGAGGGTGGCATGCATATGGAAATCAAAAGAACATTGAATGTATATACATAAATAGTTATAGTACACAAGCCCATCCTACGGGTTTATAACAAGAACTAACCATCTCATAGAATTCACAGAATCTCTGCCACCTCTAAATGCATATAATCACACAAACAAAACAGAAGCCATAATTAATATTTTAATCTTTAATACATTTTCTAAACTTTCTGTTTATCAATAAAATTCCACTTTAATAGAACCTTTTATTCATATATTCCACATTGTTTATCGTCCCATTTCATTTAGGAATACACCTTGTTTTATATTTCCAATCCATTTCATCATATAGAAACACTATCCATTTAAACCACATAACTCAAATTTCATATCCACATCCCATCCACTACCCCCACACACATCACAATATAGCCACTGTAAATTTTATCAGTCCCACACACACAAACCACAACCCTTCCACACATCACATCACATACCACAATACAACAGATTTTCAAATTTAGCAAAAGAGGATCTTATTCAATTTCACTTCTTTATTTAAGGGTGCTATCACAGAATCCATAAGATCTTGGGGAATCTATTTAATTAACCAAATATATGTGGTTAATCATTTGTTTATGGTGGTGTCACAAAAATCACACAAATAGAGGAATCACAACATATATAAAAACCAAAAAACAGGGGCTACCAAAATCCATGACTTCCATCGATACAATAATCATAGATAACCTCAGTATCACAATATCAAATAAAAAGATATAAAAACATGTGAACAATTCCCCTACCCCTTACACATTTTTTGAAATAGTTCATTACCATTGTTAAGTTGGATGAAACTATCATTTCAAGAGATAAAAATTATAATCCTATCTCGCATGATACACATAAAGTGAAATGAATGAATTCATACCTCATTTTTCAGACCTAAAAAAGATATGGAACATTGTTTGTAAGGACCATCATGGACCCATAGTCATCTAATTCTCCATATTCAATAAGTTAACTGTAAACATTTGAATTTAATTAAATCTATAAAATTTAACAAAAGTCCTCAGAAAAAACACTTCTCTTACCTTATACTCATCATGAAAAATCCAAAAAAACCGACAATGGATCAATCTGATTAATATTGAGGGTTATATGGTAGAAATTGTTTGAATATATATAGGGTATTTATTTATCCTATTTTTAATTATCAAAATGTATTTTACACTTAATTATCAAATTTAATTACCTCATTTAATTACATCATTTAATTCAAAATCTATTACACAATAATTATTTAATTTTGATATTTCAATTTTTCTCATTTTAAAATAATAATTTAAACCACCTGTGTATTATATAAAACAACACACGCCCCACTCTATTTTTATTATTCTTTCATTATTATTATTATTATTATTCATTTAATTATTAATCACATTTAATTTATAAAATATATTAATGTCACATAATTTGACACTTTCGAATCCCATTAATATTATTTTAATCTTCAATTACTACATTCTCTCTGAAATCTCACATTTATATCTTATTTAATTAATTAAAATAATTCCATTGCTATATTTAAATCCTATTACCATCCCATTCATTTTCATCATTTATTACTATTATTATTATTTTGATTAATTTATACATTTTACCCACATTAAAACACTCATTTAATTATTTAATTTTTTTATTAAATGTATAAAATTAAAACTATTTCTCTCTTCAATCTATTCACTCACATTAATAACATCTCACTCTCACTCCTCGTTATTATTTATTTTTATCCTTATTTATTAACCTCTATTCAAACTCATTATTTATTTAAATCTTGTTAATTATCACTATTTAATTTCATACACTTTTTTAAACTATACATGTCTCACGATTTTTTAAACGTTTTATTTAAAATGTTTAATTCCAAAAAAACAATTGTAAACAATTTTCCATCTTTTTTTAAACGTGTATCTTTTTTTATCTAAATGCGTTTTATTTAATTTATTTCAAACTTTTTTTAACATTTTAAAATGATAACATTTTTTTACTTTAAATGTTTCTTCTTCTCCTTTTTAATTCCAATGTCATATATATATATATATACCAATATATATATATATATATACTTTTATATAAATAAAAAATCCTACAATATATATATATAAAAATATATAAAACAAAATATATATTTATATTTATACATAACAAAGTGATATATAAATAATTTTATAAATTGATGTATGTATATATATGTATATATATACATAAAAATTTCACAACCCAAACATTTTTTAGGGCTAAATATTTACAAAACTCTTGTAAATATAAATATTCAAATACATTTATAACATATCATGAGATGTGTGACAATTTTATTAATATGTTGGGTGTCCAAATATTCCAAAACTCTATACACATGGTCTTTATTTTATGTATAATATAATTTCAAATTTTATTTAACAAAACAATTTAAATATTGAATAAATATATTGTGCCTAACAAAATTAATGAGTATTTTATAGTAAATTCATCGATTTTTTCTTTTTTAATGATTGTCTTTCTAATTTATTCATTCACAAAATTTTCCCACATTAAAATCATAACTCCCACACACTCCCACCATTAATAATTATCACATTTAATCTCTCATTTCTCCCTCTTCTATTTAATTCAAATAATACCTTTTATCATTATTACAGCACAGGCTATACACTTATTATTATTATTAAAATCATTTAACGTCTACAATTTTTTTAACCTCATAAATATATATAAAAAATGATACCAACATATATATATATATATATTCTCATGAACATATATATGTATTTATATATATATATAATAACACTTATTATTTGTATAACATAATATTATATATATGGGAATTTAAGATTTATGTATACATACCTGAAGATTTACATATACATATGGGTTTATTTATATATATCACATTTTTTTAACAAAAGTGATTTTTGGATCCATGGGTTTGGGTTTCTGAACCCATGGATGAGCCGTTCTGGTATATCTTTCTAACTTAAGTAATTTTAAAAACATCTAAAAGTAAATTTCAAATTTCAGATTTTAATATTAATAAATTATCAACCCCATTTTAAACCATTTTAAAATTTTCCTATAATGATTCTACCTCAGAATCACTAAGAAGCACCCTAGAATGAAAATTCTCAAGAGTTTTTGGGTCCTTTACACACTATGGGGCTACATGGCATGTGGGCCCAAACACATTGTGTGTGATAAACAACGCTTCTCGAAAAATCAACCACCGTAACTAGGGGGCTATGCGTTGTGTGTTCTTTTGAGTTGCACTATATATAATCAAGAATTTTCCAAATATGAGATTCCCTTCATGTGTTTTCTATTTCTATAATTTCCACCAAATATATTCCCATTTTACCATCAAACATCGAAGGAAAATACCTTCAACCGTTATTTCCTAGCCTCTGGTGGTAAGAAAATAGCATATGGTCATCCGCTTGAAGAGAAGTCGCATGTCCTATGCCCCTCCAGTCACCCATCGCCACTCATGGATTCTAGATCCATGTAGTATTTCCTGAAATCCACCCCAATCATCCCAAAACACACTAATACATTCATCATGAACAAAAACATCATAAAATCGAGGGTTCTATCTGCTTTAACTCACCCCAACAATGTCAAACCATGATCCCCTTGTCCAAGGATAAAGAACATGAAGAACATGTGGGGAAAAAGAAAAAAAGGTGTAAGCATCAGTGGATGGTATATCTCATCCAATTATCATATAAATGGGATATATAGGGTGAGACCAAGGAATAATAAATAAATCTAAATGAACAATTCAATTTATTAATATGGTCTCATGTGAAGGGTGAATAATCACAGATCAAATAAAGTAGATCAAATACATGCTTTAACAATTTAATAGAAAGTATGGAGAAAAAAATTGACAAGTCCTAACTTTATTTGGATTGATTTTTTCTGAATAATTCATTGTCAATTGATGAAGATAACCCACTATGTTTTTTACCACTAGATCCACCATGATTTGATCTCTCTATGTCCTCTCATGAAATCCTCCAATGAAGAATTCCCAGAGATCCTCTCAGGGATCCCATGGTTATGTGGTTAACCTAGTAGTAATTCAATTACAAAAATTATATAAATTATTCTAAGTTGGGTGAATTTAATATAAAATAAATAAATGTAATTATTTATTTTATTTAATCACACTACCAACAACTACCTCAACTGGATGTTTGACATCGACCAACAATAGGTCGTTCCTAGGGTAAACCCCATGTTTCAAATCAACCATGATATTATATTTCCAATCTGAGGATCCATTCAGGAGTTATTAAACTATTTTACTAAAACTTCATTCACATGATATTAATATGTTTAATATTTTTATAATATCAATATTGGACTCATCGGTCCATGAAATCTCACAATGTATTAACATATAGCTCTAAAAATCTACCTTAATATATTCCAAAGTCTTACAAGATAAAACTAGAGTCACTAAAATTATGGGTGAGTTAAATTATTTTCTCAGTTTTTAGATTTACCAAAAAGACATTGAGAATTTCTTGATTCAAATTAAATATATACTTGACATACTTAAGAAGTTTGGACTCAAAAATGGTAACGTATATGAAACTTCTATAAGTTGTAATGGAAAACTTCATTTGGATGAATCATGGAAACTAGTTCTTATGAGCTAGATTCTAAGCTATGCCCATAGAATATCATTTTAAAGATACCAAAAAAATTTATGGTATATAAAAAGAATAATTTATCTTTAATTACTTTTTCCAAATTCCTCTGATATTAATTTTACTCATTATTATTTTAAATTTGGAGGTTATAGAATAGATATTAATATCATCTAAGGAACCTACCATTTTCTAGGAAAATTCATAGTATCTTTGTCTTGTATGAATGGACACTTGCTTACATTATCTATTGTTGAAGTACAATACATTCATGTAAGTGGTTTTTTTGTAAAGGTGATGTGGATGAAACACACCTTAATGGATTTTGGATTCAATTATAATCAATTTTCAATTAAATGTGGCAATACTAGTGTTATAAATATTTCAATGAATCTAATAAACTTTTCAAACACAAAGAATATAGATTTATGGAATCATTTATTGAGAGATCATGCTAAAATAATTGATATATATCTTGAATTTATCTCTACTGAGAATCAATAATCAGACATTTTCTCTAAGACCCCTAATTGTGAACATTTTGATTTTATTAACTGGGAATTATTTTCATTTGAATTTAAATAATTTTAATTTTTTATTCCTTATTATTGAGATTTTATTTTTATTAATTTATTTATTATTGACATCATTATATATTAATGAGTTATGGAAATTAAATAAATGTATTTTGGTTTAGTTTGTTTAAAAAACTTATTATTCATTTATTTTTAATTGAACTTGAATCATTTTTAAGAAATCAAGTGTATTTCTATTAAAATAAAACAATTTTATATCATTTAATTATTTATTTTCTACGTTTTATCGACCCCTTAACCTAAATGGATACATGAACCTTTTAAAATTTGGAATATGATGAAAAAGCAATCATGAATCTCTTCCCTTAACTTTATTCCATGTATCCTCATCCATGAAGCTTAACTATAACCTATTTCTCTTGACCTTCTACCAAACTCCATTCAATCCTAGCAAAATTAGGATGTCTATGTGAGGAGATGATGGTGGTTCTGTTTCTTTTAAGAATGAAAATACGGGTGGTTCATCCCATTTTGTTATTTTGGTAAAATCTATAGATATTGATCAGTTTAAGAATACAAATATGTTCTTCAAGAAGGTTTTTTAGTTTCAAGGATATGAGTTCATATTTGATGAGAAGAAATATGGTTTTTTATTTTAGGAGGTAGTAAATGACTTTATACAAAATGTTGAGTTTTATTTTAGAAAATAAGGGATATTATTTCATCCAATGTAAACGAGAAACCCCTTATTGTTTCATCTATGGAGATAGTAGAAGTTGTGTACTGTCTTTATGAGGGTGAGTAAAACTTCAGTCAAACTTTGGTAGATATGAGCTCAGTTTGGAGGACTTAAATTTTCTATTTTATTTTTTTAACTTATACATTTTAGAAGAATGATATAAATAATTTGGAACTAGAAAGAAATTTTCTTTGTAATTTTATCTAGGTTGGTATCTCTTAAAGGGATAGTGAGATGAAGAAAGTATTTTTCTAGGAAATATACCACTTATATGTCATGATCAATAATGTTAAGGTAAATATAGAACAACACATGATGTGTTTCATGAATTAATACTTCCAAGAAAAATGGATTCTAAACAACTACCCTAGTGGAAGGTTGATCTCTCTGATTCTGAAGAAAACTGATATAGACTTGAATGAGTGAGAAGCTGTTAAGTTCCATAAGATTAACACCCATTCAATTTTTCTATTGAAGATGTTTGGTTTTAAGTTGGATTTATCCTCTAGTTATTTATGGAATGTTTGATAGCATGTTAGACCAAATCCAGCACTAACTAAGGGGGATGTATCCACTACCTCACATCATAGGGATGTAGAACCAACTAAAACAGTTCATTCTAGGGATATTTTAGAGTCACTTTCTAAGAGAAGTGAGAATGTAGTTTCAGTTGTCATGATAGTTGTGGAAGTAAAAAATCAAAGACAATAGGATTAACCAATAACTACTACAATATATATATATATATATTTATTCATGTTTTTGAGATAAATACTAATGTTTAAGTTAAAATGGTTAGGAAAATTGAGACTAGTCCCAGTGTGCCTACTGCTGATGTTAGATAAGAACCTCAGGTTGAGCACACTACAATTGATCCACTCCTTAGGTGACCTACACTTGAAATAGAAGGAGATAAATTTAAAATTTTAGAAGAAGATGATTTTCTCTGACATACTTTATAGTATATTCCATCACCTGTAATTGTACAAGATGATTCACCATCTACAAGAAGGATTTTTGAATGTTCTGGTGTGGATAAGCATATGCATAACTTTTCTTAGGTAGTGATGATATAATTCAATAATCTAAAGGGAGATTATGTATAGTTTAAAAAATATATAATTCCTTATAAATATGAAACCAGATAGTTGAATGGAAATTTAGTTTCTAATACTGATTTTGAAAAGTTGGTTGAAATGATAGGTTCCCATGAATACTTGTTCCAAACCCATTATCATGTATAACATATTTCATTTGGTGTAAGTGATGAGGAAATTGTGACTATGAGAACTCGAATTAGTGATCTTAGAGGGATTTGTGCCATAAAATCTAAGATCAATGATTTTTGAGTTCTTGTATCATCTCAAATAGATATTGTTCATAATTTTTAAATAGTTCAATATTATATTTATGTAGAATCACTTAATGACATCCAATGCCTAATTACTAAGATGAAGGAAATAATGAATACTATGAGGAATGTAGTTGTAAGGAAGTTGGAGTTCCTTAGGGGTTTTAACCAACTTCTATATCTACATCTATACCTTCTATGGATTTAGATATCAAGGATTAGTTTCACCAAGTATTTTCATGTTAGAATCTAGTTTCCACTCAGATCTAAAATTTATAGTGCTACGTGTTCATGTGTGCTCTTATGAAATAATTCAAAATAAATCTATCAAATAAGATTGAGGAGACTAAATAAGAAATTCCAAAATCTAGTCTTGAGAATAATGTGTCTCTAGATTACATGGTTTTCCAAATTCAAGAAACTATTGGTGGTAAAGTGGAAGAGACCTTAGGAGGGACAATGTATATAAGATACATGATTTTATGCTCCAATGGTATAATAAAAAACCATCAGCATTTTGAAAATATTTTGGTCTATATTCATGAAGGAGTTTATGATATTTTGAAATACTCTTCAGAATCAGATTCTATTTTTTTAGGATTAAAGGATGTTCCTGATGTTCCAAAATCTTATATAGAAAGATAAAATGTGGTGTACAAAACATTTTGACCAATTTTCCTAGTGGAACCTAATTCCCGAGTTCCTATGCCAGTTTCTACTCCTGCATAGTGCCTCAAGCTTGATCTAGTTCTAATAATGGGGTTAGTCTAATATTGACAGATAAGTTATCCAACCTATATCATAAGTTAACCTCTTTGGAAGGAAGAATTATTAGTTTTCATGTTATGGATGATATAATTCAATTTTTTTAGATCCTTCTAGTATTCCATCTTTTTCATATCCTTCTTCCATGATCATTTCTCCTCATATATTATCTACTAGGAATATTAAATATTTTAAATGGATGTTAAACAATGGTCCAGAAATAGTTACCCAGATTCACAAACAAGCCTCCCCTTTCAGTCTTGACTTCTGCAGGTCATATTTCGTAAATAGAATTGATATGTGTGAAGATGATCTATTTTCTATAAGGGGAATAATATTTCTTGGACCAGCACCAATAGACACCTATAGAGGTACCTGGTGTATATTGGATACTATTTTTGACCTGTCTATGATTTATTAGAAAGAACATTCCAATTCTATAGTTATAGTTGTTTCTAAGTCTGATAAGAATGGGGATAATTCTTTTGAATCTATCAAGAAGATTCCTTTGGTCAGTTTTGGTTCATATGATCTTAGAAAATATTTTGAAAATATTTATTAGGTGTTGAGTACACCTGGTCAAAGTCTACGAGATTGATCAGGTGTTAGTATAGAATTTAGTTCTTCTCTAAAGATTGGAAGAGCCATTCTACCACTATTGGTTGACCATCCAACTATATATCAATCCTCCTAAACTTTCAAGAAACCTCCACCATAACATCCTTCTCATTTTGATCTAATCCACAAAATTGTTTCCTATGATTAATGTATTTATTTATTTATCTATTTTTAATTTTTTTTAAAGTGAAAAAATTAATATAATTCTTTTTTTATCTTTTTATTCAAGTGAATGTTTTCATTTAATGTGTTTTATTTTATTTCATTTCCAATAAACTTCTTCATTTAATGTATTTTATATTTTTTACTAACTACATTTCATAAAATTTAGTCGTTTCATAATTCAAATTCAACATTAAAACTATACATAGATAGCTGATCACTCAAAGTGATATATTAAAAGTTTTTTTTCCTCTCCATACCCTTCATTTTTAATGACACAAAAGTGGGAGAAAATTATGATCAGTGAGAAGTGGGAAAACACCTAATCAAGGGGAGAAGAATATATAAAACCAAAATTTTAAACATCAATTTATATTATATAGTTTTCTAAAAATATCCTTTAAACCTTTTTAAATTTCATTTTTATGGGTTAATGTGTTTTGGGATCATCAAAAGGGGGAGATTGTTGGGCTACTAATGTTGTTCTGAGATATCCCATGTGATTTATGTTTTGACGATGTGAAAAATTCCTGATATGTTACCAATGATTTTGTTTTTATGGTGTGTTCATTGGTTTGTATATGTATTTAAGACTTTCTACTATTATTTTGATAATTATGGGAATTTTGTTGAAATTTTCCTATGTATGGAAAATTGACTATTTGAGGAAATCAACTACATGGATATTCAGATAGATTAAAAAATCAGTTATGCCAGTCAAATACATGAAAGAAACACCCAAGTCAATCAGCTATGTTGCAAAATTCACTGTGTAAATTTCCTACATAAATGAATCACCTATGTGAGAAAATGGTTACATCAATGAAATATCTATGTGAATCAACTACAAAGAGAAATTGGCTACATGAATTGGATACATGGTGAATTCAACTATATGGTTCCAAATGGATATCTGAATCATCCTGATAAGTCAAATTTGGTTATAAGAATAAAAAGAATACATGAATAATTATACTACATAGTGAATGATTACCTGATTTTGATACATATAGAAATCAGCTATGTGAAGAATGACTAAATGGATCAATTCAACTACGTTAATTCAAATCATTGGAATTCAGTTGTGTGGTGATCCTGAATTAGCTACGTGGTAATACAACCTTCATATTTATTACAATTAGAGTACATTAAGTAAATTTTAATTCTATCATCCATTCAATAAATTTTAGATTATTTATTTAAGGAAAGATAAATTATAAAAGGATTTATGTACAAGGAAAATATGATAGTACACGAAACATTTAATGCTCACTGCTGTTGTCAATGTATTTTTGAGAAAAAATATGTCTAGAATTTTATTCAGAGAAAAAATTATATGGTATATATTGTTGCGAAATATTGTGATTGATTACATGAAAGAATATTCAAATAAGAGTATAAGTTAAATAAGTGAAAATAGAGTAGATAAAGAGTAATAACATGCACTCTCAACTCACTCTTGATACTCTATGTTCACTACTCTATTGAAAAAAAGAAGAAGAAGAAAAAAATTTCAAGTATATACATATGTTCTTAAAAGATCAATATTTTGGTATTCTAAAAGACTCTACATGAGATTTATTTTATTATTATTCTCTCTCTTTGAGGTCTATTGTATTTTGTTAGTTGAATCTTGAAACTTCTTTCTACATATGTAAACTTTTATTATTCTAAATTTCTATTGGATGTGTGATATTCTTATAATAAGTTGTGAAGGTTCATTGTAAAAGAACACTTATGGATAGTGTTTATAAATCCTTGAAGGATCCTAGTAAAAGATCCTTGTTTTTTACAAAGTAATGACTACTTGCACTCATTTGGTAAGTCTCTAGGAAAATGGCTAGTGCTATTTCAAATCACCAAGATCTATGAGTTGAGGGCTGGTGGATTTGATTTAGGGATTTCTATTCCCCAAACAAATATAAATATCTGTTTTTTTATATTATTATTTTCTCTTTTATTCCAACTTCATGAATTTGTTAATAAAAGACCATAAATTAGCATTTCATATAAAGGGTGGTTTTTAAATCCAAGAAAATTTATAGAACTAAATTCACCCCTATTGAGTCTTATTATAGTATGTCTCCAAACAACTATTATAAAAATGATACTGATATAAAAAATATTATGTTGTATATAATATCATCATCATAATCATGATAAACATTATTATCAAATCCTTGACATGGGGAAGCTTAATGTAAGACACTTATAAGGGTGGTAACTTAAGAAAAGCTCTTAATAATGATTAGTGATTTAACAAAAGTTCCTAATGAAGAATTATATAATAGTAAATTACATGGTAACCAAGTGTTGAAATTATTCAACAAGCTAATTTATATTCTTATAGAAGCATATAGGGATTCATTCAAGGTTTCAAGGCTTCTTTTTAGGTAATTTTTCTTATTATCTTCTATGGAAAGTATCTTCCATTATGATTTAATTAAAATAATGTTTACCTATAATAAGAAAATTATTTGGAGTATATATTAACTATAAATTTTATTTCTATATTCTAAAATACTAAATAGATAGTATAAGTTGGTAAAATTTGAAACCCAAAAAAAATTGGGTTGAAAAGATCAAATATATTTCTTAAAGAACCGAATCAAGGTCATTGAAACCTAGATTTGTTATTAAGGAAGAGTAATAATTCAATATGAACTGATTATATAAGATATACATTAAGGAGTTTAGTATAGTCCATGGAATATTAGGTCTGGATATTATAAAAATTAATTATCTATTTTGTAAAGGCATGTGATACTTAATGCATATTTTAAAAAGCATTGAAAATATATAATAGTTCAAAATAAAATGAATAATTTATTAATATTTTAGTTTATATTCATTATATTTAGTAAATATATACTACATTTAGAATTTTAATGTAAATGATTTTATCAAGACAAAATAAATTTAAGTAAAATATGTGTATCATCATCTCATTTCCCTTATGTGATAATGAATATTTTTCTATTACAAAGAGTTATTACAAATAATTATGAGATTATTAATTGTATAAAATTTTCTTATAATTCATAAATTTCTATAAGTAGTTTAGAGAATAAGATATGGATTGAAGATTAGTATCCAGAATAAAAGTGTTCATCCAAATATTTGTTTAAATCTGTGGAAATGTGTTACTTCCACTGATTAGTGGTATATTTTAATAAATACCTATTTTCAAATAAAAATTTTCTAAACACATAGAATACCCTATGTGATATGGAAATAATAATTTATTTTTTTTAATATTTCTTATGAATGGAGAATAATATGATCACTTAACACAAATGGGTTTGAGTAATTTATAGTGATATTATGAATATAATATAATGTACAAGAGGCCATTGGGAGTTAGTTCAGACTAAAATAAGTTCAAAGATAACAAATAAATAATTACACCAATCTATACATAAATTGAATTTTACTTAATATCCTAAGGTAATTCTGATATATTAGTAAACAATAATGTAAGTAGTTACATTATTTCAAGGTAATGTTTTGATAGAATAGGGTTCCAATGATGATGATGATAAACTTATAAAGAGTTATAAGTAGAAAATTGAGGTTGACATCATAAAATTTGATGTTCCAATGTTAAGAAGTTTGAATATGTTCAAGAATTTAGATAGTTTGGATTATGATTCATAAGTATCACTATTAGTCAAACTGGATTACATCATAGACTTTTATAACTAATGACTTCTTTGGGATAGTTTTATCAGATGGTCAAATAGAGATGTGACATAGATTACATATAGTGTAATCTATTAAAAAAACATAGAAAATGTAGTTAACATAAGTATTATATATTATTTTATCATATATAATATTATAAAATATTTCTTATATTGGTTTTTTAAATATTATTAAATATTTTCAGAATATTAAAATTTATAGAATTAAATGGAAACATCCATATTATTATTATTTCATGTTGGCTGCATAAACGTGTATATAGGTATACATTTTGTGAAGTGAAATGATAATTGACCTCTCTAAGTATGACTTTGAGTTTATCCCCAATGTCCTTCATGGATTATTATAGGTTGTGATGACATTTTATGGTTAGTGTTTGTAGGATTATTGTATAGAGATATAAAACATGGTAATGACGCACAAGGAAAATAATATGATTCTTTATTTATGCTGGATGACCCACTAAGTATAACACATGGTGTGTCATATAGATGTATTTGGTATACTAGGGTTAAATTGATCATATTTGACTCACCAAAACCTGATGTTGATGATATATCTAGCATGATAACCTTTATACTTTGATACACCACATATGCATATCTACATATTAACATGAAAAATATGGAGGTGGATGGGTATTTTTCTAATCATTACATTGGTTGGAGCTTACCCAAGATGGGATTTATCCTCTCATATAATGAGTATGACATTAGGGACCTTAATTCAGATAGACTATAGAAGTGTGCAGCCACACCTAGATATTATGTATCTATCTAGGTAAGGGACATGTGACGTGCTTATCCAGAAGGATAAATTACATATTATATATTCATTAATCTGATCAATCCATACATAGATAGTCAAGATAAGATGAGTTGGCTATATGGGATTGATATGCCCAGTGTCCCATGGTTTCTTGATGTCTTGGAGAAAAATATGAGAATTGAAATTTACATATTATATAGACTGGTGATGATAGGTATAGAGATGTGCATGTTTGATGGAGATCAAACCATATTCATTTATAGATTGAGTAGGATTGATGCATTTATATGGGCCACATTTTTCATACACACAAAGACATATTTATGCATATAACCAACATCATATTGCATGAAAATTATGTTTTTCATGATCATGCATTTTATAGTTGTTGAAAAAATGATAAATAGTTATCATTTATTGATTATAACACAAAGGCTTTCGTTAATGGAATAGTTACCTAAGATGTAACATATGGATTTTCATTTATGCAATATATGCATGATCTTAGCCAAAAAATTTATTTATGTGTTATATAAACTGAATAAATGCAACAACTCCCACAGAGTATCTTTAAGTATTATATTTATATAATTTATATGAAATGGTAATGTGTGTGTAGTACGATGCTTGGATAAACCTCTATTTGTACCAAATATCCATTTCATCTTCATTATTTTCATTTTTAGTTAATATAATATCGTGGATAGAAGATGGATTCCATCCAAACATCGGAGTATTTTTTATAACCCATGGATACACTATAGAGGTGGGATTATTTTTTTTCACTTAGAGATCTTTATAAAACATATGAAATGTAGTTTGAAGAAGTTGTCATGGATTTAAAGGAGTATGGTAAAATTGTTTTATAGTATTCATACTTACATTATTTACCTAATTTCACATTATCTTCCATGAAGATCCTCATACAAAGGGTTTCTATTAATATAAGATGTTTCAGATAAGTGTTATTCGATTTTTATGAAACCTAACATGATTTTCTATCAAGGTGAAGATTGATTTTATTTTTATTGAATTTTGTGATTCTGTATGTCTCTTTAAGAGTCTTCAAGATAATGAATGTTTCTCAGATAATTTTTTTAATAATTTTGGAAATTAAAGGGGTCATGCTGAGACAACCACTACCATGTCTTGAATGCTATTAAATTCCAAAACATATAAAAGGAATTATACATAAGAGTAAAATGGTAACTTCATAAGAGTTATTCATGCTACATTATGAAATATAAGATCATGTCACGAAGGAAGATAAATAATTTTTATCATCCTTTGAGAATAAGTGATGACACCATGACAGTTCAGGTTATAATGAAAAGTAATTTTTTTTAGATTTAGATGATTTTATACTCAATGTTCTTACATTCTGAATATTTTATCTCAGTGATCCATTTTTTAACAATTACATTGTGAAGGTATATGTTAAACTTCACCTTTATAGTATTCTAAATATGTTATGTGAAATATCTGGTAGTTTATAGATATTATGGAAAAACTAACATGTCATGTAAAAAATCGTTATGTTTATTTGTGAGAAGAAAATTTTCTATAATTCTAATAGAAATGATGACATTTCTATATCTTTTATTTTTGGTGGTTAGTTAATAATTTAATATTAAATATTTATTATTAAATGAATAATTTTTGAATAAGGAAGATCCAAAGTTTTGTTTAAATGTCAATGAATTTGGAAGTTAATTATAGTTTGAATTAAAAGTTAAAAGTTAAAATTATTATATATAAAGTAAAAAAATTGTAATAGGAAGTGATCACACACAAAATTCAGAGTGAAGTGGAATTAATAATCAGAGATCAGAGGATCTATTTTTATGAAAATATTGATTTTTGAGTACTAATTGCTGATGTTTGATTATACTAAATTACAGTGATGATATAGGTTGTAAGGTTTTTTTGTGAATACCATTGAAAATTTGGTGTAAAATAGAAGAGAATATTGGAGAAAAACATTATTATTGGAATTTAATCTAATATTGAAATCTTGTAAAATCAATTTATGGGTTGAGTTTATCTATTGTATCCCTATTAAATTAAGTGTGTGGAATATAGGAAGATGTTATGGACCCTGGAAGACCAGTGAAAATTCCTATAATTTAAATTATATACTAGAAAAGTAATGGTTAATCTACATATCAACATATCATTGATATGTTTTCCTTAGAGTATCTTTTTATAGGTGAACCAAGTAAAGTCATTATTTTCTTTTTTATTTAGTTTTTTTCAATTTGATTGAGATTAATAATCAAATTTTTATTGTCATTTACAATGTGAATACAAGATCTAATTTAATATAAAGAGTGGGAGAAGATACATCACCCTAATTCACTCCCCTCTTAGGTTATGCAGTGGGACCAGGGTATAAAAAGTGGTATTATAGCTATTGGTTATTTCTAGAATATTTTGATATAAATACGTTGTCATGGAAAACATTAATAATGAAATGGGAGTTATTTTTTTACCGAATCTTGTTAAATATAGATGAAAAAGAGGAGATATTTTCCATGATCTCTTGGGTTGGATGTATATTTTCCTATTGTACATTATATATAAGTAAGTGATTCTATAGAAACACTAATGGTGAAAGAGGTAAATGATACTGAATGATGATTCCAAATCCCATCATGCCTTATAAGTTTCACTTTATAATAAGATATATATGAAGGTGGCAGACTGATGAAAAAATGTATGTATATGAATAAACTTCCCAAAATCATTGAAGGTCACACCATAGTGAAATAGTTAAGGATTCAAGTTTTATAAAATTTATTTGAAGACATGAAGTTAAAATAAAATGAAAATATAGATGTGTTCATTACTTTACTTACTAAATTTATTAGTTCAATTCATGAACTTGGTTAGGAGATCAAGGATTTAGATACTCTAAAGAATATCATCATAAAATTAAATACTATGTATAAACAAAAAGTATCAATACTAGTGGAGATAAATCTTGGTGAGTTATCTCTTAATGAATTAAATAAAAAACTAGTTTCATATGATATATGGGTAAAACTAGATACCCCTTTATAACAATTATCTAAATAAATTACATTCAAATATATTTAGAGTTATTAGTTTTAGGAAGATAAAAAATAAGGATGATGCATGTGAGGATTTATTATCACTAATTGTAATGAAGCTAAAAATTAAAAAATAAATAATTGAGGGAAAGAAGACTCTATATTTTTTCCATTTTGAAATTTTTGGACACATCACTGCTAGATTTCCAAATAATATAGATAAAGAAGATGGTACATATGAGTTATCACATAAATAGATAAATAAGTTTCCATCTAGAAGAAAATTAAATTCATAAATTTCAAGTCGAGATAATGTCCAAAGGAAGGTTCTTGTTATTAAACAAGAAGAGGATGTTAATGAAGATCAATTAGGAGGAATTTAAATCTCGTTTATCATAGATGTAGAGGATGAAAATATGGATTGAATAGAGAATTCTAAAACTGATGAAGAATATGATAAAAAGAGAATATAGTTGTAGATATTCATGTGGAATTGGATGGAGATTTAGAAGATCTTAATCTAAAAATTAATAAGAATAAGAAATTTGGAGGTTTATTAATGAAATATTTAATTTATATTGATAAAATAAGGATTAATTTGATTTTCCTGAGAAAGATATGGAATATTGTGAAAAGAATAATATGTAATTAAAAAATATTTTAGTTACATATTAAATATTAAAGAACATATTAGCACCATTGATGATATTAACTAACCAATAAAAGATAAATTCAAATATATTGAAACTCTTGAAGAATAAGGTATTTATTCTAAAAATAAGTTTTAACCTAAAATCAAAACAGATGTTTCAAAAAATAAGATTCAGTTTGGTATGTTTTTATGATGTTTTGAAAGAGTACGATGAATGAGGTATAAGAACATTTTCAGAAAACCTAAGTGATCAATGTCTAAATGGAATTATAAAAAAATGGTATTGGCATTGATGGTTAAATATCAAAGAACAATTATGTAAACATGAGGAGTGTAAATAAGAAATTGAGGTTAAAAAGTTCTCAACTAATGGGAACTTATCAACCATAAAAGATTTTTCTCCAAAGGTAGAGATTTGTGGATCATAGATAAAAAATGAATTTTTAAATTGATGAAATGACATTTATATGGTTTTAATGGTCACAATATGTCTTATTATGGTTAAGTTTAATGCAATATAATCGGATAATATTTTGAAATTAAGTGAAGGAGAGTTTTAATATACTCTTACAACATTGTTTTAATTATTAAAAATTGATACATAAAATAGTTGATTATAGGAGGGGAAGTGTAAGATCATCATATATAACTCAAAGAAAAATTTATGTATAGAAATTTAATTCAATTCCTTTGAAGAATTATTTTTATCCTCTTAAATAATAAGATTTTAACTTTGTGTCCTGTTCTAAAAATTATCATAAGAGATAAAACAAGTCTCTACTCATTCAGGAATTTCCGGGAAAGAAAGAAAAAGATTGAGAAGGAAAACTTGGTAGAGATTACATTAAAATAAAAAAGGACTAATATCACCTTGATATTGGATATTGGGGTTTTTTCTCATATGATAGGAAATAATTTTTTTTAAATAATATTAAATGTAAAAAATATAAAACTATTCACTTTGGAAATGATGGATCGTTTTTTTGGTTTCAGGCATAGCAGAAGCGCGTGGATGGGTGTACCAAACATTATTTTTTGTCGTTAACAATGATCAATACAAGATCCATAACAATAATAAAAATTATAGATCTTTATAATAGAATTAAGAACAAAAGAAAAGAGGGGAGTCCTGGAACCATAAAGAGGATTAATATATGTTGGTTGTAATTAATTTAAGTAACAGAAAAATTTACCTTGATAGAATTATTTCTCTATCAATGTTTACGGTCACGATCTGACGTGATCTGTCATTGTGTCATATAATCCAAGTGTAGGATTACTCTAGTGGTGATCCACACGTGCTTTACATATCTACAGACTTCTCCGAAGGGATATTCGGGTGCTAGTGCAAAAGATCCTTTGCATGCGATGTCTGTCTTTGATCACCTTCATAGTCGCTTCCAAAGAGCTCTCCTTGATCCAATGGAGGAGAATCGCTCCTGTAACTTGAGAGCATTCTTGGAGGAAAGTAATTCTCTCTTGTCTTGATATATTTCTCCCGACCCATTGTACACAACCACAAATAATGTCTAGGCTTAATGAGAATAATGTAATTGGGATTTATAATACCTATAATAATAAAATGAATTAATTACCCAAATGAATTTATTCATTTCATTTAATTCTTAATAATACCCCATGTCTAATAATAACATTTTACTATTATTATTATTATCACTTGACATGCATCCAACGAATTACAATTAATATTATTTAATTAAATAAATATTACTATTTCTCACAAATCCCTAGAAAAACTACATGGTGTGCATTTATTAATAATCATGGAGTGTACTTTTATTTTTTACTTTTTTTATATCCTCCATGAAATTTATTAGACCTTGAATAATGACTATTTATTTCTTAAATAAATATCTCTTCATTACTTGAAAATAAATATATTATTTCTCCTACAATATATTATATCAAATAACTAGTGTCGAAATAAATGAAATCAGGAATCCTTGAATAATTTTTAAACCACAATCAGGATAATATTTATTCAACTTGTTAAATGAATATTTCACTAATATACATGGACACACTTAGTTTGTGACCCTCTAGGATTCTTTCTTAGTGGAGTTAGATGAAGCCTGCCTAAACTCCAA